>OY992504.1:40568425-41768425 GCA_963921215.1 Scoparia ambigualis | reverse complement strand
TTCCCTCGTTTAAAAGCAAGTTATTTACACTAAACCAGTGAACAATCTTTAAGATCGCATTATTCACATCGTCATAATTTGGGTGTCGTCGTTTCACTTTGAATAAAAGTGAAGTATCATCAGCAAACAATACTATCTCATGACTGTCTTTTACAAAATAAGGTAAGTCAATAATATAAACCAAAAACAAGAATGGACCTAGTATTGAACCCTGCGGAACTCCTATTGTAACCACTGATCCCGGAGATCTTTTACCGTTAATGTCGACCTTCTGAATCCTGTTACTCAAGTATGAGATTAGAAGGCTCAAAGAAGCATCCCTAATTATGCTCCTTGTTGTCTCGTCCTCTATGATGGAAATACTACTTGTTAGTATCGAGTCTTAGCACTCGCCGACGCCACATAAGTTTAAAGTATCTGAAAATAAAATATTTCCGAACGCAGCCGCACGCCACTAGACTAGCCCGCGTTTTGAACTGTCATTCGTTTTTTATGTCACTGTACCGGCGCCACTTTTTTCTCTTACTTTTTTGTGAAATAATCTTTTTAATAGTTTTAGTCAGTTTAATTATGATAAATAAACTGTTATTATGAGTAAAAGAAAGAGACGTGAAAAATAAAAATGAAATTCTGGGTTTTGAAATGTGCACTCAGGCCCACCTTTGGGATGAGGCGGTGTTGAAACATTCAAAACTTAAAACGGGCACAATAACTCGTACTTACTGCAAAGCCGAGTTTTTACCACCCTGGGTATTCGCAAGGAATATCAGGGTCTTACATTTACTGCAGTTTGCTTTGCCATTTGGGCCTAGATCTGCATGACTATGTCTGACATTCCTAATGTGTCAATGATGGCCCTGGATCCGGCTACTACTTCAAGTTCTGTGGAGGAGGAGGCACTGCCCGTGCCAATACAGTGTAGTAGAGGCCTTACCTGTGGAAAAAACCCAGTGTACAGACCCGGAGACCGAGACATCTGCCATAGACGTAGAATTGTTATTTGCTTTGGGGGAAATTGAGGAGGTGCTTAAGGGACCAATTGCTCATGATGATTGCACAGAGGTAGACTCCTATTCTCACAAAAGGATTGCAAAAAGAAATTAAACCAGAACTTATGAAAAAATACATCCCATATGAAAATATCCCATTGTTGCTCCCAAAGCTCAACCCTGAAATACCTGGCTGTCTCTGACCTGGTTAAGAAAAGAGATTTGATAATTGCTGAGAGGCAAAAACAGATGGTTGCTGCACTAACAGCCCTGGGCCAATCACTCCATTTATTTCTCCTAAAAGGTGACAGAATTGAAATTATTAATTAAATAATTAAACACATCAATGATGCTGCCAAAATACTGTGTGACGCTGTGCACATAGATACAAATCGTAGAAGGTCGCTAATACCAACCTACCAACCGTCATTAACCTCTTGAGCACCTTAAAACCTGACACAATTGAAAATCAATTGTTTCGCGACTGCCGGCGGTCTCATGATATTTGATCTATTAATAAAGATATGAAAGATTCCCTCACAGGGGGAGCAGATGCATTTTTTTTAAGTAACCTTTCTGAAAAGATCTAGGTTACAAAGGCTGTTCAAAAATCTGTTAAAGACCTGAAGAACACAAGCTTCATTCAAAAACCCCCAAATAAAACCAAATCTTTAAACTGGAGGGGCCCTCCTCGTCCAAGTGCCCGGACAGGGACAGGAGCGAGATCCAACCAACCTGCAAAGCTACGAAGCTGCAAAGTTAGAAGTTCAGGTATGCAGACTTCTTTTTTTTTATAAATAATTGGAAGAAAACAACCAGTGATCCTACTATTCTGAAATGGGTATCTGGGTATGAAATCCCTTTTAGTGAGATACCATTTCAATCTTACTTGCCTATGAATAACTCATTTACAAGTAGAATTCTGTCAAGATCAAATTGAAATTAATATACTTATTCAGTCACATGTTATAGACAAAATATGTCATGAAACAGATGGACAATTTTGTTCACCTATTTTCTTGGTACAGAAACCAAATGGAGAGTATAGATTTATTTTAAACATAAAGAAATTTAATAGTTTTATTACTACAACTCAAAGTCTTATGAAAGACTGTATTATGGCAACAATTGACAAAATGGATTCTTATTACATGTGTAACATTAATATTGCATAATGCAGATTACAGAAAATATCTAAGGTTTATATTTGATGGAAAAATATATCAATTTAACATTCTTCCATTTGGCCTTTGCACGGCTCCATACATGTTCACATAATTAAACCCATAACAAAACTTAGAGGTTTACAGCCTGTAAGTACAGTATATCGATGCTTGTAGCTAGCAGTATATTGGTAGTGATCATATTGAGTGTCTTAATAGTGTTAACCAGACCATAGGTCTGCTTACTCAGTTAGGCTTCATCATCAATAAAAATAATTATGTCAACTTATTCCATCAAAGGAATGTAAGTTTCTTAGCCTATTGTTTAATACAAACACCATGACTATTTCAATCGATTCTGATAAAAATAAAAGATGCCTTAACACGTTGCCTGCCACGAAACCAGACACAATAGAAATTTAATTGTTTGTCAGTCACAGGTGACCACCACGGCGCTCAAATTTTTAAGTACCTCTTCCATCAGGTTTTTTGTCAAAAGTTCTGGGAACTCTAGTGTCTGTTTGTCCAGCTAATCAATATGGGTTACTGTATACTAAAGCACAAAAAAGACATAAATATTTAGCTCTTTTAAAAAATAATAATAATTATGAAGCATTTACTTCCTTGCCCAAACATTGCTATCCAGATCTTGAATGGTGGATAAAACATGTACTTGCCTAAATCAATTTCTTAGATAAGAAAATATAAATATATTCTAGAAATAAATACAGATGTCTCACTATCGGGGTGGGGTGCTTCTTGTGACAAACATACAGCCAGTGGTGTATGGAGAGGAAAAGAATCAACAATTCACTTTAATACTTTAGAAATAAAAGCTACTATGTGTGGTCTCAAAAGCCTTGCTAATAATTCTTCAAATTGTGAAATATTATTACGAAGTGACAATACCACAGCTATACTATATATAAACCGCTTTGGTGGCATACAGTACTCTCACTTACATGTGATTGCAAAAGCTATTTGGCAGTGGTGTGAAGAGAGGAATATTTTTGTATTTGCATCATACATCATACATTAACACAAAGGACAACAAAGTAACACATTTTGAATCTAGAAAACAGTTAGGTCATACAGAATGGGAATTAAATATTAATAATTTTAATAAAATAGTACAAGCATTTGGTAACCCTGTCATAGATTTATTTGCATTTAGAACAAACACAAAATGCAGGAAATTTGTTTCATGGCATCCAGATCCTTCAGCTTATAAAGTGGATGCCTTTACAATGTCTTGCAAAGGGGTTTATTTTATGCTTTTCCACCATTTTCTATGATTTTAAAATGTATAGAAATAATCGTGTCCAATGAAGCAACAGGGATCCTTGTAGTTCTCTTCTGGGACACCCAACCTTGGTTTCCCTTATTCAAAAAACTATTGGTGACAGAACCCATTGTATTTGAACCAAGTAATAACTTACTGGTTTTATGTAATTCCAACTCACCACACCCTCTACACCGCAACCTATCACTACTGGCAGGGAGATTGTCCGGTAGGCATTCTTAAAGCCTGGCATCGACGTACAGGTAGCTGAAATAATGATATCTTCCATATCAAGTAACACCTATAAGCAATACTTACTTTGTATTTGGTTTTCTTACTGCCACACCAAACAACTAAATGCTACTAAAGCACAGATGACAGACATAATTACTTATCTCACAAATAAGTTCCACAGTGGTGCATCTTATGGCACCTTGAATTGCATAAGGTCCTCGCTGCCACTAGTGTGATAGGGCCGCAGGTGGGAGCAGACGAAAAGATTAAAATTTTATTTAAAGGGTTCTTTCGCCTACGATCAAGTAAACTCAAATATAAGTATACCTGGAATGTTACCATAGTGCTTAATTTTTTAGAGTCAAATTACAATGACTCAAACAACTTACATTAATGTTCATTAAACACAGTTACTTTATTAACTTTACCTACAGGGCAAAGATTACAAAGCCCTAGTTTCTATTGTTACTGACCAGATTAAAATAAATGATAATAAAATTGTTACTATAAAAAAAATAAAAATTTAAGACCTCAGCACCTAATCGTCATCAGCCAATTGTTTAAATAATTATAAAAGAATTACCTCTGAAATTAGGAAAATGTCCTAATTTATTTATATCTATCAAGAAACCACATTTGGCGGTATCGGTCAGTACACTCAACCGTTGGATTGACGGTCCTGGCTGCAAGAGGGATCGATACTTCCATTTTTTCTACTCATAGTACCAGGCACGCTACGACATCAGCTGCCATTATGAAAGGCGTTAGCATTGATGAGATACATAGAACGGCTGGTTGGACTGACTCATCGACAACTGATGCAAAGTTTTACAACCGTCCGATTTTACATAATAATTTCGCTGAAGCGATTATATTGTAATAATAATATTAAAAGTATATTGCTATAATCATACCAAAGATTTATTTAAGGCTGAGGACACATTTAAGTTTGTTTTTTTTGTTTAATAAAGATTCTCTTGGAAATTACCAATTATCTATAAGGAGTATAAGACTGATTATGCTGTTGAAACATAATATCTGGGATATATTTTTTAACAATAATAAACTTTATGATTCTACAACAAAACTTTGAACATCTAACAAGTAGTATTTCCATCATAGAGGACGAGACAACAAGGAGCATAATTGAACAATCAAACAAACTTACCAAGTGCAGTTCGATTGAAATTATGCTCCTTGTTGTCTCGTCCGAAGATGATGAGTCCCACCCACCCTCACAGGTTTGATACCTATTCCCTGGGGTTGTAGAATCAGTTTCATAAATAAATACATAACTTAAAACTAAATGACAGTTCAAAACGCGGGCTAGTCTAGTGACGTGCGGCTGCGTTCGGAAATATTTTATTTTCAGATACTTTAAACTTATGTGGCGTCGGCGAGTGCTAAGACTCGATACTAACAAGTAGTATTTCCATCATCTTCGGACGAGACAACAAGGAGCATAATTTCAATCGAACTGCACTTGGTAAGTTTGTTTGATTGTTCAATTCCATAGTGGTTAAGCTTCCTGACCAAAGTTTCATGTAAAACACAATCGAAAGCCTTGGATAAATCAGAAAATACCCCTAGGGCATCCTGTGATTCCTCCCAGGTATCAAATATTTGGATTTAAAGCTCAACACCAGCGTCAGTTGTTGAGCGACCCCTAGTAAAACCATACTGTTTACAATGTAAAAGTTTAATTCTATGAAAATAAATTTGAATTTGGTCTAGCAATAACTTTTCAAAAATTTTACTAAATGTGGGTAGCACAGAAATAGGTCTAAAATTAGAGGGGTCAGAAGTGCTACCTGATTTAAACAATGGAATTATTTTACTATGTTTCATTAGGTCAGGAAAAACACTACAGTCAATGCATTCGTTAAATATGCAAGCTAAAACTGGAGCTATTGTCATAATTACTGATTTAGCGACGTCCACGGAATTACCCCACAGATCAGCAGTTTTCTTTTTATTGAGAGTGTTAAATGTTTTTAATATATCTATAACACAAATTTTTTGAAAACTGAAATCACTTTCACAATCTTTAACGTTCTCCTTCAAAACAGATTCAGCTACAGTGGGGGAGGAAATCAAGGCTTTTGTAGTTGAAACTGGAATGTCAGTAAAAAACCTCTCAAATGCTGCAGCAACATCAGCATCAGAAGTCAAGGTTTTATTATCACAATTTAAATTGTACTTATTATTACGACTTCTGACCTTTCCTGTTTCACTATTTATAATATTCCATGTCATTTTTATTTTGTACTTACTATTCATAATCTTAGAACTCAGATAGTTTGCCTTGGCTAATCGACATAGGTACTCTTCTAAATAACTTAGAATAATTTTTAACATATAATTTGAAGTCGTTGCTTGTGTTATAGTTGCGTTCACCATAAAGTTCATAAAGGCGTTTCCTACTTTTGTGAATACCAATTGTAGCCCATTCATTAAAAGATACAGTACCACTAACCGAGATCTTTTTAGGACAAAAGATTTATTAAATTCTGAACAATACATGTTAAAAAAATCATTATAAAAGCTATCAGGGTTGTCATTGTATTCTAAATAATTTAATTTTGTATCTAGATTGCTTTTAAAGCGCTCCAGCCGACCTGCAGTTTTTGGCACAACAGTGATATTCTTTTTCATCACTTGCTTACGCTGGTGTGGAAAACTGACTATTTGGCCACAATGATCAGAGTCCAGGTTATTAATAATTTGTTTAGCCAGTGGTTTTACATTTGTATATATGTTATCAATACAGGTGGCCGAAGTGGCAGTTATTCTTGTCGGCTCCAAAAATAAATGATTTGTTTGATAGAAATAAGTTTTTAATGTTAGTTGTCAATGTGGAGTTTTCTAGCAAATTAATATTAAAGTCACCGCAAACAATTATTGTTTTACCTACATTGCGGACTTTACGCAATGTCTCATATATAACTTTTTCAAAAAAATCATATAATGCTGAAGGAGGTCTGTATATACTTATCACAACCAACTGCTCCAACTCCACACAAGCTATTTCTATTGTTCGTTCAACCGAGAGGCTCACTATGTCTTTGCGTTCCTTTAATTTAAACTTTTTACTAACAATAATTAAGGAGCCACCATGTATTGCATTTCCTCGACTGAACGAACTTCCTACCAAATGATTCTTAAAATTGAAATGAAATGAAATGAAATGAAATGTATTTATTAGAACACACACAGTAACATAATTACAATTGTCATAATTATATTAGACAAAAAGTTCGAAAAAAAAAAAATGTGTCCTAAAGGGACTCCACTCAGTATTTGTTGCAGTGAGCAAGTCACTACAACGCTGATCTTCCGTGGAGACCGCAGTTGTGCGAATGTGCGCGACGACGCGCTGTACATAATATATTTTTATCTCATACATAATATACTTTTATCTCATTTATAAAACATTCGTATGACCAAATGCCAGTCTCAAAACTGTATGTAAAAAAAATAATACACTATTAACTTTATTTAGGATTAACTTTGTAACACTCGTTATATATTTGTATTGGTATTCCAACAATTCAGTTAAATAAAACTAAGCTAAGTTTAAACTTAAACCCAATCCGACAGCTTACATATTATCAGTTGTCTGCAAATTCAAAAAATATCTCTTAGCATTAACCTTAAAAGAACCCACCGAAACAGAATTACGGAGTGGTGGTGGTAAATTGTTCCAACACTTCGTTGCAGCATAACGAAAACTGCCACGGAAAGCAGCCGTCCTGTGTTGGGAGCCGATCAGACGTATTGCAAATCTTATATGCGATTTAGAGAAATTTAGTTTCTCATATAGATACGGTGGTTGTTTATTTTTGATAATACCAAATAAAAAAGAGGAAAAATGTAAAAAACGTCTGCTTGACATATTCAACATACGGTTATCATTCAAAAATGGTGTGATATGTGCTCTACGTGGTACTGGAGAGCAAAACCGTACGCAGGCATTCTGAATTCGCTGCAAAAGTTTCTTGGAGCGACCTAAAAGACATTCACCAAACACAGTGTCAACGTAATTTAATTTTGATAAGACTAGTGCTTCACAAAGTTTGATACGAAATTCAATAGACAGGTAATCGCGCATACGGTACAGTACTGAGAGTCTGTAGAAGCAATTACGAGCAGTTTGCAGAATGTATTTTTCGAATCGAAGTGACTCATCCATCAAAAGACCCAAATTTCGAACCTCGGTAACATGCTCTAATGGAGCTCCACGCACAAATACCTGTGGGTTGAAACTCTGAAATTGAACATTGAACATGAACTGATGGTCTCTAAGCCAGTTCTCGGTAATGCAAAGAATATCGATATTATTACAGTTCATGAACAATTCAATCTCTAAATCTTTGCCCATCATTCCTTGATATTAACGTTGCTAAAAGTTTAACAGGCCAATGTCAGTCTGCTGAAGTAGGCGACTGCGTAGTATAGTTTGTTTTTCTCTTATCACGAGTCAAAAATTAGCAAAATTAATCGGATCTTTAAAAAATAAAAGAAGTAGAGACTATTATCAAATGGACGTAGAAAGCATAAAACACTTTTATTACAAAATGACGTAGAAACTATTTAATCTAATACTGAATTAAAACTGTTTAACGGGACCAAACACGATTATTTTTTTAAGCAAGTACATATTATTATCTTTTTACTGCTTGACGTTTCGGCCGCGATGCTGCGATGATAATTATGTACTTACTTAAAAAAATTATCATGTTAGGTCCCGTTAAAACAATTTTAATGTAATGCAACGCGATAGTTTAAAGTCTTATTTAATACTAAATGTTTTGATTTATTGCATTTCACAAGATATTTATCCGGACAGTTTGGAAATAGGAAAAGTCGTGCCGGTATAAAAAGGCGACATAGATGAGATAGGCAATTATAGACCTGTGTGCATATTGCCTGTCTTGTCAAAATTTTTATAAACTGTGTGAGAATAGTAGAGTATTTGGAATCCAGTTATCTGATCTAAGAATGCCAGTATAGGTTTCGCAGTAAGAGGTCAACAGAAATGGCAATAGCTAGGTCGATCGAGTTCATATTGGGAGCACTGGACGGGTCGCAGCGATGCACAAGCATTTTCTGGGACCTTTCCAAGGCTTTCGATTTGTAAAGGAAAGAATACAGCATACTGAAACCTACACAACAGATAAAAGATTGTTTCAGTAAATAAAACGAGATCAAAAAGAGAAACTTGTAATATAGGTTGACGTTCCCCAGGGATCTTGGTCTTTATTATTTTTAATCTATGTAAATAATTTGGAAAATTGTTTACCAGAATGGGCATTAGTCACTTAGTTTGCTGATGACACACACATAGTAATAAAGGATAAGACAGCAGAGTTTAGTAGATAAACGAATTTACATTTACGGTAAGATTGAGTGTTGGTTCGAGACTAATGGTATAATAATAAATGAATCTAAGAGCACTACATTAAATTACAAATGTTAACTAAAAACTGGTGAAAAAAGTGAGGAAACGGTTTTTCTGAGTTGTAGGCTGGATTCAACGCTGAGTTTTGAGGAACGCATGAAAAACTTATGTAAAAAATGTCTAGTACTAATTACGCTCTCTTTAAACTAAAACCTTTGGTTGAAAAAAAACTCTGATATCTGTATGCAATGCATACTGTCACTAATTAATTAATTACGCATTAACAGTCTTTTTTGTTACGCAGTAACAAAAAAGATCGATAAGAATACGACGGTTTGCTGCGACTTGCATCGGCACGAGCGCACTTTGCAAGGAAACTGATAATGACCGTTATAAATTTATTCATATACAGATCACTGTTGGATTCATACTCAATGGGATAAACTGCTGAAAACGAAGGATGTTCACCATTATAATACCAGAAACAAAGAAAATCTATGTATGCTTAGAGTGAGATTACACAAAGTTTGTAACCGTGGTTTAAACTTGAAAATTAAGTTATTTAATAAATTACCTGCTATTATAGTCAATTTGCCTTATATGGAATTCAAGCATAAAATCAACTTGAAAGACACTCATCACATCAGAATTCTTTATGTAAAATTTTAGAATTGACGGAATGAATTTTGAAAAATTGTTTTCTATTTTTTATTTTAGTAATATATTTTGACGATATTGTAGATAATTTACATTATGATAAAAAAAATATTGAAAATGTTTGACTTACCTAGGTTGCGTTATGTAACAAAGGGTGAATAAATAAATGAATATTAATACGTATACCTAAAATAGTTGTCTCATATTGTACTGGCAATGTCATGCTTTAATCGACTTGGGAAAAATTAAAAATAGTTCATTATTACTTTATACCATAATAGAAGTCGTTATTCTAAAACCAATAGTTTTTATTTCACTTTGATACGAGAAGTATTTACAAAGTTATTGTACATAAATAATTGCATAAAATACTACTACCTTGTTTAGTTCGCTGGCACTCGACTGACGTGACGTGACGTCATCGTATCCAATAGCCCCCGCCGCCGCTCTCGCTGCCCGCACCAGGCGGGCGTCCGATTACATTACTTAACAATTTGCACAATTAATTATAAAGTAATCTGTTGCACAACTGCACTGGTTCATATGGACATAATAATAAAACGAAGTCACGCGAGTCGCGCCACCTGTGCGAGAGAATGGAATCCGATGACGTCACGCCGCGGGTTTCGCGCGTATTTTGATTGTCACAAAAACTATATCGCGTGGTCGTTTTTATGAATCTTTAAAAAAATATTGTGAAGTATTTTGAAGGGCTACAGAAATTTTTTTAATGTCATATTTAAGTTAAAATGTAAAAATTAAAAAAATAAATAAATAAAAATACTTTTCCCAAGCTCATTGTACTCTTTCTCACATTAGCCATCAGAACAAAAAACACGTATTTTCAGAAGTGGTTAATTTGTATATTGCCACGGAACCGAAACAAAAATAGCAACCTGCTAAATGGTCCTTCGAGCTAATTCAGCAATTTTTTTTTATGTTTAAGTTATCCGCCTGGACGTTCACGGTAAAGCACAGTACCGTGTCCGTAGAGTCGTAGCCCGAGACCTAAATCAACATCAGCCTTTAAACGCCCCACTGCTGGACACAGGCCTTCCCACATGGCACATGGGGAGATTGGGTCAACCCCTCGCGCCGGCCCAGTGCGGGCCCGCGCGATACCCCGCGGCTGCTGACTAATGGCTGCGCCCGGCGCTCGATTACGTTAATTCTCTTTTATCGCACACATTCGTAATGGGCTGGAGTTTTATTTTTATCGCCCATTTTACTGCAGGTAATAAAACAATACTTAACAAAATAATGGTTAAGTATGTGGACACTGTTGAAATACTTCAGGCAAAAGCAAAATAATATATTTTGTGGACTGGATCCGTCTTGAAATGTTTGTGGCGAACTATTCTCTATTTCTATTAGATTAAATCAAGCTTCGACGAATTTTACTAAAACATTTTTTTCCATGAAGTCAATATCGTATTATTTTAATTTTAATAAACGTTGAAAAGTTAATACACAATAACAATGATGTAAGGAGAAAATCGTAGATTTTGTTTAAAGAATATTGTTTTGAACCAGAAGTAGGTAACTTGCATAGATGCTTTCTGGTTTACGAATTTCTCTTTACACTCATTGTTATTGTGTATTAACTTTTCAACGTTTGTAAAAACGTTTTAGTAAAATTCGTCATAGCTTCGATTTAATCTAATAGAGAATAGTTTGCCACACATTTCAAGACGGATCCAGTCCACAAAATATTTTATTTTGCTTAGAAAGCATCTGTCCAAGCTACCTACTTCTGGTTCAAAACAATATTCTTTAAACAGAATCTACGAATTTCTATTTACACTGATTGTTATTGTGTATTAACTTTTCAACGTTTATTAAAATTCAAATAATGCAATATTGACTTCATGGAAAAAAATGTTTTAGTAAAATTCGGTGGTTCCATTAGCTCATTGAATTATTAAATCCTATTCCATAATGAAGCCATTACTATAACAGTTAATTTTGAAGTTTCAGTATGATGGTCAGAATTAGTTTTGCAATAATTGCAATTCCGACGGAACGAAAACTTGTTCAAACAAAGTTGAGATGTTCATTAGCGATACGCGTGGCCGCCGCGTCTCACTTTAAGTAGTGCTAAGATTACGGATGCTACCTTAGTGAACATTCTTACTACCTATTGCTTATAAAATGGCTTAGTGATTAATATTATTTTAATTTAAGCATTATCAAATACCTAGTGTTTATTCATAATACCGCCACCGGTTCCGGAGAAATCTTAAAATTAGATTGCTGCTTATAAAAGTGTGTACGTTGGGTGTGCGGGATTTGCAGGAATGTCAAATTGCTTGCAGTTATTTTGTGACATAACTATTTATTTCTAAATAATGTAATGTTGAATCCTCTTCTAGGCACAAGTCTCTGGTCAAGAAAGAACTTTTATGTTATCGAACGCTTTTGATGTCAATGTCTTTTTATCCTTCAAAATATAACCCCTAAACACAACGGATACGGTAAAATTGAAATTGTTAATAAATTGATAGACTTCACTAAGGAGGGACGGCGACAAAGAGGAGTGAAATTACAATTGGGCTTTGTCTTTTGTACGTCTTAGGCCATGACGTTTCATGTGATCTTCTATATGAATGCCTATCCTTGGATCAAAACAATATTATGTTATGTTTGAAATATCCCCATTAGCAAAACATAAGATGTTAGTAAACTAAATTTTCTTTGATGGCGTATAATAATAAATTCGAAATGTTCCTGCTTTCGGGCCGTTTCTCGAGCCGTAAAGCACTGGCCTTAATTAAAAGGTGGCCTCGGCCGTCCGTTGGCGCGGAGGCCGCTGGTAACGACGTCGTCCTACGCCGACACGGCGCGAGTTACGCTTTATTGTACGACTGGGGTATTAGGTACTCAAATATTCTTTCTTCTGTAATAATAATTTGCTTTTTAAAGAATAAATTTTTAGATATTAGATGTGCTCTAGATGCAGCATATTGCTGTCGCCACACGCAACAAATAGCGTGGTGGCGTTGCGGCGGCAGCGGAGTAAATCACGGCGGAGCGCAGCGTAACACTGTATTGCATTATGTGACGTCTAAATAACTAAATATAACAAATCGGTGCTCCAGCAAACTCTTACTCGACTAAACCCAAGAATCGCGGTGTACACAAAATATTTAAGACGGCCAAACACTTTCTTTATTTATTTATAGTAGACTTACAAAATCTTACACTGGTCAGTTAACAAACTACGTGCGACAAGATTAGTTAAAACAATACAAAATACTAGTAAAAACCATTTTACTGGCGGCATAAAAACTAATTTATCTCACAAACAAGCTTGTCGATTTTATATATTTTATGTTTCTATTACATACACACGCTTGAGAGTACCCTCATAACCGCCTCAAGATGAGCTGAGAATCGTATGCGCTGGTACTCTCAATTGTCTCGATCTCGGGAGTCGCGTCGCGATCGAACATCGGCAGGCGATTGGCTGCAATGCAAGCGTTCGGCGGCGGGGCGCCAGCGACGGGCGGCGCGAGTGATGACAGACTGCTACACAGTGGCTACACATGGGACACAGCATCAGACATTACTAGCAGTATGAATAACTATTAAAGTGCTCTAAGACTACATTTTTCAAATAGTAGTTGAAAAGATTTATGAGGAATACTATAAAGTACCTTTGTATTGTAGATTAAATTTTTTGAGTATTGTTTAGAATAACATTTTAAACTTTCATGGTCACTACAATTATTTTTTGGAAAAAACTGACAGTAACAGTTACTCCGTGACCATGGTCAACTCCGTGACCGTGAGCAACTGCTCCGGAAAATAGGGGACTCAATATCAACTAAGTACTAAACATGGTAAAAATCCCGATTTTTCCTAACAATAATTGTTTCGAATAATTTGACCTCGTAATTGAGTGTTCTTCAGGTGACTACAACAAACTTACTTAAAATGTCTGTGTTGTAGGATGTAGGTGTGTTGATTAGTTTACTTTAGTGCTATGGGAATAAGGAAAAGCTCATGTAGCCCTACAGGGTCTGACAGGGCTACTTGACTGACTGCTATGCCAAGTGTATTCTATGATAAAAAGTGATTTTACTAAATAAAAGAAACACTTAGGTAAGTAAAATTAAATAATAAAAGACTGTCAATGTAACATATAGGTATTACAGTCACGCTTGATAAACACGACACGTTTATTTATAACCCTACTTTCAAGCCTTGCCTTAACAATTTAATGTGTCAGAAGCGACTAATTAAATATAATATCAAATTTAATCCAGATCCTATAATTATAAAAAAGGAAAGAGGTTTTTTTTCATTCTTCGTCATAAAACGAAAACTATACATCATAAAAATAATTTAAAAACTATTTAAACTTGTGCCAATGAAGCCCCACATGACACGGTTAACTAATTTCAAAATTTGGACCGCCGGCGCCGTTCCTTGCATAAAGACCCTGTTTTTTAATGATTTAATAACAAATGTATAGTTTTCATATTTTCCCCTCCTTAAACCCTTCTTCCACATTCCGGACCGAATTTTATTATTATAACTTAATTAATGGCTTCGCGTTTAGCATTAAGCTAATTTCAAGTGGTATTTATTTTAAAGTACCTACACAGGATTGTACGGTAGATTGAATTAAAATGGAGTCTGACAATATAGTAGAGGATCTGAGTATACAACGACCTTCACCGAGCCGGTTAATGGATGAAAAGTATTTTATATCAAGTTTAATGTGTTAAAAAATATATTGCGAGTGGGTTGGCTGAAAAATTTCAGTCCAGTGTATGATTAATTAAATATTTAAAAATATTTTTTTTTAAGTATTGCACTTATATCGATAATAGATAAATTACATAGGTATCAGTCGAAAGTATGAAGCCTATAGAATATGCAAATGTTAGGTTGACTATTTTTTCCCTGTCATAACATTGGGTAGGCAGGTGTAAACAGGCAAGTCAATATTAGTAATTTCTTTATATAAACATAAATTTAAATAAATAAAATTTATGTTTATATAAAGATAAGCTCATTACAAACACACACACAACAAACCCGTGCAATGTAAAAAAAAATATTTTTTTTAATATTAAATTAATTATTATAGGTACTGGACTGAAATTTTTCAGCCAACCCATTCGCGATATATTATTTAACATATTTGATATAAAATACTTTTCATCCATTAACCTTCCCGGTGAAGGTCGTTCTATACTCGGATCTTAGACTAATACATTAAGTTACTATACCTAACGGAATAGAGCAACAAACATGAGCTGTCAAACGAAACCGAAATAGGATGGCATTGGTGAATGTCAAATTGTTTAAAAATGCGTTCAGTGATGTACGTCATGTCGCTTTTCACATTAATATCGATATCGACAATATTAATTACTAACAGTAATATTATTAATAGAACTAAAATAGGATGGGATCCCTCCGTCGCTGCATAGCATAAAAGCAAAACATGATGTTCGCAAAATATCATATTAGCAAAACACCATATTGGCAAAAAATCATAATCTCAATTCTCCACATTATTATAATATCATATTCATGAAACATCATATTAGCAAACTAACATATTCGATTATCATCCTATTCGTGAAATAGGTCAAGGATCATAAGACCGCCGGCGGTGTGTCTGGTTTTACGATCCTCAAGGGGCTAACAACAACAATTATGATAAAAATAGTGTTTTTCTTTTACATTTTATTATTTATTTAATCTTCTTTACATATAAAACTGCTCATGCACTAGTCTTTTAAACATTACTTTGCTCTGTGCACGACGGCTATGCAATGGCAGAGCATTCCAGAGACGGATAGCGGTTAAAGTGAAAGAGCTGGAGAGGAAGCCAGTATGATGAGCAGGAATTTGGAGAGTAAGGTTGCTACTGAAGCAAAGGTCACCCTGATGAGAGGCTTTAAGAAACTGAAACCTAGATTTCAGGCAACCGGGGGACCGTGGATCATAAAAAATATTAAATACAGGTAAAATATATTATTAACAGGTTTACTATTCAATAAATAAAACAATAGGCTAATCAATTGTTATGGACCATATTATGTTGTCTGCGGCACAGTTAACCGGTTAATAACTAGCGACCCGCCCGCGACTTCGGTTCGCCCGCGTCAACCCCGTGCCCCGTGAGGAATTTCCAAAGTTTTTCTTTCACACAGACCTTGTCCATTTTTTTTTATTAAATAAGGAGGTAAACGAGCAAGCGGGTCACCTGATAGAAAGTAATCACCACCGCTCATGGCCGCAAAACCAGAGGAAGGAATAGGCTTGATAAATTAAAAAAAAGTAAGAAAATAGCAAAGAAATTGTTAATTACAAGAATAATTTTGACTTTGATATCAGTAAACGGTTATTACACGCTATCGGATTGTTTTATTTCTTAAAAAATATTTACTTAAACATTATGACATTGATTGTACTAAAAATGTAGTATCCTGCTAATATGTTATTTTGTTAATATGATGTTTCAAGAATATGATATTGTAAGAATGTGGTGATTTGAGATTATGATTTTTTGCGAATATGGTGTTTTGCTAATATGATATTTTGCGAACATCATGTTTTGCTTTTATACTATTTATTTTTATACAGAAGCGTTGCATAAGAATCAAAGTATTAGTGGGACGGAGGGACACTTGCAGAACTTTGTTCAAAAAATTCCGCGTCCTTACTGTAACTGGAGTATACATTTTCGAACAGTGTCGGTTAGTGAGGAAATATTCCCACTATTTCCAGAAAATAGCAGACATGCAAGGTCGATACGTGTCACGCCGCCGTGAGCATGATTTAGTAGTGCCTGCAGTCAATCTTAGCCTGTTTAAAAATAATTCGTACTACATGGCTATTAAGGTGTACAACCACTTACCTCAAAAACTTAAAGCACTCCAAGACAGTACATTTGAAAACAAACTAAAGAATGTATTAGTAAATAAATCCTTTTACAACATAAAAGAATATTTTGAGGAAAAATTCTATTGTGTTAAAGGACAATGGCAGGGTACTATGGAGATTTTGTACAGGTCTACAATTGTCATGTTTGGCAATGAGACTTACACATTTAGTAGATTATATTGTTGGGAATTACTACATAAATTAACAGAATTTTAAATGTTGGGGCTTAAAAGTTATACTTGTATTTCGATAATTTTTTAAGGTGAGGTTTTTCCCTGTATTTGATTGACATTGACAGTTGAGTGACAGGGAGGGACGGACAATGAATAAGACATTGACATTGACAAATTAATTAGTACATACGTTCGCGCTATGATTGATTGGATTATGGATTGTTTTAAAGGATCCATGGTGAATCGAACTAAAATAGGTAGGTAGGT
This sequence comes from Scoparia ambigualis, assembly GCA_963921215.1. Taxonomy (NCBI): domain Eukaryota; kingdom Metazoa; phylum Arthropoda; class Insecta; order Lepidoptera; family Crambidae; genus Scoparia; species Scoparia ambigualis. The sequence continues at coordinate 41,751,353 of OY992504.1, read as the reverse complement.
ACCTGGGTAAGTACTTATGTAGTGCATTTCAATATTATTTAAGTAAGTACCTACCTAGGTATTGTTATGCCCGAGTTAAAGATTCTAGAAGACAGATAGATAGGATAGGATAACAGGAACTGCTGCGACTGTGAGTCTGTGATTATTCAGATCTTTGTGCTTGGTTATTTAAAACACAAAAAGACATAACTACCCATCTGTGGTTTGATAAATAACTAGCAAAATACATAAAATGTAAGTATAAACCATGATAAAAGTCATAGATGTTAACAATAGAAGTAGCTAGGTATACACGTTCCCACTTTAGTAGTCGCAACTTTAGACTACCTACCTACACCAACATTAATATTGAAATCATCTCCTATCCTACATATTTATTATTATAAATGCGAAAGTGACTTGTTTCTCCTTCCTTTACGCCCTAACTAAGCAACCAATTGACTTGATCTTTGGCTTATAGATATTTGAAAGAACAAAGAGTAACATAGGCTACTTTTTATGCCGATATTCTTATGGGAACGCGAATCACGCGGGTGAAACCACGGGCGGAACCTAGTGGTTAAAATAATTCTCTGAGATAGGAATTAGGTACTGCTCAGAATGCAAACTTACTTATATTTAGAGTACAATCGAGGATCTTCCCGGTAGATACTACTAATAAATTACTTCATGAAAGGGAAAAAATAATCCTAAAAAATATGATTAAAACATTTTAAATACTCAAATCAGATACTCGACTGGTCTTTCTACAGGGAAGTTTGACAATTGTACATACACACAGACGAGTGGAAATAAAACAATAATTTAGTTTGGTCACATATTTAATATTAAAATAAAAAGTAATTAAGGAACATCGTCGAAGAGTGGAGCAGGTCTAGTCATGCCTTCATAGCGAGCAAATCTGTGAGCAGCACCCAACATTTCGTAGCCCCATAATGCAGTTAAAAATCTGGCTATCCACTTCTACATGAAGCTCTTCAAGCTCGGAGCCAATGAGGAACACAAGCTTTATTTTTTGAAGAAAGCTGGAATAAACAATCACAATTAAATTACAGAAGTAACAGAGTGTAATAAAATGTAGTGTAGTAAAGTACATATTTTTTAATCTACCACCAATTAGCCTAGCCCGCTGACCTCTATAATACAAGAATGCTGACCTAAATATTTACTATCTTGAGTGTCTCAGGTAACAAATTGATAGTTTAAGTAGGTCAGTGGCCTAGTCCCAAAGTAAGCACTGTAAGGCTTGTGATATTTTATACTAGGCCAATGGGTAAAAATACAGTAGTGATAGTAGTAATAACAGTGGCAAGGGGTGTGTGTGTGGGGAAATACGGCGAAGGTAAGCTGGCCAAGATAAGATAAGATAATTTAAGATAAGATAATTTTTATTGCTGTATAAACTTAGCCTAGATACAAAAGACTTATGTTAAGTAATTGAGGTTAGTGTATTTAATAATATGTATTACGTAATACCTAAGCTAAGCAAACAATATTGCCTGTGTATTAGGTATTATCTGTAACAGAACGTTAGTGCTTATTCTACAATAAAACATTTACACAATAATAATGACTAACTATTTCAAGAAACTTGAAAGTATTCGAATAATATTATTTATTTCTACTTAATTAGCATTATTTTGTACATGGTCTTAAAAATTATGTTATTACTAATAATATGTTCTCTGTCTCATCATATGTTTTCCCTTTTAGCCAATCTTGTACAGTTTTTTTACATTGTAATTTGTTCAAGGGGTAAATACATAGAGAAAAGTTTATTCTGTTGTACAGAAAACTAGTCAGATGACAAAAGAATCTGTGCGTGTTTGTTCTTCTGAATCGTTCAGTAGAACAGACAATATCTGCACGTCTTCGACTGGTTTCGAGCGCAGGGTTAAAGGGCATTAATGAGTGATTTTTAGTGATGGTTAGTAATATGAACAGCTGGCGTATAGATAGGACATCGCATTTAGTAAGGAGCTCTGCCGTCGGGAAGCATATTGGTCGGAATGTGCTGACTTTTAGAACTGCTCTCTGTGCTCTTTCTAAGTTTATCATAATAGTTTTGTGTGCACCGCCCCATGATGTTATACAATATACAAATAATGACTGACAAAGTGTCAGATATATTGATTTTAGTAGACTACCGCATGCAACGTGTCGAAGATTTTTAAAGACGTAGATTAACTTTCTAACTCTAGATGTAAGGGCTTCAATATGTGATTTAAATTTCAAATACTTATCAATTATTATCCCCAGGTATTTAATATTGTCAGTGCTACTGAGCTTAGGGCAAGAGCAAGTGTCAGGCGTGTCCTTGCACAGATGTGCTGTTATTGAATGTGAATTTGGGATAGGTTGGTATAGTGAATTATAAGAAAAAGTCATATATTTTGTTTTATCTATGTTAAGTGTCAGTAAGTTTTTTCTAAGCCACTGAGTGACTGTATTAAATACAGACTGTGCTAGTTCGTACGCCTCACTCCAAGTGTCCGCGCTAAAGAGCAGTGCTGTGTCGTCGGCGTAAGATATTATTTTTCCGCTTTTGGAAAGGGGAAGGAGGCATAAGTCGTTAATGTAAACGAGAAATAGCAAGGGTCCTATTATGCTCCCTTGAGGAACACCATATTCAACAGTCAGTTCATCACTCATACTGTCATGTATCATGACACGTTGTGTCCGATTAGAGAGATAATCTTTGATAAGGTTATATGGGACACCCCTTATACCAAGTTCATGTAACTTCTCGAGAAGTATAGGTACCGAAATCGTGTCAAATGCTTTTGCTAGATCAAGGAATATGACTAAGCACTTTTTTTGTGAGTCTAGTCGCCTTACAATATAGTCAGTGAGCTGGTGTACTGCATCGTCAGTCGATCTGTCTGCTCTAAAACCGTATTGAGTAGCTGCTAAGAGTTTGTTATTTTCTAAGTATTTTACAAGTCTTTTATAAATGAGTCTTTCTAGTATCTTGGATATTGATGGCAGTATGGCTATGGGACGATAGTTATTCATACAGCTATTATCTCCATTTTTATAAATAGGGCGAATGAGGGCCTTCTTCAATACGTTAGGAAAGATTCCTTTCGCAAAGCATAAATTAAAAAGATATGTAAGCGGGGGAGTCAGTTTATCTTTAATTTTTTTTATGAATGCACAAGATATTTTATCAATTCCAGTAGCACAGTCATTTCTTAAAGTCATAATAATTTGTTCAATTTCGGTTTCGTCAGTGTCGAATAAAGCAAAAGAGTTTAAAACTGGTAATTTGGAAGGGGGTGCAATCGAGGAAAATGGCTGCATGTGACTGACTTTCGCCTTTGCAGCTAGGTTTTTTTCGATGTTGACAAAGAAATTGTTAACTCTGTTTAGTGAATGTGCAGGCGTAGCGGAATTTGCAATGAGTTTATGGGCAGGCGGTTTGGTTTTAGTTGTGTAGGTAATGTTTTTAATGACTTTCCATAATTTCTTCTTGTCGTGACCCGCATTTTGAATTTGATTCCTTTCATACTGTCGCTTTACCTTTTTTAACAAATTATTACAAAAATTCCGATATCTGTAATAGGTGATTTTATTAATTTCACTGTCAGGGTTTTTATTTAGAGTTCTGTGAAGTTTATCACGATGCTAAATGCAACGTAAAAGTCCGGGAGTTATCCATGGTTTCATGATTTTATAACGGCGGGTTAGAAAAACAGTGCGTGTATTAGACTCAATAATTTTAGTTAAAGACGATACAAGGTATTCGGTTGATTTATTAACGTCATCCGAGTTGTAGATACTAGACAAGTCTAGGTTGTTTAGGTCATGTGTCACTGACTCATATTGAAGCGTCGTACGTTTTACTTTTGCGTAAGACTTATCAAAGCGCTGTTGCAAACACAACAATAAGGAATTATGGTCTGTCAAAGTAGATGTTAGTATAAAAGTTTTTAAAGGGATGTTTGTCTTAGCTAAAATATGATCTAAGCAGTTACTATTTCTAGTAGGATGCAAATGAGTGGGTAGGTAACCTAAACAGGCTGTGTGAGTTAAATATTCTGGTGAATTACGATCTATATTTCCGGGTTTTATATCGATGTTTAAATCACCCATGACAAATACATTCTTAAATGATGATAATTGTTCTAAAACTACACTTAAAGATTGTAAAAAGTTGGAGATATTATGATAAGAGGGAGAACGATAAATAGCTACGATAGCGGTGTCATTGTTTATTTTTGCAATTAGACAGTTTGCATCTACTAGGTCAGGTTCGTCTACAGTTACCTTGTTAATATTACTTTTAATATACAATGTTACACCATCACTTTTTAGAATATTAGTTTTGTTAGTAGTGTATGAGACATATCCAGGTAATTGAGGAATACAAGTAGCAGTAGACAACCAGCACTCAGTCAGTACCATTATGTCAATTTCTACATTGATTTGACTAAGCAACGCTAACATACCGTCAAAGTTACAATTAATGCTACGTATATTTTGTATAAAAATATTATGACTATGCTTAATATTATTGATAAACGACGAACATGTATGAGGCTCACAAACCAATGAGTCATATTCATATGAAGAGTCTAATTCTCTAATAATATCGTGAGTTACATTACCCATCCTTGCGCTGCGTTAAACTGTATGTGCGGCGCTCTAGGCGCCCTCATAGTCAATTGAACTAATGTATCGTGCCTCGGCCATTTTTCTTGCTGGACACTGTTCATCTCCGGTTTTGTGGTGGCTGGGCTTGTTAAAGCGCTGGCACGTAGCACAGTTTGCGGGTTCTTGCTGTTTTGAGCATTGTTTTATTGAGTGTCCGACGCAACCGCAGTGTCCACACGTAGATTCGGTTTCACGGCAATATTTCGCCGAATGACCATATTGTTGGCACTTATAACACCTAGTCACAAATGTGTAATCTCTTACTAGGCAGGAGGTCCAATTGATGAAAACTCTTTCCTGGTCAATGATAATCTTTCGAAGGTCAGAAGTTAGCTCCAGTACAAAGTTACATAGTGCCGCGTCCTTTTTACCTGTTTTGTGACTCAGTTTTATAGAGTTCAGGAATTTTTCTCGTTCTAGGTGCTGATGCTGTTCCGAAATATTTTGTTCATACAGACAATCAAGAAGTTCCTTCTCAGACGTAGTGGTGGGCACTCCTAACAATATAACTTTAGGCCTGCGTTTTGTAGTTTCTTCCACTTTTAACCCCGAGGTCTTAAGTTTTGCAGAGCGTTTTAATTTTTCGAGGTCATCTTTTCCTTCTGCGCTGATTATGACGCCTCCGCCTTTGGTCTTCCTCATCCCCCGGATATGCAGTTTGAGTTCTTCCGGCTTTATTATGGTCTGAATAAGCTTTTTCGTATCTTCGCTTGAATTATCCTTTTCAGCTGGATAAATAGCAATGGAACTGGTGCTTGGTGGTCGCATTACAGAACTGTTTCTAGTTCTGACCACGTCCGCGAATGATATGCTGGGTGGCTGGACCTTTGGAGCAGAGCGTATGCTTTCCTTTATCTCTTCGAGCTGATTGTCCAGTTGGGTGGTAGACTGCTTCTGGTCAGTCATCGTTTTAATGGTGGTTTGGGCTGATATATATTTTTGTTTTAGCGACTGGTACTGAACAGCCAGCTGAGACACACCTCCCATCACATTTCGGCTGATGGAGCTAATTTTCAACTTTTGTTCAGTGTTTAGTTTTCCCTCACTTGATATAGTGCATATCTCATTCAAACACTGTTCAATAGAAGAGAGCCATTGCTGAATTTCCTGAGTTGAGACGGCTTCAATCTTCGTTGGTTCTTCAGCTATTTCAGTTGGTCTTTTCTGAGGTAGTGGTGGTGGACTCCTGCTAGTCGTGGTACTTCGGTTAAAGGGACTATCCATTTTGTAGAAATATTCACAACACTAGACTCAACATCTGCATGACTAACATACGTTGACCCAGATTCACGCGGATGTTATATGACACAGATTTTTTTATTTAGTATTATTTATGCAAAACAATTATTAATTGCAAATGGCACGTCCATCTGCAAGCAATACACAAATGCAAAAAGTCAAGAATTTACAAATCAGACAATAATAAACATGGAATATTTAACTTATTGGTGGCAATTTACTGACATAATTATTAAGATCTGCATGGTGGATCCTTGGAGTGGGATTTCTTAATGGGAAGCCGATGGGAATCGGTATGTATGGTATATATATGTATTTAGTAGAATTATTATATAGGTTAATAAACATGGCCTCAGGTACAAATGCTCGTATTCGTCATAGAAATATTTGCCTCTACTGGGATTCAAACCCAGGAACTCAGAGTAGGCATCACCACGAAAACCAGTGTAAGTACATATTACTCCACTACAGAGGTAGTCAATAAGTAATTATTGTAAGATGTTACCTCTCGTGGTCTAATCCACTTCGAAATTATGTTAGTCATCCTTTGTTCCTCTTCATTTAGCTCTTGAAAGACAACTCTCCAACTGCTCATTCTTAAAATAGAATGTCCACATACAACACGTCATGGCGATGGCCAACATGCCTTGTAGTTTTACTTTCAGATGCAATAGAATGGGATGCTAATTCCCAGGAAGCATAACAAATATAATCAGGTGTTGCCTAAAACTCGACATTGTGATGGTAATGTATCACCCAATCAGACAGTAAAACTATTACGACAGTGCAGTTAACAGTACTGCGCAAGCACAACACAATATTGTTTGTGTTGTTCAAAATCAAAATAACACATTCACAAAGCGGCTTTTCGCAAAATAGGTGTACATATTAATTAAAACCAAAACAAACACTCACAATTTTTTTATTAAGATGTGATGACATTGACAGTGTTGCAAGTAGTATCATTCGACTTTTTACGAGAAACAAATCGATAAGAAAATCGATTCTTAAAATAATATAAATTATTAATATCAAAAGTAAATAATCAACCACTTTATGATAAAAAATGTGTAATTGTATAGGTTTAAGCTCTAAAATAATTGCACAATAATAAGCTTTTAATCTAAACTAGATAAAAAATATTATGACTTAATAGCTATTGAAGAATCGATTTCAAAATCGATAAATCGATATTTTTATGCCAGGCACCTCTGACAGCAGATTTGCGTTTTGCGTATAGTTTCTGCTAGTTGAAATGCGTTTCGTTATTAGTTTTAGTATTATTATTTCGATTTAAGATTTTTCTTTACACCGGACTTCTAAAAATATAACTTTTGCTGGAAAATAATGAGAAAAAATTAAGGAACCAAACTATGCAAATATGGTACCAAAACATGAACATTGTGGGGTTGTACGCCGGTACGCGTTCTCCTTTGTCGAATATTTTAATATTATGTTATTGTTCTTTCATTTATTTTAAGTTTTACTGGAACAATTTGATAATTTAATAATTAAATTACCTAACCGTGTTTTCCCAATGCCTTGAAAAGGTAAATTTGTAACTAGCATAACACCTTTCTAATACAAACATATTTCTGTATGTTATTGTACTTTTTGTTACAAATTTAAGTGGAATAATTGAATATGAAAAATATTCAGCGACGGAGGGGTTGAATGTAGGTACATGGTGCTAAGTAGACATTACTATCTAAAGAAACATCAGCAGAAGAATAGTATAATTTTATTTAAGCTTACCGAAACTAATTGCAGATTTCATAAAATTCGTTTCGCTTCTCGCGTCTGTAAATATTTTACTTCAAAATGCTGACATGAACTGGAACTTTTGAAAACATGAACTTTTCTTGGGAATCCTGTTTGGACGATCAATTAGCCTAAGCTATGTATTTCTAGTATCCAAGTTAGTAGGAAATCTAAAAGATACATAAATTACCATAATGATATTACCTATTCTAACAGTCAAAAACTGATACCTATGGATCGGCTAAGTATCTTAAATGTGATTACATTCCCAGGTAATTCATATCTAAACGTCATATAGGTACTTTAATAACAATAATACATGTTCGTTTACGTGATAGACAGTGGACACGAAATATCGATAACTTGATACAGCCCTAGTGTAAAACGAAAATTATTTATTTACACAAATTATTTGTAAATTCTGCAATATGTATATTCTATTTTTGCTTCTTACATAAATAAATGTTTATAGAAGCGAATTATCACATTTCGTGGTTAAAATTCGAAGCGCATTAGCATAAATAATTCTTATGTAAGAAGATGTCGGTTTGTAATAATTTACCTGTGAAATGAACATTTTATGGGATTATTTCGCTGTGTTGCACAACAATCAATCACTGAAAAAGTCACCATGTTTCTAAAGCACTATTTCTCAAAAATATTCACGATTTCACGTAAAATCAGTAAAATTTACAAAATCCAAATTCTCAGTGTGCTGATAAGTGCGGCCAACTGTCAAACAGTAGCTAAAAACGGTTCTGTTACGTCGCATCACGCATCTCTTTTTGCCCCACAGTGTTGTTGCTAATGACATTCCGCTCCCTCAGCCCTTTGTTTCTCTATTCCGTTAGGTATAGTAACTTTATGGACTAATACGTGTTGTTGCTAAAAGAACACGGGAGAAACTCTCCGGACCGAATAAAATAGTGTTTCGGAACGTGTCAATTTGTATCTGTCAAATGTATGAAAACTCTGTATCTGTCAGTCAGTGTCACTTTTGCATTTGGTTATTTATGCAAGTAGAAGAAAATTATATGAATGGTATTACTTAAAATGTACTTCTTAAGATCCAAACTTTATTAGATATGTTAGAAACTATTCAAAATTATTAAAAAAAAGTCTGCATAAATGCTAAATCAAATTTTATTTCTGAACATTGCACTTTCGAATAACAAAATAAAGACTACATGGAATATTATTAAAGAAGAAACTGTAAAACAAAAATTAAGAACCGTTCATATTCACTTATAGTCAAAAGTAAAATAATGGAATCAGATGGCGAAGTCGCTGGTGCATTTGAGGATTTATTCTCTAGGATACCCTATGGACATAACTAGTAATATTATAAGTTCTTGCTCTCATACTGCTGTCGCTCTCCTCGAGTCAAGTGTTGATAAGTGCAGTTAAAGTTTTAGTTTTAGACATATAAACACTGACACCGTTTTAAAAGCTTTTAAAACAATAAATATTAAAAATACAGAAGATCTGTGGGGTATCTCTACAAATAATAAATAATAATAATAATAAAATTTATTTATTATTCCTTCACAACAATACAAATTTATATAAAGTCTTATTTTACGAAGTAGGTAACCTAAAATTGTGAAGGACTGGTGCCTGAAACGGGTTTGTGACAAACCTATATCACAGGTCACCAGGCCATACACACAGAAAGGATACAGAACTAATTTATAACAAGAGCTATAAATTTAAAATGCAAAATTATTCTGAAATAATGTAGATTATAGTTAAACAATAAAACATAAAGTAGCTTAGAGTTATACAATAAATCAAACTAAACTAGACTAGTCGAGCTATAGAGTAATAATAATTCGTGCGCGTTTGTGTAAGTCTATTGAGTATGAGGTGTGAGTGTGAGTGAACGTTTAGATGTGTGTGTTGCGTGTGTGTGTTAGTGTGCGTGTAGGTGTGTAGGTGGGTGTGTGTATTTTTAACGTTGCGTTGGAGGATGAGAGCAGTTGACCATGAAGAAATTTTGTTAACACTATAGTTTACGAGAAAAAATGATTATGAGAGGGGAGAAAGAATTTTTTCTGTAGTTGCATAGTCCATGGACTTAAGAAATTTGGTGGTAGACTGTTTACAACTGTATTTTGTGAGCGGGTAGATGTTAAGGGAGCTGTTTATTTTGTTATAAAGATAACTTCCAAGAAAGCCGTAGAAGTTATGCGAGAAGGCGGTTTTTAGGGCAGGTATGGTGCATACAGTGCCTATGCGACGTTTCCCTTTAGTTTTTTCAGGGTCGTAAAATTCTTCTGTGTGCTTCTTCATAATTATTTTAAGAATGAACGTTTGTCTAACTGAGAGTAAGTCCCATTTTTTGTAAAGCTCAGTAGTGGGAAAACGATAAGGTAAACCCATTGCAACCTTGAGAAGAAGACGCTGAGCCCGTTCTAGACCCAGCATGTTCGTTTTGGCCGTTCCACCCCAAGCTGAGATACAATACTCCAGAAGAGAGTGGCAAAGGGCATAGTAGACCATTCGTATAACCTTGTGATCAGCAATGTGCTTGAGGTTTTTGAAGATGTACGTGAGCTTCCTTAACCTAGAGGTGAGCGTAATGATATGTTCTTTGAAGTTAAGACACTGATCTATTATTACTTCTAAGTATTTGATTGAGCTCGTTCTTTCAAGGGTCGGACAATCGCAGGAGATTCTGGATGGCTGAGTGAGGCACTTATGGACGGTGAGATTGTATGATTGCGATGGAAGTTGATAAGTTTTAATAGTGAAAGCTATATATTTTGTTTTTGTAACAATAAGTGTCAGAACTCTGCTTTTCAACCATTTGGTGACCTCGTTAAGACTCATCTGGGCATTTTCAAATACACTATCCCAGGAGACCCCAGTGAAGAATAGAGCTGTATCATCAGCGAATGCGAAAATCTTTCCTTCCGGGAGTTGTAAGTTACAGAGGCTATTAATGTAGGCCAAAAATAAGGTAGGTCCAAGTATGCTGCCCTGCGGCACGCCATACGTGACATTAGCCTCCTCACTCATCCATTGGTCTACTTTAGTTCGTTGGGTTCGATAAGCCAAATAGTCCTCAAAGAGTTGTAAAGGTATTCCTCTCACACCGAAGCTCTCCAATCTGGTCAATAGGCGTGGGATCGAGACTGTCTAGACATTGACGGTGTTAATTGTTTAGTTTATTTTACCACCAATAGATGTCACTGTACATTTTTGTGAATCACGATATGGTTTCGTTTCGCCAATTAGTATATAAGCAAAACAGACATGTAAATAAATATATTCGTTCTGGAGTCATATAGTTTTATTTCTCCTGGTTCTTTGGGATTTCATATTGTATGTCGACAATTGTACAAGGTCCTTCGAGCCTAAGAGCGATTTTTGGTTGGCAAGAATAAAATACACGATTTTAGCAAGTTTCGTGTTATCGACGCTTGGACAGCGCTGATGGTGAGCGGTTGGTCTTGCGGATGAGAATTGCAACAGCGGAGCTAGTATTGCATCAGGAACAGGAATCAGTGGAGTGGTAATGTGATGAAAAAACTGTGAGTACTTTAACGATTTGAAGTGTCACTTAGAAGAATTGATGTAGCTTGCAAGACTTGTAAAATTTTACTGTTTGGTTTGGACTTAGAATAATTCGCATAAAAACGACGAGACGGGGAATCCATGCCTAATTTTCATGCGAAGCCAAAAGTGTTTCAAACACTTAGAATATTTTGAATTCATCTAGACTTAGAAAATTTTGAAAAAAAAACACTTGGAAATTTTTATCAGTTTTCAAAATGGATTTAATTAAACTACAAGAAGACCTAATATTTCAAATTCAAAATAGCAAAGTCAATTTCAAAAAGAGTCCAAAAGAAAGGCTATCTAAACAGTACATAGATTCCAGACTTAAAGTTATCGAACAAAAATGGTTAGAATTTACACAAAACCATAGCAAAATCATTCTAAGTGATGTAGATTGCAGCGAACACGATTATTTCGTTAACAACTTGCACGGGGAGACGGAGGAGTTATATCTTGAATTCTCATCACAATTGAGAGAACTATTAGAACAACATTCTGGTGCAAGTCGTTACTCAGATGCTTCAGATGGGTCGACCGAGCATAGCGCACACAATAGTGGAACATCTGTAAAGTTGCCAAAAATAAAGATCCCCATATTCAGCGGAAAGTACACCGAGTGGTCATCATTTCGCGATCTCTTCACTTCACTCATTCATAATAATAAGAGCATAGACGATGTGCAAAGATTGCATTACCTGAAAACACAATTGTCAGGCGAAGCTGAGCAGCTTATAAGGCATGTGCCTATCACTCAATTAAACTATGTAAAATGTTGGAATATGTTAACAAAAAGGTATAACAATAGGAAATTTGTTTCGAATTGTATTCTTGCGCGTATGTTTAATCAACGACAAATGACAACCGAGTCATCTAATTCTCTTAAAGAATTGTTAGATACTACCACCGATTGTATGCACGAGCTTACTAATATTGGTGTAGATGTACAGTCTTGGGACATTATCGTCATATTCATTGTGGGTTTGAAGTTGGACGCAGAGACTCGGAAGCAATGGGAATTGCAGGTAAGTAAGTCATCCGAGGATTTGCCAACTTTTAACGATTTTCAAGAGTTTGTAGAGACACGGTTTCGCGCTTTAGAATTTATACAACCTAATAGTAAACCTAAAGTACCATTTAATAATTAAATATCCAAAAGTTTTACATGTCACTTCAAATACTTCCTGTCCAGTCTGCTCAGATAGTCATAAGTTAGGCAATTGCAAGAAATTTGCTAAAGACGACGTAGAAAAACGTCGTGCAACTGTGGAGTCACTTAGTCTATGTTTTAACTGTCTTGGTAAAAATCATTCAGCTAAATTTTGTCGTGTGTCAACCAAATGTCGCGTATGTAAGCGTAAACACCATTCCTTATTGCACCCAAGAACCGGCGCGGATGAAGACGTAGATGTTGCTTGTCAAGCAACAGGATCTCAAAATGAAGATATAAATGCAGCTACGCCATCGTCCTCGTTGAACGAAGTATCAACCATAGCGGCCCATTTCTCAAAGGGCAACATCCAAAGACAGGTACTATTAGCGACAGCCATTGTACAGGCTGAGTCTAAGGATGGATCGTTCCAGGTATTAAGGGCATTACTTGACCAAGGGTCACAGGCGTCCTTTATATCTGAAGCAGCAGTGCAACTGTTGAAGTTAAAAAAGGTACATGTACACAGTACCATCTCAGGTTTAGGAGGGAATCAGAGCGGCGTAGTATCAAAATACGCGGTTCAAATTAATATTCAGTCGCATACTGATTCCAATTTTCACATTCAGGTAAAGGCTCATGTGTTGAAGAATCTCACGTCAGTTTTACCTGAACGTAAACTTGAGGTACCGGATTGGCCAGATTTACACAAGATCAACTTAGCCGATCCAGATTATAAATCACCTAACAAAATAGACATTTTGTTAGGGGCCGAAGTCTACTGTCATATTCTAAAGGAAGGACTATTAAAATGTCCTCAAAATTCACAGATAGCACAAGATACTCACCTCGGATGGATCCTGTCAGGTCACGTGGATGTCAAGAGTAACTCACAGAGTTATCATAATATTATCAGCATGCATACTCAAGTTGAAGAGAACGATTTGTTAAAAAAGTTTTGGGAAATTGAGTCGGATCATCTACTTAACGTAGACAGCGTGTTTACACCAGAGGAACAAGCATGCGAAGATTATTTTAAAGCAACGACCAAAAGAGATCCAGATGGTCGTTACGTTGTCCGATTGCCGTTCCGTGTTGACAATCCACTCTCTAAATATGGAAATTCTAAGAGCATAGCCCTGAAGAGATTCCATGGTCTTGAACGTAAGCTTTCGAAGAATGCTGATTTTAAGAAGCAGTACGTCGATGTAAGTAGTGTAATATTGGGCATTCTAGATCACTTTTCACTCCATTGATCTCACTGACGTTCGATCAATGTCGTTAAAAGTGATCTAGAATGTCCCAATATTACTTTTGAAAATCACTGCCACTCGCTCAGTCAACGTCAAAAAGTGATTTAGAATGTCCAATCGACTTCTCGTGTTTTAGAATGTCTAATCGACTTCTCGTGATCTAGACTAATATTACTTTTGAAAATCACTGCCACTCGCTCAGTCAACGTCAAAAAGTTATCTAGAATGTCCAATCGACTTCTCGTGTTTTAGAATGTCTAATCGACTTCTCGTGATCTAGAATCCCATACAACGACTGCGATCTACTTTACACATTTTCAAGGTCTTTCGTTCATAGGATGCAGGAGCTTTTGACAATATGGAATTACAGCACAACTATAAATGAATGTGACTTAGTGAACTCTCAGTACGGAATAAGTGTTGTTTAGACGTAAGCGCCTACACGATTAAAATAGCAATATACCATTAACAGCTACGCTCCTCAGTCTTTCCGAAGGCGCTTGGTCAATTTATTCTATATTGTTTATAATGCCATTTTGTAATATAGTTTCGATTCATCATTGAGATCACATTATTAAACTTAAGTATCCGTCATATACGGTTTTTATTTGCCACCACGCTCCAAGGTGTATCATATAGTTGCATTTGTCAAATTTTATTCCTGACCCATAAGAAAACACTTGTGTATTTTAATCGAATTCATATTTCAATTTCTGTATACAACGACTTCGATCTACTAAACACATTTTCAAGGATTTCGTCTACTGAATGCGAAGGTTTTTGACAATATGGAATAACAGCACAACTTAAACTGGATGGGGCTTCCTGGTCTCCCAGGACTGGATCCCCGAATAAGTTAGTGCTATGAATAACATTTATCAAAGTAGTACCTCGACCCATAGGAAAACACTTGTGTATTTTGATCAGAATCCAGTATGTAATAGTTTAATTTCTGTATACAACGACTTCGATCTACTTAACACATTTTCAAGGATTTCGTCTAATGAATGCGAAGGTTTTTAACAATATGGAATTACAGCACAACTTAAGCTGGATGGGGCTTCCTGGTCTCCCAGGACTGGATCCCCGAATAAGTTGAACTATGAATAACATTTGCTAAAGTTGAACCTCGACCCATAGGAAAACACTTGTGTTTTTAAACCAAACTTCATTTCAGTATACGGTGACTCCGATCTACTCTACACATTTTCAAGGTTTTCAACAATTGGAAGAAAAGGTTTTATGCCGAAACACCTCAACCTCGATCCAAGGAAAACACTTGTGTATTTTGATTAGAATCAGTTGCCAATTGTCATTGTCGACTCTGATCTACTCAACACATTTTCAAGGTTCTCATAAAAAAAACACTTGTATTTTTTGATCTAAGTCAATGCAGACAACTGTGCAGGGAATTGTTAGTTACCTTATTTATATCAATCCCGCAAACAACAACGTATGCAATCACTACACACACACACAAACACACACACATACATTAACTACGAGTTCGACTTTGAAACTTCCCGTTTCAATGCTAACGAAAACAATTTTAATACGGGTTATTCCCAAGCGCCATCAAAAATTTGTTTGGAAAATATAAGAAATCCATACATCAATTCCTATACTCCTCCAAAGACCAAATATTATAAAAGATATTATCGAATCAGAAATGAGGAGATCCGTAGACGAACTAAGGCAGCCGATATAGCCCGAAGAATTGCTAAACATAAGTGGCAGTGGGCAGGGCATATCGCTCGAAGAACCGACGGCCGTTGGGGCAGATCGGAGTGGCAACCGCGCACCGGAAGACGCAGTGTGGGCAGGCCTCCAACAAGGTGGTCCGACGATCTGGTGAAGATTGCAGGTAGCAGCTGGATGCGTGCGGCGCAGGACCGGACGTGGTGGGGATCCTTGGGGGAGGTCTTTGTCCAGCAGTGAACGTCTTTTGGATGATGATGATGATGATGACCATTTTTTATCACGGAGGAGCATGAAAATTAATATATTTGTATTTTTTCTGGGGAGGACTTTGGGCCATTTTGTTGTGGGAGAATGGGAATAACCTTTAACATAAACACAATTAGAAAGATAAAGCTAAGTCTATACTGTTTTAATTGACAAACGCATTAAACATACATTTTCATAATACATACAAACACAAACATCACGGCGTATTCCCACAAGTGGGATAGACAGAGCAACAAGTAACAATTAATTACGTCATGCTGAAGTCACGTTTAGCAACAAGTGATCAGATAGGATTTTCATAACAGTACCTTTCAAATTATGGTTTAACTTATAAAGCAAATGTCGATTTGAATACGTACCCACTAAATATGGTTAGATTTAATTATTGTGGGAATAATATGAGTACATAAACACCGAAGTTATAAAAATAGACTGCCTCACGGTAATCGAACCCGCGTCTCTCGATATCCGAGCGGCTAACTTGTAACATACCGAGACATTTGTTTAATTTAGTACGTACATCAAAATGTTTAACTTTTACCGTCTCATTAATAAAAATGGCCAAATGTTACACCTCGGTTTAAAGTGACGCTGTCTCGTTTTTGTTAAAGAAGACAGATAGAGACAGCGTCAATTTAATCCTAAGTGTAACTTTAATCAACGTTTATTAATGACAGGGTTAGAGTGTGAGGAACTCGATGAGGTACCTAGTGGTGAACTCGATCTGTGATTGTGGTGGTTATGAAACTCTCGTTAAGACGATCATGAGATGAAATGTAATAGTAAATTTCATGCTTAGTGAAAACAGTCCTAATGTTGCACATCCGGACAATCGTCGTCAGCGCTTTATCGAAAGGTTAGCAATTACACAGGAAATGTAAAATACTTTCGCTGCAAGTTTTCGCACTAATCGATAAAATAAATATTTTGCTTAAAATTTAAAAAAACAGAGGTTACAAACATTGCTTCAATTTTGTAATTACTTCCTTTCTTGCTACTAAAAACACATATTTATTTATAACATTGTAATACTTATTTAATTACTTTTGCTTAAACGTACACTCGTTAAAATATAACAGCTAATGTAGTGGTTAGGTAGGTACTTGACTATAACGCGAAAAAGGCTCAGGCTAATGGTTTGATGAATGCAAGCATTTATGTGTACATCGTATAGGTAACGGTTTGTAGTACAGAAGGTTACGCTACCGATTAAGCTTGCTTTACTTAGATAATGTATGTGTTTATAATAAGCCCAATATGTACCTATTTGGTTTGTAATAAAAGCAATAATAATAAAAAAAAAATTTGGAATTAACAGTTTTTACATACGGTGTTATTCTTGAAAGTAAAAACTAGCACTAATAGTTTAATTGTATACAAGCAAAAAAAAAAAAAAAAAGTTGATCACTCCTGCTTAGTAAAATTGCTGTTAAACACTTTTCTCCAATAAATACCCGAAAAATGGTAGTTGTCGTATCAGTGCTTCCTAAGTCAGATCGACCACTAGTACGCCTAAGCTACGCCTAAGTTATTAATATTTAGTGCTTCGGTACTCTGACATCGCTACGAGAATCATCCAGAAGATATACACCGAAACAATGTTCGTAAGTTTTAAATATTTTTATTTTTCTATTAGCAATGTTGTGTTTGCTCGACTTCGTATATGTTTTGTAAGGTATGTCAACGGTTGATCCCTTCTGCATCTGCAACCGTTAGCACCGCCAAACCGCTGTGGGTGTGCGTGGTGGGCTATGGTCCGTTCTCTCTATGTCATCATCATCATCATCATCAGCCTATAAACGTCCCACTGCTGGGCAGAGACCTCCCACGTGAATAATAGCACGGGGATATTAAGCCATAACCCACCACGCTGGTCCAATGCGGGTCGGTGGGTTTTAACGACTGTCATCTTACGACAACATCCGGGACCAACGGCTTAACATGCCTTCCGAAGCACGGATCTCTCTCTATGTGTAAAGAAGTTATTAAAGAAGGTCTGTAGAGGAGCAGTGACCTAGACCAGCAAATGTTATTATTTAATCGTACTAGTATTTACTGTCATATGTTAAATGTTAATGTCACTAATATTTATTGTTATTTTAGGTCTGAAAGCAAGCAAGTTAAACGCTCTGCCAAGAAAAGCTGTGTGTTAGCCAATTCATTTGACTCGGACAACGAAAGCATAAGGTAATTTGCGTTGATTACTTTTAAAACCTGTTAATATATTTTATGTTATTTCGTATATCGTCAATATTAATAATTAGTTTTTAATTACATTTCTTATCTTTCTAGCTCTAAGAAGAAATGCCTGTACTCGTCGTCGGTGCCTAAGACTTCAACAACGATTGTGAAAAAACAAGAAGGGTCTAGCTCCGCTTTAGACTGGTTAAATGATTCAGAGTCAGATAACGAAGTTTCGCCGCCTCCACGCAAGACAGACCAGACCTTCGACAGTGTACTAACGCGACGAGTACCAGGCGGGGTAACGCGTCGGACTGCGAAGCTCGACGGTGAACTGGTGGCGGAGCTGCGTCTCTACGACGCTGAGGAGGTGCGTAGCCTCACCGGTCTTGAAAGGTGTGAAAAGGCAATAATTTGGGTTCGACTACAAGGCGAAGCTGAGTCTCCTGAATTGTTGACTATAAAAAAATTCATAAAATTAGCCAAATCAAAATTTACTGAAGAGGGGATATTCTTTAGTGATAAAAAGAAAAAATAGTCACAGTCAGCTAGGTACTACATATTAACTAGTTACACTCTCTTCGGTAAATTTTGACTTAACTGGTTTTACTTATATATTATATGTGTGTTAGGTTTTATACATTTTACTTAAAAACTACTTTAACCTCTTGTAATTTTTTAACACAGTGAAAACAAAATCATAATGGTTAAGACTATATTCTGTTCAACTTGCAACTTATCCGTTAAAAATAATGCTTTCTCTGCTCATTTAAAAAGTATTTTACACAAAAATAATAGTTCTGTAATTGAGAGCGAGGGTATCGAACAAGTGCATAGCGCTCTTCGCGGTCGCATAGCGTCGTACCGTGTTCAATGCGAGGACGTTGAAGAACGTATGCATGTGTTTGCTCCTGCAGATTTTTTATCGCAATTGCGCCTCCGCGTGAAACTTTTACTCTCAGCCCGAATTGAGGCTTATACAAACCTTAAAGTAAATTTCGAATTGTTTTCTGAATTTTTTCTGCATAAGGATGACTCGATTTCAACGAAATCTTTTGCTACTGAAAACATTATCTTACATAAAAGTTATAATTTTGATGCTATGTATACAAACATTAGCCATAAAATTTGTAAAAAAGTTGAAGAATTTGAGGAAAGAGATAGTGGTTGGGCTTACTTACGAAGCTTGTATCTAGAAGTAAATATAAACAAATATAACCCGTTGAGAGCCTCAGGTTACTTAGATTTACCTAACGCTATAAAAAACAAACGTGCATGTATCAACATTAAAAATTCGGATGATTACTGCTTTTTATGGTGTGTCATGGCATCACTTTTTCCTGCAAAAAATAACGCAAATCGAACCACCGCATATCCGCATTTTGAAAGTGTACTTAAAGTTAAAAATATGACATTTCCAGTAGGGTTCACAGATATAAGAATTTTTGAAAAGAATAATCCCAACATAAGTATTAATGTTTATGGCCTTAAAAATAGCAGTAAGGTTGTTGGACCTCTGTACAAATGCGAATTACGTAAAAGACATCACGTCAACATGCTTTTTCTCGAAAATGGAAAACGTACGCATTACTGTCTAATTAAAGATTTAGCTAAATTACTTCGCAAGCAGTTAACTAAACATCATTCCAAAATATTTTTATGTGAGGATTGTATGATATTTTTTGATAACAATCTTAAACTCGAAGCCCACGTTTGCAGTGGTGTAGCAACAATTTTACCTAATCAAGGAACTCGAATACAATTTGAACATTATGAACGCATGCAAGACATGCCTTTCGTTTTATACGCAGACTTTGAATCTTTGTTAGAGCCAGTTGAACCAAATTCTGAAACAAGTTGCACAACGATTACGCAAAAGCATGTACCAGCTGCATTTGCTTACTACGTTGTATGCTCCTACGACAGCTCCCTTAATAAATATGTGTCTTATCGAGGACCTGACTGTGTGAATAAATTTTTTGATAACCTTCTATCTGATATAACTGTAATTTATAATATTTTGCATTCATCGATCCCTATGTTCTTAACAGATAAAGATAGAACCAATTTTGCTCAAGCTAAAAACTGTTATCTTTGTAACAAAATATTATTTGACGACAAAGTAAAAGATCACTGTCATCTTACTGGACGATATCGTGGTGCAGCTCATTCTTATTGTAATATAAAATATTGTTTGCCTAAGTTCGTTCCCATATTTTTTCATAATTTAGCTGGTTACGACAGTCATCTTTTCATACGACAGTTAGGAGAATTATCAGGTAGGATACAAGTGATTGCAAAAAATAAAGAAAATTACATATCGTTTACCAAATTTTTTCAAATTAGTAACGAAGCTATCATACCTGTTCGTTTTGTCGATTCTTTTAAATTTTTAGGCACAAGCCTAGAGAAGCTAGTTGCAAATTTAAATACAATTGATTTTAAACATCTATCTTTTTTTTTTCCTTCTCAGGAACATTTTAATTTACTTAGACGTAAAGGGGTTTATCCTTACGAATACGTCACTACTTGGAGTTCTTATGATGAAGAAGAAATACCTCCTTATAAATGCTTTTTTAGTAAATTGCACAATTGCAACGTATCAATAGTAGATTATGAACACGCAAAAAGAGTATGGCAAACCTTTGAATTACGGAGCCTTGGAGAATACACTGATTTATATCTTAAGTCAGATGTACTCTTACTAGCGGACGTCTTCGAAAGTTTTCGAAAAACGTGTAAGACGAATTATAAACTGGATCCTTCTTTTTACTTAACAGCACCTAGTCTAAGTTTTGACGCTATGCTATTAAAAACAGATGTTAAATTAGAATTAATAAATGATTTGGAAATAATAAGAATGATACAAAAAGGCATACGCGGTGGTATATGTTTATGTTGTACAAGATATTCGAAAGCCAATAACAAGTACTTACAAACTTATGACCCCGCAAAAAGTGATAACTTCCTTGTTTATATTGATTGTAATAATCTTTATGGTTATGCTATGTGCGCTTATTTACCTCATTCAAATTTTAAGTTATTAAGTGAACTAGAAATTTCAAAAATTGATTTTCATAATATACCCATTGACGGGGACATTGGCTATATACTCGAAGTAGACTTAGAATACCCTTTCCATTTGCATAATTATCATAACGATTTTCCATTCTGTGCTCAAAAATTTGCTCCTCCAGGATCTAAAACTTCGAAATTGATACCAAACTTATACGATAAGTTTTTTTATGTCATTCATTTTTCCCATCTGAAAACATGTCTAAAACATGGTTTATTGCTAAAAAAAATACATAGAGTAATTCAATTCAATCAGAGTCCATACTTAAAACAGTACATTGATATGAACACTGAGTTACGAAAAAAGGCCAAATCTATATTTGAACAAGATTTCTTCAAACTTTTAAATAATAGTATATTTGGTAAAACACTAGAAGACACCGAGAAAAGGGTCAGCGTGAAGTTGGTTAATAAGTGGAATGATGAAAAGAATATAACAAAGAAAAGTTTCGGTGCTGAGCAACTAATAGCTCGACCAAATTTCCATAGTGCTACTATTTTTACAGAAAATTTTATAGCTGTTCAAATGAAACCCGAGACAATTACTTTAGACAAACCCATATATATTGGCTTTTCTGTATTAGAAATATCCAAAAGTCATATGTTTGATTTTCATTACTCTATTATGAAACCTTTTTATCGGGAAAAATTAAAGCTTTGTTATACGGATACTGACAGTTTTCTTTATTCAATAGAAAGCAAAGATTTTTATACAGATTTAAAGTTGAATTTCCTTAGATATTTTGATACTAGTAATTATCCATTAAATAACTGTTACGGTATACCTGGTCTTAACAAAAAAGTACCAGGTCTTTTCAAAGATGAACTAGGTGGAAATTTAATTTCTGAATTTGTTGGTTTACGATCAAAATTATACTGTATAAAAACAGTACAAGAGGAGTTAAAAAGGGCTAAAGGTATACAGAAACAGGTTTTGAAAAACGTACATTTCGAAGATTACAATAACGTATTAAACAAAAATACTTTTTTAAGAAAGAAAAACATAATTTTTAAATCCTTAAAGCATGAAATATTTACCCAAGAACAGAACAAGATAGCTTTGTCAGGTAATGATGACAAACGCGTAATATTAAAAAATAAAATATCTACTATGTCTTGGGGCCACTGGGATTATATATTTTAGCAATTATTTTTTTCACTGTGTTTTTAAATTCTATTATTTAGATATATGACTATGATTTAGATATATTATATTAGAGTTATATTATACTTAAGGCTTGAGAAATAAAAAAATGTATTATTATTTATTACCATTACTAAGATTCATTGGTTGAATTTAAAATAATATTAACTTTTTATAAACTATTGTAACCAGTTTTTCAATATACTTAAGTAGGTACATATAATGAATATTTTGATTTATAAAAATTGTTAAAAAATATGTAAGTTGTTGCTTTTGCTCAGATTCATTTATTGTTTGAATAGGAAATCTAACTTAGATTATGAAATGTAATGTAAAATTTACTCTACCCAGCTGTATTAATATACCTAATAAAATATAAAAGTAACTGACTAACTTGCATTTTTATTTAATTTATTATATATCTTTGTATAATAAAACATTGACGGTAAATAAGTAAGAAAATTCTAACGCAAACAAGTTTGAACAAGTCAAATTCAGAGTAGGTTGTACTCTTCTGATTATAAGGTAATATGAAACCTAATTAATACAAATCAGGTCACGTTATTGGCAAGTTAATCATTCTTTAATAATATCAATTCTTTCTTTTTATTTTGCTGAAATGTCCATTAATTACATGTTTTACTACCTATATTGTCTTGCTGTGTCATCATGTACATTAATATAAATGGGTTTCAAATTAGTTTCAATTTCAATTATTAAAGTGAAGGCGTCAGTAGTCCAGCTAGATAATATCAACATGGTAAGTTTAAATAATTTTGTATGATTATAAATTAATTTTATTTGTGTTGTAATTGTGTCGTTATTTGGTGAAAAGTGGGCTATGGTAAAGGACTGCTTTTGCTGTCCTCCTTGCGTAGTCGCTGACTAACCCTTCGGGGATAATAGTCGTGGTTTTATGTATGTAATAAACTATTTTATTTTATGTTTTAGAATACTCAAGAGAACCTGGTGTCGCTCAGCATCAACAAGGAGTTCGTACAACCGTCATCTCCCACTTTTGAACAGAACGCTCAAGATATGCTCGAGGGATTTACAGAGGAGTATCCGAATTGGAGAGCAGATGAACGGCGAGGCGATTCCCCGCTGTATAACAAGGTGGTGAATAATATCACCAAGAAGAGACTTCGAAAAAGAAGAAGTTATCTGAAGCATTCTCATTCTTACGTGATGAAAAGTACGCCGATTCAAGGTCGTCGATTAATTAAGATTGAAGTGGTGGACTTCGAAACAAATCATACTGATCCATTATTATCTGCGCAGTATGTGGTAACAGAGCATATTGACCCCATAATGGATCAAACAGAGGCTATCATTAGCAATATATCAAAAAAAGTTTGTGGATATAGTTATAGTTTTTAAGAAATTCTAAAATAAATATTATTGAATTGAATACTAAGATCGTTTCATTCACCCTTTTTACTTTTAGTAATTAAACAAAAAGATATTTATACACATTTGATTTATTGAGGAAAATACTTTATTACATTAATAACTCAATTAACATTTAAAGTGTACCACTTTTTTAGACACAGAACATTTTTTAAAGCACACATTTTTTTATGGTACTCACAATTAAATTTATTTACATCTACATGGTAATCACTATATAATTTTAAAAAGTTAGGACAACCTATTTCTTCCAACTCCATTATTTCACAATCTTGACATAGCTCGCGAACCCATATTCCTTTTTCCAATCCCTTTACTAATACCTTCTTACTGCTTAAATACGGAACTATTATTCGTCTAAATTCACGGTAATCAATGAATCCCTGACTCCATTTGAGCCCGCGATTCCTTTCTAACCACCGGATTTGCTTCTTTTCTTCATCTGTTAGGTTTTTAAAAGCATATGGTGGCTTAATTAAGAACGTCTGCGTATGGTTTTTAGTTGCTATTGATAACTCTTTTACAATAAAATTATTTTTCAAATCCTTAAATCCTTGCACATCCACTATAATAGTATCGTTATTCATGATAGCTTTTTCACGATGTTACTCAGTGGTTTATATTCAAATATGCAATCGTTCAGTATAAGGCAGTATGCAGCGGTCTGATCAGGTATCTCTTGATCTGTTTCGATTTCTACTCTTACGTCGATTGATCCCTTCAGCATTTCTTGTTGGCGAGAACAGTCAACAACGAATAAAGGAGCAATATCTTTAAACTCTTTTAAACTCGACAACGGTTCTGATCGACGTCCGTGATAATACTGCTGAAACCTTGCATACTGTTCGTATATTAATAAAAACTTGTTGTCAGAGAAATTTATGTTAAGTCCTTCGTAGGGGTAATATGATGAATTTAAAAACACTCTTACGTCACGAACATTGCAATGGTCGAACTCAGCCATTGACATTTGAGCATTATGTTTTCGGTTTGTTTGTAAGGCAATAATAACAAATCGAGGTTTCTCTGTTTGCGATGAAGTTTTAATAGCCCAAGTATGCTTACGTGTCTTGGGTAGTAACGGATATTCATACAAGTCCCAGTTACGAAACGCTAGTGTAATGGCTCGATCTTTTTCTAAATGCTTTAATAAATTAATTCTCTCTCGATCTGACACTTTAATATGTGGAACACGCCAAACGATTTTATTTATTGTTATATTTTCCACTATTTGCTCTTTACTCAATTTTATTGCATTGACATTTGTGTTGCTCCTCAACAGTACTAACTCATGTTTACAGTTAATTAAAACTTTTTCATAATCTTCTGCAAATCCTAATATTTTATTTAATGGTATGGAGACAGAGAAAACTCCGTTTGTAACATTGGTTATTCCTGCAGGAGACCAACCCCAAACTTTTGCACTTTTGGATTCATTTTCATTCAAAGACAAATAAGACTTCATTGTCGTTGTGATACCTGCATTTTTTATTTTATCTATTTCTATTCCATTTAACTCATATCGAATATCTTGGAATAGAAATAACGCAGGATTGTTTACAAAATGCACACTTGTTACCTTTTCTTTAGTGGTACTGTTATATACATCAGCTTTACCTTCAATATACAAAGTGCTGCGTGACGGCAACACATACAAATCTTGCTGATTGATTGGTATTCTTATTTCATCATTATTGTTGAAACTTGTTACATACGGCTTATACGAATGATATTCAAAACTCTCGATACTGTTATCGTATGACGTTGGCTGAGATATATTTAATATGTTCATTTTAACAAGCCTACTAGCTTTAGAAATTCTTTATTATTTTTAGTAACCTTCTTTTTTAAGTCAAACGGTGTTCTTTTACTTATTGCTCTTTTGGAACTGACTTGAACACCTGATGAGGTAGGGTTTTTATTAAAATTAATCATTTTTTTCTAAAATGTAAATAAAGTTGTACGTCTTCTCCACGTAAATTAATCTGTCTATTATCAGCGTCTAACAACCTAATATTAATTGCACTAATTGAACTTTGATTGACTGGAAAATAGATTAAGTTTTTAGGAATTTCAATAATTCTATAACCGGGTGGTACATTAGGCACAAACTCATAAATAATATGGCTTGCTTTCCCATTCACGAATGATCCGCTAACTACGTCACATTCGATGCGTACGATGGTTGTTGCTAAAATACTGACTGGGTACTGAGACTCACAACTTATATTTGCCTTAATTGTGTCGTTAGCAAAACCTAAAATTCTACCAATGGAATTATTTTTCTCGAAATGAACATCTTCTGAACAAAATATTTTGGTTTTGAGAGTATTATTATTACAAGTCAATTTTAATGCAGTGTTCTTAATGTTGCTTTTTAAAAATTCGCAAATATCTTGAAGTTCATATGATCCTTCAGGAATTTCGATGAACTCATTGATACCGTAATAAAACTTATTGTTCCTTTCGTCTATATTAGGAATAGAATTAAAAGTAGAAAAGTATATAAGTCCGCACTCATATTGCCCACGTAATTCTAAAGTTGGTGAATAGTTAGTTATTAATGAGGCTCCTTGCCCAGTTATGGATACAGTGAAAGACATTTTTATACTGTCAAGTTATTTTAATTGTAACCTATATAAATGATTTTTCCAATACTTTCTTAAAAATAATAAACAAAGATGACCACAGTTTACAGTACCGAAAGATTGATACTGTTTGTAATTATAATTTATGTGCCTATCTTTCAAATATTTTATTAATTCTAATGGAGGTTTTAAGTTACCAAAACTGTTAAAATATTCACAGTAATTATTTTCTTTTACATAGGCTACCCAATGAGTTCCAGGATTTGAAGAACTATCTAAATTAAGAATAGCACACTCAATTTTTCTTGGTTTTGAGGGTAACGTATCTCTCATAAAAACGCCACGAAAATATGGAATATCAACTGAGTGCTTTAATATATCTAAATTAGTAAGTGCTCGTTTGGGTAACCGTTTAATTAGTTTTTTGGAGGTTGCAAGTACAAGCCCGCTCCTTTTTTGTGAGACTTCAAATACAACCCTTTTCCAAGTGCAACAGCTTCCATCATCTTGTTATGTCGTTCTGATTCTTGAAGATTTTTTTGAGCGACCTTGTAATCGTTAACAGCCTTTGTTATACCTGCAGCACCCCCAGCGAGTGAACCAAGAGCTGATAAACCAGCAAAGATTGGTATGAGGGGTAACAACCCACCAGTTTTCGGAACAGGAATGCAGCGTGGGAAGCGTATTCCTTTTATATTAGAAAACACTTTTTTTGCAGCTGCATGCGCATATTTTATAGCCGTGCGGTTATCATTACATTTTATTTTTTTCATTTGCTTTTGAATTTTTTTAACACCTTTCATGAATGACCGCACTCCTGCTCCGGCTTTAAGTTTTGCTTTCATTGCATTTTTTACTATCCATGATGCAATCTTTTCTCCTTTCCCAGCATCTTTCGATTTCAATCTTTTCTTTGCCATATTTAAAAGTTCTAAATCGGCGTTTTGTCTAACGTTCCAATCTTTATTATTGTAAGCAATATCGTGATACAAGCAAGCTTCATCCAATTTATTTATTCCTCGTTCACCTCTTAGTAAGCGTTTTTTAAGTTTTGTTCCTGGACCACAAAACTGATATCCAGGTAAGTGTAACTCGAACGGAATGTTATCTATTAAATTGTTGACAATGCCGCTTCCTTCCTTCATTGATGTTCGTAAAGTGACTGTACAACATAATCAGGCGATATTTATATTAAGTCATTAATAATTTTCTGTCAACCCAACTGTTTTCACCATCACTGAGACCCAACCATTTGACAAAGAGTTTGTTTCCTTTTTTCTTTAAAACTTTTTCAATAAGATATATATCGGGAAATTGGGTTCTTTGCAGTTCGTATCCGTAAAAAGATCCTAAAATGCTTTGCTTATGTTTGTCTTCTAAGTGGTATGTGACAGGATTTGTATGGTTAACTTTCACAACGTTGAAGATTTCTGTTGACCAGTTGGGAGTATAACCTTTGTAGAATTCACCTTTGTATTTACTAATCCGAACATGATCACCAACACGGTACTTATTTTTTTTCGTTATGTTATTATTTTGTGATTTGATGATGTTGTACTTTACAGTTGTCTGATTTCTTTTGTCAACATCAATAGGTTTAAATTTTGTTATACGATGAACAGTGTTATTATAGCTTTGTACCACGTTTTTCAAATTTTTATTTATCCACTGGTATTGACCGCATAAGCTAAATAGCTTATAAAGGTGACCTTTTAGCGTTCTAATTACTCTTTCAACAATTGCTGCTTTTTTCACAGAATAAGTGGAATAATGGTTAATGTCATATTTTTTCATCAACTCTTTAAAGTTTTCATTATAAAACTCTTTACCTAAATCTGTTTGCAAATTTTTTGGTTTCCGAGACGAATTCAATAATATATTTTCCATTGCGTTGGTGACATTAATTTTATCTTTACTCTTCAAAGGATTTGTCCAAACGTATTTCGATAAAGTGTCAATAACTACTAAAACATATTTATATCCTTTATTAAATTGTGAATACTTTTGAAAATCCATAAGGTCAGCTTGCCATGAATCATCTACTCCTTTTATAATTGTACATCGGCGAGGAAAATTTCTTCTCGCCGCTCTGTGAATTTCTTCTACTATATCTCTTTTACTCATTTTTGTTTGACTTTGCTTGAATCATACGGTCTATTTCTGTTTTTGAGTAAAACATAGTAGACAAGCGATTGGAAGTAGCTGATTCTAAGTTCTGGATGTAAATTTTTACACGACTATTAACTTTATTTATTTCATTCCTTAGATCTTGTACAGTTTTATCCAAATATGCCTTATTTACAGCTTCATCGTCCTTGTCTGGAGATGATAAACCTTTAAGTTTTGATGATTTTAAGTCGTATTCGCCCGTTTCGCACTTTTTTAACGTATCGTTTATGGTATCGATGTATTCAGATAACCTCAAACGTTTATGAATGTGATGACCGAATTTATCTATATTCATTATAATCTCGAAGCTTTGCTTACTGCGAGTATACTGCTTAATTTTCCCCGTGCTATTTGTTTATATTCCATATTTATGATGCCCGCTTCGCGCAGTTCTTCAATTATTGCAACGATTTCATTATCCAAACCCGTGTTACCAGCAGCTTTTGACGCAAGCAGTAATTTCAATCGTTCTATTAATTCATTTGGATCATCCCAATAAACTAAATCTGTATTTGTTTTAACTTTTTTTAAAAGATTGATACCTTTTCCCTGTGGAGGACTCTCAGTACTAGTAGGTTGTTTAGAGAATTTAAATAATGGTTTTATAATACTCATGTATTTAAACCCTTTATTGCTGTTTATTGGTTTGGCAGGATCAAAGTTACGTCTGTGTGCATTAGTATTGATAAGTAGTAGCTTGTAGTTTTCAAGGTCGTCATCTGTAATAACATCTAGATTTGGTACCTTTTTATATAATAGTTCTTTTAAGCCAAGAGTCTTTTCAAAAGTAATGTTTCCAACTTTAAGAATTCTACCGTCATCATGAACGCGAGTGTTTCCAAGCTCAAGTTTCCCTCGCTCATTTCTAATTCCAAAAGGTATGGCATTAAATACTTCAGATGACGTAGACCACGAGGAAGACTCATCTTGATTTATAATGTTTGGTGATGATTGGAGGGACTTAAAAGAACCTTTACTTACATCATGGTTCTTAAAAGGTGACGTAGTTAGGATTTTGTCTGATTTTTGTGGTGTGTCTTGATATTCCTCTTCATCTACACTATTAGAATCAATATATTCTTCACAAGAAGAATACGACTTCTCGCTTTCATTTTTCCTGTTTTTTTTGATATGGGATCATAAAGCTTTACTTCCTGTAAGTTCTTTTCATCATTTCTATTCGCTAAAATGTTAAGAGGGTCAACAATAGGTTTAAATATTGTTTCCAGGGTAACATTGTTAGAATTTTTAGCATCCTTTATTAAGTCTACCTTCCTTTTAACAGCTGATGCTGATTTTACAATTTGTTCTTTTAAATCTCTTTCCATTTCAATAAATAGGTTTCCTTTCAGCTTTAAGTCACAAATGAAAGTGATTTTATGGCATAATTACAACTGCTTTTGTACATTAATCTAATTCTATAAACGTATCAAATGTCTTCCTATAACATCCTTTGTTTCGTTCACAATCCTTATTTATTACAAGATAATTGAATGGTTTCTTCCAAACAGTTGAGCACATTTCTCGAAATTGTGACCAAGTCATGTCCGACCCTACGTGTTCATCATATACGTGTTTCAAATTTACATCGTCCTGCTTAAATAATATAATTAGGTTAGAATTGTCCCTAATAAGTTGTTTTGGTACTTTTGTATAAGTTTGATTAATATAAAAACAATCGATATTTTTATGACGTCCCATAGCAAAATAATCTCGGATGTGGTTTTGGTTTTCACAAGCAACATCATCAAATATAATAATCGAGTCAGACAAAGCATCATGTGGACTCAAAACTTCGGTGTTGTCATTATATTTATGATACGATGTACCTGCAACCATATTTAATACTTTTTCTAAAAATATGTATTTAGGTTGATACAAAGATTTTGAATAAACATAAAGGTTGCGGAACCGTGGACCATCTGTATGTAGTAATAAACTAATTACTAAGTTTGTCTTTCCACAATTCGAAGGGCCGCAAACAATACAACGGATACTGTTCGGCAATAAGTTGCCATGACGTTTTAACTCATTTGATGATGGTGGGCAAATGCATTTTAATTTTAATGACTGTTTTTGTTTAACAAATCTCATAGCAGCTGTTTTCTTATTGACCACAGTGTTTCGGGAGTTTCAATAAAATGACTTTGAAGCATAGCGCTTAAACATATATACGAGCGAATGGCAGTGATTTTCAAAAGTAATATTGGGACATTCTAGATCACTTTTTAACGACATTGATCGAACGTCAGTGAGATCAATGGAGTGAAAAGTGATCTAGAATGCCCAATATTACACTACTGATGTAATAAACGAATATGTACAACTGGGACATATAGAAGAGATTTCGGATGAAAGAAAAAACAAATCTGACGCAGTATACTTATCACACCACGCCATCGTCCGGGAGGATAGAACCACCACAAAGACGAGAGTGGTGTTTGATGCATCATGCAAGGGCACTAATGGAGTATCATTGAACGATTCTCTCATGGTCGGACCCACATTACAAGCAGACTTGCGACACATTTTGATGAGGTGGAGAGAGCACCCTGTATGTTTGGCAGCAGATATTATAAAAATGTATCGCCAAGTGAAGGTTAATGAGAAGGATGTAGATTTCCAGAGAATCGTTTTGAGAGAAAATGTGGACGCTGAAATAAAGGTAAACAGACTTTTAAGAGTTACTTTCGGTACCTCCAGTGCTCCTTATTTGGCAGTCTAAGCGTTGCGTCAAATAGCTCACGACGAAGGACATGCATATCCATTGGCTGCTGAAAGGGTGTTGAACGACTGCTACGTTGACGATTTGATGACAGGTTGTCAAACTGAAATGGAGGCTATGCAAATCTACCATGAAACAAATGAGTTATTATCTAAAAGTGGATTCATATTGCAAAAATGGACTAGCAATAAAGAAGAGTTGTTAATAAGGCTAAAGGAGAAAGCAAGAGACAACCTAGAAATAAAAACTGACAAAATAACGAAGATCTTGGGACTTACCTGGAACCGGAACACCGATGTGTTTAATTACACCGTACATCTGCCTCAGACGACTGGACCTGCAACCAAAAGAAACATTATATCAGACATATCGCGTTTATACGACCCATTAGGTTGGTTATCACCATGTATAATTACCTCAAAGATTTTCATCCAGAAGATGTGGTTAGCAGGCCTAGACTGGGATGAGGAGCTACCTTTAGAACTTCTGAAAGAATAGGAAAAATATCGTGGAGATTTAGAAAAATTAGTAGGTTTTCATATAACTAGGTGGCTTGGTAGGAAGACAAATGATGCAGTAGTGGAATTGCACGGCTTTTCGGATGCCTCGAATGCTGCATATGCAGCAGTGGTGTACCTTCGAATAATTGACTCAGAAGGCAAGATTCATTCTAATTTGGTTACCGCAAAAACCAAGGTTGCTCCGATTAAGCAGATTTCCATTCCGAGGCTCGAACTATGCGGAGCGCAGTTGGTGGCTAAACTACTGGTGGAGGTAGCAAAGGTATTCAAAATACCAAAAGCTAACATGCACGCTTGGACTGATTCCACAGTAGTTCTGGCTTGGTTAAGTGACCACCCTAGTCGGTGGAAAACATTCGTGGCCAATCGCACTTCAGAAATTCTCAATGCCATTGATGCCAACCAATGGGCTCATGTACAATCAAAGGAAAACCCTGCTGACTGTGCATCTCGTGGCACGTTGCCTACGGATTTGTTAGAAAATAAACTATGGAAGAACGGTCCTTTATGGCTTCGCAACGAGGTTATAGAGTATTCTAAGCCTAAAAGCATTTTTACAAAGCTGGAAGAGAAATCTATAAAAGCTCATGCAACAGCTATTGACGAAAATAGCATCAATAGACTGTGGACCAAGTTTTCATGTCTTCAGAAACTGGTCAGGGTAGTAGCTTTTTGTCGACGGTTCTTGCGAATTAGGCAACCACGTAATGTAAGATGCGAGCAGAAATCTTACCTGACAGCATCAGAGATCCAAGAAGCTTTGGTGGTGTGTATTCGCCAAACACAAGGTCAATATTTCTATGAAGAAATACGCGATCTGCAAAATAAGAAATGCGTCAACAAGAAGAGCAGTCTTAATACATTGAATCCTTTCATTGATAGTAAAGGGTTGTTAAGAGTAGGTGGTCGTCTCCGGGAATCTTCTTTATCAGAGAGCATGAAGCATCCTCTCATTATCCCACATGATGCTAATTTAGCTAAACTTTTAATAGCAGATGCTCATACAGAAACGTTTCATGGTGGGCAGCAGTTGTTGCTAAATTACTTGCGCACAAAATATTGGGTGTTAAGAGCCAAGGATTTAGCCAGGAATTACATTCACAACTGCGTTACATGTCTCAGATACGCAGCTGTGACAAAACATCAACTGATGGGCCAGTTGCCATCCTGCAGGGTAACACCATCGAAGCCTTTTCTACATTCGGGCGTAGATTATGCAGGACCCATCAATGTCAGAGTGTCAAAGGGCAGAGGCAATAAATCATACAAAGGGTACATATGCTTATTTGTATGTATGGCGACCCGAGCTGTGCACATTGAGGCCGTGACAGACATGACTTCAAGTGGCTTCTTAGCTGCCTTTAAACGTTTCGTTGCCAGACGAGGTCATTGTTCTAATCTTTGGAGTGACAATGGCACGAATTTCGTGGGGGCATCTAAAGAGCTAAGAATCTTGTTTAATTAGGAACGTTTGTTGCTGAGTGGTGAATTTGCTTCTTTATTAGCAAATAATGGTACAGAGTGGCATTTCATTCCTCCTCACGCTCCAAACTTTGGAGGATTGTGGGAAGCCGGAATTAAAAGTGCGAAGCACCATTTAAAACGTGTCATTGGTGACTCGACTCTTACTTTCGAAGAGTTATCTACCGTTTTAGCTCAAATAGAGGCATGTTTAAATTCGAGACCAATGTCAACAGCTAGTAGTGATCCAGAAGATGCACCACCATTATGTCCAGGACATTTTCTTGTTGGGCAACCATTGGTAGTTGCACCGGATACCAATTTTGAATCTGTCCAAATGGGCAGCTTACGCCGTTGGCAACTAACTCAACGAATGGTGCAGAGTTTCTGGCGTCGGTGGACTGACGAGTATTTAAGTCAGTTCTTTCAGCGTTACAAATAGTCAAGACACGCATCGCAACTAAAGGTTAATGATTTAGTTATAGTTAAAGAAGATCACTTACTTCCGGCAAAGTGGCTTTACGGTCGTGTAGTAGAATTGCATCCAGGCCGGGACAATATTACCCGTGTTGTAACTTTGCGCTGCAAGAACTCTATGATTAAGCGTCCAACTTCAAAACTCTGTCCCTTACCCAACGCGGAATAGGTATAATACATAGTACGACCAAATTATCCTGTAAGTCGTTGCAGCTTTGTATATTTGTTATTTTTATTATGCCTTTTGATTGTTATGCAAGTCGTTGCAAGATTGTTAATTGTTAAGTTAGTTATTATTTTGTCTGTTGCTAAGTCGCAACATACCCTTTGTAACATAAACTAATTAGGTCAAATTTCCACTAAAAGCATTGTCAATTTTTATCAGTGTTGCCTCACGGTGGGCGGTAAAGGAATACTTCCTTGGTGGGCGGTATGTCTAGACATTGACGGTGTTAATTGTTTAGTTTATTTTACCACCAATAGATGTCACTGTACATTTTTGTGAATCACGATATGGTTTCGTTTCGCCAATTAGTATATAAGCAAAACAGACATGTAAATAAATATATTCGTTCTGGAGTCATATAGTTTTTTTTCTCCTGGTTCTTTGGGATTTCATATTGTACGTCGACAATTGTACAGAGACCGTATCGAACGCTTTGGCCATGTCAAGGAATACTACAACACATTTCATTTTTTTGTCCAGGGCAGAGATAATAGAATGGACCAAGTCGTTTACAGCATCGTTAGTAGACCTTCCACCTCGGAACCCGTATTGCGAAGGTGAAAGAAGGTTATTAGTCTCGAGGTATTTAACTAATCTCTCATTGATGAGGCGTTCTAAAATTTTGGAAAAGGTGGGCAGAATAGTAATGGGCCTGTAATTATCTAACCGGTCCCGGTCACCGCCCTTGTGTATGGGTCTGATCAACCCAACCTTAAATGCTGATGGGAAGGCCCCGTGCGAGATAGATAAATTACAGATGTGCGTTAAGGGAGCCACTAAAAGTGGTGCATATCTTTTCAGCACGTGACTTGATATTTGATCAATCCCCATCGCACATCTGTCCTTAAGTCGGTTGATAACTCTGGCTACTTCCAACTCATCAGTTGGCGCCATAGCAAATGAACCCAATACTAGCGATTTTGGCTGGGAGCCACAAACAGCTGAGCAACTCTCCCGTTCAATCTCGTCTGCAAGTTTCCTGCCGATGGTCGCGAAAAAGCTGTTGGCTTCATTGATTCTCTGTTGTGGATCATGTGAGGAAGCAAGAGGGATAGAACAGTCAGATATCCTTTTAGAACCACTAATTGTCTTTATCACCTCCCAAAGTTGTTTTTTATTATTGCCAGCTTTTTCAATCTCTTGCCTGTCATACATTCGCTTAGCTTTTTTTAGAACAGAGGAACAAAAGTTTCTATACCGTTTATAAGTAGTCTTAAGTATGCCATTTTCGGGTTCATTTTTACATTTTTTGTGAAGGTTATCTCTATTTCTCATACATTGAAGCAAACCTTTTGTAATCCAAGGTTTGTGAATTAGCTTTCTTTTGGGATACTTTATTGGCTTAGTGCTATCTTTGATAGACACTGACAAGTGTGAGAGCAAAAGGTTAGTAGACTGATTAGGATCGTTACAGTCAAGAATACTTTGAAAGTTAATTAGATTGACAGCCGAGTCCAGAAGGTTAAAGTCTATTATCTGAGCTTTTTCTACTTTAACTGGAAGTTTAGACATAAGGTTGAGATAAAGTGCGACACAGTCATGATCCGTTATCGAAGATTGGAACAAGAAGCAAGTGGCATCAAGCTTTGTTTTGATAATCATATGGTCCAAGCTTGTTCTGCCATGAGTTGGTTCGCTATGGCCGGGCAACATGCTATGACTGGCCAAAAGATTCAAATAATCTTGACACCGTTTGTCAGTATCGCTTACAAGCAGATCGATGTTAATATCGCCACATAGTATAATATTTTTATATTTATTTAAACTTGTTAAAACTGAGTCAAGAGAGATCATGAAATTACTAGTATCAGTACAGCTGGGCGGGCGATAAATGGCAATTACGCAGATCTCGTTTTTTAATTTCAAAATAAGGCGCTAATTGCCTTCCAA
Organism: Scoparia ambigualis; assembly: GCA_963921215.1. Taxonomy (NCBI): domain Eukaryota; kingdom Metazoa; phylum Arthropoda; class Insecta; order Lepidoptera; family Crambidae; genus Scoparia; species Scoparia ambigualis. The sequence goes on along the minus strand of OY992504.1, from coordinate 41,715,898 downwards.
TAATAATCCAAAAAAGGTGGCTCCACAGTGATGAACTGAAGCCGTTTCATCATCATCATCAACCTATATCAGTCCACTGCTGGACGTAGGTCTCTCCCAAGACGCGCCACTGAGCCCGGTCTTCGGCTCTTCTCATCCAGTTTTTGCCAGCTACACTCCGTAGATCGTCGCTCCATCTCGCCGGAGGGCGTCCTACACTACGCTTGCCTAAACGCGGTCTCCACTCCAGTATCCGTTTGCTCCAACGGTTGTCGGTTCTTCGGCAAACATGGCCGGCCCACTGCCACTTCAGTTTGCTAATCCTTTGAGCTATGTCGAACACCTTAGTTTTCTGACGAATAACATCATTCCGGATTCGATCTCTCAAGGAAATTCCGAGCATAGCTCTCTCCATAGCGCGCTGAGCGACTTTCAGCGTGTGGAGCAGCCCCACTGTCAGCGTCCACGTTTCAGCAGCATAGGCAACAGGTAGGACACACTGGTTGAAAACTTTCGTTTTCAGACATTGAGGGATGGAGGACGAGAAGACTTGACGAAGTTTCCCAAACGCAGCCCAGCTCAGCTGTATTCTCCGGTTTAGCTCTCTCTCGAAGTTGTGTCTACCTAACCGCAGCGTCTGCCCGAGGTAGACATACTCCTGCACAACTTCGAGAGGCATTCCGGCAACGGTGATTGGCTCTGGGGTAATACGATCATTAATCATGATCTTTGTTTTATCTAAGTTCATGCCCAGGCCAATCCGTCGTGAGGAATCAGCAAGACTGTTCAGCATCTGCTGTAAATCCTGCAACGATTCTGCCAATATGACGATATCGTCAGCAAATCGCAAGTGTGAGATATACTCGCCATTGATGTTAATGCCCATTCCATTCCAACTCAGCGTCTTAAACAGATCTTCCAGCGCGCTCGTAAACAATTTGGGAGATATGACATCTCCTTGTCTTACTCCGCGGCGCAGCTGGATAGGTTTAGACTGCTGGTTCTGGACTTGGACAGACATAGTGGCATCATCGTATAGGCATCTCAACACTTCGATGTATCGCCAATCAACCTGGCATCGCTGCAGAGATTGCAGAACAGCCCAGGTTTCAACAGAGTCAAAGGCTTTCTCATAGTCCACAAACGCTAGGCACAATGGCTGATTATACTCTTCGGACTTCTGTATAATCTGTCGCATTGTGTGAATGTGGTCTATGGTGCCAAATCCTCTGCGAAACCCAGCCTGCTCTGGGGTTTGGAACTCATCAAGTCTTCGCGCAAGACGGTTCGAAATAACTCTGGAAAACAGTTTGTAGACATGGCTCAAGAGTGAAATCGGTCTGTAGTTTTTCAATAAAGCTTTATTGCCCTTCTTGAAAAACATGATAACCACACTCTTGCTCAATGCCTTTGGAGTTCTCCCATGGTCCAGGACGGATTGAAAAACACGTTGGACCTCCCTCAGGACTGGTGAACTACCTGCCTTTAGGAGTTCCGACGTGATTCCGTCTTCCCCTGGGGCTTTTCCATTTTTTAACTGTCTCAGAGCCACTTCGATTTCGTCTAGGCTGATCTCTGGGAGATCTTCGGTGTAGTGGCGGGTTAATGTGGCTCTAACATCCTCATTACTGGATCCCGGACACGAAACTTGCGAGGCGTACAATCGGCCATAAAAGTCTTCGATCTCAGCCAGAATTTCCGGCTTGGAAACGACGGTATCACCCCTAGATGTCGTGAGCTGCGTCAGATGGCTCCTACCAAGTTGCTGCACAAACACTTTGGACCCCCGATTTTGCTCAATTGCTCGTTCAATACGAAGCGTATTGGAGCGACGGAGGTCGTAGTGTATGCGCTTAGCAATGCACTTGTTAAGAGCCGTGTGTTCTGACAGCGTAGTAGGGGTGAGTGGTGTCTGGCGTCGCTTTTCCATTAGCCGGAGAGTCTCGTCCGAGTACTTAGACTTTCTGCCCGTACGCCTTACCGAGCAAAATTTCGTGCCCTCTTCCCTGAGGATGTTTACCACATTGTGTAGGTCCTGATCTACGTCATCGGTAGTTTCCAAGGCAGCGAATCGATTTTCGAGCTGAAGTTGGAACTTCTCTGAGTTCACAGCGGTTTGGAGTAAGTTTGGTCGGAGCTTAGACTTCATCAAGCGGACGCGTTCAAGCTTAAAATTGATATTCAGAGTGCCTCGTACCATTCGGTGATCGCTGCCGGTATTAAACCTATTGATCACTGAAACATCTCTGAATATATGCTTCTTATCCGCTATAATGAAGTCTATCTCGTTTTTCGTCACAGCGTCGGGGCTTCGCCAAGTCCACTTTCGCTGTGGACTCTTTTTGAAGAAAGAATTCATCAAAAAGAGTCCTTCCCGCTCTAGGAAGTTGACCAGCATTTGCCCCCTGTGATTCCTACTACCAAATCCGTGTGGCCCTACCGATGATTCGCTGCAAGTCTGTAATCCTACTTTGGCGTTGAAGTCCCCCATGACAATGTTAAAGTGTGCCTTAGTGGTGGTGTGTAAGGCTTTAGCAATGTCATCCAGGACAAACTCCACTTCATCATCCGAGTGTGACGAGGTCGGTGCATACACTTGAACCACCTTGAGGGAATACCTCTCGGTGAGTTTAAGTACCAGGTATGCTACCCTGTTCGACACACTGGATACTTCAGTGACGTTGTCGGCGAGGGACTTGTGGATCAGGAACCCAATGCCACCTTGGGAGATATGGTCGCCCTCGCGGTAGTACATGACATGTCCGGATTCTAGGGTTATGGTGTCCTCTCCCTCTCTTCGGACTTCACATAACCCCAGAATATGCCATTTAACCTTTTCAAGTTCTACCTCGAGTTGCGCCAGGTGTTCGTCTAGCCGTAGAGTGCGTCCGTTGTACGTAGCCAGGGTCAGTTGGGATGGGCAGCCTTCCGTAGCCCGGAGATTCTTCGCACCCCCTGTTCCGCCATTTCCATGACCGCCGCCTTGGCCAGGACTAGCGGAGCTGCCGGGAACTGGGGGCCGTCCTTTTTGTGTGCCAATCATATGGGAGGTTTTGCCCTAATCGCCACGCTGGGCATGCGGGTTGGCGATCGCAGGGACACAGTCTGTCGCACCGCTGTGGCTGCTGCCCCTCAGCGGTCAGGGATTTGACTGTGTCTGGATGAGAAGGGTTATACCGCCGTCGACCGGTCGCCAGAGCCTCGTCGGTTACTGCAGGATGTACCGCGTGCAGGTGAGGTTGACAGTTGGAGCTAGAGGTCTTGTGTAGCTCCCTTACATCCCCAAGCCGTCCCGAAGCCGTTTATTGTAATAGATTACAACACCCTCATTTTGTGTTTTATTGTGGGTAGTTGTTGCATAAGAGTAACCGTCGATTGCGGGTATATATTTTTTTTTTTTTTTTGCTCGCGGCTCTAACATAATCAGAGCATATTTTCTGCGTTTTTAATCTTGTTTTATTTACTAAGGGACATCGTCCTTTTTATTGAGATGGACTGATGGTCCACTCCTATCAGAATTGCGGGGCACAATGGGGGATTTTAGGGTTTTAGGATTGTAAATTTTCTTTTATATTGTTTATTTGTATGTTAATTTTTGATTAGTACATTTTATTTTGTGTATTTATTTTGTATATTTAGTATATCAAAATTTTAATTTATACATTTATTCAGTGTGTTTATTTTGTCTATTTATCTGTTAATTGTAATTTGCATTTCGGTTGTTTTATAAAATTTTAGGTAAAATTTTGGTTATGTGGTTTATTGTTTTTTAGGCTTTAGGTTTATTTATTTTATATTGTCCAGTCTATTATAATTTAAGTTTCATGTTCTTGTGATTGTTTAGAGTGATCTACTTTTAATTTTTGAAATTTGGTTTAATTTTATTTAAGTTCATTAAGTTAATAATAGTTTGTTTATATTATTTGTTTTATGCATTAGTTTAGTTAGATTAGGTTAAAGTTTAAGTTTTGTTATTATAGTTTTAAGTTAAGTATTTAAGTGAATATTGATTATTTATATGATTTTGGTGATTTTATTTTATTTTATTTGTATTATTTCATTAAAATTTGTTGTTAAGTTTAGTTTATGTTATTTTTATTTTACGGTTTGATTTAGTTAAGTTATATTACGGTTTTTTAGTATTATATTTATATTTTAAGTATTAAAGTTAGTTTTAATTATTTGAGTAATTTTGGTGATTTTGTTTATTATTTGTTTTATATTTTATTAAGTTTAGTATTAATGTGAGTTGCTATTTTGTAAATAATCAGTTTATTATATTGTGTAGATAGTCTAATTACCGTAGTCGGTCTGGCTCTGCAAGCGCAGGACCATTGACCGAATACGGGGGCATTCGTTGGTGTTTGTGGCATTATGGCCGATATCAATCCTTGTGCCCATGCGCGTGTTATGGGCCGAGCAATTGTAGCACTTAGGCCCCTGGGTCTTGTTGGGGCATTGTGCTACTTGGTGGCTCGGACTGGCGCAGTGGGCACAAGGCTTCCTTTCGGCCTTACATTTTGCCTTCGTATGGCCATACTGGAGGCACTCCCGACACTGTACAAAGCGGCTGAAGTCCTCAACGTGGACCCTACTATGATCCACGTTGAGCCTCCCGAGAGCTAAGATGGTGGTTCGCATCTCGGGGGTGACCTCAACTACCGCGTTATACAGTGTCGGGTTTCGGTTTGAGGTTATGAAGCAGATGCGGGTCACTGAAATATCATTTTGTGCGACTAGGACCTCCTTTAACTCCTCGCGGGCGACATCCTTGGATATGCCCTTTAGGATGATTAGAGGTGGTCGTAGCTTTGCCTGTTCGGCGGCAAATTTACTGCTGTTGGAGTGACGGGCTATAGTTTCCGCGCACTGCTTCACATCCTCAAACTCCACCCTCAGCTTGGCCTTGGGCAACGACTGTATTTTAATTGGGGCGTATTTATGCCTCCGGAAGGAGATCTCTTGTTTCCAGTGAGACACCACCTCCGGGGGCTTCAAGGTGCAGTCATAAGATGAAATTATGACTGCGGGGTGGGTTTTGGGCGTTGGTGGTGTAGCCCTGGCGGCTACGCTAGCATAGGAGGGAGCACTCGGGAGCAAGGCTTCTTGGACCTGTGTAGCAGTGCGAGCGCCGGTCGGCGGACCCTGGGCAAGAGGAGCCTCTTTCAGTGCGGCTGTGACCATGTTGGCGGTCAGCCGCACAAGATCTTCGAGACGCGCCTGCTGCGCCAGCATCTCGTCGACCTTTTGGGTCACCTCTTGCCGGATCTCCGCCGCTGCCTCGCTCTGCATCGCGACTACGGCGCTCACACTGTTGTCCAGCTTGTGGCCTAGCTCCTTTATGCTGTCCTCACTAATGTGATCCTGAGTGGAGGAGAACTCCGGCTCAGGCTCAGGCTGCGGACATGGTGGTGGAGAATAAGCAGCTGATGTTGCCTTGAACAGTTCGAGGGCATGTTCCATTCTTGCCGTGGAGTCGAGGATTATTTCCTTATTGGCTCTTGTTACCGACTTGCCCTCAGTAACTGCTCGTTTTATACGACCGATGTAGTCGAGGAAATGGTCCTCAAAGGTCTTCCCTGGTTCCCAATGAGAACGCTCAAATGGTGGACTTGGAACATCTCCATACGCAATCTCCATCCTAAGTTAGGTCAGAGTTAGGTTAGGGTTAGGTTAGGGTTAGGTTACGAAATTAAAGTTGATTTATTAAGAATTTTTGTATAAAAATTTTTTGTCAAAAGTTGATTTTTAGGGGTTTTTGGGTCTAGAGTTTTATTATTTTAAGTTTTTGGAAATTTTGAAATTTTGAATTTTTGGTCGAAATTTTTCTAAGTCTTTTTGACTTTTCTTATTTTTGGTCGAAATTCAAAAATTTTTTCGGATTTAGTCTCTATAATTTTAGAAACCCTTATATTATGAATTAGGTAATTTTAGGTATTTTCCTTCTAGGAAATTTAAGAGTTCGCGGGTATATATTTAGCCGAAGGGAGCCAACATTCTGTTAAAACTATTACGTCCCACGCCAATTTTGATCTTTGAAGAAGAGTGAGGAAATTAGGCATATTGCAATTAATACTCCGTATATTTTGGGAAATAATTTTTAAACTATGAGAATTACTATCTACATACTTCCCAGCCTCGTCAGCATCACATTTAATCACTCGTGCAATTGCAAGGGAATCCAAATCGCGGTTAATCACTTCAATATTTTGCATGCTGTGTACTACGGTCTGTTTGAAAAAAAATAATAAGTAAACGTCACGCTATGCAGCAAATGACGTAGGTAATGAGTAGTAAATACGTAACAAGGAAGAAAATAAGCCGCGTTCAGAACTCTAAGCACTTGTTTGAGTGGCAGTGTGATGTTTAGCGTTTGTAAATAATGTATGAATGTCGAGGGCGTGTGCCTGTATGTAATATTCTTAGCGTATATGTAAAAGTATATGTGTTTTGGTGGTGTATTATAGTGCTTAAGTATTAAATTATTTATTGCTTTTGGACAAAAATATTATTAGAACAGACTATTACTATAAGTTTATGCCGTTGGATGTAATAATTAAATTTAATTGTTTCTCTAGAAAAGTAGTTTAAAACAAATGTTGCTCAAACAATTATTAATTCCTGAGCTCCTCAATTGACCGATATTTTCAATAGGTGTCTTGAAGAAAGAACTTTATCAAATTTAATGAAGCATAGTAAAAACATTCCATTGTTTAAAGTTGGTGACAAAAACAACCCCTCTAACTTTAAATCAATTTCTATATTACCAGTCTTTAGCAAAGTACTTGAGAAAATTATTTACAATCAATTACTGTCTCATTTTGCAATTAATAAACTTTTTCATGAAAAACAGTTGGTTTTACTAAAGGTTGATCTACAACTGACGCTGGAGTTGCGCTTCTTAAAGACATTTTTACATTTGGTAACGACATATTGTTTAGTAAATGTCGTTACTTCTATATTATTATAAATCTGTGGAGTTTTTTGCGCCCGTTCTTCTCAACAGCTAAAAGACTTCCTGAATGGGTGAAGTGGGTGGGCGGGTGCCCATCCATCCAAATAAATTTAGATGATTCAAAATGCTTATTTCAAGTTTATTGAATAAAGAAATTTTGAGTTTGAATTGTGAGTTTGGGTATTGCGCGTGCAAATGGCCGACGTAATTAACGCGTGGTCGCGTACCGCGACAACGACGGTTTGTTCGCGAGTAATGGAAGTTTGATGTCGGCCGACGGTGGCTGCCACGAGGCACTAGGCGTATCTCGAGTTTGACTGGAAACTCAATATTATAGGCTAATAAGTGAACCAAAGCGGACTTTGAGTTACATAGCGTTGTTGTGTTTGAATTGGGATGGTGTAGTCTTAGTGGTGGACAGTGGGACAAGGTGTTGCGAGCGCGCTACTTGGTTCTACCTGGTGAGGTGATCATCACTATTTTAAGGGGGAGAGCTCTTAGGGGCAGTCGGGATAGTCTAGGGCAATTCTACTCGCCACTAACGGCCAGGAGGCGCTCCTTGACCGCAGTCACCACCAGCCGGAGGCGCGGCCTACAGCCGATGACCAGCCTTCTTCGGGGTTTGTACGCGAGTCATTCATTTCTTAGCTTTGGTTAGTATTAAGTCCATCTTAGATTTGGTTATCAGAGTTGGTACAGCGACCTCAGCGATCTGGGCTCCTGTATCAAACAGGTTCCGTTTTTTCCTTTTACGGTACGGAACCTTAAAAATAACAAGTGAAGCTATCAGAATCACCGCATATATTTTTTTAAATATATAAAATAACGATGATAAGGAGAGAGATATATTATATAAGAGATATATACATAGTTAGTAGTATATTGTAAGGTTATTTGCATGTTATTCTTTAAACTTATGTTTGTGTAGTCGTAGTTTATAGTGAATACCTGTGAATTTTCACAATATAACGCATTAGCGAAGTACACTAGTTTCAGGTCTTATAATTATCAATCACATCTCATGCGTCCCGTTATTAAATGCACTTGTAATTGTGTTTAAGTAAAACAAAAACATTTGACAATTCAGAACTTTTTATTGGCTTGACCAGTTGAAACATAAATAAGGCTTGGCAAATCGATACAAAATTGGGACTTGACTAATTATTACTTTTGCATTGCTTGACAAATCAGAACCAAAACACGCGGTAAAAACATACTTGACCAATTTGAACTTTCTTTCTGCTTCACGAATCAGTGCCTAAATCACCATGACAGTCTATTGTCAAGCATAACTCCTAAATACTTTAGTTGAATGACTTTCTCAATAGTTTTGCAAGTACAGGTATTGTAGTGAATTGGGCCCTGACAATCATGTATTTCGATGTTTATATTGTCGTTTAGATGTGTACTATTTTTAATGCCAAAGCAAATAAATTTTGTTTCTGAATGTTAAGTGTTAGACGGTTGGAACTTAGCCACTCAGCGATTAAGCTCAGACCTTGTTCGGTGTATATCTTAACGTCATCCCATGTATCAGCTGTAAAAATTATAGCGGTGTCGTCTGCATAAGAAAAGATATGAGCGTGAGTTATCTGAGCGTTGCATAAATCGTTGATATATATAAGAAAAAGAATAGGCCCTAAGACATTACCCTGGGGCACTCCATGTGATATATCAGCTTCCTCACTTATGTTTTGACTTTCCATTACATTTGAAGAAAATTAAGATGGTTTACGTTTTGTATTTGACATTTGCCGGAGACTCATCTGACAGCCCATAGACACATAGAGGCGGGGCGAAGTTGCAGTCAGATTTTAGTTTCACATAAAAAGATTGAATTTTAAAAATAGCCGATACAATTCCGATAATAAATTATATAGTAAATTAATAAGTATAATAATTATTTTAAGTAATTAAATTAAATTCAAACAAATCCGGAAATGGAACTATTTTTTCTATAAGAACTTTTATCTAGAACATTCGATTGTGAGAAATATTTTTTATATGGATATTGTCTCTGCCCGTAGGGGTTACCAGAGAGGAAACTAATACTCCCTAATATTTAGACAGGGTATTAACTCGAGTGGAATGGATTTCTAAATTTAAAAAAAAACGCAATTCAGATTGCTAAACGTTAAATTGTCTCTAGTTCTTGTTTTGTGAGTGTCAACAGATTCTGTTAGCAGAGGGCGAGTTGTGAAAGACGTCATATTTGACGTTTTAGTACTAGCAAGTCAGATGTCTAACGAGAACAGAATGTGACAATTTTACACATTTTTTGGGAAGATTTCGAGACATGGCATTCCAGTTTGAGTGTTTCCGGCGAATTGAAAGTTACAAAGACACGAAGCCGTAATGGGTCTTTCTCTGGTGTTAGTCGGTGCTTGCTGTGCGGGGAGAATCATTTTAACGAGGTAGGAGTTTATTGTGAAGTTATATCAGGAAAGTAAAAAGTTTTTGTTATGGGAAATGTTGTGATCTACAGTGGTTTGATTAATTGCAGGAATCCGTGCTCCAATCGACCGTTCGTGACGCGTCGCTGGCAGCCACGCACCACGATAAGTGATCACAGCGCGTAAGTATTACAATATCATTGTTCCTAAATGTTTTACTTGAGCGCTGTTAACAAATAAACTGTCATCCTAGGAATGCAGACATTCGATTTTTCATGGTTTCCGAATCATGCCTTTTCGCCAGGCGACGCAAGGCTCTTAGCCATGTGGCAGACGTATCAGACCCCTTTAGAAAGTGGATACTGCATCATCCAACAATAGACTAGCATTGTTTAGTTTTATTTAGTGGAATATAGTAATATAGTGTTAGTTTATAGTTGTACAACCATGCTGGGTAGCTTTTGAGAACCCCCTTTGAGCAGCGAGTCCCTGATTATGATAGGTTGCAGCTCCGGTTACAGATAGCAGACTGCGGGACCCAATTTATGTAACAGTTCTGACCTAAGCGTGTATTGTTGTAACGAGACCCTGTGTTGATTATTCCAGGTTTTTTTTTTTAATTGGCAACGGGTAAGCGCTTGGCCTTCATCTCACCTGATGGTAAGTGACGATAAGGCCGAAGGTGGAAGCGCGCTTCACCCGGAATCCTCAACCACTGAGAAACTGGCTATCTTATCTCAAACTGCCGGAACACAACAATGCTATAAACACTTTTAAACTTTCGCGTTCCATTATGCACACATATATAAACGGGATTAAACGCAAAACTATTTAGTAAAGGCATCCTAGGCATACCTTTTATACCCAACGTTTCGACCGAATTGCACCGGCCGTGGTCACGGGCTGACTGCTGTCGCGGTGTATCGCCTCAGTTTGCGTCGCTGAGTCTTCATCCACCGTCACATTATTTATCCAACTACCGTCACACACAACACTAACGGTGTCCCTATTCCGTATACAAGCCTTATTCTGGTAGTTAGCCGATTGCAGACTAAAACGAAGTGGCGTTTTTGCACACACTGGATTCCACGCTGATGATAGTTTGTGACCATCTTCCCGATTGAAATTGTTCGGATGTTTCTTAATTTCAATTGCTTCACGCACTACTCTTGAATAAAAGTGGCGATCTGTGGAGAGGACTTGCGTACGATGAATTTCGATCCAATGATTTGCGCCTCTTTCAAGTAAATGCTCCGCAATGGCTGATTTGTTAGACTGGCGGTTTTTCACAGCCGCAATATGTTCCTTGACCCTCTCATGGATAGTCCGTTTTGTCTGGCCTATGTAGGAACTACCGCAGCTGCAGTCTATCTTGTATACGCCTGGTGTTTGAAGTGGCAAAACATCCTTCGGAGAGCCCACAATGTCGTGGACCTTTATGCCTGGAGTGTATATTGTCGGTATTGAGTACTGACGTAATATGTGGCCGATCTTGTCCGTCACTCCCTTGACATAAGGCATGTAGGCCGGTTGCCTGCTAACTTCGGGATGCTTGCACCTCTTTGTCCGCTCTTTCCGTTGTCGATTCACTTGATATCCGTTATACCTTAGTACCTCCTGAACATGATCCAGCTCATGCTCTAAATGCTCAGGGTCACAGAGGTCAAATGCTCTATTCTTTAGTGACGTTATCACGGATTGCAAGTGTCGAGGGTGGTGGTGTGAGGTAGCGTGTAGGTATCTATCCGTGTGCGTGGGTTTTCGATAAACACAGTGTGTTACGGACCCGTTTGGTCTCACGGTTATCTTAACATCTAGAAAGGACAACGACCTGCTCGCCTCCATCTCATATGTGAACCTCATATTCGGGTGAAAGGAGTTAAGATGTTTCACCCGAATATGAGGTTCACATGATATTGATAAGATTAGATAAGATGGTGGTAGCTAGCCAGGTGGACTTAACAGCCCTCCCACCAACCAAACCGAGCACACAAAGATGTACCCCCCGCTGGGAATCGAACCTGGGACCTCTGGGTCTGAAACAGGTAGCTTAGCCACTAGACCACAGAGGCGAGTTAAAAAAGTAAAAAAAAAAAAGTGCTTCGAGAAGCCCGTCTCGCCGCCAGGATTTAGAGCTGGGTCCTAAAGCCTGGACGCGAGACCTGTTTCCTCGGGGCTACCAGCGGCCACCTGCTGTGCGGCGAAGGGACTTTTTACGGTTTTTTTTATCCAATACTCATGGATAATTGTTTTTTATTCTTGAACATTTTTAAAATTAAGGTTTCGACACCTTAACCTTTATTTTCGTTTTACTATCCAACTACACCAAGCGTTGATGAAGCTGTGAAACCTTTGAGGAACTGCGAGTTTGACCTGTGTTGTGAAGTTGAACAGTGACGTCGTCTGCAGGTTTGGGTCGACTATTCGACCCTGGCGCCCATAATTATTAATTTTAAATCGGTATAACCCCACGGTTCTCTAGTTTATTGGCTTTAAACGTTTGATGGTTTTGATACGGTTAAACTGATTAAAACATTTAATTTAATATTTTTATAGACGGAGTAATTTAATTTTTTATTTCAACAACATACTCCGTATGGTACTGGTTTTATCCCAACCACCCCACGACCATAGCTCTTACCACTGAAATATTAGCTGGCTGGTTAGGTAGTGGTTAGGTAGTAGGAACAATATTATAAAATTTATTGGAATTTAATTTGAGATTGACCCTTAGGATCAATTTAGACTGATAGTTTTTTTTTTGTTATTTTCGGCTTAAGAAATTAAAATGAGTAACGTAAATGATTAGTACCTACCTAACATAACATAAGGAAAAATTGTGACTAACCCCCTCTTTTAAATAATAGTAGTGAAATAAAATTTATAATTTTATTTTATTGTTGTTGAACAAAATTTAGGGTGTGTTCTTTTACAATATACTGCCTAGCTGTTGAACATTTTATGGTTTTATTTTATAACAACCTACTGAAGATTGCGTTTGGGATTTTCTTCCTTTTCCCCAAAAGGGACAAAATCTCAAATGTAACAATATACCTAACATAAAAGTATCTAGAGTCTCCAACTGAAGACAAGATGCATGAGCTAATTTGATTTCTTTGATTGTGTGTTTTAGATAGTCTTTATGTATATTACCACCCATCGTTTTGGTTTCATGAACAAGTAGTAAAATAGTGGCAGTAGTTGTTTAGATGTGGTATCTGTTTTTCGGATCAAGTCTACATTCGGTAAGTATTATAATATCAGTATTAAAAGAGAGTTTGTGTAAGGTTAGTATAAAATCATCGAAATTGCAATAAATACTTCTTATGTTGAAGTTATTAAGCACGTAGCAATATAGTCTGACATTCTTTGTAAATTAATAAACGCATGAATAATATTAGAAACATATATTTTGCTACGATAATTAAGATTAATTGGAAAAGTAAATTTAAACTTTCATATTATTTTCATTTGAATAACAGTAGAATTATTATGTAAAGTTATTTAAGATTAATAATTGAAAGTATACATTAGTACAAAGATTTCAAAAACTTTTGTTAAAAACTTGGGACTGTACATGTGTAAGTACATATGTGACAGTAAGTAGAGATGAGTATAAAAGAGTGTTAAAATGTGTGTTATACAAAGGAGTCTCGAGCAAGTCAAGTATATCTAAGCTAAGTTGGCTTACAAGCAGAAAAAGCTTAGTATTAATAACGACAAAGCACAAAAACAAATGATTATTGCTTATAATTAAAGCAGAATTGAAAGCAATACAAGCAGAAAGGAAGCTTAATATCTAGTCATTCTTGGCGTAAAAGAGAGTGTACCTGCTCTTCGTTGGTAAAGATAACTGGTGACCGTTCATTATTCCGGACGGCGACCTTACCATAAGCGGTCCAGCAGAACTTAAACTCCTTTGACTTGGCCAGATCACGGGTTAGGTAGTGCAGGCGAGCGTTCTTCGGTGTTAAATGTTCCGACAAATAAATTGGGACTTCTTCGCTGGTTTTCAGTCCTACCTACGTGTTTAGCTCGAAGTTTAGTTTTGTGCCTAGTATTGAACACTATAGCCATCTTAAGAAAATTTGTTTTAAATATTGCGGAGTTTGTCTCAACTATGATAGGTGTGCTTAAATTTTCAGGCTTCTTGCTTAAAACTCGATATACGTCCTTAATATCAGACTGTATCATTTTGCAGTCAATAACGTTGGAGAGGCAGATTACCATCACTACTAGATCCTTCTTGGTTTCGTTATTTTTTTTTTGGCACATTTTTTATTTCGAAGTCTGCTTTACGGCCTGCTATTTGACTCTCCTCCAGTTTACTTTCAAGAAGCCTGATATAACTTCTATCCTCCTTCACTTGATTTTCCAAATCACATATTTTGTTCCTGAACTCCTCATTCTGTGCACTTAGAAAGGTAACAGCACTTTCAATGTTTTGATTTGAATCCTTAATTGATTTTAATATAGCATTGACTTCCGTAAGCTGTTTGCCATGTGTGGGCGTGAAATATGACATCATTTTCATTATTTCATCCTTAAAGTTATTTAGTTGCTCACTAAAATAACTATTTGGCTGTGGCCCGGCTCTGGTCCTAGCAGTTACGAAATCATGCGGCGGTGGGGAATTGCCTTCCTCTGATAAACAAATTGACATCTCGGGGTCTGATGTATATTTGTGCAGTGTATTATCCATATTTCTATATTTGTATTTTTATTTATTTATATATTTTTAAGTTTCATTTTTTTTACTTTGGGCCAACACCTTATATTTTACCCGCTCTCGTGTTTAATAACTTAATTAGTGTATTTGTTTTAAATTTCTAATACTATAGACCGACAAACAATTAATATCTTCAAATAGTATTTCCTTGTTTTGCATCGGGGCTTAAAACGTATTCGTTATAAAATGAAATATAGAAAAACTTTATCTATTTCGTTTCAATAAACAAAATATCATGTTTTTCAATTGCATCTAATTAAGAATGGCAAGAGTTAGTAAGTTGCGGCGCTCGCCACTCCGAAGATGAGGTTGGCGCGCCAAGTTGAGTAATTTGTGAAATTGCCGCTACTCGCGACTAACTGCACCGAGCCCGCCGCATGCCCCGCCCCGCGCCCGCCCGCGCCTCCGAGACACTCATTATTTGGTAACTGATATCCCTGTAAGCGTAATTCTATGAGATCTACAAATAATATATCTTTCAATATATTATGTTGTATTATGATGCACACAGTGAAATAATTTGTCAACTTGATTGACTTTACACCTTACACAAACGTATACATGGTGTATACGTATACAGGTTCTAACAAAATTAATAAGCGATCGTTTAAGGGCGGTATTTATACATCATTCTGAATACAATTACAAAAAATGGGCTAAAATTTTATAGTGATTTTTCAAAGTTACGTTTTCTAAGAAATTAAATCAATTTAAATAATGCACATCATGAAACATGCTGTATCTTTACTAGCCCGCACGCAAGTGTCAATATAAAGATAGCTCAGTGTGCTCCGAGCAAGCTCCGAGTTTAGTGAGCATGTTCAGCTATCTTTGTGTGCGTGTAGTACAGCTGTATACGGGTTTGGAAAGGGTGTAGTTTTTGGTGAATTCGGTCAATGTTTTGTTGATTATCTCGGTAACAAGCCTGTAACTTTATACTAAATTTGGTAAGCATGCTGCGTAATGTATAGATGCTCCCACTTAAATGTTCGCTTATTGATATTGTTAGACCCTATATATGACTCAAAATGGGCCAACCTAATGATATTACAGTGGAATCAAAATCGTAAAACAGTCATGTTTATTGCTAATATAAAATTTAATCGTCAATTAATTATGTCAGATAATATTGCAAAATCGACATATTATATTAGTAGCATGCTAGAAATCTTTTAGTCGACTATTTTGTTTTGTCGGCCAACCGACCGACCGGGTCGGTCGCAAAAATAAATCAACTATCTTAGCAGTATACAAATATATTTAAAAAATACATAATAATAAAAAAATACGCTAAAGGTAAATTACTAGACATGCCTAAATCATATGATAGAGTCCAATACATTGTGGTCAATACAATATTCTATTAAATAAACTCTACGACATAGGTATTCGAGGTCAATGTTACAATTGGTTGAAATCATATCTCAGCAATAGAAACAGATTACCTATAGATATAGAATACTTCAATGATAAATTGCACAGAATAGAAAACTTAAATTCAAGACCAAAACTGTTAACGCCTCAAGGGAGTATATTGGGATGTATCTTGTTTCTGGTGTATGTTAATAACTTGGCTGAGGCTCTAAATGAGTCTTGCGTAATGTTCGCGAATGATATTTCTGTCCTTAAATCCGGTCAAAATTCTAAAAATTTAAATAAAAAATTTACAACATTTTAGATAAAACAACAACCTGGCTGTCAGAACACAACCTACAAATGAAGAATTTATCAAAAACAAAATTAATGTTCTTTGATCCCTATCAAAAACCAAAGGTAAATTTAAAATTAAATATAGAATAGAATAGAATATACATTTATTTTTGGCATCACACGACAAAACACAATACAACAATACAAGTAGGCAAGTACAAACTTTTGCGTCAAAATTGTACATAGTAAAGAATTGTGCACTGGCGTGCGATGCCAAAACTGTGCTCAGCTCAGTATAAGTAGTATATATAAATAGCATCACATTAGATACAGTTAATGAACGCACATTATTAGGACTCGTAATAGATGATACGATATGTATGCACCAGCTCTATGTCTTTGGCTCTAGGGCTTTGCTGCACCGTCCATCACCGTGTCTCGCCACGTGTCCTGCCAATCGTAATTTGAGCTTTGCAATCCGAATTCCTGACCTTTCGTCCGTCTTTGAATCTCGGTATTTCTCTCAAGTCAAGTCAAATTATTTATTCAATGTAAACCTTTACAGGCACTTATTGACGTCAATAATAATAATAATAAAAAAACAGTTAACTAACTTATAGTTAAGACTTAACAACTAATCTAACGAGCTATAGTCTGTGCCAGACAAATGCGCATCGCTACTCCCAGTACCACTGCACGCCGAAATAGAATCGTGTCGAACCGAAATATTAGCCGTGGTCATAGAATTGTGTAAACAAACGTATCCTGGTACGAGACAAAAATAGCGGGCAAGTGTCTCTCCCTAGCGACACAAACGGCTAAAATTTATAGGTAATTTATCGTTTTTTTTAGGATGAAAGGTGAAGAATGATAAATCATAATGAATTGTTAAATTAAGTTATTACTTTAAGGAATAAAATTAAATGAGATTTCCAATTATCGTATTGATATTGTGGTAAATAAAAGAAATTGAAAATAATTGAGTTTTTAAAGTAAAATAAAGTAACGGTTGAAATGAGTTTTGGAAAACATTAGTACCTACCTAACCAATAAGGTTGACATTTTTAATCATTCAAATATCTTTTTTTATAAAAACTTAAGCATAAAAAACGTCAAAAATTAATAAGCATAAATTTGTGTGTTTTAAAATTGTTTCGTTTTTCGTCTTGGTACAAGCACAGAATAACTAATATTACTTCCGTACAGAAGGTTCACCCTCCAACGACCCCCACGCGAAACCTAAACCCATCGCGTGACCCGAGCGTTCATATTCCGTTAAGCAAAGCCGACTCGATATCGATTTGACGTCCGTCAGGAGCGCAGGGTTTACGCGCGCGCGTAGGGATTACGAGTTAAGGCTAGATAGGTCGCGCTTTGAGTTTTTCAAACCATCTGAGACATAGAAAATTATGGTTTAAATTGTGGAAAAAAAAAGTATGTATTATAGTCTGACCGCCACCGCCGCACCGCGCCCCGGGCACGCGAGCGGCGAGGCGAGGGGCGAAACAGTTGCTCCATTTTGTCATTCTGCCGTCATCGCTCACGGCGGCAACTAGTGTGTCAGACGCACATGAGATAAAATATGTAAAAATGGGTCGTGCATAATCTCGAGATAATCAAGACAGTCATTTTTAAAGTGGCCGAATATTTTAAGAAAAGAAAAGCAAACAAAGAAAGTTTATATTATTATTTCCAAGAATTAAAGATTTATTTCATTTGTATTGGTTCTTTAATTGTACTTATCTAAAAATCATACTGGACAAAACTGGATTGGATGTAATTATACTCGTAAATATAAAGCTTCAATAAACTGTGCTTCGATATCGTAAGATCTGTCTGACACTACGAATCTCATGTTAGTTCATGCTCTTTACATCCCACTCCCCCCACCACCCGCGCATACCCAAGGCGCGGCACAGCGGCTGCGGTCAGGCCATAATCTATTCAAAGTCTCATTCAGTTACAAGATCCAATGAACTTCACTCGATAGAAAAAAATATCCCAAAATTACCCCTTTTTGTAAAGTTTTTTCAATATAATGACTAAACTACTGATACTTTACATTTAATTTTTGTACTCAACGAAAGACTCTTTGTCGTTGAGAGTTAAACCTAACATAGCACGCTCCATAGCCCGTTGTGCAATGTGGCAGCTGCATCTGAAAACATAAGCTTAAAAAGAAATTATTAATTAAGTTTTGTTATTTCACATATAAATAAATAACTTAATACTTGTAAAACAGTTAAACATAGATAATATAATACATACATACAAAGATACATAGATATATTATATAACTTTATACTTAAACATAATCAAATAAAATATAATAAGTAAAACTGTATAAAATGTCATAAAGTGCACTAGTAGTGTAATATTGGGCATTCTAGATCACTTTTCACTCCATTGATCTCACTGACGTTCGATCAATGTCGTTAAAAAGTGATCTAGAATGTCCCAATATTACTTTTGAAAATCACTGCCATTCGCTCGTATATATGTTTAAGCGCTATGCTTCAAAGTCATTTTATTGAAACTCCCGAAACACTGTGGTCAATAAGAAAACAGCTGCTATGAGATTTGTTAAACAAAAACAGTCATTAAAATTAAAATGCATTTGCCCACCATCATCAAATGAGTTAAAACGTCATGGCAACTTATTGCCGAACAGTATCCGTTGTATTGTTTGCGGCCCTTCGAATTGTGGAAAGACAAACTTAGTAATTAGTTTATTACTACATACAGATGGTCCACGGTTCCGCAACCTTTATGTTTATTCAAAATCTTTGTATCAACCTAAATACATATTTTTAGAAAAAGTATTAAATATGGTTGCAGGTACATCGTATCATAAATATAATGACAACACCGAAGTTTTGAGTCCACATGATGCTTTGTCTGACTCGATTATTATATTTGATGATGTTGCTTGTGAAAACCAAAACCACATCCGAGATTATTTTGCTATGGGACGTCATAAAAATATCGATTGTTTTTATATTAATCAAACTTATACAAAAGTACCAAAACAACTTATTAGGGACAATTCTAACCTAATTATATTATTTAAGCAGGACGATGTAAATTTGAAACACGTATATGATGAACACGTAGGGTCGGACATGACTTGGTCACAATTTCGAGAAATGTGCTCAACTGTTTGGAAGAAACCATTCAATTATCTTGTAATAAATAAGGATTGTGAACGAAACAAAGGATGTTATAGGAAGACATTTGATACGTTTATAGAATTAGATTAATGTACAAAAGCAGTTGTAATTATGCCATAAAATCACTTTCATTTGTGACTTAAAGCTGAAAGGAAACCTATTTATTGAAATGGAAAGAGATTTAAAAGAACAAATTGTAAAATCAGCATCAGCTGTTAAAAGGAAGGTAGACTTAATAAAGGATGCTAAAAATTCTAACAATGTTACCCTGGAAACAATATTTAAACCTATTGTTGACCCTCTTAACATTTTAGCGAATAGAAATGATGAAAAGAACTTACAGGAAGTAAAGCTTTATGATCCCATATCAAAAAAAAACAGGAAAAATGAAAGCGAGAAGTCGTATTCTTCTTGTGAAGAATATATTGATTCTAATAGTGTAGATGAAGAGGAATATCAAGACACACCACAAAAATCAGACAAAATCCTAACTACGTCACCTTTTAAGAACCATGATGTAAGTAAAGGTTCTTTTAAGTCCCTCCAATCATCACCAAACATTATAAATCAAGATGAGTCTTCCTCATGGTCTACGTCATCTGAAGTATTTAATGCCATACCTTTTGGAATTAGAAATGAGCGAGGGAAACTTGAGCTTGGAAACACTCGCGTTCATGATGACGGTAGAATTCTTAAAGTTGGAAACATTACTTTTGAAAAGACTCTTGGCTTAAAAGAACTATTATATAAAAAGGTACCAAATCTAGATGTTATTACAGATGACGACCTTGAAAACTACAAGCTACTACTTATCAATACTAATGCACACAGACGTAACTTTGATCCTGCCAAACCAATAAACAGCAATAAAGGGTTTAAATACATGAGTATTATAAAACCATTATTTAAATTCTCTAAACAACCTACTAGTACTGAGAGTCCTCCACAGGGAAAAGGTATCAATCTTTTAAAAAAAGTTAAAACAAATACAGATTTAGTTTATTGGGATGATCCAAATGAATTAATAGAACGATTGAAATTACTGCTTGCGTCAAAAGCTGCTGGTAACACGGGTTTGGATAATGAAATCGTTGCAATAATTGAAGAACTGCGCGAAGCGGGCATCATAAATATGGAATATAAACAAATAGCACGGGGAAAATTAAGCAGTATACTCGCAGTAAGCAAAGCTTCGAGATTATAATGAATATAGATAAATTCGGTCATCACATTCATAAACGTTTGAGGTTATCTGAATACATCGATACCATAAACGATACGTTAAAAAAGTGCGAAACGGGCGAATACGACTTAAAATCATCAAAACTTAAAGGTTTATCATCTCCAGACAAGGACGATGAAGCTGTAAATAAGGCATATTTGGATAAAACTGTACAAGATCTAAGGAATGAAATAAATAAAGTTAATAGTCGTGTAAAAATTTACATCCAGAACTTAGAATCAGCTACTTCCAATCGCTTGTCTACTATGTTTTACTCAAAAACAGAAATAGACCGTATGATTCAAGCAAAGTCAAACAAAAATGAGTAAAAGAGATATAGTAGAAGAAATTCACAGAGCGGCGAGAAGAAATTTTCCTCGCCGATGTACAATTATAAAAGGAGTAGATGATTCATGGCAAGCTGACCTTATGGATTTTCAAAAGTATTCACAATTTAATAAAGGATATAAATATGTTTTAGTAGTTATTGACACTTTATCGAAATACGTTTGGACAAATCCTTTGAAGAGTAAAGATAAAATTAATGTCACCAACGCAATGGAAAATATATTATTGAATTCGTCTCGGAAACCAAAAAATTTGCAAACAGATTTAGGTAAAGAGTTTTATAATGAAAACTTTAAAGAGTTGATGAAAAAATATGACATTAACCATTATTCCACTTATTCTGTGAAAAAAGCAGCAATTGTTGAAAGAGTAATTAGAACGCTAAAAGGTCACCTTTATAAGCTATTTAGCTTATGCGGTCAATACCAGTGGATAAATAAAAATTTGAAAAACGTGGTACAAAGCTATAATAACACTGTTCATCGTATAACAAAATTTAAACCTATTGATGTTGACAAAAGAAATCAGACAACTGTAAAGTACAACATCATCAAATCACAAAATAATAACATAACGAAAAAAAATAAGTACCGTGTTGGTGATCATGTTCGGATTAGTAAATACAAAGGTGAATTCTACAAAGGTTATACTCCCAACTGGTCAACAGAAATCTTCAACGTTGTGAAAGTTAACCATACAAATCCTGTCACATACCACTTAGAAGACAAACATAAGCAAATCATTTTAGGATCTTTTTACGGATACGAACTGCAAAGAACCCAATTTCCCGATATATATCTTATTGAAAAAGTTTTAAAGAAAAAAGGAAACAAACTCTTTGTCAAATGGTTGGGTCTCAGTGATGGTGAAAACAGTTGGGTTGACAGAAAATTATTAATGACTTAATATAAATATCGCCTGATTATGTTGTACAGTCACTTTACGAACATCAATGAAGGAAGGAAGCGGCATTGTCAACAATTTAATAGATAACATTCCGTTCGAGTTACACTTACCTGGATATCAGTTTTGTGGTCCAGGAACAAAACTTAAAAAACGCTTACTAAGAGGTGAACGAGGAATAAATAAATTGGATGAAGCTTGCTTGTATCACGATATTGCTTACAATAATAAAGATTGGAACGTTAGACAAAACGCCGATTTAGAACTTTTAAATATGGCAAAGAAAAGATTGAAATCGAAAGATGCTGGGAAAGGAGAAAAGATTGCATCATGGATAGTAAAAAATGCAATGAAAGCAAAACTTAAAGCCGGAGCAGGAGTGCGGTCATTCATGAAAGGTGTTAAAAAAATTCAAAAGCAAATGAAAAAAATAAAATGTAATGATAACCGCACGGCTATAAAATATGCGCATGCAGCTGCAAAAAAAGTGTTTTCTAATATAAAAGGAATACGCTTCCCACGCTGCATTCCTGTTCCGAAAACTGGTGGGTTGTTACCCCTCATACCAATCTTTGCTGGTTTATCAGCTCTTGGTTCACTCGCTGGGGGTGCTGCAGGTATAACAAAGGCTGTTAACGATTACAAGGTCGCTCAAAAAAATCTTCAAGAATCAGAACGACATAACAAGATGATGGAAGCTGTTGCACTTGGAAAAGGGTTGTATTTGAAGTCTCACAAAAAAGGAGCGGGCTTGTACTTGCAACCTCCAAAAAACTAATTAAACGGTTACCCAAACGAGCACTTACTAATTTAGATATATTAAAGCACTCAGTTGATATTCCATATTTTCGTGGCGTTTTTATGAGAGATACGTTACCCTCAAAACCAAGAAAAAGTGAGTGTGCTATTCTTAATTTAGATAGTTCTTCAAATCCTGGAACTCATTGGGTAGCCTATGTAAAAGAAAATAATTACTGTGAATATTTTAACAGTTTTGGTAACTTAAAACCTCCATTAGAATTAATAAAATATTTGAAAGATAGGCACATAAATTATAATTACAAACAGTATCAATCTTTCGGTACTGTAAACTGTGGTCATCTTTGTTTATTATTTTTAAGAAAGTATTGGAAAAATCATTTATATAGGTTACAATTAAAATAACTTGACAGTATAAAAATGTCTTTCACTGTATCCATAACTGGGCAAGGAGCCTCATTAATAACTAACTATTCACCAACTTTAGAATTACGTGGGCAATATGAGTGCGGACTTATATACTTTTCTACTTTTAATTCTATTCCTAATATAGACGAAAGGAACAATAAGTTTTATTACGGTATCAATGAGTTCATCGAAATTCCTGAAGGATCATATGAACTTCAAGATATTTGCGAATTTTTAAAAAGCAACATTAAGAACACTGCATTAAAATTGACTTGTAATAATAATACTCTCAAAACCAAAATATTTTGTTCAGAAGATGTTCATTTCGAGAAAAATAATTCCATTGGTAGAATTTTAGGTTTTGCTAACGACACAATTAAGGCAAATATAAGTTGTGAGTCTCAGTACCCAGTCAGTATTTTAGCAACAACCATCGTACGCATCGAATGTGACGTAGTTAGCGGATCATTCGTGAATGGGAAAGCAAGCCATATTATTTATGAGTTTGTGCCTAATGTACCACCCGGTTATAGAATTATTGAAATTCCTAAAAACTTAATCTATTTTCCAGTCAATCAAAGTTCAATTAGTGCAATTAATATTAGGTTGTTAGACGCTGATAATAGACAGATTAATTTACGTGGAGAAGACGTACAACTTTATTTACATTTTAGAAAAAAATGATTAATTTTAATAAAAACCCTACCTCATCAGGTGTTCAAGTCAGTTCCAAAAGAGCAATAAGTAAAAGAACACCGTTTGACTTAAAAAAGAAGGTTACTAAAAATAATAAAGAATTTCTAAAGCTAGTAGGCTTGTTAAAATGAACATATTAAATATATCTCAGCCAACGTCATACGATAACAGTATCGAGAGTTTTGAATATCATTCGTATAAGCCGTATGTAACAAGTTTCAACAATAATGATGAAATAAGAATACCAATCAATCAGCAAGATTTGTATGTGTTGCCGTCACGCAGCACTTTGTATATTGAAGGTAAAGCTGATGTATATAACAGTACCACTAAAGAAAAGGTAACAAGTGTGCATTTTGTAAACAATCCTGCGTTATTTCTATTCCAAGATATTCGATATGAGTTAAATGGAATAGAAATAGATAAAATAAAAAATGCAGGTATCACAACGACAATGAAGTCTTATTTGTCTTTGAATGAAAATGAATCCAAAAGTGCAAAAGTTTGGGGTTGGTCTCCTGCAGGAATAACCAATGTTACAAACGGAGTTTTCTCTGTCTCCATACCATTAAATAAAATATTAGGATTTGCAGAAGATTATGAAAAAGTTTTAATTAACTGTAAACATGAGTTAGTACTGTTGAGGAGCAACACAAATGTCAATGCAATAAAATTGAGTAAAGAGCAAATAGTGGAAAATATAACAATAAATAAAATCGTTTGGCGTGTTCCACATATTAAAGTGTCAGATCGAGAGAGAATTAATTTATTAAAGCATTTAGAAAAAGATCGAGCCATTACACTAGCGTTTCGTAACTGGGACTTGTATGAATATCCGTTACTACCCAAGACACGTAAGCATACTTGGGCTATTAAAACTTCATCGCAAACAGAGAAACCTCGATTTGTTATTATTGCCTTACAAACAAACCGAAAACATAATGCTCAAATGTCAATGGCTGAGTTCGACCATTGCAATGTTCGTGACGTAAGAGTGTTTTTAAATTCATCATATTACCCCTACGAAGGACTTAACATAAATTTCTCTGACAACAAGTTTTTATTAATATACGAACAGTATGCAAGGTTTCAGCAGTATTATCACGGACGTCGATCAGAACCGTTGTCGAGTTTAAAAGAGTTTAAAGATATTGCTCCTTTATTCGTTGTTGACTGTTCTCGCCAACAAGAAATGCTGAAGGGATCAATCGACGTAAGAGTAGAAATCGAAACAGATCAAGAGATACCTGATCAGACCGCTGCATACTGCCTTATACTGAACGATTGCATATTTGAATATAAACCACTGAGTAACATTGTGAAAAAGCTATCATGAATAACGATACTATTATAGTGGATGTGCAAGGATTTAAGGATTTGAAAAATAATTTTATTGTAAAAGAGTTATCAATAGCAACTAAAAACCATACGCAGACGTTCTTAATTAAGCCACCATATGCTTTTAAAAACCTAACAGATGAAGAAAAGAAGCAAATCCGGTGGTTAGAAAGGAATCGCGGGCTCAAATGGAGTCAGGGATTCATTGATTACCGTGAATTTAGACGAATAATAGTTCCGTATTTAAGCAGTAAGAAGGTATTAGTAAAGGGATTGGAAAAAGGAATATGGGTTCGCGAGCTATGTCAAGATTGTGAAATAATGGAGTTGGAAGAAATAGGTTGTCCTAACTTTTTAAAATTATATAGTGATTACCATGTAGATGTAAATAAATTTAATTGTGAGTACCATAAAAAAATGTGTGCTTTAAAAAATGTTCTGTGTCTAAAAAAGTGGTACACTTTAAATGTTAATTGAGTTATTAATGTAATAAAGTATTTTCCTCAATAAATCAAATGTGTATAAATATCTTTTTGTTTAATTACTAAAAGTAAAAAGGGTGAATGAAACGATCTTAGTATTCAATTCAATAATATTTATTTTAGAATTTCTTAAAAACTATAACTATATCCACAAACTTTTTTTGATATATTGCTAATGATAGCCTCTGTTTGATCCATTATGGGGTCAATATGCTCTGTTACCACATACTGCGCAGATAATAATGGATCAGTATGATTTGTTTCGAAGTCCACCACTTCAATCTTAATTAATCGACGACCTTGAATCGGCGTACTTTTCATCACGTAAGAATGAGAATGCTTCAGATAACTTCTTCTTTTTCGAAGTCTCTTCTTGGTGATATTATTCACCACCTTGTTATACAGCGGGGAATCGCCTCGCCG
This sequence comes from Scoparia ambigualis, assembly GCA_963921215.1. NCBI lineage: Eukaryota > Metazoa > Arthropoda > Insecta > Lepidoptera > Crambidae > Scoparia > Scoparia ambigualis. Next base: position 41,690,443 of record OY992504.1, on the reverse strand, counting down.
TTCATCTGCTCTCCAATTCGGATACTCCTCTGTAAATCCCTCGAGCATATCTTGAGCGTTCTGTTCAAAAGTGGGAGATGACGGTTGTACGAACTCCTTGTTGATGCTGAGCGACACCAGGTTCTCTTGAGTATTCTAAAACATAAAATAAAATAGTTTATTACATACATAAAACCACGACTATTATCCCCGAAGGGTTAGTCAGCGACTACGCAAGGAGGACAGCAAAAGCAGTCCTTTACCATAACCCACTTTTCACCAAATAACGACACAATTACAACACAAATAAAATTAATTTATAATCATACAAAATTATTTAAACTTACCATGTTGATATTATCTAGCTGGACTACTGACGCCTTCACTTTAATAATTGAAATTGAAACTAATTTGAAACCCATTTATATTAATGTACATGATGACACAGCAAGACAATATAGGTAGTAAAACATGTAATTAATGGACATTTCAGCAAAATAAAAAGAAAGAATTGATATTATTAAAGAATGATTAACTTGCCAATAACGTGACCTGATTTGTATTAATTAGGTTTCATATTACCTTATAATCAGAAGAGTACAACCTACTCTGAATTTGACTTGTTCAAACTTGTTTGCGTTAGAATTTTCTTACTTATTTACCGTCAATGTTTTATTATACAAAGATAAATAATAAATTAAATAAAAATGCAAGTTAGTCGGTTACTTTTATATTTTATTAGGTATATTAATACAGCTGGTTAGAGTAAATTTTACATTACATTTCATAATCTAAGTTAGATTTCCTATTCAAACAATAAATGAATCTGAGCAAAAGCAACAACTTACATATTTTTTAACAATTTTTATAAATCAAAATATTCATTATATGTACCTACTTAAGTATATTGAAAAACTGGTTACAATAGTTTATAAAAAGTTAATATTATTTTAAATTCAACCAATGAATCTTAGTAATGGTAATAAATAATAATACATTTTTTTATTTCTCAAGCCTTAAGTATAATATAACTCTAATATAATATATCTAAATCATAGTCATATATCTAAATAATAGAATTTAAAAACACAGTGAAAAAAATAATTGCTAAAATATATAATCCCAGTGGCCCCAAGACATAGTAGATATTTTATTTTTTAATATTACGCGTTTGTCATCATTACCTGACAAAGCTATCTTGTTCTGTTCTTGGGTAAATATTTCATGCTTTAAGGATTTAAAAATTATGTTTTTCTTTCTTAAAAAAGTATTTTTGTTTAATACGTTATTGTAATCTTCGAAATGTACGTTTTTCAAAACCTGTTTCTGTATACCTTTAGCCCTTTTTAACTCCTCTTGTACTGTTTTTATACAGTATAATTTTGATCGTAAACCAACAAATTCAGAAATTAAATTTCCACCTAGTTCATCTTTGAAAAGACCTGGTACTTTTTTGTTAAGACCAGGTATACCGTAACAGTTATTTAATGGATAATTACTAGTATCAAAATATCTAAGGAAATTCAACTTTAAATCTGTATAAAAATCTTTGCTTTCTATTGAATAAAGAAAACTGTCAGTATCCGTATAACAAAGCTTTAATTTTTCCCGATAAAAAGGTTTCATAATAGAGTAATGAAAATCAAACATATGACTTTTGGATATTTCTAATACAGAAAAGCCAATATATATGGGTTTGTCTAAAGTAATTGTCTCGGGTTTCATTTGAACAGCTATAAAATTTTCTGTAAAAATAGTAGCACTATGGAAATTTGGTCGAGCTATTAGTTGCTCAGCACCGAAACTTTTCTTTGTTATATTCTTTTCATCATTCCACTTATTAACCAACTTCACGCTGACCCTTTTCTCGGTGTCTTCTAGTGTTTTACCAAATATACTATTATTTAAAAGTTTGAAGAAATCTTGTTCAAATATAGATTTGGCCTTTTTTCGTAACTCAGTGTTCATATCAATGTACTGTTTTAAGTATGGACTCTGATTGAATTGAATTACTCTATGTATTTTTTTTAGCAATAAACCATGTTTTAGACATGTTTTCAGATGGGAAAAATGAATGACATAAAAAAACTTATCGTATAAGTTTGGTATCAATTTCGAAGTTTTAGATCCTGGAGGAGCAAATTTTTGAGCACAGAATGGAAAATCGTTATGATAATTATGCAAATGGAAAGGGTATTCTAAGTCTACTTCGAGTATATAGCCAATGTCCCCGTCAATGGGTATATTATGAAAATCAATTTTTGAAATTTCTAGTTCACTTAATAACTTAAAATTTGAATGAGGTAAATAAGCGCACATAGCATAACCATAAAGATTATTACAATCAATATAAACAAGGAAGTTATCACTTTTTGCGGGGTCATAAGTTTGTAAGTACTTGTTATTGGCTTTCGAATATCTTGTACAACATAAACATATACCACCGCGTATGCCTTTTTGTATCATTCTTATTATTTCCAAATCATTTATTAATTCTAATTTAACATCTGTTTTTAATAGCATAGCGTCAAAACTTAGGCTAGGTGCTGTTAAGTAAAAAGAAGGATCCAGTTTATAATTCGTCTTACACGTTTTTCGAAAACTTTCGAAGACGTCCGCTAGTAAGAGTACATCTGACTTAAGATATAAATCAGTGTATTCTCCAAGGCTCCGTAATTCAAAGGTTTGCCATACTCTTTTTGCGTGTTCATAATCTACTATTGATACGTTGCAATTGTGCAATTTACTAAAAAAGCATTTATAAGGAGGTATTTCTTCTTCATCATAAGAACTCCAAGTAGTGACGTATTCGTAAGGATAAACCCCTTTACGTCTAAGTAAATTAAAATGTTCCTGAGAAGGAAAAAAAAAAGATAGATGTTTAAAATCATTTGTATTTAAATTTGCAACTAGCTTCTCTAGGCTTGTGCCTAAAAATTTAAAAGAATCGACAAAACGAACAGGTATGATAGCTTCGTTACTAATTCGAAAAAATTTGGTAAACGATATGTAATTTTCTTTATTTTTTGCAATCACTTGTATCCTACCTGATAATTCTCCTAACTGTCGTATGAAAAGATGACTGTCGTAACCAGCTAAATTATGAAAAAATATGGGAACGAACTTAGGCAAACAATATTTTATATTACAATAAGAATGAGCTGCACCACGATATCGTCCAGTAAGATGACAGTGATCTTTTACTTTGTCGTCAAATAATATTTTGTTACAAAGATAACAGTTTTTAGCTTGAGCAAAATTGGTTCTATCTTTATCTGTTAAGAACATAGGGATCGATGAATGCAAAATATTATAAATTACAGTTATATCAGATAGAAGGTTATCAAAAAATTTATTCACACAGTCAGGTCCTCGATAAGACACATATTTATTAAGGGAGCTGTCGTAGGAGCATACAACGTAGTAAGCAAATGCAGCTGGTACATGCTTTTGCGTAATCGTTGTGCAACTTGTTTCAGAATTTGGTTCAACTGGCTCTAACAAAGATTCAAAGTCTGCGTATAAAACGAAAGGCATGTCTTGCATGCGTTCATAATGTTCAAATTGTATTCGAGTTCCTTGATTAGGTAAAATTGTTGCTACACCACTGCAAACGTGGGCTTCGAGTTTAAGATTGTTATCAAAAAATATCATACAATCCTCACATAAAAATATTTTGGAATGATGTTTAGTTAACTGCTTGCGAAGTAATTTAGCTAAATCTTTAATTAGACAGTAATGCGTACGTTTTCCATTTTCGAGAAAAAGCATGTTGACGTGATGTCTTTTACGTAATTCGCATTTGTACAGAGGTCCAACAACCTTACTGCTATTTTTAAGGCCATAAACATTAATACTTATGTTGGGATTATTCTTTTCAAAAATTCTTATATCTGTGAACCCTACTGGAAATGTCATATTTTTAACTTTAAGTACACTTTCAAAATGCGGATATGCGGTGGTTCGATTTGCGTTATTTTTTGCAGGAAAAAGTGATGCCATGACACACCATAAAAAGCAGTAATCATCCGAATTTTTAATGTTGATACATGCACGTTTGTTTTTTATAGCGTTAGGTAAATCTAAGTAACCTGAGGCTCTCAACGGGTTATATTTGTTTATATTTACTTCTAGATACAAGCTTCGTAAGTAAGCCCAACCACTATCTCTTTCCTCAAATTCTTCAACTTTTTTACAAATTTTATGGCTAATGTTTGTATACATAGCATCAAAATTATAACTTTTATGTAAGATAATGTTTTCAGTAGCAAAAGATTTCGTTGAAATCGAGTCATCCTTATGCAGAAAAAATTCAGAAAACAATTCGAAATTTACTTTAAGGTTTGTATAAGCCTCAATTCGGGCTGAGAGTAAAAGTTTCACGCGGAGGCGCAATTGCGATAAAAAATCTGCAGGAGCAAACACATGCATACGTTCTTCAACGTCCTCGCATTGAACACGGTACGACGCTATGCGACCGCGAAGAGCGCTATGCACTTGTTCGATACCCTCGCTCTCAATTACAGAACTATTATTTTTGTGTAAAATACTTTTTAAATGAGCAGAGAAAGCATTATTTTTAACGGATAAGTTGCAAGTTGAACAGAATATAGTCTTAACCATTATGATTTTGTTTTCACTGTGTTAAAAAATTACAAGAGGTTAAAGTAGTTTTTAAGTAAAATGTATAAAACCTAACACACATATAATATATAAGTAAAACTAGTTAAGTCAAAATTTACCGAAGAGAGTGTAACTAGTTAATATGTAGTACCTAGCTGACTGTGACTATTTTTTCTTTTTATCACTAAAGAATACCCCCTCTTCAGTAAATTTTGATTTGGCTAATTTTATGAATTTTTTTATAGTCAACAATTCAGGAGACTCAGCTTCGCCTTGTAGTCGAACCCAAATTATTGCCTTTTCACACCTTTCAAGACCGGTGAGGCTACGCACCTCCTCAGCGTCGTAGAGACGCAGCTCCGCCACCAGTTCACCGTCGAGCTTCGCAGTCCGACGCGTTACCCCGCCTGGTACTCGTCGCGTTAGTACACTGTCGAAGGTCTGGTCTGTCTTGCGTGGAGGCGGCGAAACTTCGTTATCTGACTCTGAATCATTTAACCAGTCTAAAGCGGAGCTAGACCCTTCTTGTTTTTTCACAATCGTTGTTGAAGTCTTAGGCACCGACGACGAGTACAGGCATTTCTTCTTAGAGCTAGAAAGATAAGAAATGTAATTAAAAACTAATTATTAATATTGACGATATACGAAATAACATAAAATATATTAACAGGATTTAAAAGTAATCAACGCAAATTACCTTATGCTTTCGTTGTCCGAGTCAAATGAATTGGCTAACACACAGCTTTTCTTGGCAGAGCGTTTAACTTGCTTGCTTTCAGACCTAAAATAACAATAAATATTAGTGACATTAACATTTAACATATGACAGTAAATACTAGTACGATTAAATAATAACATTTGCTGGTCTAGGTCACTGCTCCTCTACAGACCTTCTTTAATAACTTCTTTACACATAGAGAGAGATCCGTGCTTCGGAAGGCATGTTAAGCCGTTGGTCCCGGATGTTGTCGTAAGATGACAGTCGTTAAAACCCACCGACCCGCATTGGACCAGCGTGGTGGGTTATGGCTTAATATCCCCGTGCTATTATTCACGTGGGAGGTCTCTGCCCAGCAGTGGGACGTTTATAGGCTGATGATGATGATGATGATGACATAGAGAGAACGGACCATAGCCCACCACGCACACCCACTGCGGTTTGGCGGTGCTAACGGTTGCAGATGCAGAAGGGATCAACCGTTGACATACCTTACAAACATATACGAAGTCGAGCAAACACAACATTGCTAATAGAAAAATAAAAATATTTAAAACTTACGAACATTGTTTCGGTGTATATCTTCTGGATGATTCTCGTAGCGATGTCAGAGTACCGAAGCACTAAATATTAAAAACTTAGGCGTAGCTTAGGCGTACTAGTGGTCGATCTGACTTAGGAAGCACTGATACGACAACTACCATTTTTCGGGTATTTATTGGAGAAAAGTGTTTAACAGCAATTTTACTAAGCAGGAGTGATCAACTTTTTTTTTTTTTTTTTTGCTTGTATACAATTAAACTATTAGTGCTAGTTTTTACTTTCAAGAATAACACCGTATGTAAAAACTGTTAATTCCAAATTTTTTTTTTATTATTATTGCTTTTATTACAAACCAAATAGGTACATATTGGGCTTATTATAAACACATACATTATCTAAGTAAAGCAAGCTTAATCGGTAGCGTAACCTTCTGTACTACAAACCGTTACCTATACGATGTACACATAAATGCTTGCATTCATCAAACCATTAGCCTGAGCCTTTTTCGCGTTATAGTCAAGTACCTACCTAACCACTACATTAGCTGTTATATTTTAACGAGTGTACGTTTAAGCAAAAGTAATTAAATAAGTATTACAATGTTATAAATAAATATGTGTTATTAGTAGCAAGAAAGGAAGTAATTACAAAATTGAAGCAATGTTTGTAACCTCTGTTTTTTTAAATTTAAAGCAAAATATTTAGTTTATCGATTAGTGCGAAAACTTGCAGCGAAAGTATTTTACATTTCCTGTGTAATTGCTAACCTTTCGATAAAGCGCTGACGACGATTGTCCGGATGTGCAACATTAGGACTGTTTTCACTAAGCATGAAATTTACTATTACATTTCATCTCATGATCGTCTTAACGAGAGTTTCATAACCACCACAATCACAGATCGAGTTCACCACTAGGTACCTCATCGAGTTCCTCACACTCTAACCCTGTCATTAATAAACGTTGATTAAAGTTACACTTAGGATTAAATTGACGCTGTCTCTATCTGTCTTCTTTAACAAAAACGAGACAGCGTCACTTTAAACCGAGGTGTAACATTTGGCCATTTTTATTAATGAGACGGTAAAAGTTAAACATTTTGATGTACGTACTAAATTAAACAAATGTCTCGGTATGTTACAAGTTAGCCGCTCGGATATCGAGAGACGCGGGTTCGATTACCGTGAGGCAGTCTATTTTTATAACTTCGGTGTTTATGTACTCATATTATTCCCACAATAATTAAATCTAACCATATTTAGTGGGTACGTATTCAAATCGACATTTGCTTTATAAGTTAAACCATAATTTGAAAGGTACTGTTATGAAAATCCTATCTGATCACTTGTTGCTAAACGTGACTTCAGCATGACGTAATTAATTGTTACTTGTTGCTCTGTCTATCCCACTTGTGGGAATACGCCGTGATGTTTGTGTTTGTATGTATTATGAAAATGTATGTTTAATGCGTTTGTCTATTAAAACAGTATAGACTTAGCTTTATCTTTCTAATTGTGTTTATGTTAAAGGTTATTCCCATTCTCCCACAACAAAATGGCCCAAAGTCCTCCCCAGAAAAAATACAAATATATTAATTTTCATGCTCCTCCGTGATAAAAAATGGTCATCATCATCATCATCATCCAAAAGACGTTCACTGCTGGACAAAGACCTCCCCCAAGGATCCCCACCACGTCCGGTCCTGCGCCGCACGCATCCAGCTGCTACCTGCAATCTTCACCAGATCGTCGGACCACCTTGTTGGAGGCCTGCCCACACTGCGTCTTCCGGTGCGCGGTTGCCACTCCGATCTGCCCCAACGGCCGTCGGTTCTTCGAGCGATATGCCCTGCCCACTGCCACTTATGTTTAGCAATTCTTCGGGCTATATCGGCTGCCTTAGTTCGTCTACGGATCTCCTCATTTCTGATTCGATAATATCTTTTATAATATTTGGTCTTTGGAGGAGTATAGGAATTGATGTATGGATTTCTTATATTTTCCAAACAAATTTTTGATGGCGCTTGGGAATAACCCGTATTAAAATTGTTTTCGTTAGCATTGAAACGGGAAGTTTCAAAGTCGAACTCGTAGTTAATGTATGTGTGTGTGTTTGTGTGTGTGTGTAGTGATTGCATACGTTGTTGTTTGCGGGATTGATATAAATAAGGTAACTAACAATTCCCTGCACAGTTGTCTGCATTGACTTAGATCAAAAAATACAAGTGTTTTTTTTTATGAGAACCTTGAAAATGTGTTGAGTAGATCAGAGTCGACAATGACAATTGGCAACTGATTCTAATCAAAATACACAAGTGTTTTCCTTGGATCGAGGTTGAGGTGTTTCGGCATAAAACCTTTTCTTCCAATTGTTGAAAACCTTGAAAATGTGTAGAGTAGATCGGAGTCACCGTATACTGAAATGAAGTTTGGTTTAAAAACACAAGTGTTTTCCTATGGGTCGAGGTTCAACTTTAGCAAATGTTATTCATAGTTCAACTTATTCGGGGATCCAGTCCTGGGAGACCAGGAAGCCCCATCCAGCTTAAGTTGTGCTGTAATTCCATATTGTTAAAAACCTTCGCATTCATTAGACGAAATCCTTGAAAATGTGTTAAGTAGATCGAAGTCGTTGTATACAGAAATTAAACTATTACATACTGGATTCTGATCAAAATACACAAGTGTTTTCCTATGGGTCGAGGTACTACTTTGATAAATGTTATTCATAGCACTAACTTATTCGGGGATCCAGTCCTGGGAGACCAGGAAGCCCCATCCAGTTTAAGTTGTGCTGTTATTCCATATTGTCAAAAACCTTCGCATTCAGTAGACGAAATCCTTGAAAATGTGTTTAGTAGATCGAAGTCGTTGTATACAGAAATTGAAATATGAATTCGATTAAAATACACAAGTGTTTTCTTATGGGTCAGGAATAAAATTTGACAAATGCAACTATATGATACACCTTGGAGCGTGGTGGCAAATAAAAACCTTATATGACGGATACTTAAGTTTAATAATGTGATCTCAATGATGAATCGAAACTATATTACAAAATGGCATTATAAACAATATAGAATAAATTGACCAAGCGCCTTCGGAAAGACTGAGGAGCGTAGCTGTTAATGGTATATTGCTATTTTAATCGTGTAGGCGCTTACGTCTAAACAACACTTATTCCGTACTGAGAGTTCACTAAGTCACATTCATTTATAGTTGTGCTGTAATTCCATATTGTCAAAAGCTCCTGCATCCTATGAACGAAAGACCTTGAAAATGTGTAAAGTAGATCGCAGTCGTTGTATGGGATTCTAGATCACGAGAAGTCGATTAGACATTCTAAAACACGAGAAGTCGATTGGACATTCTAAATCACTTTTTGACGTTGACTGAGCGAGTGGCAGTGATTTTCAAAAGTAATATTGGGACATTCTAGATCACTTTTAACGACATTGATCGAACGTCAGTGAGATCAATGGAGTGAAAAGTGATCTAGAATGCCCAATATTACACTACTTGCACTAACTTATTCATAAAGATCATAAAACATCAATTTGTAATAGATTAATTCATTTAATATTGAATGTGTAAGTTTATATTCTTTTTGTTAAATTGATAAATCTAAATAACGTAAACAAGTAAATTTTTCAATATTTGTAGCTTACGCTAATTTGTACTACGCACGACATCAAACTATCCTTTTATTCTCGATTTATTTGCGAAAAACGGCGGGTAGTTCGGCCTCCTGCGGCGCTTGGACCGCAGAGAGATAGCTTACGTCTGATGTGATACATTGTCGTCATCTTGTATGCGCTTCCCGCTAATTTACTTGTTGTCGTGCTGTTTATAGTGCTAACTGTGATCTAGTGTTTAGTTAAAGTGCTAAATAATGTTATTTACATGATTGTGGAACCCAAATACAGAAAGCAAAACCGATTTGTGTATATCATTTGAGTGAGTACTTCCCATATAAACAACAATAGTGCCACAACTGGTGACCCCGAAAGAACGAAAGCAACCTTCAGGATTTACTGGAGCAAGGATTCCACTCGCCAAGATGTCCAGAGGTACAGAACCTAGAACACCTACCGAAAACGTTTTGTTTAACCCGCAACAATTCGGCACTCCAACAGCCGACGGCCAAGAGAGAAATGTTGTAACTCAAAAATTTGAAAAATCGAGTGAGATATTTAGAGTTGGTGTCCGTATACCACCCTTTTGGCCAGACCGTCCAGCTTTATGGTTTGCACAAATTGAAGGACAATTTTTATTGTCCGGCATAAATTCAGACACTACCAAATTTTATTATGTCTGCGGTAACCTGGATCATCAATATGCTATAGAGGTCGAAGATATTATTCACCTAAAGATAATAAATACCTCACTCTGAAAAATACCCTTATCGACAGAATTTCCGCATCACAAGAGCAAAAAATCAAACAACTGCTAGATTATGAAGAACTTGGTAATAGAAAACCATCTCAGTTTCTGAGACACTTACGACATCTTGCTGGTCCTAAGACACCTGACGAGTTCATAAAATCTATCTGGTCAAATAGACTTCCGGCTTATATCCAACCGATCATAGCATCCCATTCTGATATGACGCTGGATAAACTAGCTGAACTCGCAGATAAAATTCATGCCATTACATTCAACGCTCCAACCGTATCAGAGGTAACTCCATCCTCTTCTTTTTCACTAGTGGCACAGACAGCAGCAATGGAGGCGATGGCGTTGCAGATCGCAGAGCTGACTAAAAAAGTTCATGCACTGACTACAAATCAAGGTAGACCTACAACAAGACTACCATTTCGAGGACGTCATAACTACAGGTCACGTTCCCGATCCAGGTCTAGAGGAGATGGCATCTGTTGGTATCACCACAAATTTGGAGCTAAAGCCACCCGCTGCACAAGGCCTTGCACTTTTAAGCCGGAAAACAGCAACGACAGCCACTAGTGGCGGCTAACGACTGCCTTGCTTGTAATGGCCGCCTCTTTATAACAGACAATAACACAAAACTAAAGTTTCTGGTTGACACAGGGTCAGACTTGTGCGTTTTTCCTCGAACGGCGACGAAAGACAGACGAGCCAAAACTAAATATCAGTTGTATGCAGCTAATAACACCGTTATACCTACATACGGATACATAAGTCTCAAGCTAGACCTTGGCCTGCGTCGCGATTTCACCTGGCGATTCGTGGTAGCCGATGTTACGAAACCAATAATCTGAGTCGACTTTTTAAGTCATTATAATTTATTAGTCGACTGTCGTCAGCATCGCCTTATTGATAATGTGACCACTCTCTTAGTTGCGGCAATCCATTACAACGACACATCAAGCGAAACTGTGGCCATTAAAGCTGTAACTGGAAATTCTGCTTACCACGAGCTTCTGCGACAGTATCCAGAAATCACCAGACCATCAGGTACACATTTGAATCCAAAGCATAATACAAAACATTACATACGCACCACACCAGGACAACCGGTGGCAGCTCGTCCACGTCGCTTGGACCCAGAACGCCTGAAGATAGCTCGTAAGGAATTTGAAGATATGCTCGTTGCTGGTACAGCCAGGAGGTCTGATAGTCCATGGTCTTCTCCGCTTCACCTGGTCCGCAAGAAAGATGACGGATGGAGACCCTGTGGGGATTACCGTGCCTTAAATGCGAGAACCATACCAGACCGTTATCCAGTCCGACACTTACAGGACTTCGCTTATCAGCTGAGTGGCGCCAAGGTCTTCTCGAGAATAGACCTGGTTAAAGCTTATAACCAATTGCCAGTGCATGAAGACGATATCCCCAAAACCGCCATTACAACACCGTTTGGAATGTTTGAGTTCCCATATATGACCTTCGGTTTGCGAAATGCAGCTCAAACATTGCAGCGGTTTATAGATGAGGTACTTCAGGGGCTAGACTTCACTTACGGGTACTGCGATGACATCAGTATGTCATCTTCAGATGATGAAAATACCAGTGTATTTTCATCATCTGAAGAAGAGAACCTGAAACACCTGGAAGTCGTATTTGACCGCTTCAAACAATATGGCTTATTGATAAACACCTCGAAGTGTGTATGGGGCGCAACGCAAGTTACCTTTCTCGGCTATGACGTCTCATCTGAAGGCACCCGTCCACGTCAGGAGAAGGTAGCGGCTATTCTGGAATACCCGTTTCCCAAGACAGCTAAGGAGTTAAGAAGATTCCTCGGATTGCTGAACTACTATCGTCGTTTCATTCCACGAACGGCTGAAATCCAAGGTCCACTTAATTCTGCTCTAGTTGGTAAGGCAAAAGGCTCATCGCCTATATAAAAAACAAATGAATTGTCGAAGAATTTTGACGAGTGTAAAAGAAGCTTATCTGATGCTACTCTACTCTCTCATCCAGACTGCAGCGCAGAACTTGCCTTATTTACAGACGCATCAGATCTGGCTATTGGAGCTGTACTCCAACAAAAGAAAGACGATTCCTGGACCCCATAAGGATTCTTTTCTAGAAAACTTTCATCATCTCAAAGAAAATACAGACCATATGACCGCGAACTTCTTGCGATTTACGAGGGGATAAAATATTTCCGCTATATGGTCGAGGCTAGGAACTTCGCAGTCTTTACCGATCATAAGCCTATAACATTCGCTTTCCAAACCAAACGAGACAAATGTTCTCCACGCCAGTTTCGGTATTTGGATTACATATCCCAACACACCACCGATTTAAGACACATTTCTGGGACAAAGAATGTCGTTGCTGATGCACTCTCAAGAGTTGATGCAATAACTCCTGGAATAGACTACAATCATCTCGCACAAGATCAGGAACGAGATACCGAACTGCATGATCTTATAAATAAAGAAACAGGCCTCATATTACAGAAGGTTTCTCCTCACAACCTGTACTGCGATCTTTCATCAAGCAATCCTCGTCCATACATAATACCACAGTTCAGACGACAAATTTTCGCCAGTCTACATAATCTCAGCCATCCTGGATCCAACGCGACAGTTAGACTCGTGACTGACAGATTTGTATGGCCTGGAATCAAAAAAGATTGCAAAACCTGGGCTCAGCAATGTACAGATTGCCAACGCAGCAAAATTACCCGATACTCTTCATCTCCTTTCGCCCGCTTCCCAGTTCCTTCCACAAGATTTTCATCGGAAAATCTGGACATCGGTCCATACTGACATAATTGGCCCTCTGCCATTTTCGTCTGGTTTCAGGTACTGCCTCACCGCCGTCGACCGGTTCACGCGATGGCCTGAAGCGTACCCCATGATCGACATAACAGCAGAAACGTGTGCCGCAACCTTCATATCTGGCTGGGTTTCACGCTTTGGATGTCCTCACACTATTATCACAGACCGAGGTTTACAGTTCCAGTCACATCTGTTCCAGACACTCTCAAAGTTGATCGGAGCCAAGCACAATTCAACGACAGCTTACCATCCACAATCCAATGGAATGGTCGAGAGGATGCACCTTCAATTGAAGACTGCAATCACGTGCCACGGTGATCCACAATGGACTGAATCTCTGCCCTTGGTACTTCTGGGTATGAGAAGTGCCTGGAAAGATGATATCAAAGGTTCCGCTGCTGAGTTGGTTTTTGGACAGCCCCTGCGCTTACCAGGTGAATTCTTTACACCAGTTTCTAGAACCACTTTAGACCCAGCAGATTTTTTGACCCGCCTGCGACGCCACATGGAGGCCTCTCCATCACCGACGCCTGCATCGTCCCACAACAAAAAGTCATTCTACGTACCCAAGGACATGGCATCGGCAGAGTACGTGTTTCTACGGCGAGGACCTGCAAAGAAAACCTTTGAATCACCATATACCGGTCCATACAAAGTTTTGTCCCGTGATGAAGGAGGAAAGACCGTAATTATAGATATCCAAGGCAAAGAGACCACTGTATCCATTGATAGACTTAAGACAGCATACATGATACAAATACCTGCTCCAGATGTTTCTCCACCAACTCCAGACGCACATCCACCTGCTGCAGAATCACCAACACTTGATGATACTCCACCTGTAAGAAAAACCAGAAGTGGCAGGACGGTACATTCCCCTAACCACTATCGACCGTGAAACGGTCTCGGCAGGGGAGTGTTGTGGCAGCTGCATCTAAAAACATAAGCTTAAAAAGAAATTATTAATTAAGTTTTGTTATTTCACTTAAAAATAAATAACTTAATACTTGTAAAACAGTTAAACATAGATAATATAATACATACATACAAAGATACATAGATATATTATATAACTTTATACTTAAACATAATCAAATAAAATATAATAAGTAAAACTGTATAAAATGTCATAAAGTGCACTAACTTATTCATAAAGATCATAAAACATCAATTTGTAATAGATTAATTCATTTAATATTGAATGTGTAAGTTTATATTCTTTTTGTTAAATTGATAAATCTAAGTAACGTAAACAAGTCAATTTTTCAATATTTGTAGCTTACGCTAATTTGTACTACGCACGACATCAAACTATCCTTTTATTCTCGATTTATTTGCGAAAAACGGCGGGTAGTTCGGCCTCCTGCGGCGCTTGGACCGCAGAGAGATAGCTTACGTCTGATGTGATACATTGTCGTCATCTTGTATGCGCTTCCCGCTAATTTACTTGTTGTCGTGCTGTTTATAGTGCTAACTGTGATCTAGTGTTTAGTTAAAGTGCTAAATAATGTTATTTACATGATTGTGGAACCCAAATACAGAAAGCAAAACCGATTTGTGTATATCATTTGAGTGAGTACTTCCCATATAAACAACAATAGTGCCACAGCAACTTGGACTCTAGGCACAGTCGCTTTTGTGAGCGTCCATGTTTCGGCTCCGTATGTTAGAGTGGGCATAACACATTGCTCAAACATTTTGGTTTTCAGGTACTGCGGTAACTTTCGAGTCTTTAGCACGTTATCAAGCCTATGAAACGTAGCCCAGTTAAGCTGAATTCGGCGACTGATCTCGTTGTTCCGCTGTTCTCGGTCAAAGGACAATTATAGTGTCCAAATAGTAAGAAAGTAAGTAAGTAAGTAAAACATTTATTCGGCTACAACATCATTCAAAAATTACAGACATGTATTAATGTTTTATATTTTAGCGTTTTATTAACGCTTAAATATACTTAAGTAAAATTTTAAACACTGAAAAAAGACGACAACCTGCAATGTTGACTAAAAACATAAGCATCAAGCACTGACAAATTTCGACGGTTGAAAGCCAGACCTCGGTAGCCAAGTGGTTAAGGCAGCCGCCCGGAATGCGGAAGGTGCGTGGTTCGATTCCCGCCTGAGGTTGTCGTCTTTTTTCAGTGTTTAAAATTTTACAGACATGTAGAAAAAAAATGACAACAAAACCAACCAACCAGCTCAGCTACTGTTGCAACTACGTTGTTGCAGCCACAACGCTGATTTTCAGCTGAGCCTTGAAATAGGGGCGACGTCATTAGTTATTGTTCTAAGCGTCGGTCACAAAAAAGAAAATATCATATTAAAAATAAGAACGTAGGTAAAAAATACAAGCAAAAACAATAACAAAACATTCTTACAAAATAAAATGAACTAAAATAAAACTTAATTTAAATTAATAACAACAACATATTATAACCGTGACGGTAGCGGTGAAAGAATACTACCAGTAAAATTTTAAACACTGAAAAAAGACGACAACTTCAGGCGGGAATCGAACCACGCACTTTCCGCATTCCGGGCGGCTGCCTTAACCACTTGGCTACCGAGGTCTGGCTTTCAACCGTCGAAATTTGTCAGTGCTTGATGCTTATGTTTTTTTAGTCAACATTGCTTCATCAAATCTTAGAAGTTTTCACCTATGAGATCCGAAAGAAATATTTTTACAAATATTTGAACATTCGGTTAAGATGAAGCTGCGTTTATAGATTAATGTTTTATATTTTAGCGTTTTATTAAAGCTTAAATATACTTAAGTAAAATTTTAAACACTAAAAAAACACGACAACCTCAGGCGGGAATCGAACCACGCACCTTCCGCATTCCGGGAGGCTGCCTTAACCACTTGGCTACCGAGGTCTGGCTTTCAACCGTCGAAATTTGTCAGTGCTTGATGCTTATGTTTTTTTAGTCAACATTGCTTCATAAAATCTTAGAAGTTTTCACCTCTGAGATGCGAAAGAAATATTTTTACAAATATTTGAACATTCGGTTAAGATGAAGCTGCGTTTATAGATTAATGTTTTATATTTTAGCGTTTTATTAACGCTTAAATATACTTAAGTAAAATTTTTAAACACTGAAAAAAGACGACAACCTCAGGCGGGAATCGAACCACGCACCTTTCGCATTCCGGGCGGCTGCCTTAACCACTTGGCTACCGAGGTCTGGCTTTCAATCGTCGAAATTTGTCAGTGCTTGATGCTTATGTTTTTTTAGTCAACATTACTTCATCAAATCTTAGAAGTTTTCACCTCTGATACTACCACCCCCTATCTTCCCGTGGGAGTCGTAGAAGGCGACTGAGGGATCAACGCAGAGGATGCGCAGCAGCATCCTTTGAGATTAACACCGTCATACTGGAGACCTGGCTACCGCCAACAACGAACTTTGGCCCTGACAACCTACAACACTCGTACATTGCGAACCGACGAGAAGGTTTGCGAACTGGAGGAAGAATTGAGCAAGATACGGTGGGACATTGTGGGATTATCTGAGGTCCGAAAAGAGGGGGAGGACTCGATAATCTTGAAGTCTGGTAACTTGCTCTATTTCCGGGAGAGCGAACAACTGTCCCAGGGTGTTGTCGGGTTTATCGTCCACAGCTCTCTCGTGAACAACGTTGTCAAGACCGGAAGTGTGTCGTCGAGGGTAGCGTACCTTATACTCAGAATAACTAAACGGTATACGTTGAAGGTTATACAGGTATACGTTCCGACTACAGCACACCCCGACGATGAGGTGGAGGCTACGTATGAGGACATCTCTAGAGCCATACAAGTCTCCAAAACTCATTACACCGTTGTCATGGGAGACTTTAACGCAAAACTGGGCAAACAAAGCGGCGATGAGCTGAAAGTGGGACGATTTGGAGTTGGAATTCGGAACCACCGGGGCCAACTGCTGGCGGAGTTTCTGGAAAAGGAGGGACACCGCAAGTGGACCTGGCTAAGTCCCGATAGTGCAACAAAAAATGAGATTGACTTTATTATGTCTACGAGAAAGCAAATATTCAATGATGTCTCTGTGATCAACGCGTTCAAAACTGTCAGTGATCACCGGTTGGTAAGAGGCATATTAAATATTAATGTCAAACTGGAAAGACGTCGATTGATGAAGTCTACGCTCCGCCATGCATCCATCCAAAACCAAAACCCCGAAAGCTTCCAGCTTGAACTGAAAAATTGCTTCGAATGCCTGAAGGATTGCGTAGACGTGGACGATTACAACAAGAGATTTGTAAAAACTGTCCATGCGGTTGGGTCTAAGTTCTTCAAAACCCACCGTATAAGAAGACCTGAAAAGCTCTCGGACCATACTCTTAAACTGATGGAAGAGCGGCGCGTGATGGTTCTGCATTCTTCGGACGATTCGTCTCAGCTCCGGCGGCTCAATAGGCAGATCTCGAAAACTTTAACTCGCGACACTCGCCTATTTAATACCGACCGTATTAAAGAGGCTATCGAGCGAAACAAAGGTTCAAAAGTGTTCGCAAAAGATTTGGGTATTGAGCAGAGCCAACTGACGACGCTGAAAACCGATGACGGCAGAACTGTCACGTCCAGGTCCGAAGTTATGGGAGAGGTCGAGAAGTTCTATGAACAGCTATACACATCCACGCGGCCACCTGTACAAAGCTTAGCTACAGACCCTAGAGCTAAGCTAACCCGACACTACACCGAAGATATCAAGGACATCAACCTGTACGAGATTGGTATGGCTCTCAAGCAGCTTAAGAGGCCTATTACATCTGGACTGTGATTTTTGCGTAAAATGGCTAATTTTGACGTTATGGATCTCAGAAACAAAAATACATTAACAATTATGACTTATTGAGTAGTGTAGAATAGCTATTGGAATAGTGCGTAGCGGCCTCGCTTTTTGTAAATTTTGCTTAACTTTTTAATTAAACCCAAAATTGCAGAGAAAGATTTTCATAAAGTGCGCGAAGGCACTTTTTTGAGCTCATCGATTGAACTACTGTTCTAAACAAGTAAAATAAAAAAAATATAATGTTATCTCTTATATAGTCGAATAGTGCGTAGCGGCCTCGGAATTTTTAGATATCATTGATTTATTTAGGAAAAAAATCTTATTCTAAACCAAAAAACTTCGAAAATTGCTATAAGTTAACTGTGAATATCTCCTATTTACGATAATGTTATTGAGCAAAATTTATACCAGAGTAAATTGTTACTTCATGAGGAATAAAGATTTTATAATTAATTCATTATCCTATTTCGATAAAAATTATAAATACAACTGCAAAATTACTACAAAATGCGATGCGCCGGCCGTCCGAATTCAACTTATGCTTACAGAATGGAGATTTGTAATATTATGCACAAATTTATTATCCTATTACGATAAAAACGATAAATACAGCTGCAAAATTACTACAAATTGCGAAAATGGGCATTTTACGCAAAAATCACATTTGAGATGTAATAGGCCTCTTAAGAATAGCAAGGCATCGGGTGCTGACGGAATTACGGCTAAGCTTCCAAAAGCAGGCGGAAAACCGGTACTCGCAGCTCTTCAGAGACTATTTAATAATACGTTTACAAGCTGTTCTCGAGAGTTATAACTAATCGTCTCGCACGCAGGTTTGATGACTTCCAGCCTATCGAACAAGCCGGACTCCGAAAAGGCTTTAGCACCATAGACCACATACATACGCTGCGGCAGGTTATACAGAAAACCGATGAGTATAACTGGCCACTTTGCTTAGCGTTTGTGGGCTATGAGAAAGCCTTTGATTCGATCAAAACATGGGCCGTGCTACAGTCTCTCTAGCGATGCCAAATTGACTAACGGTACATCGAAGTGTTGAAGTGTTTGTACGAAAATGTCACTATGACAGTTCGTCTTCAGGACCAGAGCTCGAAGCCAGTCCAGCTGCAGCGTGGAGTGAGACAAGGAAATGTCATTTCTCCGAAACTCTTCACTGCTGCACTGGAGGACGTGTTTAAGCTTCTGGACTGGAGAGGACTCGGCATCAATATTAACGGCGTGTACATCAGTCACCTTCGATTTGCCGACGATATAGTAGTCATGGCTGAGACCCTGGAGGAACTCGGCACAATGCTCGGTGATCTCAACAGTGTCTCTCAACAAGTGGGCCTACAATGGTTAAAATGAACATGGAGAAGACGAAAATCATGTCTAACTCACGTGTCGTACCCACTCCTCTGAAGGTTGGAGACTCTGCTCTTGAAGTTGTTGATGAATATGTATACCTGGGACAAACAGTCCAGTTAGGTAGGTCCAACTTTAAGAAAGAGGTCAATCGTCGAATCTAACTCGGCTGGGCAGCGTTCGATAAGCTACGAAATATCTTCTCATCCAAAATACCGCAGTGTCTCAAAATGAAAGTCTTCGACCAGTGTGTGTTGCCAGTGATGACATACGGTACCGAAACGTGGTCCCTCACCATGGGCCTGATTAGCAGGCTCAAAGTCACGCAAAGAGCAAAGGAGAGGGCAATGCTCGGGGTTTCTCTACGTGATCGAATCAGAAATGAGGAGATTCGTTGACGAACTAAAGTAACCGACATAGCCCAAAGATTCGCCAAGCTCAAGTGCAAAGGGCAGGGCACATCGCCCGTAGAACCGATCGCCGTTGGGACAGAACGGTTCTTGAGTGGCGACCGCGCACCGAAAGACGCAGTGTGGGCAGGCCTCCAACAAGGTGGTCTGACGATCTGGTGAAGGTCGCGGGTAGCCGCTGGATGCAGGCGGCACATAAACGGTCGTGGTGGAGATCCTTTGGGGAGGTCTTTGTCCAGCAGTGGACGTATTCTGGCTGATGATGATGATGATGACATGTTATAAGGTTTTGACGCCCAAGCGTGGTCTTAACTTAACGTGTTTTCGGCCTTAGTTAATTGTAAAAACAGAAGATAAAGACTTAAAACAAAAATTAACAACAGATAGTTTAACTAACAACAGATACTAGTTATTTTTTTAATAATTGTACAAGCTCAAGTAGAGCCTTCGCCTGTACTTGAGCAGCCTCAGCTTGAATCATTGCAGCTTCGGCGTTAGATTTTGAAGCCTCTGCAATTATTTTAATTGCTTGGCTTAAATTTTCTTTAGCTGCTACTCGCCGCCTCTCTAAATCTATGACCCATAAATGATTTGAGTCAGTTCTTGCTCCTGAAATAATCAGATTTTCAAGTTTTTATTTCGACCAAGGTAATACATAATACATACTACATGCTGGCTAAGGAGAGAGAGAACTGGAAGGAAATGGGGTAGATCTTTGCCCAGCAGTGGAACTCTTAGGTTAGGTAAAAAAAAATACTACATAATAATATTACTAAAACTTAAAATATTGATAAATATAAGTTTAAATGTAAGTATGTAAATGGATCTAATTTTATACTTACTACATAATATAATGTAATGTTAGTTCATAATATGGTATGGTAAACTACTGAATGAATTACGTAACTTACTAAGATTTGATCTTGGTCTATTTCGAGAATGTGACGGGCTGGCCTGGGTCTGGGGTCTATCAGCAAAGAGAATTAGAATAAACATATTTGTTAGTGAAAATCTCATTGAAAGTAAATTATTATAAGAACAACATACGCAAAAAAAATATTAAATATCAATTTACCTGTTGGAAGATTTGTAATTTGACTTTCCCCATCTAGTATGATGACAATTTGGGTGCCTCCGGATTCTGTAATCAAATATGAAATATTCAATACAATTACCATGTACCTCAGGGAGCTGGTTTTATATGTATTGGCGAGTTCAGAGAAATACGCCAAAAACACATTTTCAGAAAATGACTGGGTTTTTTGTTGCTCTTCCATTGGAGGAAACTATAGTAAGCAGTACTATGATTTAACAAATTACAAATTGAAAAATACAAGAGTCGAAAAATATATAAAATAAAATTTGGGTTAAAATTATTATACATTATTACGTATGATTTAACAATTAAATTATTTATTCATTAATAACTCTTTGCAAATGTTTAATAAGTACACTTACCTAATATAATAGGTGTCTGTCCACTGGTAGATGGGGAAGGCATTTCCTGGATTTCTCTTGTTTGACGGGTGACAAACCTAAAATATAAATTAAAAGATAAATTATATGTTTTGCTACATCAGCATCACACATAGAAATTACATATTTTAGGACAATATAATATGCATACCTGCTTCATTGGATATTTCAATTATCTCAGTTTGTGGAAAAAGTTGCCTTTGTACAGATGGCTGTGGCGAGCGTTGTTCAAAGTCCTAAAAATATAAATAAATATAAAACAATTTATAACCCTTAATTTAAAAAATATTTTTATTTTATATGGGACTTACAAAGGCAGGCACTCTAAACTGTACATCACCATATTGTTTTCTGAGGTTTAAGGGAGCACTACACATTGAAATGAAACTCTTTTTTACGGATTAACCCGCGTTTAATTTACTTTTTTTGTAAAATTAAAAATTATAATTTTTTTTTTTAAATATAAAAATTATTGACGGTAGGCAAATAACTTCTAACAATGAGACGACCAACACCTCAGTCTCACTGTGACCACGGACCCTGTAAAGGGTTCAAAACGTCAGGATAATATAAAAACTATGTAAATATAATTAAACGCGAGTTAATCCGTAAAAAAGTGTTTCATTTCAATGTACATCACCACATGCAGCTTCTTCACCAATAATAGCCAACACCTTCTTGAACGTGTCTGACAAGGGTTTCTGTTGGCTTGGCCCACCACCAGTTCCACCCTGTTCTCTTCGAAGCATAGCAGCCTTGCTTTTGGCTTTATGCTTTAAATCTATCCAATACTGTAAAAATACTTATTCGTGAATCAAGTGTACCATTAATCAGCCTTTTTAAACATAATAAGTATCAATACAATTATACAACTTACCCATTTCCATTGTGCACCACTTTTATTAGTCCCACGGTCAAAAGAATTCAGATTAGAGGCTAGCTGGTTCCACAACATATCAGAAGTCTCTTTGGACCTCCCACCTAATCCAAAACCTTTAGCTAATGCTGGGTGACTTATGAGATAGTCTAATAAGATTTCAATTTGATCGTTTGAAACGCGGCTTTCCTTAACTGAGTTTTTTTTTTGAGATGAACGAAAAGATTCAATAGAAACCAATGATAGAAACTGAACTCACCAACGTACGACACATGGAATTTATATGTCACTTCAAACTTTTGAGAAGACTTAAAACTCAAAATACTTATGTTTCTTATTTGAGACCACTTATACACTAATAAGCTGCGTGCGACTTGCAACAGGCAAACAAAATCCATACGAGTGAAATAGCTTTTAGATAAATAATTATCAGGACTAACATCTTGCTTGTTGGTTATATTTTTTGACGTTTGCGTTCACCATTGGACACATTGGTTGCCGTTCTATCGCGAGTGGCGCTAGTTGCAATACATTTTAGTCGCGAATGCACCAAGCGAGCGACCAGTTTGCGATTCACATCCGTAATACCAGTTAAACAATCGCAACTGGTAGCAATCGCGTTGCTATTGTACAATTTGCAACCAGTTGTTAAAGCACGGTAATAAGCCTGCCGTACCTACCGACAAACATTTTCTTTCATACAAACCATGTCCAGACAATTACAAACACAACAAAAAAATGTGGCCAATTACTGTGATTTTATGTTTTTTGTTTTTATGTTAATTTTATTCATTAAATGCCTAATAAAAGTGTGTCTGGGGTCTTAACTAATATGTAATGTCTTAACTAATAAACATATTAACATAAAACCATACGGCATAAATTTTATTTATTTCTAACTGTTAAGATTATTTTTAATTGAAGTTTTCGATCTTGAGGTCGCTTAGCTGGCCAATAACTATACCGTTTCTCTATTTAGAAGATAAACTGTTTGCGCGCTTTTATTTGTTTCCTTGTGTGGGAGGGTAGTAGCACCATAAATGGTTATCGGTGTACCGTCCGCACAAGCGATTCTCGGCGCGCCCCAGCATTCCTCTGACTGTCATCTGACAGTTGCGAATTCACCGCTGAGCTGAACGCCCGCTCCCGCTTGTTCGCTTTTCATCGCCGCCGCGAACACCGTCGCCGCCACCGCCGCTAACCGCTCTCCGCCCGCGCGAGTCCGTGCCACACACCGCCGCCGCAGCTAGCTGCCAGAATCCTGGGTGCTGAAGACGCCGATTACCAGGTTAGTGTTGCTGCTTATTTCGCTCAGGGGAACACTTGAAGGCCGTAACCGCCGCCCTTGGCTTCCTTCGTTTAAACTGCCCCTTTCTATATATTTATATATGTGATAACCGCCCCCGCTCATACAGTCCACTGCGCCTAGCATTTACTTACCCGCCCTCCAGTAAAACGGAGACACCATAAATTTTGGTCCATACGACCCGGATTAAAACTAGTTTATTTATTTATTTACCCGCTCCGCTTATAATTATATTTATTTATCACATATATTTTAAATATATATTTTAAGTACCTCACGCATTTATAACTGTATTTTCGATAGTCGTTATTTTCTAGCACATACCTACCCACATTCAACCGCGCTTATAGCACATTAATTGTTTCTTCGACTACAAAATGGCAGCCGAAGAAGCAAAATTAAAATTAGTCATTGCAAAAAAGCAATCCATTTATAAACGCGTTACCAAGTTGTATGACGTTTCGAAGCAATTGGTGCCAGGCGCCGTCGACACTAGAACTAAAACTGAGTTTATGGCGATGTCGTCTAACTTGAAAGGTTCATATTGATGAACAATTCAGCTCATTGTGTGATGAACACAATCTGTTGTTGTTGCAGCAAAAACCAGACGTTGAAATTAACTATAATGACTGGGATTCGTTTGAGACCTTATATACGCGTATAAGCCATACACGCACTCTAATGTCTGGGAGTAATGAGTCGCCATCATCGCCTGCAGATAGTACCCCTCCTAAATGCAAATTACCGCCTATCGAATTGCCATCATTTGATGGGAACCCGGAACATTGGCCTCTTTTCTATGAGTCATTCAAGGCAAACATCCATACTAATAATAGTTTGTCTAACGCGCAACGGGTCCAGTACTTAGTGGGTAAACTGAGTGGGAAAGCTCTTTCGGTATTTGCAGGTATTATACCTAACGAGTCTAATTATCCCATAATTTGGGATTCGCTCATAACTAAGTACCAAGATAAAAGAATGTTGGGTACCTTATATTTAAATAATATTTTTGAATCGAAACCGACCGCAAATATCAAAAAATATTATACCGCTTTAATGAAACCGAATCTATTCGTGTTTTTCAATTTAATTCGGTTGCTTTTGGTCTCCGCTCCAGTCCATTCTTGGCCATGCGCACGGTGCGACAACTTGCCGAAGTGGAACGTGATCGCTTCCCTCGCGCTGCTGAAGTAGCAGTGCGGGACCTATACATGGACGATTTGACCACCTCTGTCAATACGCCAGAAGGGGGGGTTCAGTTGGCGCACGAATTAATCGCACTGTTTAAATCTGGGGGGTTCGACTTAGTGAAATGGGCTAGTAACTGCTCTTCGCTCCTTACCCAGTTGCCTGAGTCACACCGCGCAGCTATAGAATTTTCAGATGGCTGTGATACTATAAAGGTCTTAGGTTTGAAATGGTTGCCGGTGACGGATACTTTCACATTCACTACTGGCGAGACGCCGCAGACTAATACTAAACGCTCAATTCTTTCTACAATAGCCCGCTTATTTGACGTTTTAGGTTTGGTCGCGCCTGTTATACTTTATGCTAAATTGTTATTGCAAGAATTGTGGCTCGCTAAAGTCGATTGGGATGAGGAACCGCCTGAACCAATTATCGACCGTTATGTTGAATTTAAAAATGAATTACCACTT
Source organism: Scoparia ambigualis (assembly GCA_963921215.1). Classification (NCBI taxonomy): domain Eukaryota; kingdom Metazoa; phylum Arthropoda; class Insecta; order Lepidoptera; family Crambidae; genus Scoparia; species Scoparia ambigualis. Next base: position 41,665,489 of record OY992504.1, on the reverse strand, counting down.
TTATCGCATTTACAAATACCGCGGCATTTAGGAATTTTGACCGATTGTACTGCATATCTACTGGGTTTTGGTGACGCAAGCCTGAAAGCTTACGGCGGTGTCATTTATTTACACATTACGCATCCTAATGGCGACGTATCAGTACAGTTAGTATGTTCGAAGTCTAAAGTCGCTCCGCTAAAAACAATATCACTCGCTAGGCTCGAGTTATGTGCTGCTCTGCTTCTGTCTGAGCTAATGAATCAAGTTTACCACATATTACACAACCGCTATCCTATAAAAGATATATTCGCTTTTTCTGATTCTACTATCGCGTTATCGTGGATACACTCTTCGCCGCACCGTTGGCAAACGTTTGTTGCCAACCGTGTTAGTAAAATACAGGATAATTTATCTCCCGATCGCTTCTTCCATATACCTGGGACTGAGAACCCCAGTGATTGTGTTTCGCGTGGCCTTTTGCCCTCTCAAATACTTAATCATGTTTTGTGGTGGCATGGTCCAACGTGGACTCATAGCCCTATATCCGCTTGGCCTATTGTGCCTTTCGAGCCTTCTCAGACCGAAGATGTACCTGAAATTAAATCTTCCGTTACGCTTGCCACAACGTTAAGTTCTCAGAATCCGCTTATTGAACTTGCTCTCCAGGTCTCATCCTGGAAACAATTACTACGCATAATAGTTTATGTTTTACGCTTTATAAAAAAATTACCCAAGTCCGCGCGGTTTAAAGTTTCTCATTTGGAAATAGCAGAACGTACTCTGCTCCGCTTCTTGCAACATGAATACTTTTGTGAGGATATAAAAAATGTAAATAAAGGTAATTTACCTTCTCCCTCTTTAAGAAAACTTGATCTGTTCGTTGATGGTGACGGGTTGCTCCGCGTGAGAGGCCGATTAAACAACGCTGCTATACCTTTCGGTAATAGACATCCAATTCTACTGCCGCGACGTCATCACATCGTCGATCTTCTTATCGATGACTGCCACCGCTCCAACTGTCACACTGGCTCTCATCTTGTTATGTCTTTGTTAAGACAACGCTATTGGATAATTTCTGCTCGCAATATAATTCGACAACGCATACGAGGATGTAATTTTTGTTTTCACGCTGCGCCTAAGCATCCTTCGCCTATAATGGCAAGTCTCCCGCCAGCTCGTGTGCAAGAAGCTAAAGCCTTCACACATACGGGGGTAGATTTCTGTGGACCAATCAACATTACACTAACCCGTCGACGTGGCGTCAAGAGCCAAAAGGCCTACATTTGCCTTTTCATCTGCTTAACCACAAAGGCAGTGCATATTGAAATCGCTTCAGATCTCAGCACGGAGACGTTCTTAGACGCATTTAAACGCTTTCTTGCTAGACGAGGTCCAGTATCCATAATGTATTCCGATAACGGAACAAATTTCATTGGAGCAAAACGACAGTTGGACGAATTGTATGGTTTGTTATCCTCTAATGAAACCTCAGCCGCCTTTCAAAACGAATTTAGTAACCGCAGAATTGAATGGAGAACTATTCCCGCTCGCGCTCCTCACATGGGAGGTTTGTGGGAGTCTAATATAAAATCAATTAAAACTCACTTATATCGCACCATTGGTAACCAATTGCTTTGTTATGAAGAGCTTCTAACTGTTAACACAGTTTGAATGTATCTTAAACTCGCGTCCGCTATGCTTGTTGTCCGATCAGCCGCATTTTGTTCTCACTCCCGCTCATTTTTTGCAAACTACTCCTTTACAGTCACTGCCCACGTGTGAGCTGGATACAACGCTTAGTCTCTCCGCTCGTAAAAGATTGCTAGATAATTTGGTGCGTGGTTATTGGAAGCAGTGGCGTGTAGATTATTTACACACCCTGCAACTAAGACAAAAATGGAATACACCTGACGTCTCTGTTAGCCCCGGTACTCTCGTACTAATTCACCAAGACGATGTTCCGCCTCTACGCTGGCCTACTGGCATTGTAGAACAAGTCTTCCCAGGGAAAGACGGAGTAGTTCGCGTCGCTTCTGTACGGACAACAACTGGCACGTACAAACGTCCTGTTGTGAAATTGTGCCCACTGCCTACGCAATAGTTAATACAGTTATATCTGCACTTATTTAGTTTATTTTAATCCCAATGTAGTCCTATATATATTTTTGTTTAACTTAGCTTCATATCAACATATTTATGTACATATATTTCCGCTTATTACCCGCTATAATTGTATTTCCGCTCATCCTCTCTGATGGAGAGACTTCTATACCGCTTTATGGTTTCGAAAATCCCTAGTATTTTCAAGCCGGGGAGGATGTTTGCGCGCTTTTATTTGTTTCCTTGTGTGGGAGGGTAGTAGCACCATAAATGGTTATCGGTGTACCGTCCGCACAAGCGATTCTCGGCGCGCCCCAGCATTCCTCTGACTGTCATCTGACAGTTGCGAATTCACCGCTGAGCTGAACGCCCGCTCCCGCTTGTTCACTTTTCATCGCCGCCGCGAACACCGTCGCCGCCACCGCCGCTAACCGCTCTCCGCCCGCGCGAGTCCGTGCCACACACCGCCGCCGCAGCTAGCTGCCAGAATCCTGGGTGCTGAAGACGCCGATTACCAGGTTAGTGTTGCTGCTTATTTCGCTCAGGGGAACACTTGAAGGCCGTAACCGCCGCCCTTGGCTTCCTTCGTTTAAACTGCCCCTTTCTATATATTTATATATGTGATAACCGCCCCCGCTCATACAGTCCACTGCGCCTAGCATTTACTTACCCGCCCTCCAGTAAAACGGAGACACCATAAACATTTATAAAAATAAAAATTCTAAACTCAAATATCAAATAATACTAGATAAACATCTTAAAAAATATTTATTTATTTATTACAATATAAAATAATATAAAAAATAAAAACATTAATTCAAAATTAATTGGAAAAGGTCTTCCCTCTTCAAATCGCTGTGACCCACAGGACCCATAATGAGCTCGTATTTAAATTATAATTTATAATAACTTTGTTACATTATGGTGTGCAATAAAAATATTGAATATTGAGTATTGTTGCATTAGCAATCAAGCTACATAATATATTGATCAATCTAACGGCTCTTCCTTGCATCAAAACATTGCGTAACAAACGTACCCAGCGACCGGAGCTATATAGCCGGGGCTCGGCCACACAATCGCACGCAATTAGCTAACGCCACAGTGTAAACTTAATAGTCGTCCGTCTCGTGACTTCCTTGTATGTGGAACTTGTCTTAAACTTTAAACCCGCGCCATATTGCACATGTAGATACTTCGGCCTGTAATTAGTATGAAGTGCAGTAGAATTTCAAGTTTCTACACGAATTATGTGCTGTAGTCGAGATTGAATTTTAGGAGGTAACAGAGAAATAAAAAATATATCAAGCTGAGTTGAAAATACGTACAGCAGGTACGACTGCAGTGTATATTACTTATCAGTGAAGGTGACATTCCTAAATGCTACATGATTTTTCATTTCATTTATTGCATGTCACAAAGCAAACAAGTTGTTACAAAATTGTGCAGTTTATGTGACACCCTGTAAGGGCGCAGCAAGTGGAAAGAGCTCATTAAATATTAAATAACAATATTATAATCTAAAATATGTCAAGAAGTTAAAAATCTATCGACATTAAATTACATTTACATATATTCATACCAATCCAATAAATAAATCATACAAATAAAAAACAGATTAAATCAGTAAATCGATAAAACAATAAAAAAAGACAAAACAATCAATACAAATTATCTCAATACAATTCAAGTTATTTAGCTAAAATATTCAATTCATTAAATAAAGATTTGCAATTTTATTGAAAGTCATGATACTGTGTATAAATAATTATGCATAATACTATAGAAACTATGATAAAATAAACATGATGTAAGTCATGAGTGAGACACATGAAGCTACATGACCCGGTAAGGCTTGTCATTTAGAACTCGAACAACTCAAAATACAATCTAACAATCCAAAACGCAACCAAATGTGAGATCTATCTTTCGGACATAAACTCTTTGATAGAATAGTATGCTTTTTGAATAAGATGTTGTTTTAACTTATTTTTAAATGCGATAATACTGGATTCGTATCTTATTGCAATAGGGATTTTATTATATATCACGATGGATCGGTATAATGGACTGTTTCTAAACATTTCCAATTTAGGTTCAGGGAGGATCAAATCATATTTGCGTCGAGGATTTCTATTATATTCAAAATATTTAGGGTGTTTACGTACAAACAATCCTATTTCTAATAAATACATGGATGTTAAAGTAAGCAAGTTTTCTTTAATGAAATAGGTGCTGGTTTTGTGCTGGTTCTGAAGTAATATATTATTAAAAACGATGTAATTGAATTCTTAAAACAAAAATATCGTCGCCGTAGAGCGAAAAGTCACTAAGTAGGCAAAACTGATATTTGAGTTAGGAAGGTTTAAAGTTTTACTAAACAAAAAAAAATATAACTTAGTTTTGGTATAACATCTTTCTAATTTTATGGTCTCATAATTTGGAAAATAAATTAGCGCATTAGGTAAAATTATTACATTCAATGTATTACATTTATTTTCAGAGAAAAAGAAAAAAAACATACTTAATTACTTTTCGCCCTCAAATCTTGTACCAACATTTTTAGTTATCGATTTGTAGCATGGAGTTGGTGAGTTTTCGCCCGTGTTTGTACTATTTTCAAAGAGAATAACTCCAGTTAGTTAAAATACGACTAAACTTAGGAAATTCAAAAGGGGTTTTAATGATTATTCTTAATTACTTTTTTATTTTTATTAATTTTTTTAGAATTAATATCTAGTCTAAATCAAAAATTAGAGTAATCGAATGCAGCTGTTGTACTTTTATAATAACTATATTAATAAAAACACATACATATTCAGCGTTTCCCGAGTAAGTCAGTGATCCAGATGCAAGGGCCTTCAGAGAATGCATATGCGGGGAGATTACTAATTAGGCTGCCATGCCAGACCCTATCAAAGACTTTGGAGAAATTAAGCGAGACGGCAAGCGCTTCGCCGTGTTTCTCGATCGCTTCATTCCAAAGATGGATAGCATACACAAAAAGATCTCCATTCGACTGACCGCGGCGCAATCCGAACTGGCGGTCATGTCATCATTGGTATCAAAGTATGCCAGCAGTCGAAAGTTCAGTTCACGTTCTTGCAGAGTATGGACGTGACTGAAATCGACCTATAGTTAGATGGATCGGCACTGCTACCTTTTTCGGGCATAGGCTGCACATAAGCCTGCTTTCACGACTAAAGAACTAAACCAATCTCAAGTGAGAGGCGATACAGGCGTGTTAGAACAGAAGACAAATCAGGTGAACAGTTACGTGGGACAATGGCCGGGATTCCATTAGACCGGAGAGCTTTGAGTACCTCTTTGCTGCGGATGTGACGTTCTCCCATACAAGGGGTCGGCTTAGGTAACTTAGTTGGAACTTTTCTAGCGACTTACAGAGGTCAGTTCTTTGCAAAAAGAGAGGCAAACAAGTTGCCTTCTCAGCTGCAGTGTGAGCAAGTGAACCGTCAGGCTTTTTGATCGGTGGAAGTAAAGGGCGACTAAAATTCGACTCGGCTGCTTTGGAAAGGGACCAAAACGCCCTACTTCCAAATGGGTGCGAAGCAAGTTTAACACGGATGGAGCCGATGTGATTGAATCGTGCCCTACGTAAAGTTCTTTTACTGGACTTGGCGGCTTCGTTATAGGCTTTCTTCAGGGTCTGGGTACCCGACGATTTGCGCACTCGAGCATTAGGCTAAGAAAGCTGACTGTTTATGCGCTTCGGCGCTGCGACAGTCAGCGCCTAAACCAGGGACAAGCTTTGCTACCCGATGGAATATCGGACTTTGGAATGTAATATTTCATACCCTACGGGGTATTGGACAGATATTCTGAAGAAAAGATGCATAGAAATGTTGCATCTCAACCCAGTCTGCTAAATTTTATCGCCACACCCGTCTCATTAGTACAACTTGGGTTTTGATCAGATGGGGAGTAAAGGATACAGATTTCACCAGACAGAAATCGGATGATCACAAAGAGGCTGATACCGATAAGGAATGTTTGTCTGGATCAGTCGTCAGCAGAAGGTCCAGGCAGTTGGCAGTATGTGAATCACTGTCTGGCACGCGCGTAGCGCAGTTTACAATGTGGGAGAAATCTTGCGACAATGCAAGTCTACGCGCCTCCCTCCCAGCGTGGTCGGTCATCTGTAACGGGAACAACCACTCTTGGTTGTGGGCATCAAAGTCCCTTAGAATGACTAACTGCGCCGAAAGATAACGAGCCAGAGCTAGATCAGCCGACTGACTTAGTTGGTAAATTATCAAAGTGGTAAATCTTCCGGTCCCCGCTGTGCGAGCGGTACACAGGAGGCGTAAAAATTGAGCTCTACTCCAGTATCCACCAAAACCTGCAGTAGTACTGAAGATTTGGCTTCATAAAGCATTTGAGATGCTTAAAACAAATATCAATTAATAAGGTATAAAATTACGTCGGCACAAAAAAATATCAAGCGCATGCGCATCCGCCGATGTCAGTGCGGTGAATAAAAGTCACCAACCACCTACGCGGCAAAATCAAAGACTTAAAACTAACTAAATCGCCTAAGTATAATAGACGTTTGGAGAACTTGCTGAAAATTATCACCAAAACTTTATAGCGACTGTTCGAAACAAAGCTTTGTGGCTACACCATTAGGATAGAACTGATTAATCAAGTTTAATGGTTTCTCGCTCTTACGTATGATAGTGCAAATTATCATAATTCTTGGTTAAAAAGTCACTAAGAGGACTTAGTTAGTTTTTGCATACATTTTCTGTATCGAAACCATCATTCTTAACTAATCAAGTGGTTTAAGTTAATTTTAGAAAAAATTGGGTCCTAGTTACCATCCATTACCAAAAAAAAGGAAAAGTAATTAAACCGACTTAGGTACAGATTTGCAACTCTTTCCAATAAAGAAAAAATGTTTAAGTAAGTTAGTTTATTTTCGAGTAAAATGTTGTCGTCGTAAGAGTGTGTTAATGATTTTTCGCACTTCCTAAAATAAAAACTATGATACCTATTGACATAACAGTAAGATTGAAATTTGCAGAAAAAATCGGTGATGTTGATGACATTTCTAACTCAATTTCGGTCAAACTGCGACTTGGTGACTTTTCGCTCTACGGCGACGATATATTGTCTTCGTCTGCTAGTTTGTAATTTAAGATATTATTATGTAAGCTGGTCTTATATAAGCGACTTACTGTTGTGAATGATGATAGTGTGGCGCGAATGGGCCATGATCAATCAAGGCTGCCCTGAGGACGCTTTGTTGACCCTCGCTCGATAGGCTTTGAGCGAAGCAGCTGCAGCCTGCGTCACAGAATAGGTAAATAGCCTGCGTGCCTAATTAAAGTTCCGCTTAAGCCTGTGTGCCTTATTATGTTGAGTTTGAAATTTTATAGCGACCCAAAGTGATGATAACGATCAAGCAGAAAATAAGATAGACCTTTTTTTAATGCACAATATCATTATACATTACCTACGAAGAATAACTATTGTTAGCAGTCAGAGAAAATAGGAGTGGGTAATACCCGCACTTTCTGTATAAAAGCAAAACGAGCGGCTGCTTGCGCCCACTTTGCTGCTGAACATCATACCGGTCGGACGTATTGCAGACTCTTCGCGGTGATATTCCCTAGTTTACTTGCTATTATTGTTAAGTGTCATGTTTGATTTTGAATTGCGTTAATTTCGTTATCTTTTATTTCAATTGTAATCTTTAGGTTAATAAAAGTTGTTATTTTTTTTAAGCGATTTCACTACTGATTTCCTATATCAGAAGTGGGATTAGTATTCACTTCCACACACTTTTGATTTTTAATTCAGTTCTTTTATCAAGTACATTTTGGTTTGCTGAGAAAATATTAAACTACCTACATTTAGAATTCTCTTTAAATCGAGGGTTTTTCTCAGTAGGTACATTTTGGTTTGCTGAGAAAATATTAAACTACCTACGTTTAGAATTTAAAACGAGGTTTTTTCTCTTTTTAATCCTTGCGTCTTTTGTTTTTGTTGTTTTTGTGCTAATGGATAGATCCAGTCGTACCGAAATACGCGGCTCGCGTAGCCGGCGTCCCCGCGACGGGCGTTCTTGCGATCGGCGCTCTCATGATCGACGCTCTCGCGATCGGCGCTCTCGCGACCAGTGTTCTCGTGACCGGCGTTCGTACAACCGGCGTTCTCGTGGCCGCCGTTCCCGCAGTCATTCACGGACACCGGCGACGCCAAAGAGACGACGGAGCCGCAGTCGCAGCTGCGTACGCCAGGACTCCAGTGCAGATCATCGGACACCAGCACGCTCCGAGCCACTTGAAGCCATCTTATCGCGTCTGGAGGCATTGGAGGGGCGCCCTCGTGATCCTGTGTCACCTGTTAGCCGAGGTACAGAACAAATCGTGGAGGCGATCCAGTCGTTGAAAACCGTGAGTTCTCAACATTATTATGTTTCTAATTTTGACCCCAGCATACACGACGTTGATGCCTGGTGTGCCGAGGTTGATAGGGCCAAAGTTTTGAATAGATGGGATAATTCTGAGTGTTTGTCACGCATCGGTAACTGCCTTAAGGGAGACGCAAAGTCTTGGCTGAACGAATGGGTTACCGATGACCGATCTTGGTCTAATTTTAAGAACAATTTCAAGCCATTGTGTATCAGACGTATTGATTCGGCGGGTATTTTGTACGAGGTTTTGTGTACAAATTCTGATTAATTCAATACTTATGCTGACTATGCTAGAAAGTCCTTATTACGTTTGCGCATTGTTAGAGGACTTAGCGATGATTTAATAACTGAAATTGTGTTAAGAGGTATTAACGACCCACATGTTAAAGCAACCGCCACAAACGCTAATTTAAAACCTTACGATTTAGTTAATTTCTTGTCTACATTTACAAAACCAGTTAAGTCCTCTAACAATGATTCTCGCCCTAGCCGCCTATTAGTGGCTAGTAAAACCAACGACCGGTTTTCTAGTTTTAAAAAACATGTACGGCCTACCGGCCCGAGGTGTTTTATTTGTGGTGACCTTAAGCATAAGCAAAATGAATGTCCTAAGAAATCGAAACCTGTGCATACCGATAGTAGTGTCAAAAATGAAACTAAGAACGACAAAAGTACGACCTCTTGCGCATATTGTAAGAAACTTGGACATGATATTTCTTCTTGCTTTGCGAAGCAGCGAGTCGATCAACAAAAAAATAAAAATAACGTTAACTTTTGTACAGCTGCAACCCAAGAGCGCAATGATGTCGTAGTTGGGGTCGTTCAGGGTATCCCGGTAGATATACTTATAGATACTGGGGCTATTGGTGTCTCACTTATATCTTCTGAAGTAGTAAAACATTTTTCTTGTAAATATAAACCAACTGAATCACAAATTAAGGGTGTAGGCGAGTCAATTATTAAAATTAATTCTTATGTCACTTTAGACATTGAGTTAGATGGTGTGTCCCTTGAAGTAGATTTGTTAGTAGTACCGAGTGAATGCATGAATGCACCTGTTATCATTGGGACAGATGTACTAAATAGGGACGGTATTACCTTCATACGTACACAGAATTTGCAACGTATCGCGCGCGTTCCGACACCCAAGGTGGTATCTGCTGTGGAGTCGAATAAGTGTCGAGTTATTAATACCGAATTAGTTAGTGATGATCTGTCGAAGCTTAAATCCATTCTCGATAAGTACTCACAGTACATGATTTCGGGTACTGCCACCACTACTGTTACTACTGGTAGTATGCACATTCGACTCAGCAGCGACGCCCCTGTTTATTATCGCCCTTATAGGATGTCACATGACGAGAAGTTAAAGGTCCGTGAAATAATAAATGACCTTATGTCAAAGGGGGTCGTGCGCGAATCGGAGTCTCCTTATTTTAGCCCGGTGCTTTTGGTTAAGAAGAAGGACGGCTCCGATCGCATGTGTGTAGACTTTCGGGCTCTAAATAAGATTACGGTCAAAGATAGATACCCGCTGCCCCTTATCGATGACCATATAGATCGTTTGGGCAACGGTAGGTTCTTTACCACCTTGGACATGGCCACAGGCTTCCACCAGATAAGGTTGGATGAGGAGTCTGTTCCACTCACTGGCTTCGTTACGCCTGAGGGCCATTTTGAGTATGTTAAAATGCCGTACGGTTTGGCTAATGCTCCCATAGTTTACCAGCGACTTATATGCCAAACTCTGCGGAAATTTATTAATGAAGGAAATGTCTTAGTATACATTGATGACTGCTTAATCATTCACCATTCTGTTGAGGAAGGATTGCAGACGCTGGATGAAGTTTTAGCTACTCTAACTACGGCCGGTTTTTCCATTAATTTAAGAAAGTGTTCGTTCGCGTGCACCAAAATCGAGTACTTAGGTCGAGTGATATCGAATGGTGAAGTTCGGCCCTCTAAAACTAAAATTCAGGCACTTGCTAATGCTTCTCCCCCTCATAATGCGAAACAAGTTAGACAGTTGTTGGGCTTGGCAGGGTACTTTCGGAAGTACATTGCAAATTATTCCGCCAAGACGGCTTGTATCGCGCGTCTTACCCGTAAGGATGTGTTCCTTTCTGTTGGGGACCTGAGCAGGAACGCGTGCGCCAGGAAGTTATTACGTATTTAACTACAGAGCCGGTACTGGCAATATTTAATCTCGAACTATCTACTGAAGTCCACACGGATGCAAGTAGTATCGGTTATGGCGCAGTTCTGCTCCAGGTTCACAAAGACGGTACGAAACATGTGGTGGCCTACTACAGCCAAGTGACTAAAGGAGCCGAGGCAAAATATCATTCTTACGAACTAGAGACCTTGGCTGTAGTAAAAGCACTTAGACATTTCAGACACTATCTCATTGGTAACCCCTTTACTATAATAACCGACTGTAATGCTCTTAAAGCAACACAAAATAAGAGAGACTTGTTACCGCGTGTGGCAAGATGGTGGGTCTACCTTCAAGATTTCAATTTCAACATTCTATATCGAAAGGGCGCTATGTTGCCGCACGCGGACTACCTTAGCCGAAACCCATGTAATACGGTGAATACCATCGAAAGGCCACGTAATTGGGCCCAGATCGCTCAGTCCGGAGATGAAGAGACTCGCAATTTGCTAAGGGCGCTTGACCAGGGCGAGCTGGACTCATCGCGTTATGTTAAGCGTAATGACATCCTGTATTATCGGCACAGTTGTACGGGTAAGGAACAAAGGCTCCTTTGTTATATACCGAAGGGCTATCGTTTGAGCCTTCTTAGAATTTTTCATGATGAGCATGGACATATCTGTACCGATAAGACAGTCGATTTAATTTTAAGACATTTTTGGTTCCCCGGCCTTAGAGCTTTTGTTAAGAAATACATTGCTCATTGTTTAACTTGTGTTGCTCATAAAAGAGTGCCACGTGCACCGCTCCAGCCTATATCTTCTTGGCCTAAACTTGATGTACCTTTTGTCACTTTACATACTGATGTACTGGGTCCTCTTCCGGAGTCCAAGAACTATAAGTATGTCATGGTAGTAGTAGACGCATATACTAAGTTTTGTTTGTTAACACCTATCGCTCGACAAGATCTGGAAGAGCTGAAACGCGTTTTTCAAACTGTTTTCTCCTTGTTTGGTACCCCTCGTATGATTGTGTCTGATAGAGGTCGAATGTTTGAATCGATCGGTTTCACTTCATGGATGCAAGTATTAGGGATCGAAGTTCACCATATAACGCCAGAAATGCATCACGCTAATGGGCAGGTGGAGCGTTACATTCGCACTGTTCTCAATATGCTCCGAGTTGAGACGAACCACAGAAAGCGTGAGTGGGCTGACGAGTTGTGGCAGTTACAGCTGATTCTTAATCTTACGAAGCAGTGAACTACCCAGACTTCGGCTTTAAACTTACTTATTGGTCACGAGAGTGCCACTCCAGCTATTCGGGTACTAGTGCGAGATGTCGCAATGCACCCTACGGGTACTAACAGTGAAGGTCGTAGAGAGTTGGTAAGGCAAAGGACGGCCGAGCGGCTGTCGAAAAACCAATCTGACCAAGACGCTTATGTTAATGAGGGCAGGAGCCCTCCTCGTGTGTTTCAGAAAGGTGACTTGGTGTATGTTATCAAGTATGCTCAGTCACGTGGGAAGCTAGACCCCGGCATGCGAGGCCCGTATCGCATCGTTCGAGCCATGCCTAATGGACGGTATGAGCTGCGATTGGTGGCCGGCGCATATGGGAAGACAACGTATGCTGCTGCCCAGTTTATGGTGCCATGGAGGGGCGAATGGACCCCTGAGGCTTGCTCTGCTTTCTTTGAGGGTAAGCTTGTGGTACTGCGTCTGGCTATGTTATAGCCCTCATTCTAGTGATCGGTATCACTCTCTGGTTTCTGATTGAGTGCGTGAGCCTGCGGGTTGCCTCAATCCTCTTTGTGCTGTGGTGGGATTGGTCTCCTTGGGAGTCAGTTCGCACCACGGTACCTCTGTTCTGGTCACTGAAGGGTGGGTTGTCTCACGGCAACCACCTGTGACCCTCTCTGGCCACGGGGGGTGGAAGCTTTTGACTCTAAAGAAATCAGTTTTCCATCGCCTCGTGTCCCTCGCATGATGACTAAGAGTGTGTTTTTTTTTTATTTTTATCTAATGTTGTGACTTAAGAGCCTGTTACTAAACTTACTCTTTGGTCGCAACATAGTGGTTATGGGTTAACTGATCTAACAATAACTAACATCTAACTTGTATAATATTGGGAGACGTCACTATTGCCAACTACTGCCCTTTTACTATGTTTTCATAGCAAGCGAACGAGATGATGAAACTCTCGAAGCACCAGGGCAAGAACTTCCCATACACGACAAGCCGGGTCCAGCTGCCGCATTGGACATGCCTACTTTGGATATACCAAAGTCACCTCAACCCGGACCTTCAACACAGCATGGCCTCCCTGAGCTGGAACTAAGCGTCACTGACAGTGAACTGTAAGCTGATACCTGTCGAGGACGTCAGGGTGTCAGGAGAAGCCGTGTTAGCAGTCAGAGAAAATAGGAGTGGGTAATACCCGCACTTTCTGTATAAAAGCAAAACGAGCGGCTGCTTGCGCCCACTTTGCTGCTGAACATCATACCGGTCGGACGTATTGTGTGTGTCAGTGTCATGTTTGATTTTGAATTGCGTTAATTTCGTTATCTTTTATTTTAATTGTAATCTTTAGGTTAATAAAAGTTGTTATTTTTTTTAAGCGATTTCACTACTGATTTCCTATACTATTTTATTACTACTAGGTATTCTGTGCATGCGAAACAGATTTTATCTTGCTTCGAAAAATAAAGGTTCTTCCAAAAACGAAATGTCTGGAACAGTGGGCTCGTATACGGCTGATATTGCGCGGCGCCCGGGTTACGCTGGCCCGGGGGAGCGCTCGGGACCCGGCGGCCGGCCGCGACCCACCCCCGGCGCACAGCCTCGGACACATACGAAGCGACTGACACTATGTGTGTAATATTTATTCAATTCACGCGCATTGTTACGTAATATAACACATTGAAAATCTTCGATAGGATTCCTCGATGGAAATATGATTATCCTAACTAATATTATAAATGCGAAAGTGAGTTTGTTTACTGGTTACACTTTCACGCTAAACCGATTTTGTTGAATTTTGGTATAGATCTTTATATACCAAAATCTAAATCTCTCTCTAACCATATTATCTAGCTGATCTAGATACATACTCGTATTATACGTCACATTGTGGCAGAAACGATGCCATTTGGTTAGAATTATTGCACTCTGTGTCCTGAGAGTATTAGAAAAATTATAATAACGCAATCTAATAATTTGTACACGTGCATTACTAGTACAAGTAAGTTCAAGTTAAAGCTTAAGTATAAAATTATACCTACACATCTGAAAATTGTGTGATTTTATTTTTCGTGGCATTGGCTGGGCGCTTCTGTGTTATGAATATACGATGCTGCGCTTATTATTTTAATATTTTATTTCAATTCGTTTCGCTGCAGCTGGTACAGGTAATACAGACGGAATGAAATATAAAACCAACCACAACTCTTGTAACTGGAAATTGTTGAAGTGAAAGTGTGAAGAATTAAAAAGTAATATGTAATAGGTTTATTGTTGGGAACAAACTGGCCACTTACGGCTGGCAACCTTTTTGTAGTTTTAATTTGTATTTGACAGACGGCTGTCAGTGTGACGGGTGACACACGTTGAATATGGTTAGATTAGAAACAAAAATCGCGAGGTCGTGTAAAAAGGAATTGTTTGTTGTAATTTGATATGTAGGGCACATAAGTTGATTCGGGGGGCCCGTAAGAATTAATAAACAGTGTAGAACATAAGTTTAGTTTGAAACCAGGGCGGCCTAGCTAAAACCAGTTGTGTGGTTGGAGTGCAACACGTGGCGTGAAAGGTTAAGTGGTTTGTGCATCTTATCACGTATGTTTTCTTGGGTAGAGCGCTCTGGGGTTAGGCAACGGGAAGTTTAGGGACGCCTAGGGCCATCATCAACGCGAAGACGCGCAGGGGCGCGATCCAACACAGCAGCGTGCCGAAGACTACGGCGCGGCGGACTGCGGCCGAGCTGAGGACGAACGAGACCGTAAGGGTGTGGCACACCGTCTTCTAGTATGTAAGTGATATTTTATTTTATTATAAGTAAGTAGCAATTTAAGTTTATTTAACGGTAGCAGAGACTCGCTATTAGGGAGGTCAGTCAATGATCTCTCTGGACCAAACATCTTGAGGTACCCAGAGCATCGATTGAGCTCCCTAAAGCAAACATTTATTAAGATATTATTTAAAAAAAATAACAAAAGTAACATCTAATATTAAAATTAAAATATTTACAACTTAAAAAGAAAAATAGAAAACTATGAATAAAAAAATTCACCCAGATCATCCCCATCAGGCAAGTACCCAGAATACTAGCATCATTGCCGCGCTGGATGGCGAGGCTTAGGCGTTAACCCAGATAGCTGCTGGCTCTGGGGTCTCGGGTGGCTTCCACCAGATTTTTTGAAATATCTCTAAAGAGCTGGTGGGCACCCAAACCCCTCGGTCCTAACGTCTCTACCCCAAACGGCTCAAATATGAAATCTCCAGTCAGATTCTCATACTTGCGCCGTTTGAGGTTCTCCGCATTAATTGCAGCCGAGCCTGCATTGATGCATGAACTTGGAAGATGGGACGGGGCAAGCGTGTCGACACATGTAGCATCCCACACCAGTGCCCATCCCACCCTCCAAGGTACTAGGGTCATGCCGTCCGGCCTCTTGCCATCATCGCGCGCCAGGCCGGCAGGCTCTAGTACGGCTGGAATTCCGGCAGTGACTAGAGCTCGCCGAACGATGTCATTCAAAGAATGATGGCGGGCAATGCGGCCAGCGCTCCGTGCACAGGACAGCCCGTGGTGTCCGAGGGTGTCAACCGGTGCGCCACAACGACATTGATGGGGGAGGATACTGGGGGCACCAAGACGCAGGGCAGTGGCTAGGCGAAAAGTGCTGCGGTCTAGAAAAGTACCCGTGTTCGATGAGGGTAGAGCCTGCAACCAAAGACCTGACTCCCATCTCCCTACAGCTAAAAGGCGGGCACGCTCTGCTGGACTAGAAGACGTGTTGACAAGGTTATTTCACAACAGTTCGCAGAGGGGCCCGTTTTTGGGAGGAGGTGTTGTTTGGAAGATCAGAACACGGGCAAGATGCGCTCCAGGCGGCCTTGGCCTCGTCCATGTAGGGTATCAAAAAGGAATTTGATGTTCGGTCCAGTATTTTGTTAGTAAGTGGTAGGGAGGCATGGACCGAGGACAAGAACGCCGGGAGGGAAACGTCAGCAGTTTTACATATACCCAGGCCACCGAATCTAATTGGAAGTGATGCTTTGGTCCAAAAGCGGTCACTGAAGTTAATATTTAAAATGGAAGAGAGTGTATGTTTTATGGTGCTATCTAGGCTGACAAGAAGGTCAGGAAACTTCCACAGCTGACAACACTGCAAGACATACGTGAACTTAGGAACGAAAAGTGAATAGCGAATTAAAGCGAAAGATATGTGACAATTAATTTTGAAAAGGCGGTCTAATGTATCACTAAAATTTTGTAATTTTGTTGATATAAAATTTTGGAAGGAATCATCTAGAATAGGAGACCCCAGGAGGGACCCCAAGAGAACTTTTGTCTATCACTTTTAAGAGAGGAGCAACGTCTCTAAAGTTGGATATTATACCGTGTCTGTCGTCGCAACTGTCCGCTATGAAAAGTTTGCACTTAGCAAAATTAAGCTCCAAACCAATGGCTTGAAACTCGCGGACAAGGATTAGGAGGTCCGAAAGGACAGTTGATGCATCGCCGCCTAGAGTCCCATCATTAGATACCACACGTAAAATTTTAAATTTAGTAGCTCGATTACCGGGTGAATGGCGAGACTAAAAATGGCTAGGCCCAAAGGGTCGCTCTGATGGCATCCTACGGCAGATGAGATGAGGTGTTTCTTATACAAAAGATTGAATGGGTTGTTTTAACACTGCATCATGAATAGTTATAATGCAGGAGCTTTTGATTTTATTTGATCCAACATGGCGACCCTATCGACAGAGTTAAAAGCGTTTATAACGTCGACTTTCAATACCACCTCACCGCCCTGATTAAATAAAAATGATCCGAGTGAGTGGACAGCTGCTTCACAGCCTCCTTTGCTGCCAAAACCTAGCTGTTTCGGTTGGAAGTAATTTGTTAGAAAATTTACAGATTGGCAACAAATTTTAGCTGTGAGGCGCCGGTAAGTAGAGCCAATGGCAATGGGGTGAATGCCACCATCCTTCTTCCTCAGAGCGCAGAGGTTTGCTCCGTATAAAATATCCACTACATCTTGTGCTACCTTACCCCGCAACATCACATTACACTAAAGTAATTTGAATAAAATCTATTTGAAATTTCGAAAGAGAACATTTGCAAAAGTCCTTTTGATATGCTGTTTTTTTCTAATATTTATTTATTGTTTGTCGTTTATCGGCTTATTTCAACATTAGCTAAATTTTTAAGATTAAATAATTGTCACTGTTGCTCCCATAGAAGCTATTGTATCTCAAATGACAGGTTAGGTTAGCTAACGGCACAACGGTTACGAAGATATAAGTACGATCACCATCACGAAATAATTCCTTTATTTTGTGCAGATTGTGATTATAACAAACAATAGGTATGGTAAATGGGTCTAAATCTACCTAACAATAAAATAATAAGACAGGATATTCTTATCACGACCTTCTGCTTGTGAGGTAAAACGATAATATCATAGTGTAGACCGAATTTAATCTTAACATTAACATTTAAAAATTAGAGTGATTTGTCAATATATAAAGTTTTTTTTATTTGTATAGTATGAATTTACCTCGGTGACAGAGTGGTCAAGCGCTCGTCCCGGTATACAGAGGTCCTGGGTTTGCAAGTGTGATGGGGGATACGGAACACCCATGCATTGTAGCGATGACTAGGTTACAGTGATGGAGGCCTTTGCCCGTCAGTGGGCAATGGGACAGAAATAAGCTAATAAATTCTTCCATAATTGTCATAGTAATAAGTAATAAGGAAAAAGAGGGTAGACTTCCCAAAGTGTTAACATCGGCTCTGTGTATTAAATTGCATAAAAAATAATAATCGTTATTAGTTTAATAAAATTTTATCGTAAAAGTGTTAAAAAACAAATAAGTGAAGAGTGACTGCGTTTGTATTGAAATCACCTGAAGAATAAATGAGACCTCTTCGACGAACTAATGAACAGTGTTGAGTGGCGGAAACTGTGTTGTGAAGAAGTTACTAAAGTGCAAAACCTATTGAAAGTTCAGTAATACAGCCGTACTCTATTAATACGTGTATCCTTGGCGGTTCTACCAGTGTCGCCATTTAGCGTGGAATAACTGAGCCGTCCAGTACTGAAGCAAATCTCAACCCTCTGCGTTGCTGGCGACTTTAACTACACGTAACGCCATCTAGTGAGAAACTTTCGAGTTACCTGCAATAAACTGATTTGGTTTGTGTTCGTGCGTTCTCCCTGGTTGTACAGCGTAATACAGCGTTCGACAACAGCTACGTACCGTTGTGTGGAGATGGCATTAGTGTGTGAAAAATGCAAAAAAGAATTTCAAAGGAGAGACTTTATTACGTGTATACGATGCTCATTAAACTTCCATATTGATTGCACTAGTATAAGTGAAAAGCTATTTTATTTAATGAGCCCAGAAAATCAAAAAAAATCTATGTGTGACAGTTGCAGATACCACAATCAAAATAATGTTGCTGGTGATCAAACACAAATCCCAATGAAGAATTCATTTGAAATATTATCAAATGAAGAAAATAACACTGCACTAAATGAAAGCTTTGTTACACTTCGACGGAAGAAAAAACAAAATTCGTTACCAGACTTATCAGCATCGTTTAACTCAGCAAACGATAATAATTATACTTTACCGAATAGTCAACTAGATGTCACTACTAGCAAGGAATTAGAAGAAGAAAAAATGAAACTGCGATATGAATTAGATACTGCAAAAAAAGAAATTATAAATCTAAAAAATAAAAATAGTCAGTTGATAAAAAAATTAGAGTATCAAGAATCTCTAATAAAAATATACACCACTGGTGAACTTAATATGACTGCGACAAACAGTCGACCCTGCATGTCTACACCGTCAAAAAAACCGTCTAAAAAACCCCAAAATGAATATAAAACCGCATCTAGAAAAGAAATCTTGATAAGTTCATCGAGTAGAGCTCCGGCAGAAATGAACATGGATTTCAAGTCGACACCACTACCTGCTGCTAAGACTTCTACTAAAAATGACATAGGAACATTTCAAAAAAACACAAAACTATGGCAAGAAAATAAAAATAGCAAGATATGTTTAATCACCAGCATAAACCGCGAAAGCTCTGCCAAAATTATTAGAAATAATTTCCAAGATTTTGAATTGTGCCACTACCGCATCCCAAACGGCGGGGTCAACGAACTGACAAGCGAACTACAAGAAAAACTCAAGGGGTTTACTTTAGAAGACTATTGTATAATAATGATAGGCGATACTGATTTTAACATGTCTAAGAATTATGTATTATTAGTTCAGAACCTAAAACTGGCTCTTTTGACAGTACAACATACGCATGTAATAATATGCTTACCTACATTTAGATACTGTATCCATAATAATATATTTAATAGAAGAATAGAAATGTTTAATAATTTACTTTATAGAGACAATGTAAAACATAAATATTGTTACGTGTTGGATTCTAATAAGAATCTCGAATATAGTATGTTTTTGAGATATAATGGAAATGTAAACAACTATGGTATAAAAAATATTGTAAATGACGTACATAATCAAATCCTAGCTATATCAGAATTATCAATGGTTGAGGGTTGCCATTCAGTCAATGACTTACCTACCATTGTTAGGGAAAGGAAAAAAAAATCCTTTCGAGACTAAAATATTATTCCAAAATATTCGAAGCTATAAAAATAAAACACATTTAATAGAAAATTTAATACATGATGATGCAAATTTGAAAGTTATATGTTTAACCGAAACATGGATAACTAAATATAAATTAGACTTATTAAAGTTAGATGGTTATCAATGTGCTTCGATATTTTTTAGGGAAAACCATCAGGGGGGCGGAGTGTGTATATTATTGGATTGTAATTTAGAATATAAGGAATATAATAACATAACTAGCCTGTCAATCGAACATAACTTTGAGGTGTGTTGTGTTGAAATTCCTGTGTTTAATATTATAATTGTAAATATGTATTGGCCCATGAGAAATAGAAATTCTACACTCTTTTATACTTCTCTTGAAAATATGTTAAAAATTCTGTCAAACAAAAGTCCTAACAGTAATATAATAATAGGTGGAGATTTTAATATTGATATTTTATGCAAATCCCAACACCAACTGAATCTCTTAAACATAATGGCCTCATATAACTTCACCCAACATATTAAGGAACCAACTAGGGTTACCACTAACAGCTCCACATGCTTGGATTTATTATTTACTAATTTTAACTTAAATAATTTGAACATTAATATAAAAGTACATGATTACGGACTGTCGGATCATAAAGGTATTATTTTAAATATTAAAAACATGTCGAGAGATTCAAAAACAGTCAGGTATATGCACAAAAGATTATACAAAGACAGCCAAATAAATGTATTTAAAGAACATCTAAAAGAAATTAATTGGAGTGCTATATTTAAAAATAACGCAATAAACGAAAACTATAATTTATTTTTACAAAAAATTTGTAAACTCCAAAATAAATATATACCTAAAATAAAAATAACCTTAAAAAATACAAAAAAGAAAATATGGTTAACGAGAGGTATAAAAAAATCATGTAAACATAAACGACTATTAAAACTCATGATATCTCAATATAAAAATCCTATCCTAGAGAAACATTACAAACAATATACAAAAATTTTAAAAGATACAGTAACACGATCAAAAAAATTAAACTATATAAAAAGGATGAGAAAATCAACAAATATAAATAAAACTATGTGGTCAATAGTAAAGGAAAAAAACAACAAACAAACTAAAAGCCGTATAAAGAAATTGTCACTTAATATTAATAAAACCCTGATAGATGACCCTAAGTTAATAGCCAATAGTTTTAATGAGTACTTTATATCAGTAGGTACGACCGAAGGCAGTGCACTGCCACCGACTGGAAGGCCGGCAACCCCTTGCGTTCAAAACTCCTTTTATTTAAAACCAGTAGATACTAAAGAAATAATACGTATCATACAAAATCTGAAAAATAAATTAAGCTATGGTTTTGATGAAATACCCCCTATGCTTTTAAAGAAATGCGTGCAAGAACTAGCAGAGCCGCTTGCCTTTCTCGTAAATCAGTCTTTCAATGAGGGCGCAGTACCGGATAAATTAAAAATATCAATAGTTAGACCAATACTCAAGTCAGGAGACTCTACCTTAATGAATAACTACCGACCTATAGCACTTTTACCATCCTTTTCTAAAATCTTCGAATCTGCCATGACAAACCGGTTGTATGATGTCCTTCTGCGAGAAATTTAAAATAATTGAAGATAGCCAAAATGGATTTAGGAAAAATAGGTCTACTACAACAGCTGTTTTTAAATATACACAAAAAATTTTAGATATTATAAATAATAAAAACTATGCAGTGGGGATCTTATTGGACATGAGTAAGGCCTATGATCGCGTACTGCCAAATATTCTACTTCAAAAATTATACGGCGCAGGCATCCGGGGGGTCGCTCATAACTGGATTACCTCTTATTTTAAAAATCGAATGCAATTTGTAGAAGTACAGTATACAAACTTAAATACCATAACAAATGTCAGATCAGAGAGAGCAATGGTGACAAAGTCTATCCCCCAGGGTAGTGTTATCGGATGCTTTCTCTTCCTAATGTACATAAACGATTTGCCTAAAAATATAAATGAACAATGCATATTATTCGCAGATGATATGTCAGTTATATTGTCCACTAAAAATGAAATAGAAATAAATAAAAAACTACAAACTACTATAGATGAGATCACCTCTTGGCTTAATGATCATAATTTAATATTAAACTGCAATAAAACTAAATTAATGATTTTCAAACCATACCAAAAAAAAGCATTAAATATAAATTTTTCTATAAACAACATTAAACTTGAATGTGTCGATAGCTTTTCACTGCTAGGCATAAAAATAGATAGTAATTTAAACTGGAAAAGCCACATAGAATATATACAAGGCAGATTGTCTAGATTTACATACGCCCTAAACGAAATAAAAAGATGCACAGACACGAGCACAGCCAAAGCGGCGTACCACGCATACGCGCACGCGTGGCTGCGCTACGGCATCCCACTGTGGGGCAACAGCACCAATCTACAACAGCTATTCGTTGCCCAAAAGAGATGCATTCGCATATTAGCAAATATAGACACATTAGTTAGCTGCAAACCGTATTTTAAACTTTATAAAATTTTAACTGTAACTTCATTATATATATTAGAATCATGCAAATTAGTGAGGAAAAATATTGACTTGTTTCTGAGAGCTGAAAATAAAAGCGTAAGACTCAGACAGAAAAATAAGCTACTTCTACCTAAAACTAATTTATCTATAGTGAGATCAGGACCTTATTCCATGGCAGTAAAATTATACAATTCATTACCAAACACAATAAGAGAAATAGAAGACAATAAAAAATTTATAACATCCTTAAATAATTATTTAATAGATAAATGCTTTTATAATCTTAATGAATATTATACTAACGTGTCATAAGTAACACCTATTAATAAATTTTGTTTTTTCTTTGTTTAACTATATATAAATTATATCTAAGTTGTTATACCCTTGCAGGGTTCATGTGTTGATCTTCACCTGTTTTTAACACCTCTTATGTACCACATGTGTAAGCAATAAAGAATTATTATTATTATTATTAAGTAGAACAATGTATCTGTTATTCAACTGTTGCAATTGCTGAATTGTTCGTATCAAACAGTTGCGTTGCCGAAACGCGATCGGGCGGCGGGCCGGCTAATAATGACGGCATAGAGCCCGCGCTAAACAAACTACTGCTCGGCGATAACGGCATGCCGCTTGCGTGGCTATGCTTCCGAAACGCTACGTGGCACTTACGCCACTGAGATAGCCATTGCACTTTGATCTTGTTGGAATATACGAAAATATAGAGTATTTTCGTATATTCAATAGTATCTATTGATTATACCATACGATTACTTTGTGTAACATCACTATTTTTGTATTAGTCACTCAAACGACTTTTCATTATAAAACCGTTGTGCTAACGGAGCGACATTTACTTTAATAAAAGCATTCGTTCAGACAACTACGAAGTTTTACTTTGCCGTCACTGCGTCCCTGCCAACAGGTTATGGGCCCAGGGACCATATTTTTCAAAAGTAATTTTTATAAGTCAATTTTAATAGTAAATTCATATTTAAATAACCAGTGCTGTACGTGAGTAATGAAGAAACACCAAACAGCCTCGATTAAAATTGGCTGAAACGGAACCTGCTTACTTAAGGTACGAGTGTTGAGTTTTTGGGCTATGCCTTTTTGAATTTTGCAAAAGGGTCTGCCACGCCTAAATCAATCTTGACAAAATTTATGTAAGAAGAAACTTGGCGACTCAGTGAGCATTACGTAAGCAATTAATTCACCTAAAATTGCAACCGATGTCAGTTATTCCAACATTTCACGAGTTTTGATAACAGAATTACTCACCCTACCCTCATAATATGGCGGTATGATCACGGCGCTGTAAACGCTAGGAGAGGATCACCATAGCCTAGCATTCATAAAACTCGTCTGCTAGATCATGAAGTTAAGTTGAAGACCGAAATATCTACCGAATTTAAAGTTTCGCATACCAATACAGAGAAGTTTTCTATGCGTAATAATTATGGACCGGACAAGATGAATAAAAATGTGTAACCTCAATCTTCAAGAAGAAATCAATATTGTGGCAATTCAACGCATAAAACTACGAAACTGTACTGCGAGCATGTGGCCGTAGAAATCACATGAAAAAGGACTGCCGTTTTTTTTCAAGAAGTTGTCGTAACGCGAGGGCAGCGGCAGTAATTTTAACTGTACAGCAAACGCTGTTCATCAAGTGGAAACCGAGGGCAGTATTGCTTTTATGATTTCAAATTATTGTGAGTTATGAAACGAAACAAGTAATTCTACTAATCATGTTTCTTTTCTTTTAGATTCTGGAGCTACCGATTACATGTTAATTCACTAGATTATTTTTCTTTACATACCAAACTACCCTGTCCTATGAAGATTGGCGAAGCTAAAAATGGAAATTCAATTTTGGCTTATGGAAAAGGACAAATCTGGAGTTCAAGGTACAATCGACGATTTGAGGATCGTTTTATTTTTCCCCTAAAGTTTCTCACAATTGACTGTCCGTAAGTCGAATGCAGCAAGCAAGCAAGTCCAATGATTGCTATTTATTTGATTCAAATGGTGTTCATATCTATAAAAATAACAAATTGCATTGTGCAATACTGTAGCAACAACCTTTATAAAATTGAATTTTAAATTAATTACCTCTCAACTTATTTAAATTCGCTATTTGGTGAAAAGTGGACTATGGCAGATGACTGCAGTCTCGCTATCCTCATTGCCTAGTCTCTGACTAACCCTTCGGGGATGATAGTCGTGATGTGTATGTAATTTATTTATCTCATGCTTCGAAATCTTTTAAATTATGGCATAAACGCTTAGAACATGTAAAGAAGCAAAGAATTATAATTCTTAAAAATTTAATTGATCATAAATTAATGATTCATTGAATTAATCTACTGACGGCATATTATTATCTGAGCCATGCATAATAGGTAATCAGTCACGAGATCGCGATTTCTTTTTGCATAAGAAAAAGGAAAGTCTGTTCAAAATAGACCATTTTTATCATTTATTCGGATTCATGCGGTCCGATCAGCCCGACTACCGGCGAAGACAAACATTATTTTGTTACTTTTATTGACCATTTTACCCACTATACTTTCACATATTTGATGAATTTTAAAGTGGAAGTCTTAAAATGTTTTATTGATTTTGTTAATAAAAAGTGAAAATTTATTTAATGCGAAGTTCGTTAAAGTCAAAGTCAAAGTCAAATTCATTATTCAATGTAAACCTTTACAAGCACTTATTAACGCCAATACTAATAATAATAAAAAAACAGTTAACTAACTTATAGTTAAGACTTAACAACTAATCTAACGAGCTATAGTCTGTGCCAGACAAATGCGCATCGCTACCCCCAGTACCACTGCACTCCGAAACAGAATCGCGTCGAACCGAAATATACCTAAGCCGTGGTCATAGAATTGTGTAAACAAACGTATCCTGGTACGAGACAAAAATAGCGGGCAAGTGTCTCTCCCCTAGCGACACAAACGGCTAAAATTTGTTGGTAAGTTATCGTTTTTTTGGGATGAAAGTTGAAGAATGATAAATCATAAAGAATTGTTTACTTAAGTTATTACTTTAAGGAATAAAATTAAATGTGATTTCAAATTATCGTATTGATATTGTGGTAAGTAATAGAAGTAGGAAATAACTGAGCTTTTGTAGTAAAATAAAATAACGGCTGAAATGAGTTTTGGAAAACATTAGTACCTACTAATAAGGTTGACATTTTTAAGCATTCAAATATCTTTTTTTATAAAAACTTAAGCATAAAAAAATGTCAAAAATTAATAAGCATAGATTTGTGTGTTTTAAAATTGTTTCGTTTTTCGTCTTGGTACAAGCACAGAATAACTAATAGTACTACCGTACAGAAGGTTAACTCTCTAACGACTTTGACGCGAAATTGAAACTTGTTGTGTGATCCGAGCGTTCATATTCCGATAATTTATTTTTATTTATTTATTTATTGGGGTAACCAACAAAGCAATTACACAAAAACATGCTTAAAAATACATTGCATCTTACAAAAAATGAGCAATGCTTTACTTATAGGTACCACTACATGCAAGTAACATAATTATTAAATGTTTAATCTCAAGTAACAGACATCCCTTAGAGACAAAATAATTTAAAATTTACCACAATGAAAAGTAAGTTAATGTTAAATTAATTAAAATAAAGTCTGTAGTATAATTTTGTTCTTAAAACTTTTACGTGTATCCGAAAAAATATCTATATCTGTGGTTTTAAACAGTGTGTTGTACTTGTTTACAATTCTGTTGAGCGGCGAGTGATGGCCAAGATTTGTTCTTGAAATACTGCTGACAAAAGGAGTATACTTTGAAAGACGAGGAAGTTTCAACGGCGCATTAATGTTAATTTTGGATATGAGAAGAGGACTGTCAAAAATACCATTGACTATTTTATATAGAAACATGTGATCCTGCAAGCCTCTTCTGTTACAGAGGGAATCCATTTTAAAGTACTCCAAACGATCACTATAGTGCGGAAGCTTTCGTGCCATATTACAACTATAGACAAGATGCCACAAAAATCTTTTTTGGATTCTCTCAATGCGTTTAGCATGGACTTCGTAATGAGGGTTCCATACGGTGCTGCAGTACTTAAGATTGCTCCTCACGAGAGCATTATAGAGTAATATTTTGCTAGCAGAATTCTTGAAGCCCTTAATGTTACGCAAAACGAAACCCAGCATTTTAAATCCTTTAGTGGCTATGTTATCGATGTGGACATGAAAACGTAGTCCACTGTCTAATGTTACTCCAAGGTCACGTACCTCATAAACTTGGGTAAGGGGTGTGTTTCTTATTGTGTAATGGCTTGGGCAGGTGTTTTTGCTTCTAGAAAACTGTATGTAGTAACATTTTTCAATGTTTAAAGACATGCAGTTATCATCGCACCATTTTACTAGGGCATTTATGTCAGCTTGGAGAAGAATCCGATCGTTTGGAGAACGTATTTCTCTATAAAGTTTGAGGTCATCGGCGTATAAATAAAATTTTGAATTTAGAAGGTAGGAGACTATGTCGTTTATGAATATATTAAAAAATAACGGACCTAAATGGGAACCTTGCGGCACACCGGATAAAGCCATGAACCGTTCGGACTCAAACCCTTGTACCAACACTACAGAGTTTCTGTTCAGCAGATAGGAGTTACACCAACCCAAAAGACTTCCAGCAACACCAATCGTAGACAACTTGGATATAAGGATTTTGTGATGGACTCGGTCAAAAGCTTTACTGAAGTCCGTGTATATAACGTCCACAGGCACTTTTGCATCGACCGAGGTACATATGTCATCAACAAAAGGTACTAAGTTGGTTTCTGTTGACCTGGACTTATAAAAGCCATGCTGTTGCGGTGAGATAATTTTTTTGAAGTGCCACGAGATAACCGGGTAGATCAAAGACTCAAAGACTTTTCCGATCGCAGGCAGGATAGATATAGGCCTATAGTTCTCAATACAATTTCTGTCACCAGATTTAAAGATTGGCACTATTACAGCCTCCTTCCACCGCTTTGGAAACACCGCCGAAGATAGTGACTTATTAAAAATTAAATTTAAGGGATAAGAAATAGAATCCGCACACGAACACAAAAATAAAGCCGGTATACCATCGGCGCCAGCACCTTTATTGCAGTCTAGCTTTTTTAAGGCCTTTGAGACTTCCTCGCGAGAGAGTCCTGCAGAGCTAAGGCTAGACTGGGAGCAATTTATATTAGAGGATTCCCAAGCAAGAGGTAAGGTTTTATCTATGTTATAAACGGATGCAAAATTTTTGGCAAAAAGATTACATATATCAGAGCCATTACTCGCAATCACATCACCACTATACATTTCAGAGGGAAAGTCGGTATCATTATTTTTCCTCTTGCCTTTTACAAACGACCAAAACAATTTAGGGTTAGATGCAAGGCTAGACTCAAGTTGTGCAATATAAGTACTGTAACACTTTGCCTGCAGCTTCTCACATCTATCCCTGAGCATTCTTAGATCTAAAACATCACGAGGGTTCTTGTATTTTCGAACTCTTACTCGACAGCGATATTTTTCATTCAAAAGTTTAATTAATTCATGTGTGAACCAAGCTGGACGTTTCGACGTCCTACTTTTCTTTAAGGGGACATGAAGAGTTATAATGTTATGAAGAATTTTGTAAAATATATCAACCACTTCATCAACATTGTTTGTACCAGCAGAAAATTCAGCTTCCCAATCGGTATTGTCCAAGGATTCCTTTATTTTGTCAAAGTCAGCTTTATAAAAGTTGTGTTTCAATGAGTTGTTGGACTTCAATACCCGGTTACTGCCAAGTTTGACCATGAATTGCAAAGCAGGGTGATATGGATCCAATCTAGTTAGTACATCATCACTCTCGATTAAGTCAACGACAGGTATATTACTAAGAACCAGATCTAATATTTTTTTCTTATTATTTAGAACCAGATTGTATTGAGTAAACAGGTTTAGAGCGACAAAGTCCAATAAGTCTTGAGCGTACGAGCTATGCACGGTTGCAGCAGTGGGTGCCGTCTTGCCCATCCAATCAATGCAACCCAAGTTAAAGTCACCCAGTACAACGGTATTATTTACATACTCCATAACGCGGTTGGTATTCGTAATAAAATGGTTAAGTAATTGTTTCTGAATAGGTGGTGGCAGATAAACCGCACAAATGTATAAACTTTCCTTTTTTATTTTACCACCTATATCAACACAGACCCATAAATCTTCACAATTACTTTCAAACTTTTTTAACCTTACAGAATGATATAGTTTCGACACGGCAATTAACACACCACCACCACGCTTACCAGAGTGGAAACCACTAGATAAACGGTCACGTCTGTAGACAACATACCGACTGTCGAAAAGCTCAGAGTTCATAACGCCAACATCAAGCCAAGTTTCACTCAAAACAATTATATCGTAATCGTTACAAATTACACTATACTGCCGTACTTATGCTAAAAAAGGGTTAACCCTCGTTTGATCAATTTTGAGTTAATAATGCAAAGTTACAAAGCGCAAAATTCTTTACATTTTGATCTAGGTACCATACCTGTATCATTATTAGTTATAGAGATACAGCTTGTCGGTGAACAGTTAAGTGACACTATTTTTACGATTTACTTAATTAAAAATCAGCTAAGCCACAATACTAGTCTATAAGGGGGCTAAAGTATCATAACTTAACGAAGTCTAGATATTTTTGTATAAATTGCTTAGCTTTAATAGGGTTATTCATATATGCTAGACTTAAATTAAGTTAAGGGACTTTAACCCTGCTAAAGGCTAGTATAGTTTAAGCTAATGTTCGTACAAAACTAAACTATAAATAGGTTAACAACAAAAACTTAATTACAAATCAGTTAAGATCCTTTAACCCTTCTTATGCCAAGTAAAATAAATTCATTTTATACACGTCATCCTTGGTTTAAAAAAGGTTAAGCCTCTTTAATAGGCTAGAACACAGTTATCTGCAGTTGCATCTCGTGCCACAGACGCACACGGCAGTTGCAATAATTGTCAATATTTGACAATTATTGTATTGTGTATTGTTAAGTACTCGGACCAAATGTAATATTTGGTCCGAGGTTAAGTATATGTATATTTGTCAATATTTGACAACTATTGTCAAATTTAATTCCATTAGAGTATATTGCTCTATCTGTGATTTGGCCGGAGAGCCTACGAGCGGCGAATTTCGTCGCGTTCCCGCTAAAACACAATGTCTCGTAATATGGAAAGGTAAGTCATTTCTTGAATATAGGTTTTTATTATAGACATTATGATTTTACTTGTATAGCTTGACCACGACCGCTGTACCGCTGCTGCCATACAAGTTAGTAGGTACGTACTTGCTGCCATACAAGTTATATATACAGCTATGCGATTCTTTAAGCGACATATAGACGCTGCGCGCATGGGTGTGGCCATAGATGTTACAGCCGTCACATCTTTGCTGCGGTCACGGCTGTGGTCAAAGTTGAGGCTGTTTTATTTACAGAATACCAATTGTATACCTACAAGAAAGGTCAAAGAAGTGATTCCCTATCACACCGCGCGCCGCTTACAGCCGTGCGGAGCTTGCGTCGAACAGCGTTGAAAACTATTTATAGGTACGTACATTTTCAACTACATAATAGCATCTTCAGGATGAAACAGAACACTAATTTATCTAAAACTAAATTCTCGCGGGTGGAGCTGTGCACAAATATTAGTAACCTTCCTAAAAACTATTACCTACATTTGTTCAAAAAGGTAATAAAATAGCATTTACAACTTAAATTATGATTGTTGATTGATTTTATTATGAATTCCATTTGAAATAAATAATAATGTTTTAGTGAACAAAAGCCATGGCAAAAGAGAACAACAAAATTCTAACATTTCGATTTAAAAACATCTCAAAATCCCAAGGAAAGCAATAATAGTATTGAAAAAGTCATACGTTGTTTGACAAGTTTTATTTATCTTTTTATTAATAACATGAATGGAGGATTTTCACAATAACTAAAATACCTACCTGTACCTATACTTAAATATGAAACGTTTTTTTTTCTTTTAGATGACTTGATGGAAGAACTTTCTAATTGGTCTTTGGAAAATACGTTTAAGAAAACCCTTCATGAGACTGCTAATGATGAATCGGAAGTTAATCTTGACTACAATAGCGACGATTCTGTTAAGGACAAAAATTATGAACCTAATGAAGACAACTATGATTCAAGCTGTAGTGAATCTTATAGGTCTTACAAAGGAATCATCTGACAGTGCTAATTACTTTCTACCTCCTACAAAGAAGCCATGTCTGGAGACTGTTGTAAGCGTCAATGTAATTGCAAAAGGTTATTCAAGCAGTGATTC
The DNA here is from genome assembly GCA_963921215.1 of Scoparia ambigualis. Classification (NCBI taxonomy): domain Eukaryota; kingdom Metazoa; phylum Arthropoda; class Insecta; order Lepidoptera; family Crambidae; genus Scoparia; species Scoparia ambigualis. The sequence continues at coordinate 41,635,011 of OY992504.1, read as the reverse complement.
TGATAAATAAGAAAGTTTTATCTTACCACAACAATCAAAATATTGCAAAACTATAGTTGTCCATAAACCAAATAACTGTGCCTAATATTTGATGTTTCACCCAAAAATGTTGTTGATTCGAGGGGAGTTGACAGCTTGAATCGCGATTCAAATATACCTACTTATGGAATCATGGCTTAATGGGACAATTAATTTACCAAATTCAATAAACAGCAATAACACTCAGGAGACAGGTACAAATAACAGCTATGAGTCAGAAATGTCGCAAAAAGTATAAAAGAAAGTTGTGACTCCAGCTAAATGGAAAAGAAACGCAAGCAAGTTAGCGAGATTGCAAGGATCTCCGTATCATTCTACAATGGCCAAAAAGAAACCTGATGATGTAGGGAGTCTTATGCTCCAAGCTCATTGTTCATGCATAATTTACTTTTAAGTCACCAAGATCATACTTATATCAGACGTTTACCATCGTTAGAAGTTAAAACCATAAAGCTGCATTGAAACATAAAATTACAGTGCAGTCATATACATTGTCAGCATTAATCGTACAATAATATAACGTAAACAAAGTACTTCATAAACTATATTATTTCAGATATAAAGTCGGATTTAGGCAAAAAAATTAAAAAATATATTTTTATTATTTAAAGATTTAAATGAGTCTTTAAAAATATTAAAGGTAAGAATGGTTACCATAAGTAAGACTCAAAAAACTGTTACATATAATTGATTTTGTATTAGGATTTGACAAAAATATTTAAAAATTTTGTTTGGCTCTCTTGAAAACCTGACTTTTTCTAGTTACGACCTTATGCTTTTCATGTTCAGAAGTATTAAGTATGTAATGTTGTGTGACTACGTGAAATTTTATGGATCTAATTTTGATAATTGTTATGCTAAGTACTTACAGATTTTTAATTTTATAATGTGTAATTGTAACATTTTTAAAACAGAATTATTTTAAGCTTTTGCAAAATTTTAGTGATTTCATGTTAAACGTTTTCGAGAAATTTAATAACTTTATAAATACGATGTGGAAGATACGATGAAACTACGATAAGGTAAAATTTTATGATGTTGTATGATTTGCTTAAAGAGAGCTTTTATTTTTTTAAATTTAAGTTTTATGTTTTTATTACACATTTTCTTTGAAATAATGGTTTTATTTTTTCAACTTATCAATGATCTTTGCTTAACTATAACAGGGTTAACCACGAATAATACATACATAACTTTATTTTAGCTAAGTAATGTCTTGTAAATTCTTGCTATACTTTATAAAATATTTCCTTTTCTAAGTTACATATAGGTTACAATACCTTAGCCATTATTTTATTTAGGATTGTGCTGCTGTTTTTCATATAGAAAGCTTAGTTATAAACCAGTTATGAAGCTTAACTATCTTATAGCTAAGCATTTATGAACAACTTTGAAGTAAATTATTGATTGCGACAGTTACCCGAAATTACTACGCTAAAAGTCAGTTACGGTATGGTTAACCCTGTTTTAGTTCCGTAATTATTTTAACTTTAGAAAAAAACACTTAGCTTAATATAAAAAAAATATTTTTAGGCATTTTACTGTCAATATTTTAAAATGGGAATAATACCCTTAGGTAGAGTACAATATGACCTATTTTTGTGTAGAAGAACGTTTTCTCTATCTAATATAGTTTTTTAGAGACATCATTTCCCACGTTTTTTGACGATATCTCAAAATCGACTACTTGGAGTTAACCCTTTTCTAGCTTAAGTACGGCAGTATTATAGAAATCTAAAGTTTTTGTGTTCAGACCTCTGACATTTTGGTAATACAGTTTTATGAAATTATATTTTAATTCTTTACGTATAAACAAAAGCAAAAAACAAAGATAATATTCTAATTCAATTTTGACAATGACTCCATATCCTTTATCATAATAGGAGGTGAGGTTTCCGTTTGACGCATAAAAACTCGACCACTGCGTACCCAGACAAATTTAAACTGAAGTTCTTTAGCTTTCTGCCGAGCGGCTCCATGAAGTTGTTTGTTCTCGGGTGTTAGGTGCTCTACGACATAAATAGGCGATCTCTCATCTCCGCCTATACCCAAGTGCGCCGAGTTCAATTTTCCATGTGGGTGCTCACGATTAAAAGATATAGATGCAGCTAAGACACTATCACGAAGGCGAGGGCTACTAAACTTCACTAGAATGGACCGTGGTCTACTGCTTTTATTATTAAACTTCATTGTCCGCGCACAGTAAGCGATGTCGGACTCTTTAATAGGACACTTCACCACGCTACCAAGCTGAGTGACCAAGTTCACTATATTTTCGGATTTGTGTTCCGGTACACACTGCAACTCAATGTTACTAGACCGAGACTGATCGAGTACTGATGATACCAATAGTCGATCGCAAAGAATCGTTTTCTTTCACGAGCGATTTTATACTCGAGACATGAGTGGAACATTCCGACTTAAGCTCCTCAAACTTTTCGTTAATAAAAGTAATGGAGTCCTTAAAGCTCGTCAGTTCGTCGCGTATTTCTTTTAATTGAGAACTAAGCTTATTATTTATAGCGCGTTCTAGACAGCGACTCATAGTCTCGCTTATTTGCTTATCTATTAAATCTCTCAGGTCATCCTTGGACAAACAGCGACATGTATCACCTGAGCCTGACTGAGGCGGCGAAGACCGTTGTACCTTACCTTTGTCCCGCATAAAAACATTCTCGAGTAAGCCCTCAGAACCACTGAGCGACGAATGTTGTGACGAACGGACCGGTGTATTATCCGATTTAGGAACCTTGCAAACACAGCCAGGACAACTCCATTTGGATTTGGAGTCTTCGGTAAACTTCTTAAAAGATTGCATTGAAACATTAACACACAATATGTGATACTTATTTTTGCAGCGATAACATTCCAAATATTCTTTGTTTTCATTGATTGCGTTCGAACAAGCAGCGCATATAGCCGACATTATAATGCAGCTAAGTAGGTATCTCGCCAACCGCTCAAAGTTGTTGCAAGTCACAATCTAGGTATGTATCACTCGATGCGATACGCAGCGCACAGCTGACGAGTGACGGACGACCGACGACGCGACGACTCGGGGAGCCTCGGGTAGCCTCGGGTACTTTCGCCAACACGTTACGCTAACCGTTGCAGGTGTGACGGCGACGAAAAATAGCAACTGGTGCTTCACTCAAGGGGCGCCCCGCAGTCTAGAGGAGCACGCACTATTTTTTCACTTGCAGATTCACTTATTAGGATCACACTATACTGAGCGCTATGATAATGACTAATAAGGATAGTTTAGATTGCAGTTAATTACGATTTACTTAAAATAACCAGCGACACGTCTGCTTCTTAAGATCAACGAACGACGAAAGGCATAAGCAAAGCTGACTCGATATCGATTTGACGTCCGTCAGAAGCGCAGGGTATACGCGCGCGCGCAGGGATTACGAGTTAAGTTTTTTCAAACCATCTGAGACATAGAAAACAATGGTTTAAATTAATGTTTTATATTTTAGCGTTTTATTAACGCTTAAATATACCTAAGTAAAATTTTAAACACTGAAAAAAGACGACAACCTCAGGCGGGAATCGAACCACGCACCTTCCGCATTCCGGGCGGCTGCCTTAACCACTTGACAAATTTCGACGGTTGAAAGCCAGACCTCGGTAGCCAAGTGGTTAAGGCAGCCGCCCGGAATGCGGAAGGTGCGTGGTTCGATTCCCGCCTGAGGTTGTCGTCTTTTTCAGTGTTTAAAATTTCACTTAAGTATATTTAAGCGTTAATAAAACGCTAAAATATAAAACATTAATCTATAAACGCAGCTTGATCTTAACCGAATGTTCAAATATTTGTAAAAATATTTCTTTCGGATCTCAGAGGTGAAAACTTCTAAGATTTGATGAAGCAATGTTGACTAAATACATAAGCATCAAGCACTGACAAATTTCGACGGTTGAAAGCCAGACCTCGGTAGCCAAGTGGTTAAGGCAGCCGCCCGGAATGCGGAAGGTGCGTGGTTTGATTCCCGCCTGAGGTTGTCGTCTTTTTTCAGTGTTTAAAATTTTAATGGTTTAAATTCTGAAAAAAAATAAAGTATGTATTAGTTAAGGATCTAATCTATTCAAAGTTCTCATTCAATTACAAGACCCAATGAACTTCACTCGATAGGGAAAAAAAAATCCTAAAGTTACTTTGTAATGTTTTTTCAATATTATGACTAGACTACCGATACTTTACATTTAATTTTTGTACTCAACGAAAGACACAAATAATTCGCAGATAAATTAGCAGAGAATCCTATAAAGTCTATACATATAGGCAATAAAACCTATAAAACGCACCGCTTCGCTGTTATACCCGTCCCGTACCGTCGTACCATCGAGAGAGCGAGAGAGAAAGCGCGAGAGAGAAATACCAGTGGCCTGATTCACGTATTTCGTAATAGTCGAAATGTCGTTTACGTTTAGAAGTCGTCCTATTGAAAAACAGTCACAAATCTGTATTCACCTGTCATTTTGCTAGAACGATTACTCGATAGGAACGCAACTCAGCGATTTGTCAACTATTTAAACTTAATGTTGCCATTACAGTTCTACCAAATAAATTCAAAGACTTTTTGTTAACAAAACATGCAGAAATGTTTATTATTTTTTTCCAACGACTTCGAAATTGTCTAATTTGACGTGTAATCACTGAAATCCGATAAAACTAAACGTCAAAATAATAGGTGAATACCGCGGAGGCAACGATCTAACTTCGATTTATACACGTGAATACGCTTAAACAAACCCGCCTTAAACAAAATCGTGCGATTGATACGTGAATACGAAAAGTGACTTCAGCGATCAAATCGCTTGCATGTCGGTGAAGTTTTGTTACGTGAATTAGGCTACTGGCCTTAAGCGACGACGCGCGACGTGGAGCGTGCGAGCCGAGCGGCAACCTTTACTGCCATACGCCTAGGCGGCCTTTCTGGGAGGCACGCCAGCCGAACGTACCTAAACTGCGGCACCCCACTGGTACAAGTGGGGTAAATGACCCTTCATGCGCATCTAGCTGGCGCAGACCATAATATACTCTACCTACCTAATCTACCTACCTAACTAATCTTCCACCAGTTCGGATTTTGGGAGAGCCTATGACTGAGAAGAAGCTGGCGAGAAACTCAGGAGGCCTTACTTTTTTCTCCCTCTATGTAACAAAAGTTACATTACAGTGTCATAGATCTAATTAAGTACTTACAATTTATTAAACATAATTAAGTACAATTTGTACTCATCAATAAATTAATAATAACTAAATTAAATAATTTCAATAAAATACAACTCATAATAATTGAATGAAACAATAGTTAATAGTTAATAATAGTCTAAAAATACTAATAATAATACACCAGTACAGAGTAGACTTATTTCCATGCATTTTTGTCTGCAACATAGTCATTGATCTTATAATAAGCTTTCGCAATTAACACACGTTTAATGTGCGTTTTAAATTTGTTGTCTGTCAATGCAGTGATGTCGTCAGGTATTTTGTTATAAAAACGAATTGAGTTGCATATAAAAGATTTACTAATTTTGCTAAGTCTGAACTTCGGAGCACACAGTTTCTTCCTGTTCCTTGTGTTATATCCGTGAACCTCATTGTTTCTGGTATAAAGGTGTAGGTTTTTACGAGCGTACATAATATTTACAAATATGTACAAGGACGGTAAAGTAATGATATCTATATCTTTAAATAATTCCTTTAACGAATCACGTGCTTTTAACTGATATATAAACCGAACTGCTCTTTTCTGGAGAATGAAAATTCTACTTACGTCTGCTGCCGTTCCCCATAGCAGTAATCCATATGACATAACGCTATGGAAATAAGCAAAATAAACCAGTCTAGCAGTAGACTGATTTGTAATTTTCTTATATTTTTAACAGCAAAAGCAGCCAAACTGAGCCTCTTAGCCAGAACCTCGATATGAGAACCCCACTGTGATTTCGAGTCTATCCTAATACAAAAAAAAGACGTTTCACTAACGATTTTTAACGTTTTCGAATCTAATTCAATATTTAATTGACTGAGCCGTGTATTAGGTGGAGAAAATTTAAGAAATTTAGTTTTATTAGCATTAAGTGCTAAGTTATTAACAGAAAACCATTGTGATACTCTTTTAAGCGTTTCGTTAATTTTTCCTTCTCCAACCTTTGGGTCTTTCTATAGAAAATATTTAAGAAGTGTCGTCAGCGAATAACGCTTCCTTAACCATGAATGGAAGGTCATCAAGATAAACAAGAAACAGAAAGGGACTGAAAATAGATTCCTGGGGTACCCCCATTTTGACTATCGAACCTCCTGATACTACATTATTTATACCTACTTTCTGACTTCTATTGTGCAGATAAGATTTTATTAATTTTAGTGCATTACCACGAACGCCATATTGAAATAATTTACCAACTTAAGTTAAATGATCAACACAGTTAAAGGCTTTAGAAAGGTCGCAGAAAAAAGCTACTGTATCCTGCGAAGATTCCCAAGTGTCAAGTACGTTTTTGACCAGTTTGCTCCAGCATCTATAGTTGACCGTCCTGTCGTGAAAACAAACTGATCACTGTGTAAAATTTTATTCATTCTAAAGTGTGCATTCATTTGCGTATATATTATAGATTCGAAAATTTTACTAAGTGCCGGCAGAACAGAAACCTGTCTATAGTTAGCAGCGTTAAATTTATCACCTGATTTAAAAATGGGAGTTACTTTACTATTTTTCATTAAATCAGGAAATGAACCTACTTCGATACAGTTATTAAATATTCCTGCTAAAACGGTGCGATTACTTCTATAATAGGCTCCAAAACTGTCACAGAGAGACCCCATAAATCTTCCGTTCTTTTCTTATTCAAGCTTTTGTACGTTTTTATTATGATTTTTATTATTTAAATTAAAGATTGGTACTTTTTTATTAAAATTAAGTTTTAATAAACTTTGTGCTACAGTAGAGGACGATTCTAAATGTCTAGTTGTTTCAATAGGTATATTGGCAAAAAAGGAATCAAAAATGTCAGCAACTTTAAGATTATCTTTAATAAGCTCATCATTCAACTTAAGCAGAAAGCCTGACTCGTTTTTTCGCACTTTGCCAGTTTCTGAATTAATAATTTTCCAAGTAGTCTTGACTTTATCTTTAGACTTTATAATTTTGTTGCTTATAAATTTAGACTTTGCAATAAAACATACATTTTTAAATATTGTAACACTTCTGTCTAAACACAAATACTAAATCCTAAATGCTGTGCAAATATAGGACAGGCTTACAACATACAATGATAGGTTGGAGTACTTACGTGGTTGTTTCATTCAAAAACTTAATATCAAATCAAAGGATCTCACTATGATCTCACTATAAACGTCCTACTGCTGGGCAAATAAAATTCATTTAGCTAATTATACACATCTAAATTACCTGCATTAAGCATTGATTTTTGACAACTGAGAAGGACACAAATAACAGAGCTTGTTTTCCTTACTCTAAATATTCTGTCGTTAGCTACTTATCTTAGGACGTTGAAAGCGTGTTCCAGCCGGATTGAAGTGGTTCCAAATGATTTAATCTGGAAGGCTGAATTATTCCTTTAATCAAATAATGTTTGATTATAGGAAGAATCATATAAAAGAAAAAAATAATGTATCGCTTATAATTTTGCTACATTCCTCGGAATGTGTAAGTGGGCCATTATTGATCCGTGTTCTCTATGGTCTGGTCGCTCTGTTTTTGTCTCTGCTCGAGTGTTCATTGTGGAAGGGTGGAAGGGGAGATCTCGATGAGTTGTCTATCATATTTCCAACTGAAATATTTTTGTTATATTGCTGTGTTTCGAATTTACAGATATTACTAGTGTTTTGCAGTGTTTGGTGATTGCATAGATTGTTAGTGTTTAACGTAAAACCTAAATTAGTATAATTCGTTTAATGTCAGGTTACCTTCAAGCGGAATAATTGCTATTCCTGTCTTGTTATAAATACTGTCAAGCAAGTGTAATTGATATTCTGTAAACAAAAATATACGATATTGTGTTGTATGAATTAAATTCAATTATTTATGTAACTATTCTTACTTAATTAGAGTTATTACATAATTTATTATTAAAGCTATAACCGAAATAACGAATTTATTGTATTCGACATCTTCTTAGTTCGTTGGCCGCATCCACATCAGTCTTATCCCGGAAGGCCTGTTCCATCATCGAAACTGAATAACTTGGCTATTGGTTTAAATTTATGCCTTGTGCCGCGAATGCACATGCTAGTGGCACGTATTATGGAGATGATGATTTTTGATCTTAGCCAACCCATTACTACGCTAAAAGATCTATTCCAGCGGTCAGCGATTGCAGCTCCAAGATGATTTACGAAGGAAGACATTTGTGGGGCGAAGACTCCGATCAGATTTTAATACAGAGGCGACAGGGCGTGCAATATAAGAAGGAGCGTCACTGCGTCAGTGTCAACGACACGGATATCAAATAACGCCTCCCTCTGAGCATCCCAAACGCCACGGCAAGATAGATCTCCACGTAGTCCGCAGTCACCTTCAGAGATGATGGGTTCTTTGACTACGTTTCCCCATGCGTGTTGACATAAGTCACAGAATAAATCTCTAATTTCATTATGACGACGTGTTATCAGACCATCCTTTTCACAACATAGAGCATGATCAACGTTGAATTCATCGCAGCCACAGCCATCACATGATTTTGGCATTGAGACTGGTAATCTGTGATAACGTAATGCAAGTGCGTCTCTGAACTCTGATGGGGATAGATCGAAATGGTCTTTCTTAGGTATTATCTATCAAAGCACTTGAGAGGACTGAACAACCTTTTTTTGAATATGTATAGTTTATATTTGTCATTTTTGATAGAGAGGAAATTGCTAGACCACTTTTCTGAACGGGTAGAGAGAATAAGTCAGCTTCCAAGGGTGAGATATCACCTCCTAGAAGAGTTGGTTAAAAATTGGTACGCAGTGTGTTTGTTAGTGGTTCGAAGAATTGGTTTGCATTGTCTAAGACTCTTAATAGGAATGACCATTGGAATTGAGCTGCTTTAGTAGGAGCAGTGTAGGCAGCTTGGGGTGAGTCTTTACAGATAAGTGAAAGTTTTTCTATTGTGGATATCCAGTTTTTAATTTTCATATTTACAAAATTTTCTTTTCCTTCACCAATATAACTACCAAGGAAGCGTGATCCAGTTATGATGGATATTTTAGTCCCCTTGAAAATCTGTTGGGCTGTTTGTTTGTCATTTTCGGAAATTATAAGGTATGATTTTTTGTCTTGAGGAAAGTAACCGTATGCTGGGCCTATTTTACTCATTTTATCTCACCATTGACATAAGCTTTTGAACTTGCCTTGGACGGAAAAGTCATCTGCATACCAGCATTGGGTTGTTGCTTGTTCTGTTTTTAGTTTGTTTATTATGGGTAATGTTGCAAAAGCATACATTGGCATGGCAAGTGGATCGCCTTGGGTTACTCCTTCTTTGCTATATAATCTCATTTTAGAATCACGTATTACAAGTTCTGCGTGACCATTGTATGTGTTATATAAGAATCGAGCACAATGTGACCAATATATTCTTGCTTGCCAGAGAGCTAATTGTCTATTCATAGAATTGAAAGCATTATTTGCATCGACGAGTAGCAATTCCCAGTTAGAGCCTGGTTGACATTCGTTTTGGAAAAGGTTATTCATTGCATGTATAGCACCTTCAATACCGCTGCTTAGTCCACTGCAGAGTTGTGATTGAGCACAGGCTTCGGTGACCTCAGAACCGGAGACTAAAATCATGCATTTGGATAGGATCCTACGTAGGGATTCACCAATGCCAATCGGTCTCACACCTGGGCATTTGTCAAGGGCTATGAGTCGACTTGACATGAGGGCGTGTATTTGGCACCATGGTACAAAATTGTTGTTTAAATGCAGTGTTAATTGTGCTACTGCTGTTCTCAAATGCAGGCTTGCTTCTCCAAATCGTAACAAGTAATCTTTCCAATTTTCTGATGTAGTGCCTGTTGGGCCTCCACCGCCATGTAATTTCCTCGCAATTGATTCCACATGTTCACTAGTTATGTCTACTTCTAGCAGTGGAGTCAATTCGGATGGCCGTCAGGTAATGTAAATAGATTTGAATCAGGAATAAATCCGAGGGGGTGCTTTTCATGCAATACATCCATGACTGTTTCCTGTTACGTCAATTTCATTTTCAGGTTTAAGAATTTTGGTTGTATCTTTTGTCAATAACCAATTTAGGGCTTCGCGTGTTTTTCCTCTCTGTATGAGTCGTGTGAAGATTTTTGTGACATAGTCCTTATTATCATTGTAATTTTTTTTATTGTAAGAGTTACGGAGAGAGTGGTCTGCTTTGATAGCTTCGGTTATTAGTATATCGAAATTTTCTTCAGTCCATAAATTTTGGCGTCGGTCAAGTAATCTTGTTATATCTTTTGCTTGTTTAACATTCTTTTCTCTTTGTAACATGACAGCAACGTAAATCAAAAGGCGTTCAGAGGGATAGTCTGATTTAACAAGATGTTCTATTTCTTCGGCTAATATATGAATAAATCTTCTACTTACAGTGTTGGAGGGAAGGTTATAGAGTTTTCCATGAAAGTGCACACTTTTTCCCATCGCTTTTGCCAAATGTTTGTCCTGGATCCAATTCCATTAAAAAATGGGGATCCATAAGCATCTTCTAGGCATGTTGTGTGAATGGACTGGATAACTCCTGGAGGTGGACTCTCACTATGGGCAACACGCATATGTCGTTGTATTCCGTTTCGTTAAAATGTTCTAGGACAATGAGGGCACTGCACGGTATTTAATTGGGTTTCGTTTTGAATCGAAGAATTTTGGTCTTGAGTACTCATATTTTTATTTTTATTTAATTTACTAATAATTTTGATAGAATATAGAAATAATATGAAGTAAAGTATGTAAAAATAAGTATTTAGAAAATTGAAAGTAAAATTTTTGCTGTTACGTCTTGTAGCTAGGCAACCGTTTAGTGTAATTGGTATTGAAGTGACGCGAGGTTCCCTGTGATCCCGTGGACGAAATACCATTCCCAGTTAATTTATTGTCATTTTTACCGTTCAGTACAACATTCAATTACAATGTTGGTATCTACCCGCTTGTTGTAGTCTCTTGTTAAAATTGTCTTACGGGTTCGCAATCACAATTTTACTTAGTAAAGTGAACCTGTTCGGTGTTACTCAAACGAACAGCTCAGCAACTTGCATTTATGCAATTTGCACATTTTATTTATTACATTTAATTATATTCAGTACGTTCGTAACCAGAAACCATACGTGACGCGTGCTCTCTCTGACCATTTTCGTATTTTCTTTAGTATTCATTAATTTAGTTTTTTCTACCATTCGTTGCTATTTATAGTGAACAGTTATTATACCAGTTTAAAGCAACTCTCAGACTTATCATTTAAATCTATCATTCAGTCACGCGCGCACAACCCCCCGTGCGGGCGTGTTTTTAACGAACAAAGTGACGTTTAGTGTTTGTTTGCGCCAGCGCAACGAATAGCAACCGTCTCTGCGGTCAATTAAAGTGCATATTGGACTGAACTCCCCGTCGCACGGACCGCAACGAATAATCGGCCAATCAGAGGGAGGTGACAATTATACTAGACGAAGTGTTCGCCCGCGCCGCCGGAGCTGGCGCAAAGGCAGTGTGCTCCGACCGTTCATAGAGAACCCACGCGCGCGCGCGCAAGAACTCAGCCCGTGAACAACCATGTGTTAAGTGTATGTGAATTGAGAGCGCTTCGTTTACCAGCTCAACTACCCCTAAAACGCCTACGACCAGTGCCCTAAAGTGAAGTGTGTGTGCTACCGCCCTCACCAGCCGCTGCAACGCCCGCGCCGTTAGCGCCAATCGCCCGTACCTACCGGCGACACCCGATCGCCCCAGATCAACCAGCTGCTCCCGGTAAGTCATTCCTTCCTTCAGCCTTCCTGCCTTCAGCCTTTAACCTGGTCGCATGTTGGTGCCTTAAGCACCAACATTTATGATCCTACGAGCCGGATACATACAGTCCACTAGTTTTTAAACCCTACCTTACACACTTCATTTTTTTGCCTCGACTCGTGCCGCCACCCATACACGCCTACACAACTCCACACAATGCACGCCAGCCCAAACACCCCTTACTGCCCTTACTGCCGGACTAGGGGGCATAGATTAATAGCGTGCGCTACCTACAATGCCCAGCCGACGCAGGGCCGGTGGGATTTTGTGGTGTCGCGCGAGCGCTGTCCCCGCTGTCTCGGACCACATTACCCGGACGAATGCAAGTCGGTGAAGGCATGCACAGTGTGTGGCATCGCCGACCACCACACGTCCCTTCACCGACCGGACGACGCCACGCAGCATTACCAGCCGGAATCGGCGGCGCGGTGGCTTCCGCCCCAGCTGCGGGACACTCCGGCAAAGCGACCCACCGACAGAACGCTGCATGCGTCCGCGCATGCACAGCAGTCGCATCAGGGGTCGCAGGAGTAGGTACATGTTACGTAGCCCCACATTGTTAATACAGTCCGCTATTATATATATATAGGATAACTATTTCAGCCCATTAACTATTTCATTACATGTTGGTCATTCGACCCGTTAAAATAATATTTACTCATATTTCGTGGTTATCACGTAGCTTAATTTTAATTTCTGATTTTTAAATTTTATCGCGTAACATTCCTAATTTCATTACCTTACATGACCCTTTCTGCACGATAGACGTTGCAAAGTGCATTGCGAAATATTGTTAACCTACCTACAAATATAAATTAAGAACGTGTTCCAAGAACAGTGTTCGATTCGTGTTATATTTTTACTTACTAATTAGGTTGCACATATAACTTTAGTTACGTATAACACACCCGCGTCTAGACGACGATATTGTTGTTTTTCCCGTTTTATTTTGTAATGAAATTTTTATGGTCGTGTCGTGTTAAATCGGCTCAGATCTCGTGCATGCTCACCACGCGTGCCAAATAGCGTGCTTTATTTTTTCGCTCGTGTTAATTTTATATTTTTTCTGCTTTTAATTTTTGCCTTGGCAATCGACTCAATCTCGTGCGTGCTCACCACAAGAGCATAGTACTTCTACACACGTGCACCCACACATCAGCCTGCAGCACATACACACATGCAGTCTGCTTTTTATTTGCTTCTATTGCGGTCGCCTTTTATTGCGCCTTTGCACTTTGCGCCACAGCGCGCATTGCGCTTTTCCGTGCCTGCATGGTACGTGCTCAGTGCACAGCCTTTCTTGTTGTTGTTTTTGTGCCTGTATGCTATCGTGCTCAGTGCACAGCCTTTTGTTGTTGTTTTTGTGCCTGTATGCTATCGTGCTCAGTGCACAGCCCTTTTTGTTGTTATTTTTGTGCCTGTATGCTATCGTGCTCAGTGCACAGCCTTTTTGTTGTTGTTTTTGTGCCTGTATGCTATCGTGCTCAGTGCACAGCCCTTTTTGTTGTTGTTTTTGTGCCTGTATGCTATCGTGCTCAGTGCACAGCCCTTTTTGTTGTTGTTTTTGTGCCTGTATGCTATCGTGGTCAGTGCACAGCCTTTTTTGTTGTTGTTTTGTGCCTATATGCCATTATGCTCAGTTCACGACTCACGTGACTACATGATGGTATGCCCAGTGTACAGCCCTTTTTGTTGTTGTTTTGTGCCTATATGCCATTATGCTCAGTGCACGACTCACGTGACTACATGATGGCATGCCCAGTGTACAGCCCTTTTTTGTTGTTGTTTTTGTGCCTATTTGTTGCTGTGCTCAGTGCACGATCTTACTCATGCAGTCACATACGTGCATTCCTCTCAGCATATACACACCCACTCGACATTAACTCAACACAGCACGAATCGAGGCTGTAGTCTCCCTTTGACTTCCATTCCTTTCCACCCCCCCTCCTACCCTCTGGGGCCCGGGAAGATGTTTGCGCCAGCGCAACGAATAGCAACCGTCTCTGCGGTCAATTAAAGTGCATATTGGACTGAACTCCCCGTCGCACGGACCGCAACGAATAATCGACCAATCAGAGGGAGGTGACAATTATACTAGACGAAGTGTTCGCCCGCGCCGCCGGCGCTGGCGCAAAGGCAGTGTGCTCCGACCGTTCATAGAGAACCCACGCGCGCGCGCGCAAGAACTCAGCCCGTGAACAACCATGTGTTAAGTGTATGTGAATTGAGAGCGCTTTGTTTACCAGCTCAACTACCCCTAAAACGCCTACGACCAGTGCCCTAAAGTGAAGTGTGTGTGCTACCGCCCTCACCAGCGAAAGCCCGCTGCAACGCCCGCGCCGTTAGCGCCAATCGCCCGTACCTACCGGCGACACCCGATCGCCCCAGATCAACCAGCTGCTCCCGGTAAGTCATTCCTTCCTTCAGCCTTCCTGCCTTCAGCCTTTAACCTCGTCGCATGTTGGTGCCTTAAGCGCCAACAGTGTTCTAAAATGTCGAAAGCGGTGAAATGTGTTTCCTGCAATATTGTTATTGACAAATTGTTGTCGTATATACAAAACAAGTTATCGGTGATTGATGAGGATACACTAGTGCGTATATGTTCTTCTGCGTTCACCAGTGAAGAGATTGAAAAATCTAAGGAGTTATTGTTCGAATCTGTCCCCACGGAAAAGGCTAAAAAATAAGGGAAAAGAACAAAGAGACCTTGTGGACATAGTGAGCGTGTTTAAATCCGTGGAACCAGATTTATTTCCAATATTTGTGGCCAAAAATCTTGAACGGTTGCCACCGATTCTATTTGATCATCTTGATTGCACGAAGCTACTTAAAGACCTCCTTCGAGTGCAGAACGAACTTAAAGAAGTGAAAGAAACGTATGTTACAAAGGCACAATTGGACGAAGTAAAGACGGAGATTTTGAAAACGCAGAATGACTCGATGATTTCGGCATCTGTGTGTAAAGTTAATATGAAGCGAGGCGGATGGTTGATGGATAGTGACCCTATTGGATTATCACACGTCCAAGATTCGTCATTGGATGAGTGTATCGGTGCAGTGGAGGAATCACCGATATCTAGAAATGATAACAACATACAGCGATTTCGAAACATAAAGACGGTAGACGGGGAAATATCCGACAATAACATAACGGCTACGATGATGCAGCGAGTGCGAGGTGCGAGAGGGAACCCCCCCACCCCGCGTCGCGTCCGTCTCTGGCCCGAGCGGAGCCGGTTCGCCGCGGCGGCCGGCCGTGACGTCACCGCGGCGGCTCGCGCCGCTCGAGTTGCCGCCGCCGCCGCCGCCGACACAACAGCAATCCGTTCAGCAATTATCAGCTGTTACGGATAATATTGACTGCGAAAACAAACAGGGAATTACGAAGCGCACGAGTGAAATTATGACTTCCTTCCAACCCGAGCCGGCGCGTAGGGATGATGGTGAGGGATGGCAAAGAGTTTCATATCGTAGGAGACATATGAATTACCGTTATCACGGTGCGGCTGGCATTGCCAGAGATAGCGCAGGGAAGTTCAAGGCCGCTGTGCAAAAAGTGCCGATGTTTATTACTAAGGTGCATAAAGAAACGACAGATAAAGATATAACCGATTACGTCTATCAAAAAACGGAAGAAGTTATAACTCTTGAATCAATATTATTCAAATATCCGAAAACTTATAACGCATTTAAATTCTTTGTACCGGAAGCTAAATTATCATTATTTTTGAATAATAGACTATGGCCCGAAGGAATTATTTTCAGACGTTTTGTAAATTTCAAATTGAGAAATTCGAACGCGAACGGTGTAAACAAAGGCACCGTGACCGGCCCATTGTAACATCTTAATGAATTTAAAGTCTATCTATAAACTAGCTAGTTACAACTGCAAGAGCGTGAAGCGCTCCGTGGAGAGTGTAAGGCAGTTATGTCGCACATCTGACATAATAGCCCTACAGGAAACATGGTTGATGACGGGAGATATTCCGTTTCTAAGCGGGATCGACGTGGAGTACGGCTGCACCGGGACGTCGGCGGTGGACACCGGCGCCGGCATGCTGCGCGGGCGCCCCTACGGCGGCGTCGCGCTGCTGTGGCGGAAAAATGTGTTTACCGACGTATCGGTTGTGCAGTGCGATAACCCGCGAGTGTGTGGCGTTAAGATCAACGCTGGTGAAAGGTCTTTCATGGTGTTCAGTGTGTACATGCCAACGGATAATGATGTGAATCTGACGGAGTTTACGGATTGTCTCAGTCTGGTGAGCGCTATCATAAACAATAGTAGTGTAGAATCGGTATTTATACTAGGGGACTTTAACTCACATCCGCATGAACGTTTTTATGTTGAGTTAGAGAGTTTTTGTGTGGAGTCAAAATGGTTATGCGCGGACGTCGAGATATTAGGGTTGGATTCTGGAACTTGTACATTTATAAGTGAGGCGAACGGATCAAAGCCCTGGCTTGATCATTGTGTAGTCACTAAATCCGCTCGGGAGACTATTATAAATGTACAAGTTAGAGAAGACGTGCTGTGGTCCGATCACTTTCCTCTGGAGATTGAAATTTTGTTAGATAGCATCAAACCTAAATCTCATAAAGATTTTATGCAATGTAACAGAGTGCGCTGGGGTGATAGAAACACTGAACAATGTGACATGTATAGTAATTTGTGTAATAATAATTTAAAGTTAATTGACTTTCCGATTGAAATGACTGAATGTTTTGATTATGTATGTAAAAATTTGGACCACCATCTTGTTATTGATAATATGTACGATAAAATAGTTAACTTATTAAGTCGCGCAGCCTGTGATAGTCATTCGTTAAAGGTTCCCAAATATAGGAGGTCAGTCCCCGGTTGGAACAGGCACGTAAGTGGGGCTCACGGGGCGGCCAGGGAAAAGTTTGAGTTATGGGTGTTGTACGGCAAGCCGGCGGAGGGTCGCGTGTGGGATGACATGCAGACGAGTCGGAAGATTTTTAAATCGCGCTTACGCTGGCGTCAGAATCATACTGACCAAATTAAAATGGATATCCTAGCGTCGCATCATTCCAGGAGCGACTTCCGCAGTTTCTGGAAATCTACGAACAAACTTAATTGTAAGCCAGGTCTACCTGTGAGTGTCGACGGTGCCTGTGACCTGCCGGGAATAGCAGACATATTTAAAGACCATTTTACCGTAAAGTCACCACTGGGTCCAACACAGCCGGCGAGCGATGATGGTTGTAGTGGCCGTGAAGTCAGTGTCCGATTTTCGGCCAAAGACGTCCGGCAGGCCATACAATCTATGTCACGGGTTAAGTCTCCTGGCCACGACGACCTGAGCATTGAACACCTAAGGTACGCGGGATATCATCTGCCCAGAGTACTGGCGATGTTCTACTCCTTGTGCGTGGGACATTCGTACTTGCCTGCGCCGATGATGAAGACTGTGGTGGTACCAGTTGTCAAAAACAAAACTGGTGACATTAGTGACAAGTGTAATTATCGTCCGATTTCTTTGGCCACTATTATCGCGAAGGTGCTTGACAGTTTGCTTAACACTCAGCTTGATAAACACATACATATACACGACAACCAATTTGGTGTCAAGTCAGGTCTCTCTACTGAAACGGCTATATTGTGTCTGAAGCAAACTGTCAAGTACTACAAGGATAAAAATACGCCCATTTTTGCGTGTTTTCTCGATTTGTCGAAGGCGTTTGATCTGGTTTCTTACGATATTCTTTGGCAAAAACTGTATAAAACATCGATGCCCGAGGAATTAATCCGTACTTTTAAATATTGGTATGGGAACCAGATCAACGTTGTTCGGTGGTCGGGGGCGTATTCGACACCATACGGGTTGGAGTGCGGCGTGAGGCAGGGGGGGCTGACATCGCCAAAACTTTTCAATCTGTATGTGAACGCACTTGTGGAGGAGCTTAGCAGCACACATGTCGGCTGCCATATTGGTGAAGTCTGCCTTAATAATATAAGTTACGCGGACGACATGGTGCTGCTGAGTGCATCTGTAGGTGGACTGTCGCAGCTGCTTGACATTTGCGAAAAATATGCTAAACAACACGGTTTGACTTATAATGTGAAGAAAAGCGAGTGGATGATCTTTCAGGCTCGGGGAAGGTCCCTAAGTCAAACACCCAAACTTAGACTGAATGGCTGCCCCCTTAATAAAGTAGAACAATTTAAATACCTTGGACACATTCTGACCCCGGACCTGAAGGACAATGCGGACATTGAAAGGGAGCGTAGGGCGTTGTCTGTTCGTGCGAATATGATAGCCCGCAGATTTGCTCGCTGTTCTAGAGATTTCAAAATAACCCTGTTCAAGGCATTTTGCACGTCCTTCTACACGAGCAGTCTGTGGGTGAGCTATACGCGGAAGCAGTATGGCGCCATACGCGTCCAATTCAATAATGCATTCAGGGTTCTGTTGGGGCTGCCCCGCTTCTGTAGCGCCTCAGGGATGTTCGCTGAAGCGTGTGTGGATTGTTTTTCCACAACCATGCGCAAGCGGTGCACATCCCTGGTGCGCAGGGTGCGGGCCAGCCCGAACAGTATCCTGCGCGCTTTCGCCGAGCGGATTGACTGCCAGTACGTGTATCACTGTGACATGGTACACGTACAAGCTAATAATGTAATATTATTTTAATTTAATTACTTACAATTTTATGTTATTTTATATTTTGATTTGATTTTAATTTAATTTTTATTTTTATTTATTTTATCTTATGTTGTAATTTTATCATATGTGTAATTGGTCCATTTGTTGACTCTGAATAAAGTATTGATTGATTAAATACTTCTATCTACAAACGGACACTGAAGCTAATCTACAAGCTAAAGTATAACCCTTTTTATGGTCCTTCGAGAAATAAGGACTTCGGTTCGCAAATTACTACACCATTAGTGTTCGTGCGGTCGAAGACTTAATAAACCAACCAGTGCCTATTGTGAGTGTACTACAGTGAAAAATAAAGGATTGCAGTGACTTGTAGTCTTGGAACCAGAGTAAGACGAATATAAGGTCAGATCTTACCATTTTTATTAATTTTCACTTTTTTATCCTGAACCATGGAGAATCTTTTTGCCAATCAGACGGAAATCTACGAAGCCCTCAAAAAGCTCTTAACCAACATCAAGAAAGATGGAGCTGAGAGGAAAACCAGGTATTATTGTAAACGAAAATTGGAGTTGCTTGATAATTATTGGCGTGAGTACCACCAAAATCATACAAAGATGTGCTCAGATGCAGAAGTTGACCATATGTACTTTACTAAACATTGCTTTGAAACTGCGCAAGAAGTTTATTTGACCATTAAAGACATTCTTAACAGAACTATCGAACAGATGGCTCATCGGCCACCAACAAGTGAGCCAGACGCGCAGGTACAAAAAGGCGTAACCCCTCGTAAATTAGAAGCTGAAGGAGTACTGTACAAGCCGGGGCCGTCAACTGATAGTGACTCGTTAGCAATATCGAGTCAATGTCAACCACACCATGTTTCTATTCCTATATCTAGCAGTAATACTAAATTGGATGAGATGATTAGGAAACAGACCATTAATTTTAAAGCTTTTATGCGTACGGTAAGCTCGATAGATGTGGAAAGTTTAAAAAATCGCTGGGAGTTTGAGGATGCTCTTAGATCCCTCCAGGCTCGTTGGAGCACCATTGATCAATTGCATTAATTGCATTGGGAGATAGAAGGCGAGACTAACGAAGATGAAGACATCTACCAAGCGGTATTTGCCAGGTATAAAAGGACATTTAACGAATTAAAAAAGACAATCAACACCAAGATGTGGTTCGTGTCGCATCGTGAAAAATCGACCCCGCAAATGGATATTCCGGCATTTAGCGGTAACTATCACCACTGGATCCCGTTCAAAGACTTATTTCACATAATCATCCATGGGTATTTCTCATTTTCAGTAAAATTACTTGTAACAGAGATTTTTTTCTTTAATAACAAAAGGCACGTGGACCTAATATATATATCAAGGTAGTGCTACCATGTCTGGTGAAGATTACATGAAAATATACTAATTTTATTCAACACATTATTTTAAACATTAAAAAATAATCGTGAAAATGTCTTTTCCGTGGATGTGACTGAAGCAAATTTACAGATATAATAATTTTTCCCCAGTCTTTAGCATGATATTTTTAAAATATAAGGATATTATCATAAACTCAAATAAATACTGACCAATATCAGCTTATAACTTAATATCCAATTGTTAAAAAAGAGAACAAAAAACCTAATTAAAATATGTGACTTAAATTTTGGTCACTTCCATGGACGAAGGTCACAATAACTTTTTACTTAGGAAAAAACAGCGTGTATCCGAATTTATGTGAGCATTGACAAGCCCTCACCTGTCATAACCATAATGAGATGTCAATTTCTTACCGGCTGCAATACGTTTGTCGTGAAAAAACCATTAGATTACCTAATTAAAACTCGTCAAGCATACGTGGTCACTACTGTGGTAGTTTTGCCAAGTAAGTATTCATTGTTTAATTTAAATTTGTTTTGCTGTTTTGTAGGTTTGATTGCCGAAATAGGTTGCAAAGACGAGATTTTTTAGGTTATTTTCCTGTATTTGAACCAAAAAATATCCTTTCCATGGATGTCACTTCCATTGATTACGTGGATATTTTTCCTCCATGGAAGTGACCACATTTCCAGGGATGTGATCTTTAACTTGGATTATTCCTATTATTTTGTTTGTTTAATTACTGCCATATACATACACAAAACGCTTTTACGTACAAAAAATACATGTTTTACTTATTTTTAGATTCTGACCCTTGGGTTAGAACTTATGAAGTGTATTAAAGAAAACACTACCAATGTCATAATTTCAACCGTAACTACAAAACCAATTGAAGAAATTAATAAGCTATTGCAACGAATAATCAATAGTGTTCCTGGAACCACTAAAGTCCATGAAATGACATGGGACTCGCCATCACGCAAAAAAAATTTTTACGAAAGTTAACATGCCTCACATGTGCCCCCGGAGAACGGTGTCTACACTACTCGTTACCCGACAGTTTTGTGAAATTTTCCAACCCATTGATTGCTGCAGGAAGAAATATATGACAGAGATAGCGAAGAACAGGAGAATAAGGAACAGGATAGTGAGACTGAAGAACAGAAGGATATGGAACTAGACATTGAAATTGACGAACTGGAGGATAGGGAACTTGATGATCAGACTGAAGAACAAGAAGATAACGAGCTTGATAGTGAGACTGAAGAAAAGAAGGGAAAAGAACGGGTTAATAAGGCTGAAAAGAGGAGGATGAGGATCTTTGAAAGTGAGAGCGATGATGACCTTAAAGTATTTTAAATAAGAAATATTTCTAAAGTTATAAAACACCTTGAATGTATTTTTATTATAACATTAAGATAATAAAGAGGCTAAAATTGGAAAGTGGCATAAGTACAATGTTTTTGATTTCTTTAGCAGTTACGTTTAAAAATATATTTTATTATAAAATAATGTTGATACCATAATCCAAAGATAAAACATGTGATTTAAGTTACTTATATTTACGTCATACCTTAACACGTTACTCGGACTTCCAAACATTCAACAACAGTCATTAAATATGATAAAAAAGCTGCACGACGTAACAAAAGAATGTTTGCATGCGTTTAGAAATTTAGAAGTAGACCAGTATGACCAGCTGGGATCCGTTATTAGTACATTTATTAGCGCAGAAGCTGGACAGCGAAACTTTTTCTGAATATATTGAGTCTGTAAAAAAGCCACGAGAGTTGCCTGTACTTCAGGAATTCTTAGATTACTTAGAAAGTAAATTTACAACATTAGAGGCCTCAAAACGAAAACAAAAACCAAACATGCCAAAAATAACCACTCACAGCCATAACCAATCTATGTATCAAAACTTTTCATCTAACCAAAGATCGTATTATAATCCAAATATGAATTATAATTCGCAGAAAAGTAATTCAAATAATGTCAGACCTGTAAAATCATTCCATGTGGCGAGGTCAATAACCTGCCCATTGTGTAACGATGCCCACGGGTTATGGCAATGCAGCAAATTTTTACAAATGACTGACGAGCAGAAACTAAAGTCCGTCAACCAGCTGAATTGTTGTCATAATTGCTTAATTAACCATTTCAATAAATCGTGCTTTTCCACAAAGCGATGTCGTAAATGCCTTGGCAAGCATAATTCGCTATTACATGACGCTTTGAATAAAAATCAGTTCAAAACGGCAGCAAAACCAAACTCGAACCCTAGACCAAACCCGACCAATCTTGAATATAAAGATCACGTGACAACTTCTAGTCACGTGTCTTGGGATGATTTGTCCGAGATACTTTTAGCCACCGCATTGGTGAAAGTTACAGGTTCAGATGGGAGTCAGCATACCATGAGAGCCTTAATTGATCAGGGATCTCAGATTTCTCTAATAAACGAGCAATCTGCACAGCTGTTAGGATTGAAGAGAAATCACTGCAAAGGAAAAATTTATGGAGTCGGTGAAAAGGAAAATAATTGAAAAGGAATGCTTAAAATTAAAATTCAATCGAATTACACCGAATTTTATGTTGATACCAACGTAATTGACTATTGACTATTGACCATCGTGGTCACATATAAAAAACATTAGCTTAGCCGATCCTCAGTTTAATATAAGTCGACCAGTAGATTTACTTCTTGGAGCGGACATTTACAGTAAAATTATGCTAGGAGGCATTTTGCGTGGCGAAAATGAAGATCAACCAATCGCGCAACAGACGCAGTTAGGATGGCTGCTGTGCGGTTCAATGCAACCAGTTTACCATTGTAACGTCATACTTCTTGATACCGAAGATTTGTCCCGCTTTTGGTAAAACGAGGAGATACTCCAGCAAGTCGAAATGTCTGTTGAAGATCATGAGTGCTTACAACACTTTTTATTAACCACCAAACGATTAGAAGACGGGACGTATGAGGTCCGACTTCCATTTAATACAGACTTAAAAGGTAAATTAGGGTCTACCAAAAATAAAGCCTTAGCACAGTTTAGAAACCTAGAAAAGAAATTAGAAAAAAGTCAAAGTTTGAAAGGTGAATACCGCACATTTATGAATGAATACCACAAGTTAAATCATATGATACTATCAACGAACACGACACCTGAAAGTTATTTACCTCACCACGCAGTTACCAGGGAGGAATCGACCACGACTAAAGTAAGAGTAGTTTTTAACGCTTCCGCTAACTCTTCATCCGGTTTCAGCCTTAATGACGTCTTGTACAGAGGACCAAATTTACAACAGGACATTCAAGAATTAATTATTAAATGGAGGCAATACCAAGTCGTATTTTGTGCTGACATCGAGAAAATGTACCGAATAATTCGATTGCATAGCGAAGATCAAATTTATCAAAAAATCCTATGCAGAGACTCTCCAAACCAGCCTATTTTGACATATCAATTAACCACGGTAACATACGGTACCAAACCAGCACCATTTTTAGCTATGATGTGTTTAAAACGGTTAGCGGCAGATGAGAAACATAATTTCCCTAACGCAGCAAAAGCATCAGAAAATAACTTTTATATGGATGACTACTGTGGGGGAAACCATAAAATGGATTCGGCCTTGAAATTAAGAGACGAACTAATTCAATTACTACAATCAGCAGGATTCAATCTAAGGAAATGGACGGCTAATGAACCACAGCTGTTAGAAGGCTTAGACAATCAACGCAATCAAAAAACGTATGAGTTCAAAGAAATGAGCTCTTCAAAGACGTTAGGATTAAGTTGGAACCCGCAAAAAGATAAACTTACCTTTCAGTCAAAAATTAACTTTACCTCACAATCAATACCAACAAAAAGGTCATTGCTCTCTGATATATCCAAACTCTTTGACCCACTAGGGTGGCTCACACCGCTTAGCACCAAACTGAAAATACTTTTTCAAAGAGTCTGGCTATGTGAATTACAATGGGATGATCCTTTACCAGAGAACATAAATAACGAATGGAGCAAGTTAAAAAATGATTTGTCCGAAAAAAAACGATTGAAGTGACCCGGTGGTTGGGAATAAAGGAAAACCAAAATGCACAGTTGCATGGATTCTGTGATGCGTCTAAGAAAGTATACGCGGCCGTAATTTACTGTAAAATTATCAACGGCAATAACGTCACCATATCACTCGTTGCAGCGAAAGCCAGACTAGTGCCTGTCAGTAAGGAAGTATCTACTCCCGGATTGGAATTGATGGGCGGAAAGTTGTTATCAGAGTTGATGACAAAAATTCAAATTAGTTTATCTGATTACAAAATGGAAATATATGCTTGGACAGACTCTACTGCAGTCTTAGGTTGGTTTTAGGGAGAACCAACACGTTGGAATACCTTTGTAGCCAATCGAGTCAAAGAAATCCATTTATCCATACCATCATACAAATGGCGATACGTAAAGACAGATGAAAATCTAGCTGATTGTGCCACTCGTGGTTTAACCACCAACCAGTTAAAAGATCACACATTATGGTGGCAAGGACCTTCATGGCTTCCATCCTTTCCAACCAATAATGAAGAAAAAAGCACATATCAAACCAACTTAGAAACAAAGAAATCTTTATTAAAACAAGCCAATACCGTAATTCTAAACCAAGACAATACGATGATAAATATTATAACTTATTTATTAAATACCTATAGTTCATTAAATAAAATAATACGCTATTTTGCATGGATATTGCAATTACCTACCTATAAAAAGGTGATTCACCTACCATATCTCACCTTACACGAACTACGTTACGCAAAACTGCTGATCATTAAAAATATACAACAATTGGAATTTAATGACGATATCAAAAGATTACAGAAAGACGGAATAGTGCATTGTAAAAGTAAAATTTTAAATTTGAATCCAACATTAGACCAAGACGGAGTTTTACGTGTTGGCGGAAGATTGAGAAACGCGGAGATTAATTTGGGTATGAAACATCCTATAATTCTACCACCGAACCATCGTCTCACCATTTTACTGATACAGCAAGCTTACGAATTAACATTTCATGGAGGAGCTCGCCTTACATTATCAAACTTAAGACAAAAATATTGGCTTATAAACGGTTATATGACAGTAAAAAAGTTTATAAGGCAATGTGTTATATGCAACAAACAAAATCCTATCAAGCAATACCAGCTGATGGGGGACTTACCAGCATCCCGAGTTAATCCTGAAAAGGCATTTCATCATTGTGGGGTCGACTACACCGGTTTTGTCGATGTAAAAGCAAATAAAGGTCGCGGGATAAAGACAAGCAAAGGCTACATTGCGCTCTTTATATGCATGGCCACGAAAGCTGTTCACTTAGAACTTGTTTCTGATTTAACCAGTTCGGCTTTTCTGGCAGCTTTAGGCAGAATGTCAGCTCGCCGCGCAGCCCCACGGCATATATATAGCGACAACGGAACCAATTTCGTTGGAGCGAATAGAATCTTACAAGAGGAAATGTACCGTTTACAAGAAATATTTAATGAAAGCTTTTTATCTGAGATTAACGACCTAGGGATCGAATGGCACTTTAAAGCCCCTTCCTGGCCCAACGCAGGAGGATTATGGGAAAGAGCAGTCCGCAACCTCAAACACCATCTAAAAAGAGTTGTAGGTACTCAAAAACTAACTTTTCAGAAATATACAACACTTTTGGCAAAATTAGAAGCATGCCTTAACTCACGCCCTTTGTGCTCAATGACCGAAGATTCAAATGATCTCGATATATTAACACCAGCGCATTTTCTAACAGCACGACCTGGGTCAACCATAATCGAAACCGAAAAGAATGCCCGAACCAGATGTCATTTAACTTCGAAGCTATTCCAGGATCTATGGAAGAAATGGAATAGCGAGTACCTAACACAACTATCTGCCAGAAATAAGTGGACTATACCACAAAAGAACATTAGCCTAAACGACCTGGTAGTGATTCACGATGAAAACTTGCCACCAGGAAAGTGGGCAATGGGCCGGGTTACAGAATTACACCCTGGCGACGACGGCTTAGTTAGGGTTGTCACACTAAAAACCAAGAATGGCATTATGAAAAAGCCTATCGTGAAACTATCTATTCTGCCGGTTCACCTCAGTAGCCAACCAGATTCACAAACCCAACCAGAAAATAAAGAAAAGTCTAAACCAGAGTTAAGGAAACGAGCAATAAAGAAAACCACTTTCCCAACCATAGCTGCTGCGCTAATATTTTTTCTTTCCGTACTTTCACCAGCTAGTGGCGCAGAATTCATCTAAAGCCTGCCCAGCAACTAAACACTTGATTTTGATTCTATAACGAAAATGCAAATTATAAGGGACAAATGGACTCTAGTTGTATATTACGATCTCAAACCATACTACCTTTAATAAAATATCCAATTATCTCGACACATTATGCACGACCATTGATAAACAAAGTCATTGTAGTTTAATAATATCACAATTACGGCATGAGTTCCAGGAAATAAATTACTACAATGAACTTTTACTCATGCAGCATTTTAACATCCACGCCAGACGCCGCCGGCGCCGCCGTGGTCTTATCAACGGTGTTGGATATCTAGCTAATGACTTGTTCGGCGTACTGAACTCGCACTTCGCAGAAAAATATTGTAAAGACATTGCTACCATCCAGGCTAACGAAAAGCATATCGTCGAATTGTTTAAAAACCAAACATCTGTAATTGAGACTGAGTTCAATCTAATGAAAAGAATGGAAGCTACCGTAGATAAACAACATAAAATTATGAATAAAAACTAAATGAGTTACAAGCTACGAGTAACTCGTTAAAAACTGAAATCATGACCATCTCATACATTCAAGAATTCACGCTGTCTGCCATGGCCGGTAACAGTTTGCTGCAGAACATGAAAAGACTACAAGATACAATGCTCGATACAATAACAGATATATACCATGGTCAAATAAGTTTGCATTTGTTAACCCCTGATCGGATTAAAAAGGAGCTTCAAGTCATATATTCACAGATGCCCAAAGAACTCACATTACCCATAAATAACATTAAAACGGATTTTCACTACATGTATAATTTATTGAAAGTAAAAGCTCGAGTTACTTCCTACTACCTTATAGTTGAAATAACATTCCCTTTGATTGACAGAGAAAGTTTTAACTTTATAAAATTATACAAATTCCGCATCAAATAGAGAACAATATGTTCACCCTATTGCCTGTATCAGAATATGTGGCGGTAAATCTCAGAAAAGATAAACACTTCACCATTACTTTACCAGAGTTGAACGCATGTTTACATAATGGGGCGGCATACATGTGTCACATGCCTAAACCTATACTAAGATTGGAAAATGATGAGAGTTTTTGTGAAAAAACCATAAACGACCAGCAATGTAAAGTTATCAAATCACCATGTTAAACAAATGGATAGAATTACACTCCTCACAACAATACCTATTGTTTGGTATTGAAAGAAGTGTGTGCTTTACAAAGGATTTAATTTAACTGCCTTACAATTACAAAAATACGACTTATACAAAATTTAAATAAAGTAGGGGTGACAGCTGATCGTTATTTGCTGGCACACATGTCACGTGATGGTTGTGGCCTGTGATTGACCGGCGGTCTTAGGTTCGCGTATTGGTCGGCTCGAACATCCTCCCGGCCTTTGAAAGCTCTTCTGTAGCTTTCAAGTCTTGTTTCAGTTTTCACCTATAGGCAATATACATAGGCGGTTGAGTGCTCGACGTACTGTGCCGTATGCAGTCTTTACATCAGCCACCCGTGGTATCCCATCAGATCCTGGGAAGAGTTTAGCGACTCTTCCAAGACGCCAACAGAGGGGAGGAGCATTGGCCTCTTTTATTAAAACCATATCGTCAAGTTTGACGTCTTTGCACCTCGTTCGCCATTTTGCTCTCTGCTGTAATTTTGCGACGTATTATGTAGACCATCTTTGCCAGAAGTGTTGCTTTGCTTGCTCGAGACGCTGGAACCGGTCGAGACGATGCAACTTGGAGTCCACGATGCACGGTGATGGCAGCGCTGTGAGTTGTCTACCAATCAGAAAGTGAGCGGGGGTGAGCGGTTGGAAATCATCGGGTGATGGGCTGAGAGGGCATAAAGGGCGGCTGTTTAGGATAGCTTCGACTTGTGCGAACAAGGAAGATAACTCCTCAAAGGTTAAATGACTGTTCCCTAAAATCCTATTAACCCCTCAGTCTTGGAAATTATATGTCAAAAATAATGACAGCAGGTGCGCCATAATTTTTTTGAATTACGGATGACGTCACAAATGCCCCCTTTTACAAAAAAACATATTACTCTACAATCAAACCATATTTTGTCGTTCTGTAAACGACAATGTACTAACTGATATATTTCCTATCCATCAGGTATCAAAATAAAGTGAAATCATGCAACAGTTAATTGGTACTTCACGTTCAAAATTTGGAAACAATGTTGCGGGCTGGATAACAAGAAATAAATGAATACTCAAACGATATCAACACAACAGGGGCCTTTGCTATCTAATTATGTAAACAGTTTCAAGAGGACTACTTGTTTTTTTACAATAACATCAATTGAAATTCAACGCGACGAAACATAAAAACAGCTAGTGATGTTCCTTCTCCTTTTGTAATTTTATCGATAGTATCTATAGTTCTTATTTTTATAAGCTGTTTAGTATGAGTAAATTAAAATACGACATAATTCAATATTTTGTTTTATTTTCAATAAAAAAACTATCATTTAATATTTTGTTTTATTTTCAATAAAAAGTAATTTATTTTATTTTTATTTATTTATTTATTTCAGGCTACAATGGCCCATAGCAACATAAATACCTTATAGACTAACATACATACAATTATAACATAAAACTAAAGAAATAAACTAATTTGCACGTAAACACGGCGCCGTGCGACGCAGCGCGGTGTCCGGTAGCCGGCCACGGAATCGCCGGAACATGACACCCTTCGGCCAAAATTCCTCTTTCATCAGAGTGGATAGATGGTCGGTCGGTACTCTCACCACGAATGAATTAAAATTCACGTTATGGCGGGACTCCAATCGCTCGACTCTCAGAGTGAATTTGCGCTTGATTCTGATATACTCTACGATCTCCTCTGCCTTCGTAGAGTAATGCAGTCGGGACACGTACAGCAGCGTCGTCGGTATAGCTGGACGCAGCAGGTGGTTCGGTCCGGTCGGTGCAACACCGCACAGGTTTCGACAGGCGGGCTTCCTCTTCTTCCTTTCGACCTTGACAAAGCCCTCTTCGTCGAGACGATGATCTTGCGGTGCCGCAGGAGTAGCCTCATGGATTAGGCTACTTTTCTTTTTCCCTTGAGGCGGTCGCCGCTCAGGTTGCGGAGCGGCGGTGGCGGCGTAATAAAATTAACAGTTTTATAAAGAAGTTAACGACATTTACAAAACAATATGATTGCTTGACCAGTTAGTCATCCGTGAATCCTCGTCTAAGGTACTCGCGCGTCTGCGATACGCGCCTTGTAGTATTACCTGTAAAATTAAACAGCTTTATAAAAAAGAAGTAACGACATTTACAAAACAATATGATTGTTTGACCAGTCAGTCATCCGTGAATCCTCGCCTAAGGTAAGGCCTGTGCCTGAGCATTAAATAACGACGATTACATTTATTCAATATACGATCATATCGTAAAGATAAGGAAAATTACATATTTATACCTATTTATTCATCACACTAATATTATAAAGGCGAAAGTTTGTGAGTGTGTATGTTTGTTACTCTTTCACGTAAAAACTACAAAATGGATTTGGATAAAATTCGGCATACGGATTGTTTATAACCTGGATTAACACATAGGATACTTTTTATCCCGATAATCCCACAGGAACGGGAACCACGCGGGTGAAACCGCGAGCGACCGCTAGTAAAGAATATCAGCAGAAATGTAACTTACTTGTCCGACGAAGACGAATCATTGAAATAAATAGGCGACCGGGACCTGTCGAGGTCTGGAAGCGCTTCTTCTTCTTCTAAAAATACCTAAAACATACAAAACAAATGTGAATTAAATTATTATCACACTAATATTATAAAGGCGAAAGTTTGTGAGTGTGTATGTTTGTTACTCTTACACGTAAAAACTACTGAATGGATTTGAATAAAATTCGGCATACGGATTGTTTATAACCTGGATTAACACATAGGATACTTTTTATTCCGATATTTCCATGGAAACAGGAACCACGCGGGTGAACCCGCGAGCGACCGCTAGTAAAGAATATCAGCAGAAATGTAACTTACTTGTCCGACGAAGACAAATCATTGAAATAAATAGACGACCGGGACCTGTCGAGGTCTGGAGGCGCTTCTTCTTCTTCTAAAGATACCTAAAACATACAAAACAAATGTGAATCAAATTATTATTATTACAACCCAATATAACAATACCGTATACTTTACACAATAATGAATGCATTACCATTACCGGCAACCACTCGGGGCTTCGCGCTGGGGACGTGAGAGAAAAGTAGCGTGGAGCCACAGGTGAACGATCGGGACCGATCTAAAACACACAAAAAAAACATGTACTGCACACCATAAGCTATAAATACAGCATCTCACCGAGAACCAAAATAAACGCATTACCAATGGCGGCGGGCTCTACCAGCGTTCCGGCAAATCTGGCCGATAGACCCCGCGATTACTCGCTTCATCCTTAAACATGAAAAATGACATTAAAAAACACCCCCAAAGGAATAACCGCCATCACCATGATTAGAAACTCTGACACAAGTGCTTGACTATCCACACAATAAGTAGTAGTAAATGAAGTAATATATCAAACAAGAATAAATTAGTAACCAGTACCACAAGGCAAACAAATTATTAGGCAAACCCACCTCCTCAATTTTGGATTCGAAGTCACTCTCTCTCTCTCATTGCTATCCTCATCATCATATAAAAGCTGGAGGAAGTCTTCAGGCGGCTCCTCATTGACTCGCCAATTTGACATGCTATAAACAAAAAAGATACAACTATCGTTATAGTACATATAAAGCTACTAAATAATTAAAAATTAATTGTAAAATCGTTTATATGTTTAATTAATTTTTAATTATTTGACATGCTATACCTACAACAAAAAAGAGACAACTACCATCGTTATAGTACTTAAATAAAACTACTAAATAATTAAAAATTAATTCTAAAATCGTTAATGTTTTAATTAACTTTTAAATATTTTATACCCTTTTTATTTATAAATATTTTTTTCTATAATATTCTGTACTACTAGTCAAGCTCTTTCATTTGATACCCATATTGAGGTAGTTAAACAAAAAAATGTAATCTACAATTTTGTGGAGGCGGCCATTTTAAGTTTTTTTCTTCTATAATGTACTGTATACTACTAGTCAAGCCTTTTCAGTTGGTACCCATATTGAGGTGGTTAAACAAAAAAATATATAATCCACAACTTTCTGAAAGCGGCCATTTTAAGTTTTTTTTTAATATAATGTACTGTATACTACTAATCAAGCTCTTTCATTTGATACCCATATTGAGGTAGTAAAACAACAAAACTGTAATCTACAATTTTGTGGAGGCGGCCATTTTAAGTTTTTTTCTTCTATAATGTACTGTATACTACTAGTCAAGCCTTTTTAGTTGGTACCCATATTGAGGTGGTTAAACAAAAAAATATATAATCCACAATTTTGTGAAGGCGGCCATTTTAAGTTTTTTTTTATATAATGTACTGTATACTACTAGTCAAGCCCTTTCATTTGATACCCATATTGACGTGGTTAAACAAAAAAATGTAATCCACAATTTTGTGGAGGCGGCCATTTTGGATTTACAATGATACTGAATATACATAATTGTATTGTCATCAGAACTAAAGGTGTGTACCAAATTTCAAATCAATCGGTCAGGTCAGGTCCAGGAGGCAAAATTTTAAGTACTAAACATGGTTCTACGACACACTTTGCAATAAATAAAACTATAGTATTATCTTCTTTTTATTCTATGTGGCCAGTGAATCCATTGGATCTACGACACACTCGTCAAAACTGCATATTGGTCAAGCGATGCTAAACTCTCATTTTTACTGTCTAGGTACTCGTCAAAATCTTATTTCTGCGTACTCGTCAAAACTGCATATTGGTCTAACTTATAGAATCGTCGATTAGAGTTAAAACTTCTTTGCTTTAAATTCCCTCGTTTTTTACTTAAAACTGGCCACATAGAATAAATTAAGCTAATGCTATAGTTTTATTTATTGAAATATTTCAACTCTAATCGACTATTCTAAAAATTAGACCAATAAGCAATTTCAGCGAGTATGCAGAAATAAAAACTTGACGAGTAGACGAGAAGTGTTATTTTGTTTTAATACACACATAATGCTACTATTATTGTTTTATTTCTTGAAATATTTCATCTCTAATCGACGATTCTAAAAGTTAGACCAACATCCAGTTTTGTCGAGTACGCAGAAATAAGGACTTGACGGTAGACAGTAAAAATAAGAGTTTGGCATTGTTTGACCAATATACAGTTTGGATTCGTGTGTCATAGATCTCAATTTGACCCAACATCAACAATATTCAACAAAAAAAACAACAAACATGCTAAAAACCCAACATCCAGTTTTGACGAGTACACAGAAATAAGGACTTGACGAGTAAACAGTAAAAATAAGACTTTAGCATCGCTTGACCAATATACAGTTTTGATGAGTGTGTCATAGATCTCAATTTGACCCAACATCAACAACATTCAATAAAAACAACAACAAACATGCTAAAACCGTTTATAAATAATAAAGTTATCATGTAAGAGTAAATATGAAATCATTACAATTTACCATTACACTATCGATAAAAACAAATTTTATCGTAAAACTGCCGACGCGCTACCGATCATAGCGTCTCCCTAGGCAATACGACAGACAATCGTGTTTTCGGTATCGGCTAGCGGCAAACTATCTACTTAGCCCTATACAAATAAAGACCAATATGGCTCGCGCGATCAAAGGTGGCTTACATGTGCTAAGGGCCCCGCGTCAAATCCGGAACAGACAAGAAAGAGTAGTAAGGTACCTACAACGAGAGACGGTATGACGAGGGAGTCGGCGCACACTACGGCCGACGGTTTTCACCTAGGGGTGTTGGAACTGGGGAAGAACGAGGACCACAGGGTGACAGGAAGAAGTACAGCCAAAGCAAATGGAGGAGATAAAGATGGTCTTTATGACCCTCCATTCGTGGAGGCGGCACTTCCTAATGGGATTGGCTCGTTCAACCCCAGAAAGACATCGAGTAGAGATGGCTCTACGGTTGGAACACACGCGGCCATGGTGAGCGCCACCCCCTCCCCCCCTCCTTAAACGGAAAACAAAAAACACTAAACACATGGTAGGTACACAAAACACAAAAGATACAAAATAAGCAAAGACAATCAAAGGGAAAGAAGTTTATGGAAGAGTAAATAAAAGGAAATAGGACTAAATATAGTAGGCAAAGACCACATAAGTGGCAGGATAAAAACTTAAGTATATTAATAAGTATAAAGGGGAATAAAATATTAAGAATAAAAGAAGGGAGAACGTACATTAAGAAATACATAATGCATTAATTAAAATAGGTAATAAAGAGAGCAAATAAAAATAAATGTAACTATAATATTAAATAAAGTATATATATTGAGATAGACAGGATAAGAGGAAAATAGATAAAGTAAGAGAAAGACATATTGATATAGCAAATAAGAAACGGATTAGTATATAAAAAGAAAGATATGTGTATTAATAGGAAAAGAAATGTAATAGTATATAAGAAAAATAAATGTAATAGAATATAAGAAAAGAAATGTAAATAGAATAGGAAATATATACAAATAAGAAAGAGAATGGAATAGTATATAAAAAATAAGAGTGTAAAGTAATAAAGAAAGCATGTAATAGTAAATAAGAAATGGAATGTCAACTTACATAAGGAAATGTAAAAAAATATCAAGTAGAAGAGAAAAATGTATAGAGTAAGAAATATTAGAATAACATATATACTGTAATAAGATATTGTAAACATATGAAAAAATGCATTAGAAAAGAAAAGAAAGAATATTGTACAAAAGATAAAGATAAAAAAAAAAACAAAAAAGAAAAGAAAGAAAAAGAAATTAGAGTCGAGCTCTTAAAGCTCAAGCTTATTAACCCCCCCTCAAAATAAGAAGATAAAACAAAAACAGAACCAAAAGTCCTGCAAAAAAGCGGGGAGAAAAGCATTCAAAAAAAAAAATATGGCTCGCGCTGATGCAACGTAATTTTGCGTGCACTTGTACGTGTCAAGACCTACAATTTTCATCGTAGTAAAACTGTATAAATACGTTGTTATTTATTGTGTAAACGTGTTTCAAATTACTTTTTATAATGTTCTTGTAGTATTTGCCAACAAACATTGTAACAATTCACTCGGAAATTAGAAAAAAGCTAACGGGTTTCACCGGTTTCAACGTGTTTTATTTAGTAGTTATAACGATGTATTTCTTACAACTTATTATCTCAATAGGATCATTATAGTCTCAATAATCATTTTCTAATAAGAAACAGTACTTACATTCAATAAATCCAATAGAAATATCACTTTATTCACAGCCACTGATTAACTCTGTCACAGAAATTGCCGCAACTGTCAACGTCGAAAATGACAGAATCGAGCATAGACTACGCGATGTGTTGCTATCTCGATACGTAAAATTTACCAGAGAACCGAAATAATTGAACTTGTTCATACACAAGTAGTCTGTAAGTCTGTGAAAACACGAAACAATGTTAAGTGGAGACCGCGGTCTCATGCGACCGCTTGGGGTTTGACGGAATGGCGCGATTTTTAGGTGCGGTCTCATGCGACCGCTTGGGGCCTGAGGGGTTAATATGATGTTTGGCTGATTTAACTCCGGCTTCAGCTAGGCCGTTAAAATGAGGAGCGTATGCAGGCGAGAATTTGAATTGTATTCCTCGACGGGCTGCAAAGTCACAAATAGAATTTTGGCTTGACTTTAGGAAATTACCTATTTCTTTTGCTGCAGCGACAAAGTTTGTGCCATTGTCACAATAAATTGTGTTAGGTAAGCCTCGACGTGAGATAAATCTATTGAGCGTTAAAATAAATGCATCTTTGCTTAACTCGCTGACGGCCTCTAGGTGAATGCAACGATAACGAAAACAGATAAAAATACACAGATAACATTTAGTAATCTTACACCCACGCCCTTTGCGATCAGTAATTAAAAATGGCCCAGCAAAGTCAGTAGCAACAGTTAGGAAAGGAAAATCTGGCTCTACGCGTTCCTTAGGTAGATTTACCATAATATTTGTCATAGTTTGACCCTTAACGCGACGACAGATAAGGCAAGAGCGAGCTACATTTCTGGCAAGATTGCGCCCACCAATAGGCCAGTAGCGTTCTCTAATTGAAGCTAGCATTTGTTGAGGTCCTGCGTGTAAAAGGCGGTTGTGTTCCTCTTGAAAGATGAGCTTAGTGAGAAGATGGTCAGTCTTTAAAATTATTTGGTGCTTCTTGTCGTACTGATATGTAGAAGTGCCTATGCGACCCCCGACCCGCAATAATCCTTGCTCTTCGAGAAACGGGGTCAAAGAAGTGAGAGTTGATTTAGCTTGCAGAGGTATTTAGTTTTTTAACTTGCAAATTT
Source organism: Scoparia ambigualis (assembly GCA_963921215.1). Classification (NCBI taxonomy): domain Eukaryota; kingdom Metazoa; phylum Arthropoda; class Insecta; order Lepidoptera; family Crambidae; genus Scoparia; species Scoparia ambigualis. Next base: position 41,599,227 of record OY992504.1, on the reverse strand, counting down.
CATTAGAAAACGATTCTTTTTGGGATATAACTAAAAGAGCTCGAAGAGCTTTATTAAGTTCGTTTACTTGAAGTTCATCTACGAGTTTATTATGTGGATTTAAACAGTTATGACAAAACCTAAAGACTCTAGCATAGACCCTTTGAAGAGTAACAAGTTTAGAAAACTTTTTGAAGTCTACTACTGGTGTCGAAGATGACACTTCTGCCACCAAAGCAGGCATTGCTTTAATTTCTGGCAAATCAACAATAGGAGCAATATATGAAGGCCACGAAGACTCTTGCTGCAGCAAGAAGGTGGGCCCATGCCACCACATAGAACAATCTTTAACGTTTTGCGGATCTAAGCCTCGAGAGAGTAGGTCTGCTGGGTTTTCTGATGTAGGGACGTGACGCCAAGACGAGTAGTCTGTTAGTTCGCCTATTGCTGCTACTCGATTAGCTTAATGGTACACCGAAGAGTTTGCGAGACGGATGAGCTTAGTTGTGAGCCTACCACGGCGGCGCATAACTCCAGCCTGGGGATTGTAGAGGCCTTTAGAGGAGCTACGCGTGCCTTAGAGCATAAAAGACTAACTTGGACATTGCGTTCATTATTTATGGAGCAAATAGGATCGACATATTCGTCTTATAATATAGAAATGAATGTATTAATTCTATTTGCAGTTGGTTGCTTAGGCAGAATAGATAACGGACCCGCTACGAGCCATCCTAATTTAGAGCTGCGGAGTATGGGGCCATAGTCTCCTAGGCGGTGCTGTTCGGAACCAATCAGGTCCCAAAACAAATCAGCACCGATCAGCATATCGATAGGGGATGGTACGTTAAAGCTGGGGTCAGCTAGGTCAACATTGCATAAATTGAGTGGACTAATATCAAATGCAACTTAGGCAACTCGTCCGAGATTTGGGGCAAGACAAGACAGTACATTGTTACATTAAGGGAACCGGTAATTAATTGAATATGAATGGCACATCGTTCCACGTTTAAGTTTAAAGCTGTGTTGCCAATGCCGACTATGTTAACATTTGTTGTTGGCTGAGGTGTTAGGTTTAATTTTTGTTTAACCAAAGCTGTTATGAAAGTAGACTGACTGCCGCTGTCAAGAAGAGCCTTTACAGTAATTGTATTTTTAGTTACGGGGTTGGAAATTTGGACCATAGCGGTACACAGCAGCACACTTGGCGAGGTCATAGAGGACATGACAACTGTTTGGGAAGAATTGGAAGCTTCGGTGTTAGGTGTGACATGCAACAACGAGTTGTGTCGTTTTTTACAAAAGCGACATGACCCAACCAGCTTACAGCCTTCAACTTTATGGCCCGGTCTTAGACAGTTTTCGCATAGTCTTAATGACCTTACTGTAGAAATTCTATCGTTTGGAAGCTTAGACTTAAATAACGAACACTCATACAAACGATGATCGCCTTTACACATTAAACATTCCAAAGACTTAGGATTGATTGAATTGCAGTAACGGCAAAGGACTTAGTCTGAATTCTATTAGAAAAAGGAGGGTTTCCTGTGGGAACCCTGTTAGAAAATAAGAGGTGCCCTTGTTTAACCCTGTCTTGCTTATCTATTTTAGCGTCATAGACAGTTTCAAGGACATCAGCGCGATTTTTGAGGAATGTAAAAAAATCAGAAATATTCGGTATATCGGAAATATTATTTCTATACTCTTCCCATTTAAAACAAGTGATGTTGTCTAACTTTGCTGTGACCATGTAAATAATCAGGACGTCCCACTTGTCAGTAGGTAGTCCTAGAGTGCTGAGAGCCCGCAAGTTTTTAGTAACGTGGTCAATAATAAAGCGGAGTGAATTCGAAGTCTCTCGCACGGATTCTAAGTTAAAAAGAGATTTTAAATGATTATTAATTAGCTGCTTTTTCTTATCAAATCGCTCACATAATAAATTCCAGGCTTGAAAATAGTTTTTGTCAGTAACCTCTAAATTACTAATGACACGAGCGGCTTCACCTTCCAAATACGAGCTAAGGTAATGAAATTAGTGAATATTTTTTATTTGACTATTTTCATGAATTAATGAACTAAACGTTTCCTTAAACTCCAACCATTTAAAATACGTGCCATTAAAATTAGGGATTGTAATTGTTGGCAGTTTAAAGCCCAGCATTTGGTTGTTATGACTATTATTAGAATGACAAGGACAATTTTTATGATTTGAAGTGTTTGAAGGACATGATTCAAAGTTAGGTACTTTCGAAGGTGCATTCGCCTTTACCAAGTCCTGAGCAACAGAAATATAGTGATCAAAGTCCTGCTCAAAAGTATCACGAGTCATTAATTCTTGATCCTGATTAGTCTCGCTTAAAAATTCTATACGATTCTGCAACTCGTCGAACTCGAGAAACAAGGCTTCAATTCTAGACAACTTCATCGCAAGCTTGTTTACGTCTATCTCGGTAATATTTTCTAAAAGTTGCATAGATTCAATATGATTTTTAAATTTTGTTAAACGCCCCTTAATGTTGCTACGCTTCACTACAAGCGTTTTTAGTTCTATAGGGCTTTCACTTGCCGTTGTCATTGCGATGAAATAGTCTAAACTTCAGAAGAATCAAAACAATTAGTTAAAATAAGGAAATTGCATACGATACGCTTCTCACTTCGTAGTACAGCTGTTGCACTGACGAGCGAGATAACGGGAACGATCAGCTGTGCCGGCCGGCCCGTGGGAAAAAGGGTGACGTCACGCGATGCGATGCACCACTCAGTTGCACCCGAGGCGCCCGCGCAGCTAAGCGTTAGTCACTGAAATTGAGAATGTTATAGGCTAAATATCTAACGTAAATTATAAACTATGCCGTAGCAGGGCGTTCTAAAGGTAATTAATGAAGTTCAGATCGGAAAGGCGTTGTAAAGCCGTGCAAATAGTGAAAGATGATAGTGCAAAAAGGTGAAACTTGATTTTGAAACTTATAGATTATAATGCGTAATGAATGAAGAAAGCAATAAGTATTTGGCAAAAGAAATAACGTTAGATTAATGTAAACGCTCAAAGGTAAGGCAGTGCAGTGAAATTTAGAAATTTAGGAGTGAAAGTGATGATATTATTCAATTGGGGGTAGGGTATGGCCGTTGGAAATATTTATCAACAAAAAAAGTGAATGTTTGCGTTAAGCTAGACAATAATGCAATTTATAGACACTGCTTTAGAATGTTTAAACCTTTTTAGAGTTAAATCAAAGTAGCACAAGTCGAAGAGGATACAAAATAGGATAAGATTGGAACGGGCTCACATTCAGAATGGCAGGCAATATGCTGGGTCGGCGAATAATTAGTCCCCGACTGCTGGCTGCTGCTGGTTTCTTGTAGGCGTGAGCTGGTCCCGCAGGATAGGCCGACGTAGGCGGAGGGTCTTGAAAAGGGCTGCAATCTGCACGAAGCACGTAGACGTAGGCTTGCGTAGGCTGCGTAGGATAGGCTGCCGTAGGCGGAAGGTCTTCAATAAAGCTGTAAACTGCACGAAGCGCGTAGATGTAGGCTTGCGTAGGCTGCGTAGGATAGGCCGACGTAGGAGAAGGTTCTTGAAAAAGGCTTCAAACTGCACGAAGCACGTAGACGTAGGCTGCTACTCGTAGGCTGCGTAGTCCTCCAGTCGGCGAGGGCCTTGCTAACTTCGGAATCCGACTAGATTTGCAAGGTCCTGTCCCGGTCGCCACTTTTGTTTGGTATTGAAAGAAGTGTGTGCTTTACAAAGGATTTAATTTAACTGCCTTACAATTACAAAAATACGACTTATACAAAATTTTAATAAAGTAGGGGTGACAGCTGATCGTTATTTGCTGGCACACATGTCACGTGATGGTTGTGGCCTGTGATTGACCGGCGGTCTTAGGTTCGCGTATTGGTCGGCTCGAACACCTATATTTTTGTTACGATGTATATTCAATAAAAATAATTTGCAATGATCAAGTTACCGTGCGTGAATTGACAGGCGCCGGGTTCATTGGCATGAGTTCGAATTGCATTATCAAAGGCAAAGATTTTACATTGCATTTCTCAAATTCAATGACTAACCAGATAAATTACTCACCAACCATCTTGTTACCAGAAATAGACCAGAGTAACAGAATTGTAAAGATATAAATTCCAGTAGAGAACTGCACAGAACCTACCATATCAAATATAAATACTTCCCTGGCAGATCTTGAAAAGCAGATTAATATCCTAAAAAACAGTAAAGCGACGCTTGATGACTTATCGCCTCATGATATTCATTAATACAGTATTATGTATGTGCTGTTAGTCGTAGCACTATGCGTTGGATTGGTTGGTTCAATTGTAGCTGTACTACAACAGAGCCACAAAAGCCGGGACTTAGCGAACATAAGTTAATTCCTTTTTCTTGGTGTATTCCAGGGTTCCTGTACCAGGCTTAACCCCCTGGGCCTGTCCGCTATCTGCCTGCTGCCTGCCCGCCTGCTAGAGCCCGTGCGTGACCAGCTGACTGGCGTACACGACTCTGCTTTCGTCCCTGCGCGCAGACTTATCCCGCCAGCTCCAGGTTCTGGGTAGCTGCAGTCTACGACGAAGATTAGCCTAAAGCTAAGTCCTTTTTAAGTCCTAGCAAGCGGACAGAGTGAGCGATCCGTGAACCCTCCCTGAGTTTCTTGCAAAAGAATAGAAATAAACTTTGTTTACCTATTTGCTGGTTTCATTTCTATTCTGAGGCAGGGACTAAACCGCTACATACTAATTGTAGGAGGTTTAGCACTCTACATCGCTTCAATATTTTGGAATATCGTCTAATCGAGAGTCTCTCAATAATTGTATCTTAAATATTGCAGATCTACAAGTTAATGGCCTATAAGAAATTACTTTATTTTTCGACAATTTTTTTTCTTTGCAAAATAACTCTATCTTTTGAGCTTTATGGTCAGAGGGTACCCCATTTATCAGTTCCTTACTTTTGATTTTACAATTTACAAAAATATTATCAATACATGTCTCTGATTGAGGTGTGATTCGAGTTGGCTCATTGAAAACATAATCTAAGTCATAACATTTTAGCAACGAAATAAAGTTTTCCTTATCCCCAGACTCGGCAAGTAAATCTATGTTAAAATCACCACATACAACAATGGATTATTGCAGGCAAATATCTTGTCAAGTAAATTTTCTAATATTCTAATGAAAGACATAAAATTGTCTGAAGGCGGTCGATAAATACATACTATAAGAAAAGCGTCTATCTCTGCACTAGCTATCTCGCAAACGCGTTCAACGGAATAACTTACTAAATCTTTTCGTTCTTTACATTTAATGAAGTCTTTGACCAGAATTATGCAACCGCCCCCCATAGCAGAGTTTCTGTTGAACACACTAGCGACTTTACAATTATTTACTGAAAAGCACACAGTTTCAGATTTCAGACAGGTTTCTGTTAAACATAATATTATGTCCAAATTATATTTGTCTAGCATTAAATCAACATGCAATATTTTGCCAAAGAAACGATTTACATTTTGGAGAACTAAAGTAAAATTATTATTGCACTTCTCCTTAGTCAACCTTACATTCCTAAAAAAGAGTTTGCCTCAGCGCCTTTAGTGGTACTACTATTTGGTCACTGTCTTGTCATTGCATTATATGTTGATATTATTTGCTAAAAGAGTAGCTATATTATGTTTACATCATCTAGACAAATACATATTATCTTTAGTCAAGAAAAAGTTTTTAATAAATAAATTGCTATCAAATAGCTGGAAGTCACCACTGTGACGACTGATCATGTGATGTAACATATTACAAGTATATAATATATAAGTCCTTCCCAATCTCATCAGTGAAAACTAGGGTATGGGCAGAGTTTCTTATATCTTCGTGGTATTGAGGCTGGTCAATAGCAACCTCAGGCATCGCTACAACTGAACAGTTGAAGGGGAACTGAGAGTCCGATGTCGGGGCAGAGTGTTCAGGTGTATTAAAGTTGTCACAAGGACACGTCAGAGACTCAGACCTTCCTGTGCCGATTTCCTGCTTTTCCAATACCGGACCCCCAGTATTATAAGATTGGTCAGCAACACAACAAGTACGCTTTTTATTTAGGGATTCAAATCGCTCAGCATCATAGTTGCACATATCAACCATGTCATTTGCAACAACAATCTGATAATTTAGGTGTTTATGTGACAGATCGCTTATATTGTCATACATACTTTTCAGTGACCTTTCTAAGTTATCAATTTTATTAATTAAGATATGTGAGTCGCAGTCATGTTTATCATTTCTATCAATTGTGCTATTTTTATATAATTTTAACTTATTTATTTTCTGTATCCTTTTTTTCCTAAGTGTCATATGCTTTTGTAAATGATTTTGCCTATTTACTAGTTTTTGGGTTTTAGAAATATACCTTTTGACTTTGATTATTTTTTTTTATTTTTTCACACTACTAAAGTTCTGGGGCTTTTTACACGATGAATAATTATTTAAGGCTAAGTCTATTATATATTTATTATATTTCCATGACTCTGGTGTTCGATAATGTCTGAATTACAAGACAATAACTCATCAAACAGGCTCTGAGAATCATTTATTTTAGATTATTTTCATTTTCTAAGTTTAAAACTGTTTTGTGAGCTTCACATAAACTTATTTCAAGATTTTTTATACGCTTTAATGCCTGTTCATGAGTGCTATTACATTCCGTGAAAGAGGTGATTACATCCTGCATCTGGCTACATTTGTCAGCTATATCTAAGTATTTGAGATGTAAGTCAGAAAGTTCACTTTTCAGATCGGATTTTTTTTCAATGATCTTTATAATTTGCTTTTCGCTGTCATCCCGTTCTTGCAACAAGTGAATGTTGAGGTCTTTTGTTTCCTTTAAATCCAATAAAGTCTGCTTTAGCTTCATCTCAACATCCTTTGCAGTTGCCTTGCGGGTCATCATCGTGATCTGGGTGATTGCCTTGACTGTAACACAGCGATAAGGCTGCAAGCTGCTGCTTATTCATTATAAGCATAAGTAAGTTGTTACTATTTATGGTGCAAGGATGAGTGTGATATGTAATGATTATGTATTACTCTGTCTGTGTTGAGGTGTCAAAGAAAAGAACACTGTGGTAAAGATCACCATCAACTTTACTTTAACTTAAGCTCAAGTAAAGAGAGGTAATTAAAAATAAGATTAAGTGTAGTAAGAATAAAATTATCTAGTAGTGCTTGTAAGTGTAGCAGTAGGTATGTCTGTGGCAAAACAATGTCACCATCAACTTTACTTCAAGTAAAGAGAGGTAAACTATACCAAATCGTAGTTGAAGTGTAATGTTTTACATTAATTTGTCAGATTTGTAATGTAAATTGTAAATAAATAACAATCATTGAACGCTAGTATTCATAAAATGTAAGTAAGTAATTAATTTTCACAATGACAAAATGCTATTTTGTAGGTAGTGTTAGGTTAATTTTACTTAAAGCTTTTAGTAGGTTTTAAACGTGTACAATAGGAAAATAATGAAAACAATGAAAAAAAACAATACTCCCCGGGTTTCAGGTACAGCACATCGGGGTATAAATACTTAAAACTTTTCTTCAATGTATGCTATTTTTGCTAGCTGCTGGCAGCTGGTAGTCGAAAATTACGAAATGACGAAATTCAAATATTATTGCATTGACACTGATGCAAACACTAGTACTTATGTTTTTTCACAATGTCTTTAAAATAAACACAATTTTGTAGTTAACTAACAGCAAAATTAATTAAAATTAATTTACTTTTACTTATTGAGAAAATGGTTGAGAATATATTTATAATGAATTTTAAAAAAAATGTGTTTCTAAGGGAATAAGTTGCCATTTGACAATACCGTACACTCCACAACAAAATGGTTTCTCAGTGCGCATGAATCGTACATTGACCGAAATAGCACGAACCATGGTCGGAAGTGCGAGGTTAGATAAAATATTTGGGGGTGTAGCCGCTTTAACGACTACATATCTAACAAAATAACTATCCACTAAAGTGCTGCTAAATAAAAACCATACGAATGTGGCATGGTACGAACCCTAAATTTAATCACTTAAAAATATTTGGCTCTGCTTATGTAACTATGTACGTGATAAAATAAAAAAAAATAGCAACTAGTCGATATTGTCGGTTATAGCAAAAATGGATACAAATGGTTTAATGTCGAAAATAAGCATGTTTTCCTAGCAAGGGATGTAATATTTGACGAATGTAATTTTTGAAAATTCTTGGGCAATATTTAAAAGTGATGAGCAATATCAAGTATAAATTCCCGCCAAACTTAGTCAGTCAGTTGAGGTCTCTGAACAACTAATAGGCAAGAAACACAAAATTCCAACCGACAAGACAATAGTAATTGACGATACTCAGTCAATCAAAATTGTCAGACGTAGTTCACGTAGTGAACGGATTAGCAATCTATCCCCGAAAATTTATAAGAAAATGACTGACCCCGATTTGTATTTCTCTTTTGAATACTTCTCATTCCTAACCACTATGTTGCAGTGGTGTTTTTATTGGTGTGATACTCATAAATGGTTTTCCGCAATACATTGTGCAATCGAATCTCTGAACAATAATCAGACATAGACATTTGTTGATAGACCTAAAAGTATGAATGTCGTCAGTAGTAAATGGGTTTTTAAAGTAAACAATAACGGAAACGGGGAACCGGTGCGATAAAAGGCCCGTCTAGTGTCCGCTTTTTTTACCCAAACATACTTACAAGATTACGAGATAACGTTTGCACCTGTTGCGCGAATTAATTATTGAACAATCAAACAAACTTACCAAGTGCAGTTCGATTGAAATTATGCTCCTTGTTGTCTCGTCCGAAGATGATGGAAATACTACTTGTTAGTATCGAGTCTTAGCACTCGCCGACGCCACATAAGTTTAAAGTATCTGAAAATAAAATATTTCCGAACGCAGCCGCACGTCACTAGACTAGCCCGCGTTTTGAACTGTCATTTAGTTTTAAGTTGTGTATTTATTTATGAAACTGATTCTACAACCCCAGGGAATAGGTATCAAACCTGTGAGGGTGGGTGGGACTCATCATCTTCGGACGAGACAACAAGGAGCATAATTTCAATCGAACTGCACTTGGTAAGTTTGTTTGATTGTTCAATTATGCTCCTTGTTGTCTCGTCCTCTATGATGGAAATACTACTTGTTAGATGTTCAAAGTTCTGTTGTAGAATCATAAAGTTTATTATTGTTAACAAATATATCCCAGATATTATGTTTCAACAGCATAATCAGTCTTACACTCCTTAAAGATAATTGGTAATTTCCAAGAGAATCTTATTAAACAAAAAAAACAAACTTAAATGTGTCCTCAGCCTTAAATAAATCTTTGGTATGATTATAGCAATATACTTTTAATATTATTATTACAATATAATCGCTTCAGCGAAATTATTATGTAAATTCGGACGGTTATAAAACTTTGCATCAGTTGTCGATGAGTCAGTCCAACCAGCCGTTCTATGTATCTCATCAATGCTAACGCCTTTCATAATGGCAGCTGATGTCGTAGCGTGCCTGGTACTATGAGTAGAAAAAATGGAAGTATCGATCCCTCTTGCAGCCAGGACCGTCAATCCAACGGTTGAGTGTACTGACCGATACCGCCAAATGTGGTTTCTTGATAGATATAAATAAATTAGGACATTTTCCTAATTTCAGAGGTAATTCTTTTATAATTATTTAAACAATTGGCTGATGACGATTAGGTGCAGAGGTCTTAATTTTTTTTTTTTTTTATAGTAACAATATTATTATCAATTATTTTAATCTGGTCAGTAACAATAGAAACTAGGGCTTTGTAATCTTTGCCCTGTAGGTAAAGTTAATAAAGTAACTGTGTTTAATGAACATTAATGTAAGTTGTTTGAGTCATTGAAATTTGACTCTAAAAAATTAAGCACTTTAGAAACATTCCAGGTATACTTATATTTGAGTTTACTTGATCGTAGGCGAAAGAACCCTTTAAATAAAATTTTAATCTTTTCGTCTGCTCCCACCTGCGGCCCTATCACACTAGTGGCAGCGAGGACCTTATGCAATTCAAGGTGCCATAAGATGCACCACTGTGGAACTTATTTGTGAGATAAGTAATTATGTCTGTCATCTGTGCTTTAGTAGCATTTAGTTGTTTGGTGTGGCAGTAAGAAAACCAAATACAAAGTAAGTATTGCTTATAGGTGTTACTTGATATGGAAGATATCATTATTTCAGCTGCCTGTACGTCAATGCCAGGCTTTAAGAATGCCTACCGGACAATCTCCCTGCCAGTAGTGATAGGTTGCGGTGTAGAGGGTGTGGTGAGTTGGAATTACATAAAACCAGTAAGTTATTACTTGGTTCAAATACAATGGGTTCTGTCACCAATAGTTTTTTGAATAAGCGAAACCAAGGTTGGGTGTCTTAGAAGAGAACTACAAGGATCCATGTTGCTTCATTGGACACGATTATTTCTATACATTTTAAAATCATAGAAAATGGTGGAAAAGCATAAAAGAAACCCCTTTGCAAGACATTGTAAAGGCATCCACTTTATAAGCTGAAGGATCTGGATGCCATGAAACAAATTTCCTGCATTTTGTGTTTGTTCTAAATGCAAATAAATCTATGGCAGGGTTACCAAATGCTTGTACTATTTTATTAAAATTATTAATATTTAATTCCCATTCTGTATGACCTAACTGTTTTCTAGATTCAAAATCTGTTACTTTGTTGTCCTTTGTGTTAATGTATGATGTATGATGCAAATACAAAAATATTCCTCTCTTCACACCACTGCCAAATAGCTTTTGCAATCACATGTAAGTGAGAGTACTGTATGCCACCAAAGCGGTTTATATATGGTATAGCTGTGGTATTGTCACTTCGTAATAATATTTCACAATTTGAAGAATTATTAGCAAGGCTTTTGAGACCACACATAGTAGCTTTTATTTCTAAAGTATTAAAGTGAATTGTTGATTCTTTTCCTCTCCGTACACCACTGGCTGTATGTTTGTCACAAGGAGCACCCCACCCCGATAGTGAGACATCTGTATTTATTTCTAGAATATATTTATATTTTCTTATCTAAGAAATTGATTTAGGCAAGTACATGTTTTATCCACCATTCAAGATCTGGATAGCAATGTTTGGGCAAGGAAGTAAATGCTTCATAATTATTATTTTTTTTTTTTAAAAGTGCTAAATATTTATGTCTTTTTAGTGCTTTAGTATACAGTAACCCATATTGATTAGCTGGACAAACAGACACTAGAGTTCCCAGAACTTTTGACAAAAAACCTGATGGAAGAGGTACTTAAAAATTTGAGCGCCGTGGTGGTCACCTGTGACTGACAAACAATTAAATTTCTGTTGTATCTGGTTTCGTGGCAGGCAACGTGTTAAGGCATCTTTTATTTTTATCAGAATCGATTGAAAAAGTCATGGTGTTTGTATTAAACAATAGGCTAAGAAACTTACATTCCTTTGATGGAATAAGTTGACATAATTATTTTTATTGATGATGAAGCCTAACTGAGTAAGCAGACCTATGGTCTGGTTAACACTATTAAGACACTCAATATGATCACTACCAATATACTGCTAGCTACAAGCATCGATATACTGTACTTACAGGCTGTAAACCTCTAAGTTTTGTTATGGGTTTAATTATGTGAACATGTATGGAGCCGTGCAAAGGCCAAATGGAAGAATGTTGAATTGATATATTTTTCCATCAAATATAAACCTTAGATATTTTCTGTAATCTGCATTAATGTTACACATATAATAAGAATCCATTTTGTCAATTGTTGCCATAATACAGTCTTTCATAAGACTTTGAGTTGTAGTAATAAAACTATTAAATTTCTTTATGTTTAAAATAAATCTATACTCTCCATTTGGTTTCTGTACCAAGAAAATAGGTGAACAAAATTGTCCATCTGTTTCATGACATATTTTGTCTATAACATGTGACTGAATAAGTATATTAATTTCAATTTGAACTCGACAGAATTCTACTTGTAAATGAGTTATTCATAGGCAAGTAAGATTGAAATGGTATCTCACTAAAAGGGATTTCATACCCAGATACCCATTTCAGAATAGTAGGATCACTGGTTATTTTCTTCCAATTATTTATAAAAAAAAAGGAAGTCTGCATACCTGAACTTCTAACTTTGCAGCTTCGTAGCTTTGCAGGTTGGTTGGATCTCGCTCCTGTCCCTGTCCGGGCACTTGGACGAGGAGGGCCCCTCCAGTTTAAAGATTTGGTTTTATTTGGGGGTTTTTGAATGAAGCTTGTGTTCTTCAGGTCTTTAACAGATTTTTGAACAGCATTTGTAACCTAGATCTTTTCAGAAAGGTTACTTAAAAAAAATGCATCTGCTCCCCCTGTGAGGGAATCTTTCATATCTTTATTAATAGATCAAATATCATGAGACCGCCGGCAGTCGCGAAACAATGGATTTTCAATTGTGTCTGGTTTTATGGTGATCAAGGGGTTAATGACGGTTGGTATTAGCGACCTTCTACGATTTGTATCTATGTGCACAGCGTCACACAGTATTTTGGCAGCATCATTGATGTGTTTAATTATTTAATTAATAATTTCAATTCTGTCACCTTTTAGGAGAAATAAATGGAGTGATTGGCCCAGGGCTGATAGTGCAGCAACCATCTGTTTTTGCCTGTCAGCAATTATCAAATCTCTTTTCTTAACCAGGTCAGAGACAGCCAGGTATTTCAGGGTTGAGCTTTGGGAGCAACGTTGGGATATTTTCATATGGGATGTATTTTTTCATAAGTTCTGGTTTAATTTCTTTTTGCAATCCTTTTGTGAGAATAGGAGCCTACCTCTGTGCAATTTCATCATGAGCAATTGGTCCCTTAAGCACCTCCTCAATTTCCCCCAAAGCAAATAACAATTCTACGTCTATGGCAGGTGTCTCGGTCTCCGGGTCTGTACACTGGGTTTTTTCCACAGGTAAGGCCTCTACTACACTGTATTGGCACGGGCAGTGCCTCCTCCTCCACAGAACTTGAAGTAGTAGCCGGATCCAGGGCCATCATTGACACATTAGGAATGTCAGACATAGTCATGCAGATCTAGGCCCAAATGGCAAAGCAAACTGCAGTGAATGTAAGACCCTGATATTCCTTGCGAATACCCAGGGTGGTAAAAACTCGGCTTTGCAGTAAGTACGAGTTATTGTGCCCGTTTTAAGTTTTGAATGTTTCAACACCGCCTCATCCCAAAGATGGGCCTGAGTGCACATTTCAAAACCCAGAATTTCATTTTTATTTTTCACGTCTCTTTCTTTTACTCATAATAACAGTTTATTTATCATAATTAAACTGACTAAAACTAATAAAAAGATTATTTCACAAAAAAGTAAGAGAAAAAAGTGGCGCCGGTACAGTGACATAAAAAACGAATGACAGTTCAAAACGCGGACTAGTCTAGTGACGTGCGGCTGCGTTCGGAAATATTTTATTTTCAGATACTTTAAACTTATGTGGCGTCGGCGAGTGCTAAGACTCGATACTAACAAGTAGTATTTCCATCATAGAGGACGAGACAACAAGGAGCATAATTATTAGTATCATAACTTTTAGATTTATTCTAACTTTTGCTATTCAATTTGACCTCTAAGTACATCACATGGACGTATAAAATGTTTTTTTTAAATGGCGTAGTTAAAGAGGATATTTGTATGAAAATACCTGAAGGTATTACCTATTGTTGGTATACCAAACCAAGTTTGTTAATTAAGCAAAACATTATATTGACTGAAGCAATCCTCGCGATGTTGGTATGAACGTTTTCGATCGTAACCTTAAAGGAATGGGTTTTCATAATTCTGAGATCCATGTCTTTATTGACTAGATAAAAATTCTATACATAACAACGTACATAGTTATATGTTGATGAATTAGTGATTTGACACACACAATGAACAAACCTTATAATATTATTAAAATTGTGTGTGATTTATTTAAATAAAGTAAAAATGTTTTTAGGTGTTAAAATTACAAGAACAAAAAACACAATAACTGTTTTTTTTTTTTTTGTGTGGCAACATTTCTGCTAACAGCTGTTCTAAGTTTGCACCCGTGAGTTTTAACAAATTTATTATTTTTCGATGTAAATATTGACCCCCTTTCAATTATTCACCTAATATTGCACAACTAAACGTTTAACAAAGTGTTTTTTGTGTCTCTAAGTGCTACTTATTGTGAATCATAAAACTTCAATCGAATCGGCGAATGACAGTTCATTATTCGAATTGTTGTTGGTAATTATTGTGTTATTTCATTGTTTTCTCTTTACAAGGTAGTATTTTTATCATTATTTATGCATTCTAAATAAACATACTTTTAAAGAGAACATTTTAGTTAACTTTATAACATTGGTTGAGTATCTCTCTCGTTCTAATTGCTATAAGTACATTAAACATTTTATCAATTCAAAATGTATACTGGTACTAGAAAGGCCTTGGCTCGTCAGGAAGAGTCTAAGCTCCACCTGGCTTTGCAGGAATTGAAGGCATCCAAGGAGTTAATCAAACAATTGAATAGGGAAAGAGATGACAATGAAAAGGAAATGTTAGACTTACTGGATAGAAACAATAAATTGAAAAAAGAGATGTCTTCATTACATTCTGAGTGTAATTGTATTAATGAGGAACGGGACAAGCTTCAGTTGTTAGTAGACGGGTTCGACCAATGCAGGGATGAGTATGAGCAGGCCCTTGTGCGTATCTCTGGGTTGGAAAGGCAGTTACATGAGGCTAATTGTAGTATAAGTACTCTAGAATGTGACAAATTACAAGTAACTGCCATACAGAACCAAAGTCTGTTCGATGAGTTAGTTAGCTGTGCGCCTGAAATAGTTTCTGCTACATTTAATATTAATCCTTTGGTAACAATTGACTTAACAAAGGAGGATAGTATTTATTCCAGTGCCACTATCCAGCCTGTTAAATGTAGCAGAAATAAATTAAAAAAATATATTAAATTAAATAAATGTATTAAGAAAACTCAACTTTTAATGAAAAAAAAAGTCTGTATGAAGAAAAATGTAACATTAATTAAAGAAAGATTACAATCACTACATAGTATAAAACAAAGTCGCTTTCTCTGTCCCTATGTCCCTTTGTATGCTTAAATCTTTGAAACTACGCAACGGATTTTGATGCGGTTTTTTTTAATAGATAGAGTGATTCAAGAGGAAGGTTTATATGTATAATAACATCCATTAAATAGTGGAGAAGTACTGTTATTTTTGAGGTTTCTAATGTGATGTCGTAAATAATTACATTTTTTCCGCATACATTGCAAACGCAGGCTGAACCCTACGAGTTTTATCAAAATAATGTACTAAGTATTGTACACATTGAAAAGGTCTACAGAAAAGTCAGTGATGGTATATGTCTATCTCTTATGGATAACCCACAATAACTTTTTTTTGTCATTTACTTTTTACGACAAATAATGGCTAATTTTCGAAGCGATTTTAACCAATACAGCATTAATCCTTAACCAATTAAATACCTTGAATACATTGTTCATTTAATATAGATCTATATGGCCCTTTACACCGTATGATTTAAGTGAATATTTTCGAAGATATTACAGATTTAAAAATTGCGGGACGTAGCGTTTGAGGCGGTACCGGCCGGCCGCCCGAGAGCGTGCCTATAAATAGCGCGTCTGAGGCCGCCGTTTTCCCTATAGCACTTTGAATTTATCAGCGATCGGACGCGTTTATTATAAAAACGTGCTTTTCAGCGCGACAACGTATCAGTAATTATAAGTAAGTTACGATAAAAGTGAGGTGCCAGCGCGTCCGGAGATCCCTTTCAGTTTCTACAAGTGTAAGTATTGGACCACTTGACAGAAAATGAGACGGTGTTATGTAATTTAGGTCATTTGGGTCATCTGTTAAAGGACACAATGGCCTTGAGTTCAAGCACGCCTCGATCTGGGCTAGCAAAGTGGCGTACTCTTCATAAGTGAGCTTCTGCTCGCCAATGACCCTCTTAAGGTGAAATTTGAAGCTCTTGACAGCTGCTTCCCAGAGGCCTCCTGCTGACGGCCATGCCGGTGCATTGAAATGGAATGAGATCTCCATGTCGACTAGCTCTTGCTGTAGTTCCTTGTTATTGAAGACTTTTATAATTTCTTGATATTCTTGCTGTATTATTCTATTTGCTCCAACAAAATTGCGTCCATTATCGCAATATATGTCGCTGGGAGTCCCCCTTCGCGCAGCCATTCTTCTTAGCGCTGCGACAAATGCAGAGGTGGATAAGTCGGAGACTAGTTCCAGATGGATGGCCTTGGTGGCCATACATACGAAAACAGCCACATATCCTTTTGTGGTTTTTATACCTCGACCCTTGTTGGCCTTTAAAAGGACATGTCCTGTAAAATCCACCCCAGTTTTTTGGAAAGGACGTGATGGGTTGACCCTTGCTTTAGGTAAGTCTCCCATGATTTGCTTTAACATTCTTGGTTTTTGTTTTTTACAGATCACACAATTATGAACGTGTTTTTTGATAGTTGTATATCCTCTTAATATCCAATACTTTTGCCTCGTAAATGCAAGTGTAACCCGAGCGCCGCCGTGTAAAGTGAGCTCGTGTGCATTTTGTATAATCAAATCCGTAAGGCGATGGTGTTGTGGTAGTATAACAGGATATTTCATCTCGTAGCTGATATTTGCAAATTGCAGCCTCCCTCCAACTCGTACAATTTCTTCGCTATCCAAAAATGGGTTTAAATTTCGTATTTTGCTTTTTGATGTTATCGGTTTCATTTCTTTTAAGTTGCTTATTTCTTCTTCTAAAACTTCTTTCTGAACTTGCTTTATAATAATTCTTGTAGCTGCTCGTAACTCTTGTATAGTGAGCCATGGTGTGTTTTTTCGTATCTCCTTTTTTGTTCCAAATCTACAGATCCATGCTGTAACTCTTACAAGTTTTTGGAATGAACTATACTCAATAAGCATCTTTTTGATAAGGGTGCTGTTGCTATTTTGAGTAACCACGTGAACTTGTTTTAGTGGTTTTACTTCTTGATTACTAGAGTATACAGGGCGTTCTTGTTTCTGTTCTGTATGTACATATGTCGGGAGCCATGTTGGTCCTTGCCACCACAGATGATGTTGTATTAACCGAGTTGCTGTCAAACCGCGGCTAGCACAGTCTGCCGGGTTTTCTGATGATTTGACGTATTGCCAGCACTCGGGTGGCATAACTTCTATGATCTTGCATACTCGGTTGGCAACAAAAGACTTCCACCGATCAGGGTTCCCTTGCAACCACCCTAAAACTGCCATAGAGTCGATCCAACCATAAATCTTGATGTCTAGTTCTGATGTCATAGATTGTTTAATTTTTTCCATCACTTTTGAAAGAAGAAGGGCCCCACTTAGCTCCAGGCGTGGTAACGATATTTCTTTATTACAGGGAACGAGTTTTGACTTACCAACCAATAATTTTAATTCAACTTGACCTGATTTCATAACTTTGCTATAAACGACGCAGGCGTACGCCTTTTGTGATGCGTCGCAAAACCCGTGTAATTCGACTCTGTCTGCAACATTAGAGCCTAACCATCGTGGTATTTCAATTGTATTTATTTGTGTAATATCATTTTTTATTAATTCCCATTCATGATAAATATCTTCCGGGAGCTTGTCATCCCAACTCATATTCGTCTTCCAGACTTGTTGAAAAAGGATCTTGAGCTTTGTAGAGAGTGGGGTCAACCAACCCAGAGGGTCATACAATTGCGAAATAGCTGAGAGTAACGACCTCTTCGTATTTTGTATTTCCTTAATGTCGATTTTGCATTGAAAAGTGAAAACATCTCGATCAGGTATCCAGGTTAGGCCAAGTGTTTTTGTGGATTCAACTTTTTTGAAATTATAGTTATCTTGCTCCTGCTTGATTGGTTTGTCTACTAAATCTTGATAATTAGAGCTCCACTTTCTCAAATTGAAACCGCCAGCTTTTAGAAGATTAATCAGGTCTTGTTTCAGTTTTATGGCCGATTCCACGGAGAAGGTGCAATAAATTAAATCGTCCATATAAAAATTACTTTCGAGCACTTGGGCAGCTTGTGGATAATTATTTCTCTCGTCACTAGCCAACTGACGGAGCGTCATCATTGCGAGAAAGGGCGCGGCCTTGGTGCCGTACGTCACCGTTGCTAATCGGTACTCTCGCAATAGTTCATTAGGGCTGTCTCGCCATATAATTTTTTGAAGTGCTTGATCATCTTCATTTAACCGAATTTGTCGGTACATTTTCTCAATGTCCGCGATAAAAGCAACTTGATACTGCCTCCATCCCAAAATCAAATTTAAAATATCTTTTTGTAAATTAGGCCCTTTACTCATGCAGTCATTAAGACTAAGCCCACTCGATGTTTTTTCGGATGCATTGAATACGACTCGGTGTGTCGTAGTGCTAGACTCCGCTCGTAGCACGCAATGATGCGGTAGGTAACAACTCGGCGCCGGCGTAGCGTTTTCGTAGCCGCTGCTTATCAGTAGCATGTGACGTAATTCTTGATATTCTTGTATAAACAACTTGTATGCTATTTTTATGTCTTCATTCTTATCGAATTTTTTTTCCAATTGGTGAAATTGCGCTACAGCCTTGTTTTTTGACTGCCCTAATTGTTCAATATTAGACTTTAGGGGTAGCCTCACTGCGTATCTCCCATCGGCCGACCTTGTCGTCGTCGACTTATAAAATTCAATGCATTTGTTTTCCTCAGTTGAATACGACTTATTTTCAGATAAATCTTCAATCTCCCAAAATCTTTGCATTTCTTCCAAATTGTTAATAATGACGTTGCATTGCATAGTTTGTATTTTTCCACACAAAATCCACCCGAGTTGCGTTTATTGTGCAACCAGGTTTGTGTCATTTACTCTATACATTCCCTCCATAATAATACTTGTGTAGATATCAGCCCCTAACAAAATATCTATGGGCTTGCTGACATTGAAATAGGGGTCGGCCAATTGCACGTTTTTTATACATTCCCAGGATGGTTTATGGAATGAGTCATTAGGTAAGTTTCTTGTCAAACTTTTCATAATGTAAACATCTGCTTCGAATGTATATTTCTCTGAAATCGAGCTGCACTTGATGTTTGCCATGCCTGTACAGGCGTTGTCCTTGATGCCAACGCCTGTTACGACGCCCTTACATTTGCGACGAATTAAGCCCAATTTTTTAGCAGCTTTGTTAGTAATTATGGATACTTGGGAGCCTTGGTCAACGAGTGCCCGCATTGTTTCGTACTTTCTATCAAATCTTTGTATTTTTACTAAAGCTGTAGGTAAAATAATTTCTGGAATGTCGCATTGTTGAGCAACGTTAGTAGTGCTACGTCGCGTTTCTGCGGCCGGCGCTGCCGTGAACTTTGATCCTCCATCGTTCGGTGTCATATAACTTTTTGCATATGCAGAGTGTAATATCGTGTTATGACCTCCGTTGCACTCCCGGCATCGCTTGTTCGATGTGCATGCATTGCCACGATGATCATATAGACAATTGATGCAAAGGTTCAATCTTATCACATTTTGGCGTTTTTGAGTAGGTGACATTTCTAGAAAATTTTTACAAAAGTATATTCCATGTTCATGACTGCTGCATATAGGACATTTTACTTTACTTCTTGTACTTGCTTGTGCGATAGCCTTGTTGCTTGAAAACTGTTTTATGTTGTATGACTTTTCGAATCTATTAGCTAGTGATGGGGTCGACCTCTGCTGGTAACTTTCTTGCTTGCGACGAGCAGACTCCATAGTCGTAAATTTGTTTTCTAGGAATGTCATAAAATCTTTCAAATTTGGTATTTCTCTCGGCTCTTTCAAGGACTCCAAGTAATCATTGTGGGTTTCAGCGTCCAGCTTCTGTGACAAAATATATACTAAAATAGGATCCCAGGTGTCTATGTTAATTCCTAAATTCTTGATAGCATTTAGGCACTCTGTGGTGACGTCATGTAATCTCTTGGTGTGGCTGGCGTTAGCTTGTTGCGTAACGGGAAGGTTCATCATCGTATTCATGTGTGTTGTAAATATCAACTTCTTGTTATTGTACCGGTGATTTAAGATTTCCCAACTTGTTATATAATTTTCAGAGCTAATTTGGAGATGTTGAATCAAACGCTCAGCCTCACCCTTGATTTTGCTCTTGAGGAACTGCATTTTCTGAGCGTTTGAGAGTGAATGATTACTGTGGATAGCCTCAGTGAACAAGTCTTTGAACGACACCCACTGTTGGTACTGGCCGTTAAATACAGGAATATCAAGCTGAGGCGTCGACTTTTCTCTATGCGAAGCCGAATATAGTTTGATGTTGATAGCTCTCTTGATATCGTAGTATTTTTGCTCGTTTTCTGTGAATTTTGCCTCATACTGTTGGTTCGATCCGTCTAAATCACTATCTATTTCCCAATGCAAAAGATCTATCGCTTTCCACCGTGCTTGTAATGTCTTAAGCGTGTCTTCGAATTCCCATTTCTCATGCATGGTCTCGATGTTTATGTTGGTAACAGTTCTCGCAAAGGCCTTGAAATTACTGAGCTGCCTTTTCAACATATCATCCAGTTTGCTGTTGCTACCCGTGCTAGGTTTAGATTCTTCATTCCAGTCTAAGATCCTTGCTTGCACCGTTCTTCCATGTGTTGTTGGGGTGGCATCGTTCTCACTATCTTTTTGAGGTAATGATAGTTGTACCTTACGAGAAGTGGTAGGCTTCTCCTCATCAAAGTTTTCATTCTCGTGCGCCTTGCTGGGTTGTTGCTGTTGCGCTGCAGGAGATGGCTTGGAAGCGCTACTGATGCTTGCTTTCTCAATATATTGCTTAGCTTCTAAATATACCTGCTTAGTTTGGTGGTAGTAATGACCAACGAGGTAATCATCCTCGGACGTTAGATACTGGGTAAGCTTTTCATGATTTGCCTTAAATTCAATCCAACGACTTTCTAATGTTTCTAGACGTCTCTTGATAAGCTCTGGAGTTCGGCGTGCTGGACCATCTTTCTTAAAGTTGCTTAGAAGTCTCTTGATTTCTTCAGACAATAAGTTTTGTTGATAGAGTAAGTCCTTTACATCCATGATAATGTTAGAACTTGAATCAACTTGCTAAAAATAATTTGTTGTAAAAATATTGATTTATTACTCTATGATTAGGTATATTACGATTAGGTACCTTTCTTGATAATAATGTTCAAAATGTGCACAAACTTGATTCTGTATGTGGGCTTGTATTTCACAACAAAACTTCCACACTGTTGTACTCCTTGATACTTGCTGGTTCTTGATAGTTCAGCGTCTAATGTGCTCGCGAGTGCTCTATGCGCCTTCTCAATCCAGCCGGTGAGACCCGCTTGTGGGAGGCCGACTGTACCGATTCGCAAACACTCGAAAATCACAAAAATAGATCACTAAACCACAGTTCGAAGGACCAATGTTCGCGTCTTGATCTTGCTACACAAACTATCTTGATTGATCTTGATAAATAAAGAGTCTTTGTTTATAGTAAAATGATTTTTATTACGTAAACTTGAGTACAAATTAATTACTTGATATGCGCTAGCTACAGACAATGCCTTGATTGCAAATGTGACGAAATTATGAATGAATATAAAATGCTGACGCGATGACCTACTTAATGTGCGGTAAACCGTACAAATTGTATGATAGTAGTTTTAAAATATAAATTATATTCTATTCTAAGGTTAATTTTTAAATCGCACTTATAGTAATTATAAGTACCTACATAAGGTGAGATAAGATAAGATTAAATAAAACCATAATTTATGGATTGCAATTTTCTATTAAGATCTTGATTAAAATTTACAGTTAGATCAATTTAATATTAGGGAAATTATTTTCAAAAATCGTGATTTAAGGTGAGATATGCAAGTTCAGAAAAAGTACTTAATAGAATAGGTATCTTTTGTTGTTGATGATTGTTGATTATCTTTTGTTTTTAGTCGCACGAATAGCAAATTATTTTTTAAGTACTTTCGTTGTTCAAGTTGAGGTATTTCAGTAAAAAAAAAAGAACTGAATAGAATAGGTATCTTTTGTTTTTTATGATTGTTGTTTATCTTTTGTTTCTAAATGGTAAGAATTTAGATATTTTTTACTGCGGCACATACTAATAATATGGCAATTTGTGCATAGGTAATCATACATATAGAACTGAGTAAATTTTGTACATTTTGTACAGAAATTATAAAGTCATGTCTGGAAGACGTCGTCGTTCGAACATAGGTCGTTGTACAGTGAATGCCAGAAGAGTACGTTCAGCAAGAGATGAAGAATCGTCAACGGAACGTGAGGCTCGCCTCAGTCAGGCTCGGGATAGATATAGAGCTGAGAGAGAGAGAGAATCTTCAGTAGAGCGTGAGAATCGCCGCAGCCGGGATCGAGATAGGCATACGGTTCAGAGGGACAGAGAATCGCCAGTAGAGCGTGAGGCTCGCCTCAGTCAGCTTCGGGGTAGATATAGAGCTGAGAGAGAGAGAGAATCTTCAGTAGAGCGTGAGGTTCACCGCAGCCGAGATAGGGAAAGACATC
This sequence comes from Scoparia ambigualis, assembly GCA_963921215.1. NCBI lineage: Eukaryota > Metazoa > Arthropoda > Insecta > Lepidoptera > Crambidae > Scoparia > Scoparia ambigualis. Next base: position 41,576,599 of record OY992504.1, on the reverse strand, counting down.
GAATACATAGAGCCAGAGAATCATCAGCACGAGTTACTAATTCATGGGTGAATAAAGAAAATTCTGCCATGAATTACGATCCTTCGATTTCTTACAAGGACGATCGTATAGTATCAATAGGTACTATGTCAGTAGTGTGTGAACATTGCTTGGCATTGAAATTCAAGGACGAATCGAAAGGCATGTGTTGCTTACAAGGAAAAGTCAAATTAGAAGAAGTTCTCCCTCCATCTGAACCACTTCACTCTCTTCTTACGGGTGATCATCAGAAATCCAAGCAATTCATGCGCAATATACGCCGTTATAATAACGCATTTCAAATGACCTCTTTTAAGAGTAAGCAAGTCGTTGAGCGTGGGTTCATGCCTACATTTAAAATTCAAGGGCAAGTGTACCACTTAGCTGGGAGCTTGCTACCACTTCGACCCGATGATCACAAATTTCTGCAAATATATTTTATTGCAGATCCAGATACACAAGCATCTACGCGGTGTACAAGTGTTGCACAGCCAATTGATAGAGATTTGATTAGATCTCTCCAAGATATGTTACATTCTCAGAATTGCTACATACAGTCTTTCAAAACTGCGATTGAGAGTGTTCCAGCAGATACTCCTAACTTTAATGTCGTAATCCATGCAAATAAGGTTCCTGTTGGAGAACACAGAGGACGATACAATGCGCCTTCCACGAGTGAAGTAGCAGTGGTGATAGCTGGACAGCAATTTGACAAAGAGATATTGTATTGCATAGTCGTGATGATAATTTGCAAAAAATTTCAGAGTTACACAGATCTTATGACAGCTTACAATATCCTTTAATGCTATGTCGTGGAGAAAATGGTTATGCCATTAATATTTCTCAAGTTGACCCAATCGGTGGTACACCTCTGCGTAAAACAGTGTCATGTATGAACTACTATTGCTACCGTATAATGACAAGACGTAACAATTTCAATACTTTGCTTAGATATGGAATGTTAACAAACCAATACTTGGTAGATCAATATGCGAAAATTGAATCTGAGAGATTGGCCTACATCCGCAATAATCAAACTAAATTGAGAGCTGAAAATTACGTTCATCTTCAGGATGCTTTACAGGCGAATGAACACCGCAACGGCATTGGGCAGTTGGTTATACTACCTTCATCATTCACAGGTGGACCTCGATATTTACACGAAAAATCGCAAGACGCCATGACTTACGTAAGAAATTACGGCAAACCTGATTTATTTATAACTGCAACATGTAACCCAAATTGGCCGGAAATCAAAGAAAATATTAACACCAATTTAACTCCACAAGACAGATACGATATAGTTAACAGAGTCTTCCATTTAAAAGTACAGAAACTCCTGCACCTCATTAACAAGTCTCATATATTCGGTCCGCCGCGCTGTCATATGTACACAATAGAATGGCAGAAACGTGGCTTGCCACATGTACACCTGTTGGTGTGGTTAGTGAACAAAATTAGACCAAACCAAATTGACAGGGTTATTTCAGATGAATTACCGGATAAAGATGAAGATCCTATCCTGTACGAAATCGTAAAGAAACATATGGTACACGGCCCTTGCGGGACTTTAAACCCGAATTCTCCATGTATGCGAGATTCTAAATGCAGCAAAAAATTTCCGAAGTCGTTCCTAACTCAAAAAAGTACTAGCGATGACGGATATCCCAAATATCGTCGACGATCGCCAGAACAGGGTGGGCAAAATGCTACCGTCCGAAACCATGATATTGATAACCGATGGATCGTTCCCTATAATCCGCTCCTTTTGAAAATTTTCGATGCCAACATCAACGTAGAGTTGTGCAATTCAATAAAGTCAATTCAATATGTTACTAAGTACATTAATAAAGGCAGTGATCAAGCCACTTTCAGCATACAATCACCAAATGAAGTGGAAAAATATCAGTCTGGACGTTACATCTGCAGCTCTGAAGCTGTATGGAGGATTTTATCATTCGAAGTGCACGACCGGGCTCCCACAATTGTCCACCTTGCGGTTCATTTAGAAAATGGACAAAGAGTATATTTCACAGAGAACAATATACAAGAAGTTGTTAATAACCCGCGGGATACAACATTGACAGCATTCTTCAAGTTATGTGCCCAAGATGATTTCGCGAAAACACTGACATATGACAGAGTTCCAGGTTACTATACATGGAACCAGAGTTCTAAAACTTTTCAACGGCGAAAACAAGGTACTGCGGTTGATGATTTCCCCGGAGTAAAAAAAACGGATGCTCTTGGCAGAGTCTACGTAGTTCATCCCAACAACAGCGAATGCTTTTATGTGAGAATGTTACTGCATATTGTAAAAGGCCCGACATCCTTTGCACACCTAAGAACTGTACAAGGTGTTGTTTACAATACTTATCAAGCAGCATGCAAAGCTATGGGGCTCTTGGAAGACGATTCTCACTGGGAAAACACATTATCAGAAGCAGCTGTTTGTAGTTCAGCTACATCATTAAGATATTTATTTGCCGTCATAGTAGTGTTTTGTCAAGTAACTGATTCTGTTAATCTATGGAACAAATTTCAAGAAAATATGGCCAGTGATATTCTGATTCGGCGACGGCGAGAGTTAAACTCAGATGATGTACAATATGATCAAAACATATTTGACGAAGCATTATTGGAATTGAACAAAGTAGTGCAATTACTTTCGGGTAAATTGATCAAGGATTTTGGGCTGCCGATGCCAGCTAATACTACTAACTCAGATTTAACTAACAGTGCCGAATACACAAGAGAAACATCATACGATCAAACGAGACTTTTACAAAATATAGCTCAAGATGAGCCACGATTAAACATCGATCAGAAAAAAGTATTCACTGCATTACTTTCAACAATTGATAACAATGAAGGGAAATTGTTTTTCCTTGATGCCCCAGGAGGTACAGGAAAAACATTTTTAATCAATCTGCTTTTAAAAAAAGTGAGATCTATCGGAAAAATTGCGTTAGCTGTTGCGTCATCCGGCATTGCCGCTACGCTTTTGGAAGGAGGCCGAACCGCACACTCCACATTCAAGCTCCCGCTGAAAATCGCCACCGATGATAATAACAGCGTCTGTAGTGTTTCTAAACAGAGCAATACAGGAAAATTGATGCGTGACTGCTCATTAATAGTCTGGGACGAAGCTACCATGTCAAACAAGACGTCTGTGGAAGCACTGGATAGGACAATGCGCGATTTGCGCAAAAAAAAATTCACCTATGGGTGGATGTACAATTCTGTTCTCAGGAGATTTCCGTCAAATCCTACCAGTTGTGACTCGAGGAACACGTGCTGACGAAATAAATGCTTGCCTAAAAAGATCCAACCTTTGGCCACATGTCAATAAATTAGAGCTTAAAACTAATATGACGGTTTCGTCATCTTCACGTGAGAACAGGCTATTTCCAGAGATGCTGCTAAAAGTTGGCAAGGGAGAGTTAACACAAAGTGAGGGAAGGATTGACCTAGAAAACCTTTGCGTTTTGATAGACAACATCCAAGAGTTAGTCAACAATGTCTATCCTGACATTGATAACATAAGTTATAAGACAATATCTTGGTTTAAAGAAAGAGCGATTCTGTCACCAACTAACGAACAAGTAGATAAAGTAAATAACTTGATTCTTTCAAAGATTGATGCGCCGGCGAAAATATACTACTCGGTCGATACTGTTCTCGATTTGGAAGAAGTTGTTCATTTTCCTACAGAATTTCTAAATTCTTTGAACCCGTCTGGACTCCCTCCTCACAAAATGGTGTTGAAAGTAGGTTGTCCTGTTATTTTATTAAGAAACCTGAATCCACCTTAACTTTGCAATGGCACGCGTTTGCTGGTAAAATCATTGAAAACTTTCATAATAGAGTGCACAATACTCACAGGATGTGGTACCGGAGAAGATGTATTGATTCCCCGAATCCCTCTGATACCATCGGATTTACCCTTCCAATTTAAACGTTTACAGTTTCCGGTAAAGACATCTTTTGCAATGACCATTAATAAATCGCAGGGTCAAACCTTCAACATTGCAGGCTTAGATTTGAGCGTTGACTGTTTTTCACATGGACAACTGTATGTCGCTCTTTCAAGAGTGACCTCCAGAGAAAACATGTTTGTATTGTCTAATGACAAGAAAGCTGTGAACGTTGTTTATAAAGACATTCTGTAATATGTTGTAAAAATAAAATAAATAGTTAAAAATGTAAAAAGTAAATAAGTAAAAATGTAGTGTATGAATTTAGATATTCCAAAGATAGCAGGAAATCTTCATGGTATAGGGAAAGGGGGATTGTTTTACTCCAAATTTAACGCGTGCGGGCCACGGGCAGTAATGAATAAATCAAAACTACTGAATCGATTTTAATCACATAGGCTATATATTTTATACCCGTGCGAAGCCGGGGCGGGTCGCTAGTTAGTTAATAAATTAAATGAGTGTTCATCATTATTAGAAAACAATAAATTAAAATATGACATTGAAATTGAAAAATTAAATTATAAGTTAACTAGTTTGCAGGAGTCATTAACAAGTATGACTACTAGGTATGAGTCCTCAAAGAAGGAGATTGGGGAATACATACTGGCCCTAAATAACCTTTTGGATAGTTCTCGGACTGAGAACTTTGATAATGAGTCTAGGCAATCCGTGGCGGCAGGCCTGGCTGCCTCGGAGCATTCCATGTCCATACCAGTGTGTGATACCTCACCTTCTAAGCAGCTATGCCATGGTTTGTCCAGTTTGAATTCCAATATTTCTTACCAAAAAGACAATAAATGTAGTAAAAGTAGCACTCTAATGTTTAGTGATGAAATTGGAAGAGGGTTGGGCCAATTTTAAAACACTGAGGGGCAAACTGTCTTAAATTATTGTATGTCTGGTTTGACATACCATGATATAATGGAAAAATTGATTTCACATGACCTTAATAATGTAGAAACTGTTATTATTTTAATTGGGAAAAGGGAAAATGTAAACAAAAAAGTATTAGTTAACTTTTATGAAAAATTACTTTCTTTAAATATTCCAAAAATTATAATGTTCACACTTCCTTACAGTAAAAACTTGCCACACGAAGAAAATAATTATAGATTTAAGCTTAATTTGACATTGAATACAATGGCTTTCTATGAAAAGAAAGTAGAATTAATAGACATAAATAAATTATTAGATAATAATTTTATATTGACAAAAGATAAATATTATCTTAAGACTTATTTTAAGCGACAGATAGCAAATTCGCTATCATTTTATTTTAAGTATTTAGCCAATAACATGGCTAGCTCAGCGGCTTCTATTGAGCTGCAACATACTGACATGCCAATTCAGACTTTGGAATATGTTCCAAATAATTTAAATTAGATTATAAGACACCGAGGACACCTCTAGCAAATTATTGGAATTAAATTATAGGACAAAAGAGGAACTCTTTTGCAAAATGTTTGCAAATAAAATGAAATTAAATCAATGTAAAAATAGCTTTATAAAAAGCCCCGGTCAATCATTAAATTTAAAAAATGTAGAATCTTTGAACATTGTTCACCAGAACATCCAAGGAATGATGGGCAAAGATTTAGAGATTGAATTGTTCATGAACTGTAATAATATTGATATTCTTTGCATTACCGAGCACTGGCTTAGAGACCATCAGTTCATGTTCAATTTTAAAAATCATTTGGTAGGAAGTTCGTTCAGTCGAGGAAATGCAATACATGGTGGCTCCTTAATTATTGTTAGTAAAAAGTTTAAATTAAAAGAACGCAAAGACATAGTGAGCCTCTCGGTTGAGCGAACAATAGAAATAGCTTGTGTGGAGTTGGAGCAGTTTGTTGTGATAAGTGTATACAGACCTCCTTCAGCATTGTATGATCTTTTTGAAAAAGTTATGGATGAGACATTGCGTAAGGTCCGCAATGTAGGTAAAACAATAATTGTTTGCGGTGATTTTAATATAAATTTGCTAGAAAACTCCACATTGTCAACTATAATTAAAAACTTATTTCTATCATACAATTTGAATAATTTATTTTTGGAGCCGACAAGAATAACTGCCACTTCGGCCACCTGTATTGATAACATATATACAAATGTAAAACCACTGGCTAAGCAAATTATTAATAACCTGGCCTCTGATCATTGTGGCCAAATGGTCAGCTTTCCACACCAGCGTAAGCAAGTGATGAAAAAGAATATCACTGTTGTGCCAAAAACTGCAGGTCGGTTGGAACGCTTTAAAAGCAATCTAGATACAAAATAAAATTATTTAGAATACAATGACAACCCTGATGTCTTTTATAATGATTTTTTTAACATATATTGTTCAGAATTTAATAAATCTTTTGTTCCAAAAAAGATCTCGGTAAGTGGTACTGCATCTTTTAATGAATGGGCTACAATTGGTATTCACAAAAGTAGGAAACGCCTTTCTGAACTTTATGGTGAACGCAACTATAACACCAGCGACGACTTCAAATTATATGTTAAAAATTATTCAAAGTTATTTAAAAGAGTATGCCGATTAGCCAAGGCAAACTATCTGAGTTCTAAGATTAAGAATAGTAATGACAAAATAAAAATGACATGGAATATTATAAATAGTGAAACAGGAAAGGTCAGAAGTCGTAATAATGAGTACAATTTAAATTGTGATAATAAAACCTTGACTTCTGATGCTGATGTTGCTGCAGCATTTGAGAGGTTTTTTACTGACATTCCAGTTTCAACTACAAGCGCCTTGATTTCCTCCCCCACTGTAGCTGAATCTGTTTTGAAGGAGAATGTTAAAGATTGTGAAAGTAATTTCAGTTTTCAAAAAATTTGTGTTATAGATATAATAAAAACATTTAACACTCTCAATAAAAAGAAAACTGCTGATCTGTGGGGTAATTCCGTGGATGTCGCTAAATCTGTAGTTATGACAATAGCTCCAGTTTTAGCTTGCATATTCAACGAATGCATTGACTGTGGTGTTTTTCCTGACCTAATGAAACATAGCAAATTAATTTCATTGTTTAAATCAGGTAGCACTTCTGACCCCTCTAATTTTAGACCTATTTCTGTGCTACCCACATTTAGTAAAATTTTTGAAAAGTTGATGCTAGACCAAATTCAAATTCATTTTCATAGAAATAAACTTTTACATTGTAAACAGTATGGTTTTACTAGGGGTCGCTCAACAACTGACGCCGGTGTTGAGCTTTTAATCCAAATATTTGATACCTGGGAGGAATCACAGGATGCCCTAGAGGTATTTTGTGATTTATCCAAGGCTTTCGATTGTGTTTTACATGAAACTTTGGTCAGGAAGCTTAACCACTATGGAATTAGGGATGCTTCTTTGAGCCTTCTAATCTCATACTTGAGTATAAGGATTCAGAAGGTCGACATTAACGGTAAAAGATCTCCGGGATCAGTGGTTACAATGGGAGTTCTGCAGGGTTCAATACTACGTCCATTCTTGTTTTTGGTTTATATTAATGACTTACCTTATTTTGTAAAAGACAGTCATGAGATAGTATTGTTTGCTGATGATACTTCACTTTTATTCAATGTGAAACGACGACACCCAAATTATGACGATGTGAATAATGCGATCTCAAAGATTGTTCACTGGTTTAGTGTAAATACTTGCTATTAAACGAAGGAAAAACCAAATGTGTAAGATTTGTATTGCCTAATGTTAAGTAAGTAACAACTAGTGTACAAATTAAAGATAAGAATGTGAATCCTGTGGACACCACTGTGTTTCTAGGCATCACGTTAGATGCCAAGCTTCAGTGGGGCCCACATATAGCTAAATTGTCGAATAGACTTAGCTCTGCGGCTTATGCAGTAATGAAGATCCGTCAGTTAACTGACGTTGATACATCCAGATTAGTTTATTTCAGTTACTTTCATAGTGTAATGTCGTACGGCATTTTACTGTGGGAAAATGCTGCCGACATTCAAACTATCTTTGTGCTTCAGAAGAGGGCTATTCAAGCAATATATAACCTAAAGGCTGGCGACTCTCTCAGAGAGAGATTTAAGAATATAAATATAATGCCAGTTGCATCACAATACATTTATGAAAATTTGATTTATGTTCATAAAAATACTGGAATGTTTTCAAAAAACAGTGATATTCACAATGTAAACACTAGAAGTAAGAACAAATTAGCAGTACCTTATACTAGGCTCCATAAAATAAATAATTATTTTAGGGGTCTGTGTGTAAGATTTTACAACAAAGTACCAAATGATATTCAGAAATTAGATCTTAATAAATTTAAAATTAAAATCAAAGAAAAGCTTTATAAAAAAGCTTATTATAAAGTGTCAGATTACACAGAAGACAAAACAGCTTGGATCTGAAATGCTCCAAGCACTCCAACAGCATTTCTAATTGTCTTTATTTAATTGATACTACATTGTATGTATTGTAATTTTGTATTGCATCATATTTTATATTTTTAAATTCATATTTTGTATTGGCCTGGTAACGACATACTCTTTTTTTTGTTTGTAAATGTCGTTGCTTTTGTGCGCTGTGGTTTCTTGCGCCCATTCTTTGCCACAGTTAAAAAATTATGTCCTGTAGGTTAAAAAAGATTTGGACGATTCAAAGTACTTATTAATTGAGTTTATTGAATAAATATATTTTGACTTGACTTGACTTGACTTGTTGCCGCGTGAAGCGCGTGTAACATACGACGAGGTTAAAGGGAAAGGCGGGAAAGGCTTACCGCTGGGTAGGCACGCTCACGAGCTGAACGTTGGTCGCGGATAGCGCTAGCGATGCGGGCGATGCAGCGGGCTTTCGCTGGTGAGGGCAGTAGCACACACACTTCACTTGTTTCACTGTACTGGTCGAGGGCGTTAGGGGCGAGATGATAGCACTAGCTCTGTGTCACTGTACACTTCACATAGGGCGAAGGCGTTTGGACTGAGTTCAATGGCGTGGTTCGGATGCGCGGCGGGGTTTGGTTTGACGCCTGCTAACACACTGATTCGGCGCCAGTCGGCGCGGGGTGATGCGGCCGCGCTTCGCCGGCGGCGGCCTGCTCGACTCTCATTGGCCGTCGAAGGGGCGGCAGCAATTGGTCGTTGCGTTGGCGCAAACAATAACTTTAGATCAATTTTTTTATTTACCAAATGTTTTACAAAAACAAAGTATCCATGTAAGATTGCAATTCTTCAAAATCATCATTTCCTTCTACATTAAATTACTTAGATTTGAACTCCGACGAATATTGTGATGCACCTTGTCATATTGTAATAGATTGTTTAATGTATGCTATGCTTTGTACACGACTGAAATAGACGAGACATCTGTGCAGCTATCAGTATTTGAAATCATCTTTTTAAAGTAAAATTAATGAGGAGGAAATGTTTAAAGCATTTGAGGAACTATACATCTGAAATGGTATTATGATCCCAATAACAACACCGATATTTATATTTCAATATAATAACGCTGGTATAAGCATTCCTAACAATCCCACAGATCATAAAAAGTCTAAACAGATAGAAATTAGAGGTACCACTCAAGAGAGCAAATTACTAACAAAGTAATAAAGCTTGAATATTATCTCCACAGGAGACCAACAAGCTGTCATTTTCTCGAAAGTGATGCCCTCTACAAAGTTCCAGGAATTGAGAAATAAATTAATATTCTTTGATTCCTAATTGGTGCAAAAATCTTAAGCATACATAACATAAGATGTTAATAACAAACATTTAATAACATGTGATGTGCCTTCTTAACATAAGATGTCAACTTATCAAAGAATGTATTAAATTACTTATTAAATTGAACATACAGAACTTATGATGTTAATAACAATAACATGCGATGTACCCACATAACTTTAGATATTATTCATTAAAGAATGTATTAAATTACTTATTAAGTTGAACATACATAACATAAGATGTTAATAGCAAACATGTAATAACATGTGATGTACCTGCTTAACTTAAAATGTTAATTTATCAAAGAATGTTTTAATTACTTATTAAATTGAATATACAGAACTTATGATGTTAATAACATGTAATAACTTATGATGTACCTACATAACATAAGATGTCAATTTATCAAAGAATACATTAAATTACTTATTAAGTTAATATTATTTTATGTTACATTGTAGTATGGAAAGAGTACCTCAGTAACTATTTTAAGCAGCTATTTGCTATTTTTGTTAAAGTAAGTGTATCCTATTTTCGGGGGGGACTGTTGGAATATACGAAAATACTCTATTCAATTGTATTTATTGATTATACGATACGATTACTTTGTGTAACATCACTATTTTTGTATTAGTCACTCAAACGACTTTTCATTATAAAACCGTTGTACTAACGGAGCGACATTTACTTTAATAAAAGCTTTCGTTCAGACAACTACGAAGTTTTACTTTGCCGTCACTACGTCCCTGCCAACAGATCTGTACTGGAATTCATTTCAAAATTTGTGTGGGACAGATATTGTATTTAACTTAACGAGGTCTTAACTGTCTAAGTCCATGTAAATAAATTCACCTTGTTTCCCACTTTTGTAATTAAGGTTCCAAATTTCAAACTGATCTTTAGCATCAACACAACAGCCACCTATAATATCTTAGTAAGCGACCCTTTTGATCAATCAATGGGCTTGTGTATAATGCCCAATTAAAACCACTCTGCCGTACGGAAGCCCCGTTTGGCACGCATTATTCCATTCACATAGAAGGCTCTGTCCGCATGATATTGGCACTAAGAAAACAGCTACCAAAATCGATATTTGTGAACGTCACACGTACTACTGAATATACCTCGATGTTTCTATTCATGTTTAAGCGACAACACATCTGGTTCCTTTGAATATAGTACTAGCGACAATTGGCAACTTTATTCAGAGGCAGAAGCTGCGGCCAGTTCCTACTTGCGCCCGCCATAGTAAGCAGCCCGTAAAAGATGGTTGTTTAGTGATTTGCGCGCCGGAAACATATCCCGACTTGTTTGCGCGCTGCAAATGGATGCGGTGCGATTGGATCCGTTGTAAGCGCAGCCGCAAAGGCGCCGATATACAAATACGGTACCAGTAATTGTGCGACACAACATGTCTCTAGCGCGGAATAATAGCCCTTATTTGTGTTCTGTATTATTTTAAAACAACTCGAGGTGTATACGTACTGCCTTTTTATTAGAGTATTTGTCGGCATTTTTGAAATAATAATTTAAGTTTTTCGTATATTTCAAACGTCTGTGATCCGTTTCCAAAAGCATAGTTTAAGTGTCAAACTATCTGTGGGCAGTGAGAATGATCTGTGGTAGCCAAAGATTCTGAAATTACAAACTTATGCTAAGCTCAAAACTACATTATTAAGGTTGTTTATTACGATAAAATAATTAAATCAAATCATAATCATTTTATTCAAGAAAACTTTATAAATAAGCGTTTTATAATAAGGCGTACTTAAATGGCCGTAAAAGGCGACTAACAGACTAAATACTGCACATAAATCCAACAGCATAGAGCGGCGATGGGCTCACCACCTGTCACGCTGAGCACATGTGCAGTCGCTATTTGGTGAAAAGTGGACTATGGTAGAGGACTGCTTTTGCTGTCCTCATGGCCTAGTCCCTGACTAAATTAATTAAAGTTACCTTAATAGTCGTGATTAAATGTATGTATGTAATTTTTGTTAGACTACAATTGAATCGTAAGGCCCGTGTCGCGCAAAAACACAGCTGAATATTTGCCACTGTACTTCCCGAACCTTTCGATCTTTACATTTGAAGAAACTTTTCTGAAAAGGTCGGAGGGAAATCACGAATCGAATACAAATTCTTTAGGCAACATGTTTCAAGTGTCAAAGGCAAAACTTACGTACCCTGAACCAATCCGAAGGACAGTATTAATATTATTTGAAATTTGACAAAAGAAATCTTCGTCTACTATTACATAAAGAACCCCGTCATTTACCGTGTTTCCACGCAGACCCTAGCAACGGGAGTGCTAGTTTACAAAGCTTTATTACTTTTGTGTAATACGATGTTTTTTCTTAATTGGAATATCTGTTTATTGTTTTGCTGTCGTAGGCCCTGACGAATATTTATGATTCCATTATTTTCTAGGAATTGGGATACATTACTGTATTGTGTTATAATTGTTGTCGACGCCTGTTAAGGCACCGGACATAAAATCGATGGGAAGGAGGAAACTTGTGCGGAAACGTGAACGGCAGGGCACGGGCAGGGCACGGCAGGGCAAAAAGGCAGGGTTCTCGTTGTTCCTCCTTCCCATCGATTCTATGTCCAGCGTCCCTAACAGGCGTCGACATATTTTGGTCCTTCGATTGCTCGGTCTGTGGCGAGTTAAAGATGCGTGCGCGCGCGCGGTATTTCGACCGCGTCATTCTTCTAATGAGCCGAACGAACGTGCCGATGAATTAGCTGAAGGTCGCGCGGACGGACGGTCATACAACAGACTCGACCGAATAAGTGTTTTATTCTGCAACTTCACTCGTCGCCGCTTTGGCGCAAACAATTGTTTAAAAAAGTATTTCATATCAATAATTAAGGCTACAGTGATCATATTAAACACTCAATGTTTACAGATATAGGTACACCGAAGAAATACAATGACGACCTCCTTGGTCGAGTGGTTTGTACACCGGTTTTCATGGTGTCGCCATCTCTGAGGTCCCGGGTTCGATCCCCGGTCGGGTCAATTTAGAGAAAAACTGTTTTTCTAAATTGATTTCGGGTCTGGGTGTTTTTTCTATGTTTATGTACATTTATCCGTTATCTTACCATATAAACGAGTTTCACAAGAATACTCATCTTGGTCTAGATAGTTGGTGTGAGCGTAAACAAAACTTATTTATTATTTATTTATTTACAATGCTGTAAGTTGCCTTGTCTTGTCTCTGCCATTGTAAAACAATCTTTTGTAAATTGCAAATCGAATAGGACGGCGGCGGCATTGCCCTCGCCCAATGCAAAAATCAGTAGCGCTAGCGCCGCCAGACAGGCGTAGTAAAGCCGGCATCGAACAGATTACCGGCCCAATGCACCGACCATTCAGGTATTATAACTTGAGACGACATAACGTAGAAATGTTTGCAACGCAACGCACTGCAACCGCTTTGTTAGAAGTGACTGGGCGTTTGCAGCTCATGGGCCGCCACTCAGGGCGCATAAAATTGCTTCGCGGTGTCATCTCTAAGTAGTTATAATACCTCAATGGCACCGAGACGGCAAAAGCTCCGTGCCACGGCGGGGCTTGACTTGGCGTTTGGGGGACATTTGCCGCTTACAGAACGCGTTAGCGTACCTGTACATCATCATCATCATCATCCTATAAACGTCCCACTGCTGGGCACAGGTCTCCCACGTGAACAATAGCACGTGGGGATATTGGGCCATAACCCACCACGCTAGCCCAATGCGGGTTGGTCGGTTTTAACGACTGCCATCTTACGACAACAACCGGGACCAACGGCTTAACGTGCCTTCCGAAGCACGGAGGAGATCGAGAAGTTTCTAAATTTGGTCACCTATCCAGCGACCCGGCATTGAGAAAGTTTCTTAGCGCGTAAGATCGCGAGCCGAACGCGCTAGCCGCTGCGACATCGAGCTCCTCACACCTGTACAACGAGCACGATTACTTTAGACGTCTGATGTTGCCAAAATTACAATTTGAACAACACTAAAAAGGAAATAGTTACAATGTAACCTGACCGCACCGCACTCAGTAATTTCTTGACAATATAATGTACAGTATTTTGAAAATGGTTAGCCTTATTTGAGAAAAGAAAAGAAAAGGAACAGGCACAAACAAATGAAGAAAAAAACATATTTTTTTTTAGCTTTTATTGATTGATTTTCCAACCAGTAGTAATATTTGTAGGTGGTTTATCGTCTAAAGTTTAGTTTTCATCGTTCTCATGATGGAGCAGTACAAGCGTAGTACCCAATAATGCCTGTACCCGCGGCCCTGAGTAAGACGAGGGCCCTTCAGATGGCGGGCTGGCGGCTGGCGGCTGGGGCGGCTGGCTGCTGGCGGCTGGCGGCTGGCGGCTGGCGGCTGGCGGCTGGCGGCTGGCGGCTGGGGCGGCTGGCTGCTGGCGGCTGGCGGCTGGCGGCTGGCGGCTGGCGGCTGGGGCGGCTTGCAGCTGGCGGCTGGCGGCTGGCGGCTGACGGCTGGCGGCTGGGGCGGCTGGCTGCTGGCGGCTGGTGGCTGGCGGCTGGCGGCTGGCGGCTGGGGCGGCTGGCTGCTGGCGGCTGGCGGCTGGCGGCTGGCGGCTGGCGGCTGGGGCGGCTGGCTGCTGGCGGCTGGCGGCTGGCGGCTGGCGGCTGGGGCGGCTGGCTGCTGGCGGCTGGCGGCTGGCGGCTGGGGCGGCTGGCTGCTGGCGGCTGGTGGCTGGCGGCTGGCGGCTGGCGGCTGGGGCGGCTGGCTGCTGGCGGCTGGCGGCTGGCGGCTGGCGGCTGGGGCGGCTGGCTGCTGGCGGCTGGCGGCTGGGGCGGCTGGCTGCTGGCGGCTGGCGGCTGGCGGCTGGCGGCTGGGGCGGCTGGCTGCTGGCGGCTGGCGGCTGGCGGCTGGGGCGGCTGGCTGCTGGCTGCTGGCGGCTGGCGGCTGGCGGCTGGGGCGGCTGGCTGCTGGCGGCTGGCGGCTGGCGGCTGGCGGCTGGGGCGGCTGGCTGCTGGCGGCTGGCGGCTGGCGGCTGGCGGCTGGGGCGGCTGGCGGCTGGCGGCTGGCGGCTGGCGGCTGGCGGCTGGCGGCTGCCGAATGTTGATGCAATGGCAAATACTGTAAATAAGATTTTTAATGTTATGGCAATATTATGGTAAATGATGTTAAATAATGAAAAAAATTACCAATATTTCATATCATCAGCCGCTTTCCCAAGGCGGGTTAGTGGGTTTGCTAACTAAATTTAATTAAGTAAAATTCTAAACACTTAAAAAAGACGACAACCTCAGGCGGGAATCGAACCACGCACCTTCCGCATTCCGGGCGGCTGCCTTAACCACTTGGCTACCGAGGTCTGGCTTTCAACCGTCGAAATTTGTCAGTGCTTGATGCTTATGTTTTTAGTCAACATTGCTTCATCAAATCATAGAAGTTTTCACCTCTGAGATCCGAAAGAAATATTTTTACAAATATTTGAACATTCGGTTAAGATGAAGCTGCGTTTATAGATTAATGTTTTATATTTTAGCGTTTATTAACGCTTAAATATACTTAAGTAAAATTCTAAACACTGAAAAAAGACGACAACCTCAGGCGGGAATCGAACCACGCACCTTCCGCATTCCGGGCGGCTGCCTTAACCACTTGGCTACCGAGGTCTGGCTTTCAACCGTCGAAATTTGTCAGTGCTTGATGCTTATGTTTTTAGTCAACATTGCTTCATCAAATCTTAGAAGTTTTCACCTCTGAGATCCGAAAGAAATATTTTTACAAATATTTGAACATTCGGTTAAGATGAAGCTGCGTTTATAGATTAATGTTTTATATTTTAGCGTTTATTAACGCTTAAATATACTTAAGTAAAATTCTAAACACTGAAAAAAGACGACAACCTCAGGCGGGAATCGAACCACGCACCTTCCGCATTCCGGGCGGCTGCCTTAACCACTTGGCTACCGAGGTCTGGCTTTCAACCGTCGAAATTTGTCAGTGCTTGATGCTTATGTTTTTAGTCAACATTGCTTCATCAAATCTTAGAAGTTTTCACCTCTGAGATCCGAAAGAAATATTTTTACAAATATTTGAACATTCGGTTAAGATGAAGCTGCGTTTATAGATTAATGTTTTATATTTTAGCGTTTATTAACGCTTAAATATACTTAAGTAAAATTCTAAACACTGAAAAAAGACGACAACCTCAGGCGGGAATCGAACCACGCACCTTCCGCATTCCGGGCGGCTGCCTTAACCACTTGGCTACCGAGGTCTGGCTTTCAACCGTCGAAATTTGTCAGTGCTTGATGCTTATGTTTTTAGTCAACATTGCTTCATCAAATCTTAGAAGTTTTCACCTCTGAGATCCGAAAGAAATATTTTTACAAATATTTGAACATTCGGTTAAGATGAAGCTGCGTTTATAGATTAATGTTTTATATTTTAGCGTTTATTAACGCTTAAATATACTTAAGTAAAATTCTAAACACTGAAAAAAGACGACAACCTCAGGCGGGAATCGAACCACGCACCTTCCGCATTCCGGGCGGCTGCCTTAACCACTTGGCTACCGAGGTCTGGCTTTCAACCGTCGAAATTTGTCAGTGCTTGATGCTTATATTTTTAGTCAACATTGCTTCATCAAATCTTAGAAGTTTTCACCTCTGAGATCCGAAACAAATATTTTTACAAATATTTGAACATTCGGTTAAGATGAAGCTGCGTTTATAGATTAATGTTTTATATTTTAGCGTTTATTAACGCTTAAATATACTTAAGTAAAATTCTAAACACTGAAAAAAGACGACAACCTCAGGCGGGAATCGAACCACGCACCTTCCGCATTCCGGGCGGCTGCCTTAACCACTTGGCTACCGAGGTCTGGCTTTCAACCGTCGAAATTTGTCAGTGCTTGATGCTTATGTTTTTAGTCAACATTGCTTCATCAAATCTTAGAAGTTTTCACCTCTGAGATCCGAAAGAAATATTTTTACAAATATTTGAACATTCGGTTAAGATGAAATTTTACTTAAGTATATTTAAGCGTTAATAAACGCTAAAATATAAAACATTAATCTATAAACGCAGCTTCATCTTAACCGAATGTTCAAATATTTGTAAAAATATTTCTTTCGGATCTCAGAGGTGAAAACTTCTATGATTTGATGAAGCAATGTTGACTAAAAACATAAGCATCAAGCACTGACAAATTTCGACGGTTGAAAGCCAGACCTCGGTAGCCAAGTGGTTAAGGCAGCCGCCCGGAATGCGGAAGGTGCGTGGTTCGATTCCCGCCTGAGGTTGTCGTCTTTTTTCAGTGTTTAGAATTTTACTTAAGTATATTTAAGCATTAATAAACGCTAAAATATAAAACATTAATCTATAAACGCAGCTTCATCTTAACCGAATGTTCAAATATTTGTAAAAATATTTCTTTCGGATCTCAGAGGTGAAAACTTCTAAGATTTGATGAAGCAATGTTGACTAAAAACATAAGCATCAAGCACTGACAAATTTCGACGGTTGAAAGCCAGACCTCGGTAGCCAAGTGGTTAAGGCAGCCGCCCGGAATGCGGAAGGTGCGTGGTTCGATTCCCGCCTGAGGTTGTCGTCTTTTTTCAGTGTTTAGAATTTTACTTAAGTATATTTAAGCGTTAATAAACGCTAAAATATAAAACATTAATCTATAAACGCAGCTTCATCTTAACCGAATGTTCAAATATTTGTAAAAATATTTCTTTCGGATCTCAGAGGTGAAAACTTCTAAGATTTGATGAAGCAATGTTGACTAAAAACATAAGCATCAAGCACTGACAAATTTCGACGGTTGAAAGCCAGACCTCGGTAGCCAAGTGGTTAAAGCAGCCGCCCGGAATGCGGAAGGTGCGTGGTTCGATTCCCGCCTGAGGTTGTCGTCTTTTTTCAGTGTTTAGAATTTTACTTAAGTATATTTAAGCGTTAATAAACGCTAAAATATAAAACATTAATCTATAAACGCAGCTTCATCTTAACCGAATGTTCAAATATTTGTAAAAATATTTCTTTCGGATCTCAGAGGTGAAAACTTCTAAGATTTGATGAAGCAATGTTGACTAAAAACATAAGCATCAAGCACTGACAAATTTCGACGGTTGAAAGCCAGACCTCGGTAGCCAAGTGGTTAAGGCAGCCGCCCGGAATGCGGAAGGTGCGTGGTTCGATTCCCGCCTGAGGTTGTCGTCTTTTTTCAGTGTTTAGAATTTTACTTAAGTATATTTAAGCGTTAATAAACGCTAAAATATAAAACATTAATCTATAAACGCAGCTTCATCTTAACCGAATGTTCAAATATTTGTAAAAATATTTCTTTCGGATCTCAGAGGTGAAAACTTCTAAGATTTGATGAAGCAATGTTGACTAAAAACATAAGCATCAAGCACTGACAAATTTCGACGGTTGAAAGCCAGACCTCGGTAGCCAAGTGGTTAAGGCAGCCGCCCGGAATGCGGAAGGTGCGTGGTTCGATTCCCGCCTGAGGTTGTCGTCTTTTTTCAGTGTTTAGAATTTTACTTAAGTATATTTAAGCGTTAATAAACGCTAAAATATAAAACATTAACTTTAATTAATTTTGTTAATTAATTCATATCGGTACCTACGTATTTACGGTACGAAATTATCTTTTTTTTTAAATTTCACATCGCATAATATTATATCAATGATATATCAATGATCAACCACAGTTTTAGCAACCCTGTCAGTTCCTTTCCAGGTACTGGAAGATTATTTATTCTGTAAGACAAATCAAATTCCATTCATTTTTATTGCTCCCGTAGGAAATCGGGCTTGTATTGCCCTTTTACGTTAGGATATTTTATTAGATTTCCAAACATTGGAAAACGAATTGAAAGTTCTTGGAAGTCGTCTTGCGATCTTACTTATTAAGGTAGACATAGAAACAGAAATAGCTTCCTTTTCTTCGGCAAAGGTCGTAGATATTACACATAAAAAAAGGAAAATCTATAGCAATAAGTAGGAGAGCCCACAGCTGCACAGCCGCGGGCGGCGCGGCGCGGCGGCGGGCGGCGGCGGCGGGCGGCGGCGGCGGGCGGCGGCGGCGGGCTGCGGCGGCGGGCGGCGGCGGCGGGCGGCGGCGGCGGGCGGCGGCGGCGGGCGGCGGCGGCGGGCGGCGGCGGCGCGGCGGCGGCGGCGGCGGCGGGCGACGGCGGCGTAACGATGCGATGGGACACTCAATTAAAAAGGCGCACGCGGCCGGTTCGGGCCGCCCGCCCGCCGCCCGCCGCCGCTACGCACACGCGCGCAGGAGGCCAACTCACGGCAATCACAACAGTTACTGTTATTTGAGATAACATTTCTATCCACGATAGTCTACTGATTCTCGAGTTAATATTATTTGGCAAAGTAAACCACGACACTTGGTGCTCACCATATTACCCTTGTGATATAGTGAATTACACTATCAGCACGTACTCAATAGTACGTGATAATTAAGGTCTTCCTGATTGACAAGGCGTCCTTCCTCTAGTCACGTATAGATGTGATGTTAATTAGTATTTAAGATGATACACTAGAGGATAAAGATGATTGATTCAACGCAAGACATTGTTTCATTTCGGGTCTCCGTCCCAACGCCATTACATGGCGACCGTGACATGGTGTCACAAGTCCGCGCCGCGAAATCGCTAGTTGAAGTCTACAAAATATCAGGAAAATAGTGCTACACGGGCCTACAAGAAGGACGAAGGAAATAAGAAGAAAAACTGTAAGCCAAAATTGTTTAACTATGGGAAACCCACAATCTAAAGACAATATTATTGTCAGTCAATCACCAACTCAATCGGCGGCAGCATCAACTCCCTTGGCCGTTGGGATGCAACTTTCAGAGATCTTTTTACTGACCATCGTCGTTGTACTAGCGGGCTATATAGTACTTAGGCTGCTACGTTACTTCAACGCACGACTATTAGAAGAGGTAGAACGCAGAGCGATTCGACGGGCAATTGGACCAGCACAGAACGTGTAAGCCAGCACGAATTAATATAACTATGCTACCAAGAATCTATGTGTGTGTGTGAGTGATTTTTTTTTCTAAAGTGTTCATGGCAAACCTGTCAGAACTCTTGAGTGAGCTTAAGGCTATTAGAGACTCTATTATTAAAGTAAGTAAGGACAAACGTTATTCCGCTCAGGGGCAGAATAAGTTTTTAAGAGCAAAGGAAATTAAAAATATTTTTGAACAAATATCTGCAGACTTATGTAAAAAAAGGGATAGATGCTGTAGAATTACAAATAACAAAAGCAATATTAGAAAGAAATTAATTATTTAGGGCATGTTATTACGCCAAACGGGGTGTTGCCAGACAACAGTAAAATCGAGGTCTTGGAAAAGTTCCCAGTACCTAAAAATGTAAATGAGATTCGTCGTTTTGTGGCTTTTGCGAACTTTTATAGGAAATTCATAAAAAACTTTGCCACAATAGTGTACCCACTAAACCGTCTTTGTAAGAAACATGTCGAGTTTCAGTGGACGGAAGAATGTGACGTGGCATTTCAGACCTTAAAAAAGTCACTTAGTTCATTTCCTGTCTTAGATTATCCAGATTTTGGAAAAGATAATGTTTTCCGGTTGCAAACCGATGCGTCAGGGGTAGCCTTGGGGGCTGTATTATCAAATGGAAATAATAAGCCCGTAGCTTATGCAAGCAGACAATTAAACAGTTCAGAAATAAACTACCCAACCATTCATAAAGAGTTATTAGGGGTAGTGTGGGCTATAAAACATTTTCGACCATATTTATACGGACGAAAATTTAAAATATTAACAGATCATAGACCATTGGTTCATTTATTTAGCATAAAAGATCCTAGTAGCCGTTTAACTAAGTTTAGACTTTGTTTAGAAGAATATGATTTCGATATTGAATACATAAAAGGTTCCGAAAATGTAACGGCAGATGCCTTATCGAGAGTCATTATAACATCAGACGAGTTAAAAAATCTAAATTCAAATTTTTTGGGGGTATTAACCCGTTCAATGAAAAGAACCATGGAGCAAAATAATGAACCCGCTACCTCTGGAAGTAGCAGGGTTGAGCCCCCTGTTGATCATAGGCAACCAAGAGTGGTAGATATTATGCAGAAATCACAAAATGATGTAAGGTTAGATATTTGTTCGTATGAAAACTTCGTGAAGTTGAGGAAAAAGAAAAGATACGTCTCACAGACGGGTGATATGTTATTTAGTGACTCTACTATTTACATAAATCAGGAATCTCTACTAACGGAGGCGCGCCGAGACGCAACGATAGGAGAACTGAGTGCATTATGTAAAAAATATAATATTGTAGAAGTCGTTGTGATTAAAAATGGGTTTAATAAAAAGTTTATTAAAATTTTGACCCAAACTTTCATGAAACATAAAGAATTACCGCGGTTATGTATTATTAATAACCAAGTTGAACATGTTACAAATAAAGACTTGATACGTGTTATACTAAATGATTATCATTTATTGCCGACAAGTGGTCATGTAGGCATAAATAAAATGACTAAGAATATTCGAAAAAAATATTTTTGGAGTAATATGCAAAAAGACATAACTGAATATGTGACTCGCTGTAAAGATTGCCAAAAGCAGAAATTTTGTAATAAAAATAATAAAGAGAAAATGGTAATAACCACTACAGCATCTACTTCTTTTGAAAAATTATATTTAGATATTGTGGGGCCGTTGGAGGTCGATAATTTGGGTAATAAATACATATTAACAATACAATGCGAATTGACAAAGTTTGTAGAAGCTTACCCAATACTTGATAAGTCAGCTGAAACTGTTGCTAGGGTTTTTACTGAAAATTTTATTTTACGATATGGTACTCCCAGGGTTATTGCGACTGACTGTGGAACGGAATTTATTAATTCCACGTTAGAAACAGTATGTAAATTGCTAAATATTGATAAGTTAAATTCAACACCCTATCATCATGAGAGTATAGGTTCGCTAGAAAACTGGCACAAACATCTCGGATGTTACTTGAGAATACAAACACAGAATCAGTCGGCAAATTGGAGTACCTGGATACCATATTGGTGCTTTGCTTATAATAATTCTGTAAATACTAGTACCAAATACTCCCCTTATGAACTAGTTTTTGGGAAAACATGTAACGTACCTAGTAATTTAGTTAGTAAAGTTGATCCCTTATATGTATACGACAATTATCCATCGGAGTTAAAATTTAGATTGCAAAAAGCTCATAATGATGCCAGGAACAACTTATTAATATCAAAACAAAGTAGAAAAACTAATTATGATTTAGATTGTAAGGAAGTACACTACAAAAAAGGTGATCTACTCTTGTATAAGAATGAAAATTATAATAAATTGAATGACTTGTATTTAGGTCCATTTGAAGTTTTAGAAGAGCTAGGTACTAATGTAAAAATATTAAAGAATAATAAAGAATATATAGTTCATAAGAATAGGACTAAGATATTTAGAAAATAAGAGTTTACTTTTCAGGGAAGGGATGCCTAGCCTTTTCAGGGGAGGTGTGATATAGTGAATTACACTATCAGCACGTACTCAATAGTACGTGATAATTAAGGTCTTCCTGATTGACAAGGCGTCCTTCCTCTAGTCACGTATAGATGTGATGTTAATTAGTATTTAAGATGATACACTAGAGGATAAAGATGATTGATTCAACGCAAGACATTGTTTCATTTCGGGTCTCCGTCCCAACGCCATTACACCCTATATACCATCGTATGTTTCGTATGGGTCTTTTTACACCCTGCATAGTAGTGGTTTAAAGTAAATGTACACAATATCGTCTCTGATAACTAAGTTAAGACTGTGACATTGCACAGATAGAAAAATCTAGAATGTGAGGATTCCGGCACATGTGCATGACCATCAGTCCAGTCCATACTCCAGTTAGGATGATTGTATTGCAAGTAGTCTCATGTAGTAACAATGTGGTAATAGTAATAACGTTCTATTCATAAACTAAACATCATCACCCATCGATCAAATGTACCATCGAAGAAAAGATCCGTCGAGGAAGAGATCCTTCGAGGTATTGACTTTTCGAGGTAACAAGCCATCGGTGAAGTGTACCGTCGAGGTAGAGACATTGAGGTAATGACTATCGAGGTAACGTCATTCGAACTAGAGTATCAGACCCATCAGTGACGACAGTAAATTCATTTTACAACAACTCTACTCCTGAGCTTTTTTTAACCAACAAGGTGTCAATCAGGCATACATGGCCCGTCTAATGGTAGCGGTAACCTTGAGCCTAGGTGTTTCCACAAGAGCGTCATCTGAAACGACCTTCTGCATAAACGTCACGCGTGTCCCGACCACCGCACCGCTCGCCCATAAAACAGTACAAGCTCCGGCACTGGAGGACATTTTGATACTGCAACATTTGTTTGTGTTCTGCGGATTTTATTCGGAAATCTCAAGTTAATAAAAAGCTCCCTCTTACCTCCCCAGACTTTTATATTTACGAAAAAACTGTTATACATATTTGTGGAATGTTATTACGTTGCTGTGGCGAAGTAGTTAGTCCGTTTGGGTTACTGTCATTAAATTAAGCCACCTTTTCCGTGTCGGTCCGTGGACGGTCGAAATTATTATTATTTGACTAGCGGCCCGGCCGCAACTTCGTCCGCGCATATTTACTTTCACACAAACCTTGTTCTAAGACCAAAACACACAACAAAAAAAGAATCAGCCAAATCGGTCGAGCCGTTTAGAAGTGATGCGGGTACAAACATTTTGAAAATTTATTTTAATTATTATAAATAAGATAATAAGATATGATTGGGCTCCTTAAGTGTTTTGAAAGAAATGTTAAGCCGTTGCTTTTAGTTGCCCTTAAGATTCCAGCGTTTCGTTCACGTTTCCACGTTCTCGCGTAGTGCGAGCGTGGTAGCCATGGTTAAACATTATTCTACATAAATACAATGGCTGGTATGAAAGGGATATTATTTTATAAAGACATTCCTATTTCGTAGCAGGGATCTCTAAAGTAATGTCGGTATGTAAATTTGTCCCCGGTAAATGGGTCAACTTTTAATCGAAAAGAAGAAGACCCATCGAAGGATTTGTGACAAAAATGCGTTTCATAATGTTTGAGCGAACCGCAAGAATATAATTATAATATTTACATACCACTGCTGAAACGACTAGAGATTCATTGAAGTACATTTCAATGGTCTCCTTGTAAATGCAGAGCTGTTGTTTGTTGTACCAAAATAAAATGTAGGATTAAAAAATATTAATTATTATTTTATCATAATCCTCAGCCTATACACTTCCACAAAATAGTTTCAGGTGTTGAGGTAGTTTAATTTGCTCACCCATCCGGTGACACGACATGGGACACTTGCCAGATCGCAACCCGAGCGCTCACGCCGCTGCATCAGTGAGCTCCTATTTATTGTATCCTACATCACACAGGCCTGGAGATACTAATTATGATAACGTCCTTAATATGCATCGCAGAGTGCTAAGAGCTCGCCGCCGCCGCCGCGCCGTGGCCAGGGCTGGCAGGAGCGCCGCTGCTATATTGAGATTTCCTTGCAGCGACCACGGCGCGGCTGGGATGATAACGAGGGACGCTCGGGGGGACACGGGGACACACGGGTCACGGTAGTGTAAATGTGGGAGATTGGCATTTAAATGTAGATTACTATTAATGTTAGCATTAAAAACAAATGTTTGAAGAAAGCAAATTCACCGCAGTAATTAATACGAATAAGAAAACACGTGCTTGCCCATTGCCACGCTCCCCACGCCATGCGTCATTAGCGACTTGTTTGTGCTTCAGTATAAAAAGGTCATGCGCTAGCGCCTTCGGGGCATTCTGTATTCAACTGCGGAGCATGACGGAGCTCTGATACATAGTCGACATAGTATTGAGGTATGCTATAATGGTGTAAGTAACTAAATTATGTATTTTAGTACTTAACTGTGTATGTTACAAGAAATAGTAGTAAGTACTAATTTTCATCATGTAAAATTCCAAATGGCTTATTATTTAAAAAAACTGATATTACTGTAATTATAATTAACACTAAATGTGTGTATATTATTACTGTCTGCCAATTAATCTGGTTTTTATGAATATAAATTGATCAAAATCATTACTCTCTTTTCTTAATCTCCCACATATATAGTCTCTGACACGGGGACACTCGGGGACACTCGACGGACACTAGCCGGATACTCGCCGGACAATTACCCTACGTCCGGGGTCCGGCGTCATATTTTATGTGTAATTTAAGCGGACGGTTATGTTACGTCTTCATAACAGAATGTATACCTTTCTTTAATTCTTTTATAAAAAAATGTTTTGTTTTTTTATTACTTATCGCTATCGCTACATCGTAAGAATGCTGTTGCAGTGCCTTCCAAAGTCAGGATAACTTAAGGAGCTCGGTGGTATAAACCGAGCTAGCTCTGCTGCCGCGAGAGCTTGACTGTCCCATTCATAAAGCAAACAACTAACAGTGACTTTAGCATGCACAAGTGACATGCTCTGTGCTGTTATCTTAATTTATTTTCTTGCTTGTAGCTGTTCAACAAAACATACTAATCATTAACATTATGAAACTTATAAACTTAAAGGCTTAACTTATTAATAATTATAATTTGAATAAGTAAAGTAGGCGACGCATCTGATTTTCCGTATGTTTTCAATGGCCTGCGAGCTGCGATGCAGTCGCGAGCGGCCGGCCACTCGATGTCCGGGGCCCTCGCCGGCGCATGAGAGGCGCACTCAGATACCACGGGCCTGTAAGCCTTTGAGGATGAACGGAATCATGTTGGAGTATTAAAGTAGTACTAGCGCACACGAGGTTCCTAATTGGATAAGTAGGTACCTCATATACACAAATTGTAATATGCTATTTGAATAAGTACCGGGTACAAATAGGTATATATTAGACTAGTTATCGCTCGCAATTTCGTAGGCGTCAACATATGTATCATAAATCGAAGATATTTTGAAAATGCCGTTATATCTTTTAACATCGCATCGTCATGAAAACGCTTGGACATTTCAGCGTTCTAGGACCTACAATACCAACTTACCAAAAAAAACCAAATTCATGTCATTCGTGTTTTCTTTTACAAAATCACATCCTAAGCCCAATGTTAGTTTACTTTTCTTTTAATGCACATTACGGGCTCCGGCACTCTCATATTGCGGTTTTAATTACGCCTGGCGTTCGTGTGTCTGAGGCGCGGGCTGTTGCGCGGGGCGCGGGGCGCGGGGCGCGGGGCGGGGCGCGGGGCGGGCGGCGCTGCCATTAGCAAATTGCGCGGAAGGAACACCTTTGCAGTGTCCTCGTCGTACTGACACACTCCTGCTTGGAAAACAAGAATCAAAAGCTGCCGTTAAAGAAATAATTCAGTTATTTTAAATTTAGTTCGGTCTCTAAAAACATAAAAAAGTACTGACTTCCATATATTTTAATAATGAACCTGTACGAAACACGAAAAATAAAATAGAAACATCTTAAAAACATCAAACATCCTACAAACATTTAAAAAAAAAACCAAGTACTATCAATTGTTCATAGCAGAGAATTTTACTATTCAATATATTGAAAATCAACAGATTAGGTATTTATTTTAAACATTCATATTCTATAATAGGTAAAGTTAATATGTAATGCGGCATTAGTGACACAAACGCGTCGAAGTACGTGCTTACGTGAGGAAGACGTAGATACTTAACGCGCCTAAAGCAATATAATCATAAACATACAGAGATTCGCTAAACCTATTAATTACTTGCATTAAAGGACAATAATTAACGTCATCACTGGTTCAACATTATGGTTAGGTATCTGCAATTGGAGTCAACACGAGTGCAGGAGATTCGGTGGCCGGCAGCGGCGGAGGCGGCGGGTGCGGCAGAGGCGCGGCGATTGTAATTAAATAATTTATGGTGGAGTCTGGAACTCAACCGAACTTTTCTGGAGTTGGCCAAACGATGTTCCCGATATTGGACCGGAGAGACGACCGGCGAACAACCGCCGCCTTTAATAAATAAGTCGGCTCTGTGACGTTTGTGAAGATGAATATTTTTTATTTTGTGTACCCAAAGGTAACATTAAAGAGCGGTACACTAATGAAAAGTAAATAAACTAGCTATATATACACAATGTATTTACTGTTACTATAATTATTGATGTTATAGTTTTAGTTCAGAAGTTGTATTTCCACAAAAGCCTAATAAAAAACAATAAGCACAGGAATTTTAAATTGATAACTTTTTTTCAATCTTGTTAATATGATAAAATGGCTGCTCTTGATGGTTTCGCTTAGATACCTACGTACACATTTTTTCCGACATCTACCGGTGTCTTTTCAAAAACTCTCAAGAGAACCATCGAGTGATCTTATGCCCGATTTACACGTATTAAGTAATTTAGTAGTTAACTAAATTTTAACTAAATTTTAAGTGATTAAGTGCATGTAAACACAGAATTTAGTAGCAAGTTGCAAGTTAAAATTTAGTTAACAACTAAAGAGCTAAATTAGAGTCTGTCTATTTTTCGGTTAAGTCGGTGGGCGGGGCTGGTCACATGACACGTTTGGACAGGCAGAATTTAGTTAAATGGGTTATTTTTCGGACTTCTTGGCGGGAAAGTGAAGCGTCATGTCTGCAGTTTTGTTTTATTTTCTTTAATTTATGTTTAGCCAAATATTAATATGCAATAATGGTGGATTATTTACTGTTATGTGTTCGTGAATGTGCATGAGTGTTGGCAAATAAAACAAAACAGTGCAACATCACTTATCAAATTCTCTCTAGAAGTCCGTGTGAAATCTCAATAAAGTCTCACAGCTTTATTGAATCTGCCCCCTGAGCACCGATCTTTTATCGACCGATAAAGTGTCAATATACGATAAAATTTGACAGTTCAAGTACTGCCGATGTCAATTTGTCGACATCAAATCACTTTATTGGTCGTTATAAGATCCGTGCTCGCACTGCTGATGGGTTTTGGGTTTGGTTAATTTACCATTAAACGTTCATTATCACTCATTTTCATTATCATCTACTTTAGGCAAAAAAATATTCACTTTAATATCTTACTTGACACTGCCTAAACGTGCTGAAAACACGAAGCCATAATTTAAGCACATAATTTACGACTTCAATTCGTCGTTAATCACCCATCTTGAGTGAACTAAAGAGCTTAACTATTTAAATATGTATGGACACCTACTTAAATTTAAGTCACTTAAAATTTAGTTAAAATTTAGTTGACTACTAAACTACTTAATACGTGTAAATCAGCCATTAGTCACACTAGTCAGCATCAGTGAAGTTAATTAGCTGATCACACTTCCACAATACGTTGCAGCATTAAAGGGCTACCACACTGTTGTAAACCGACGTTTACAACAGCCGTTTACAACAGTGTGGTAGGTTGTTTTCAACGACATTTCGGTCAACCTTTCCACGACCTTTGTTTGCGGGCGCGCGTTAAAAACCGCTGTGTTGCTGCCTTAAACACCATTACACACAAACCGCTATCTTCAACCTACAACCTACATACAACGTGGTAACTGGAAAAAGCCAAGTTCGTATATATTAATGTACGTACAGCGCGGCATTTTTTCATCTTTAAAAGCTCACATTTAGCTAATAATTATATAAATTTAATCGCGTTTTTCTCCAGTAAATTAATATTTTTTTTAAATTGCCTCATTACTTAGGTATATCAAGGAAGGGATCCCAATAGCGCTATTGAAATTCGCAAATAAAACAAAATATGTCAAATATGCTAAATTTTACGATAATGCATAACATCCTGCTGTAGGCTAAATTTTACTCTTAAAAATACTAATAAAGCAGGATCCTGCTAAAAATGGCAACACTGTGGACTGTGGCAGATCAAGTGGAAGCTCGTTCACAACATGTTGTAAACGAGCCTCCCGCCAAGGTGACCTGGTGGGAAAGGCTTGTTTACAGTGTGGTAGCTCCTTTACTCGTATATTATGGGCTAAAACACATTTTATTCGAACATGTCACTAAGCAAAAGTAACATCATTCCGTCAACATTCCTCGCGAATAACAGATATTGACGAATACCAAGCGAAATCGTATTTTGCATAAAAATAAAAAGATCAAAGGCTCGGCCGCCGCCGGCTCTTATGTTGCTCTCCAACTAAACTACTCATAAGAAAGAATCCCCCCAGCCTTCAAAGAGGATTAACTGCTTTACCCGGTAATAAAGTTTTACCCGGCTTTGTCCAACAGTACACACTAAACCAGTGTTACAATTAGATCCAGTAGTACTGAATAGGCACTAAGCTCACAACCGAAATGATGCTGAGATGCTGCTGATAAATGGTATCTATGATAAGTTTTTATATAAATTTTTTGGTGATGCTGACCATCTCATACTTTGGAAAGCTGTATTTTAAATCATTATTGCATTGTTAATTCCTAAACGACTATTTTTTTATTGTGATATTTTGAGGTTTGCATATTATTTTGCTTTCGATAAAATTCCCTTATCAAAGTACCCTACTGGTCTGTGGTAACTGTGTATATCCCTTTCGTAGTATCTTTTATTTTTACAGTAAAGTTGCGAGCCTCTCGATTGCATTATCCCGAGCATCAGGTCTTCATTACGGGATTCCTACGCAGCTGATTGCTCCTAAACTCATCCGCTCCAAGCCATAGTTTACTATTCGACCGACTCAACATTTAGAGAGCATGCATTATTGAGGAAGTTGTTAACCCTTCTGTTATTTTATCCGATGTAGTAGAACAGTTGAAGGCCAGGTGAAGAATATAAAAATAAAAGTAAAAACATTTATTTACGTAATCTCACTCTCAGAAGCAATTTCAAAATAAAGTCGTGGTTCTACCACATTTATAAGGGCAGGACAATAGATGTGTTTATGGATCGTCTTTATTTCTATTTTTGTAAGTCGATATCCATTTGTATTGACATCATGGACCTCGATTACGGATTTTTTGGGGTTCCTACGTGCTGTAAGAATCCCAATGCATTGCTATTCGCCATAGCGGAATACATTGTCAGGTTTTCGGTAACGGTAGTGCCTTATTAGCATTGAGGGGTTGGACGCGAAAATGGTAGATTGGCGACAGATGCCTTTCTCTAATCTAAACTCATTTTTTCATTAAATATCATGATTATTGAATATTATAAGAAATCTGTGGTGTCTGCCTACCCTCCAGGAAGTGGGCGTGATGTATTGTAATGGCCATCATTTGGTATTTTGACTATCTTACTACAATAACTAGAGCCAACTGCTTTAACGTTCCTTCTAAAGCATCATACGTAGGTACTTTGGAATCGAGGAATTTTACATTTGAACTGACTCGGCATTGCGAAGTTGCAAAATTTCATCACAAACGCCCAAATTCGCTGCACCATCGAGCTAGGAGCTACACAAACAATATTGATAATAATCGTTGGAATATAGTTTATTGAAGATAAACACAATACAGAAATACAATTGTAAACATTTCTAGAAGACGTATCAATTGGCGCGGGCTCCGCGAGTCGCGGCGCATTGCCCCCCATGCTGCTGGGCGGCACATGCACCCGCGGCGCAATGCAATGGGCGGATATCGTAAACATCGCACTTCGCGAGACTGAGACACGGTTCGTGGCACGCAATTTAGTATTGACTGCTAATGATACGGGCAAAGAGAGGTCTACAGTTCATTATCTCACAAGGGAACGTAGACGTTCAATTATATTTTTATTATTTTCCAAAAGCCTAAATCCTCAATGTTTTACTTTGAATGTTATTTACATTGATATATTATTTGTTTCAGACTATTTTAAAGCGGCGTTAAAACTTTGCACCTGTATCAAAGCTATTGCAATCGTGAGCTTTAGGAGCGAGATCGCGACAGTACATACATAAATATATATAATCACAACTATTATCCCCGAAGGGTTAGTCAGAGACTATTCAATGAGGACCGCTAAAGCAGTAATCTGCCATAGTCCACTTTTCACCAAATAGCGACTGCAAATGTGCTCAGCGTGACAGGTGGTCTGGTGAGCCTATCGCCGCTCTAAGCTGTTGGATGTATGTGTGTGCAGTCTTTACTCCGTTAGTCGCCTTTTACGACACCCAAGGGAAGAGAGGGAGTGTTGGTATTCTTCAAGACAGTCAACTTACATTATTGTGTTCGTCGCTACAAATACATACCGCTGTAGTGCAGTGCTCGTATTTATCTGTTTAAGCTAAATTCTCTGCACCATATCTAGTTTAATGAGGTAAATCGATTATTGTAAGTCCTCCATATTGTAAGGTAGAGGTCTATTTGGCAATGTTCAAAGAGCCTCCCGGCCAAATCTCTCATGCCTGGATGACTTCCAGAATTTAAAATGCTAAGCACAAATGCGGGTAGTTGTGGCGTCCTGCTCCATGATATGACGTCGCTGTATTGCGCCGTTAAGTGCGCAGTTAGGGAGCCTTGAATAAGGAGCCCGCTTCAAAAGTTACCTCGAGGGAAACGAACATTTGCGTTCTGATGCAAAAATATACTTTAACTTAGCTGATGAATGAAGCCGGAATATCTTGTAACATGAATAGCGGGAGTAATAACAAATCTGTTGTTGTATTTCAATTTAAACTGTTGTTTACACATTTTTAGATTAGCGTGTTCAGTATACGTTTAGATTATTATTATTGTTGTAAAAGTCTTTGCTTTGTCATTAGTCTTTCTTCGTAATTTGTTATGTTTATAAGAGGTAGATTGCAGTCTTGTTATTTAAGTAACATTTGCAGTCGTTTGTACGCATTATACCTGCGTGTAGGATATTGCTCAATCTTATTATTTGGACTTGTTCAAATAGGACTGCAAATCAGTGGGTCATTTGTAGACCGACGACGATGATGATAAGGAGCAATTTCATATAATTATAATAGCATTTGAAGATGTTAAGGCGAAATCCTATTAACTTCCATCGGGCAAAGTCTTATTAGTAATACCAAGTAAATTCATCAAAGCGAATGGTTCAAAGTTTGATAGTAATATGGTTACGGCCGCCGCCCGCACTAATTATTCCGTCACGGCGGCCGATTGTCCGGGTCGGGATGCCCAACTTTGTCCTAAGTACCACTCAATTACAACATTTAAGGTGAACATAAACTGTAGCAAATTATTATCAATCCAATACACAGGTTTAAAACCATTCCTTTCGAAGTTTTTTTTATACAAATAAGGTTTAGCATTAAGGTTATAAATTTTTAGTAAATTGTTTATTAATGGAAAGCGCTATAAATTGCAAAAGAAAATCGACCGAAATTTCGTTTCGGAGAAGGCAGTAGGCCCATAACATAATAACACCTTTTAGGTTACATTGCAGTCGAGTAAAAACATGAATAACAACATTTATTAAAAATCATCTGCACAAACAAGGCAGGTAGGCATGGCTGCTGCGACTATGTTCTTCACAATTCGGTGTATTTCCGTCGTTTTACCATTGAAAATAGTTATCAGATGCAAGTCGCCTGAGACGTACCGTACCTATGTTTGGCCATATAGCTCACGACAAGACACGTGTAAGCGTTTGAATTTTGAAAATCGGCTGGTATCTTTTGTTGCAATTCTCGAGTTTCTCCCGTGTTCTTTTAGTAACAACACGTGTTGTGAGACTCCATTTTATTTCTGTCTACCGAACAATACTAAACATACTTTAAAAATCAAACTACTTGAAATTGGCTTAATGCTACACACGATAGCCATTAAATAAAATTCCAAATTAATAATAATAGTAATTTGGAATTTTCAAAAAAATAGGTTTCTTGGGGGGTGTTTGTTTACTAAATTGCAAATATTTCGGGAAAAAAACAGATATGAAAAATGGGTATTAGATTGAAAATCGGTTAATAATATTATAGATTTGAAATTGTTAATGAATCTTCTATAATTATTGACCGATCGTCATGGTAATGGTGTTATTAATAGACGCTGATGCAGGCGAGAAGTGCATTCGAGTTGGAATTTCGAAAATCTTTTTTCTTCAATCAAACAATCAAACAATCCGATGAATGAATTTAATTTAGGTTGTAAAAGAAAACAAAATTTTATTCTCTGAGTTGTGCAGTGTTATAATTCGACTTGTAAGTAATGTTGTGTGTGGTTGTGTAATATTAGGGAAGTATGTCTCAATAAAAAGTTCTTAATATTATTCAACTTGTAATGTGTTATTCAAAATTAAATAATTGTTTTTTCGTAAATTTTTATATTCATTTTCAATGCTCCGATTCTTGTAGAAACTGCGAAATCTGTGAATTTTTAAATAGTACATAGTGTCACAGAATAAATCATTTTTTCTGTGGTAACAATTAAATTCGAATGTCGTTGTGTGGTAAAATTACGTCATGGTGATAGTGGTTTTATCAATACCCTTATGTGTTGTAAAGGGAGTGTGCTTGTAACACTTGTTTACGTAGATACATACTTACATATAATCACGGCTATTATTCCCGAAGGGCTAGTCAGAGGCTAGACAACGAGAACCGCAAAAGCAGTCCTCTGCCATATAGTACACCAAAAAGCGACTGCGCTTGCGCTGACAAGTCTATCCCAGCTATCCTATAGACGGCTAGAGCCTATCGCAGCTTTATGCTGTTGGATGTATGTGCAGTCTTTAGTACGTTAGTCGTCTTTACGACACCCAAGGGAAAAGAGGGGGTGGTAGTATTCTTTCACCGATACGCGACACGGTTTTTTCCGTAATGTCTAAATAATAAAGTAAACTTGTTACTTTGAGTGAAATTATAATGATAGGTTTTTGAAGAAAAGTTTTTGTTCATTGTTTACACATTTGATGGAATCCAATTTGAACTTTAGGGAGTTCATATTGAAGCAGGTATCACAAACAATATAGGAATGTAGTTTAGCAATTATCGAAACGTCAATATAGTTGATGAGTGCGGTCCGGTCTAGGTGATGTTGT
The DNA here is from genome assembly GCA_963921215.1 of Scoparia ambigualis. Classification (NCBI taxonomy): domain Eukaryota; kingdom Metazoa; phylum Arthropoda; class Insecta; order Lepidoptera; family Crambidae; genus Scoparia; species Scoparia ambigualis. The sequence goes on along the minus strand of OY992504.1, from coordinate 41,542,933 downwards.
CGCAACGAAAGGCTAATCAGGGGTGCAATCAAACTCCGTATGCCGCATGCCGGCGCGGCTGCGGCCATTGCACCAGGGGATATCCAATCAGGGCCTAAACGAGCTGCAAGGGCGCTACGTAAGCAGCGCGCTTTACATGCTAGCTATTAAGGGGAGGTATTTCGAGCGCTTCCCTCTCGTTCTCTCGACGGTACAATGGTAAGGGACGGATATAACAGCGAAGCGGCGCGAATAATCGCGTTTTATATTTAAAAAAATTGATAGATGTCTTAAATAAAAAACCATCGGTTATAATAACTCAAGTTATTTACGAGCTTCATTTTGGTAAATGACTCATAATATCAAATCACTTATTTTAAGAATAAAACCTGGAAAAGAAGATAAAATGACACAAAAATATGTAACTTTGTGAATTTATTCTATCGAGTCAACTTTATAAAATCGTGTTTCCATCGGGTGTATTTCACAGAATAAAGCCTCAACAATATTTCATAATTTTCGCAGATTTTAATTTTACTGTTTACTACTTCAAAAAGTAATTCTAAGAACGTGTTATTTTAATTTTTCACTAACACCTAGCCTTAAACTGCTTCACTATAGATGCTATAAAGCTTGTATCTGCCCTTGCACTATGATAAAATATCTACTTATTCGGTTGAATTTTGTTGTGTAGTCATTTATTTGGTATCTTGTGGATATTTTAACCTTAAGTAAACTTTAGCTATATAAAGACCACCCCTAAATACTGAAGATTTAGTATTAGTAACACTTGGACTTCATTTTGAAGGCTCCGTATTACTTAAATAATAGTTGATTGACACTTAACGTGGCGCCACCAGACACAGAAATGCTTTTCATTGAGCACTGATCAGTGCGTGGCCGCAGTTGAAAGGTTAACGGGCTACCGGCCGTTCCGAATCCAGATTTGATTCCTAACGGTTGTAAATTCATTGTTCAGGTTTAGGCTTTGTTGTGTATGTGTTTCATACTGATGAAGAAGGTAGTTAAGTACATATTATCCAGTTTTTATCATAAGGCGATTTATTTCACCTGATGATATTACAAAAAAAACGCAGTGGTCAAAATGCTTTCCCGTAGTGGAATGAAAAAGTTTTCCCCGGTCCGGTATCTCGTTTGCAGCGAAAACTTCCAACGAGCGAGCGGAGAGCGTTTGGATTTTATCATAACGTTAAGGTATTTAGGTACACAATTTCAAACACGTTTAAGCGTTGCTCCATTTTTGGGAGCGCCGGATAGTTTGGTGGACGGAACTTTTGGTTGTGAAACATTTAAAATAAAATTATCTTGGGAAAAGCCTCTAAAACAAACAAATTATACATTATTTAAAAAAAAATAAGTATCTTTATAATTAAAAATCAATTGCCGTAGTGCATCTGCATCTATTTGGCTAATTATATTTTGGTTGCGTTTGTAATTGCCAGGACAAGGTTTGTATAAAAAAATATGAATGGGAATTCGTCACGGGGTGCGGGCACGGGTGTCCACGGGGACGAAGTTGCGGGCCGCAGGTGGTTTATACAAATTATACAATTACCATTCACTCCTGACGAACAAGAAGAAGAAAGAAACTACTATTCTCGATCAAATAACACTCACGTGATATTCATGTAAAAAGTCAATAAGTGTCGAGAAAAGGATTTAAAAACAATGATAAACTGCTTAAAAACTTGTTTAAATCTAGAGGCACAAATTTTAAGGGAATATAAAATTAATTAACTCTCAAAACAAATCTCTTTGTTAGTGTCGCGGCAAGCACGCGTCATTAGCGCTGGCAGCAAGCACTAATTAAAACTAAGCCAGCGTGCCACGGGCACGCGCAGGCGGGTGCCGGGCAGGTGCCGGACGGTAACCGGGCGGGTGCCGGGTGGGTGCCGGACGAGTGCCGGGCGGGTGCCAACGGGTGACGGACGGGTGCTGGGCGGATGCCGGCGGCGCGCGCCGCGGGCGTGCTGGCATTTCCGGGGCGCTCCATGCCCCTTTGTGTCGCGCGGTTCTCACAGGAAGGGGACAACAGCAGTTTTAATGCAACACGCCCCGGAAAACAGTGTCGCGTAGCGGTGAAATAATACTACCACCCCTTCTCTTTCATTGGATGTCGTAAAAGGCGACTAACGGACTAAAGACTGCACATACATCAAACATCCAACTGCATTGAGCCGCCGCTCAACTGAGCTCACCACATGGTACGCTGAGCATATGTGTAGTCGCTATTTGGTGAAAAGTGGACTATGGCGGCAGAGGACTGCTTAATTGCGGTCCTCATTGCCTAGTCTCTGACTAACCCTTCGAGGATAATGGTCGTTGTTGTATATTATATGGATGTATGTATGTATGTTAAATGTTTCTATGAGCCATGACTGTATCGAGTATCTAGTATCGTTCGAAAAATTTCAGCAGCAAAAAGCATTTTAATTTATATTCATAGTATGATTTACCAAAACAAAAACTATATTCGACCAGAAAGGGTGCAATCACGTTTCAGAAAAAAAATTAAAAATCAAGTCACCGCAGCCCGCGGAAGTTAGGTCATTGTTGGAGAGACCCTTTCTAACGTATTATATAACGGTGTTATGGCCACATCCTTATAAATAATAATCAATTGCCATAATAATAATATGCATCATACAACATCATTTTGAAAACTGCTCGACCGGCTGTTTTTTTTTGAAAACTGCTCGATCGGCTGTTTTTTTCGTTGTGTCCATAATTATCAGAACAAGGTATTCTATGAAAGATATTTTTTCGGAAAAATCCTCTAGAAACATCGGACGGTGTTTGTAGAATAGTGTAGTGTGTTGAGGTTTGTTTTATCAATAAAACTTCATGTAACCACTCTATAGTGTAAAAGTATCCTAAACCAATATATAAATTACATTGCTAACCATCCAACGTAGTTGCCCAACAACGAAATGTAGCCGGGAACTAAACAAACCTGTTTAATATTCTTTAACTGGGCGCGCTGTCCGGCGCGCGTGCCCGTGTGCCCCGGGCACGCCCGGATGGCAAGATGGCCGACTATATAAGCGTCGCTATAGCGACTATGGGTCGCAAAGAGCATCTTCAGAATTAATTACTATGTATCTTTGTTGTATGTATTGTATAACGTTAGTTTGTAACAGAACATTAGTGGAAGGCAGTAACATGTATCATAAAACTATTTTTAAACTTAAACTATTATTTAGCAAAATTCAGTTTTTTGTTTTTAGTATTCAATAGTATTCATATTTTAGTATTCTACAGGCTTACCACTAATTTAAATTAACAAATGAAGGACTTACATTATAATCTTCCCCGAAGAAGGCCGGTCATCGGCCTTAGGCCGCGCCTCCGGCTGGTGGTGGCTGCGGTCAGGGAGAGTCTCCTGGCCGTTAGTAACGAGTACAATTACCCTAGACTATACCGACTACCCCTAAGAGCTCTTTTCCCCATAAAAGAGTGATGATTGCCTCACGGTCCTCCTCGGTCCACTGCCCAGCTGTGGGACTACACCATCACAATTCAAACACAATAACACTGTGCAACTCAAAGTCCGCATAAGTTCACTTAATAGTATATAATATTCTGGTTACAATCAAATTGGAGACACGCTTTGTGTGTCCTTGACGGTTGCCGTCGTCTCACATCACCATTACTCGCGAACAAACCGTTAACTACTCAACCAAGATACATACAACCATCAAGCTGACCCGGATGCCACTCGCAAAATTAATTTAATTAATTAGCCCTGCCGTGGTCATGTGTACATTGCATACCAAAAAGCAAAAGTCACATGTCACCGACAGATACAGAGTCATACAATACAAGAGTGACAAATTCCGTTTCACTCTTTTATTCTGAACATCCCCCGTTGCGGGCGGAAGGCTCAGACCGCTAACTCAGTAAACCGGGAGACGAGAGAGAGTTGTTATGGGGAGCTCCGGGAGTCGTGGAGTCCTATCTTCGCCTACTAGCAACTTTAAAATGCGGCCCCGGCGCCAAAACGAGTTAGCCTCCTTTAACAGTACCAAATAAAGATTCCTCCCCAGTAGGGGCAATTTGGGGGACTGAACCGCCAAGTTACCCCCTTCCGGGCGAGGACTTGGCTTAAACTATCTGCATTATTTTCTAAATTTCTTTAATTTTAAACATCAATTTGAGATAGGTAGGATAGCTACCTTTGTAATTTGTGCCATTGTCAGAGCGAATAGGTAAAAACAGACCCCAACGCGGCTCGAAACAATCCAACGCGACGACGAAGCCCTCCGTGGACAACGCCGAAACCACTTCCAAGTAAACGGCCTTAGTGGCCAGGCACACAAACATACCTTCACAACCCGAGCGTTGCGAAGGGTGGTCGTTTTTACTGAAAAAGGTTCTGCAAAATCCGTTGCGACCCCCGAAAATAGACGAGACTAAATGACTCTGTACGAAGGCAGATCCCCCATCTGCGGCTGCATGAATAAAGCCCTCACCCTGTAACAAGGCAAACACTGAACAAGGAAGAGCAATCTACGAATGGCTCTTCGATCAGACAATATCCAAAGCTCCCTTTATAGGATAACTAGTAACGCGCCACATCCTGCGTACGCAATACGTTTGTGTCGATCGAACACCAAGAGCATAACCAAAAATCCATACTTCGGTAAAAGTAAGGGGTGGCGACTTCCGTAAGGCAAGTCAGCTTTCCGAGTCGGCCTCCAACACGCAGAAGCCCCTCCGCATCTGTAAAAGGATTCAACCGGGCGACCGCTCCCTTCAGCTTTGCGCGACCCTCACGCACAACCCAAAGCTCGGCCTTGAAGCGGTCCCCCTGCAGTACCCGGATTTGCACTGCACTCACAACCGGGGACAAACATCTATCCCGCGGATGTCCATACCAGTTGGTCACCACCAGCAACTTGTCTAAACTGCTGTACCGCCCAGACAGCCAGTTGGGATCTAGGGCCGTCTCCACGACCAGGGCATCCACACGCATCCTAGATAAAATCTTTACCGTCTTATCTAGCCGCTGGACAGGCCAAGAAGTCACGGGCGATACCAGCCACGCTGGTCCTCCACGAGAGATGGTGAGCGAAGCGATAAAATTTAACCTAGTTACAAACCTACCGGACGTCAACCGTGACGTACTGGCCTGATAAAGGGCCTCACACTCCTCATGGTCTAGGGTCACCCTAGGGACCATAAGAGGTTCCTCAATTTCCCAAAACCTTTGCATCGTTTTGACCAGAGACGCAGACATAATGACCCTAGACTCGTCCGGAGTCGAGTCATCCAAGACTGGTCCCGTAATCGAAAAACTAAAAGGAGTTGGCCCTGCCACCAGTGAAGAGGGATCCAGAGCTTTCTGGGTGCCGAGTAGTATCCATTTTAGTACATCCGAGCCCAAGAGGAGGTCTACCGGGGCCGGATGATAAAAAAGTGGGCCGGCCAGATCTAGACCCGTTGTACATGCCCTTATACTTGAGGGCAGATCGGTAGAGGGCTGCCAGCCCACAACGTTATCCATCACCGTGACTATAACCAAAATCCTCAAAGTAGAGGAATGTACCGCTAAGAAAGTGACTTGGTTTTGCCCCGTCAAACCCCTAAGTTGCATACCACCAACCCCCAGTAGCGGCATTGCAAACCGAGTTTTCGTGCCTAGCCGTGGTCACGTGTACGTTGCAAACCAGACAAAGGATTGTTTTGCTTAAAAGCATTAACTGTAAGCGGTAGCGAGTCTCTTCAGCTAGTTACGTAACTCTTACTCAAGAATATCCGACGTTCCTATAGCTGACGACGTGACTTAAATCTATTTGTTCACCCGATGGTAAACAAATAAGTTACTATTTTGCGTAAGATATAGCTATAGACATCGGTCTAGAGCTAGACTATCGAGTCTATAACTATCCACAGCTGGACATGAATATACGAGTAATTGAAGTCTTTGAACATGACTATTGACGTTCTCCGTCCAGTCGCTACAAACGAACTGAGGAGATCGATACTCTACCTAGCCCGAGGCACTAAAGCCGGTGATTCTGGATCCACCTTTGTCTGTTCCGGACAACCTCGCTCCGGATGAGTTCTATGGAGACACTACAATAGTAGCTTCTTTGTTTGTTATACGCTAAATGTTTATCGACTTATTGGTTTTCAGACTCACGGTAGTTACAAATCGGGATACCAAAATCTTAAATGAACACAGGGCGGCAGGTGGCGCGCCGCGGAGTGCGTTCGAGTGGAGAAATTAATATCCGGCCGGGGAGCCGCATCGTTGCCGGGTCACCGCGCCTGCATGCGCCCCCGCTCCCGCCCCCGCCCCCGCCCCCGCCGCTGACCGAAGGTGGGTAATTAAACCATTTCATTGTGTTCTGTGACGAGAGGCGAATCGGTAATAGAGCGCTGAAGATAACTCGCGTCGTCGGAAATAAAGCGAAGCGGAACTCCGGCCAATCCGATTGCCTCTAATCCGCTGCGAAGTAATGGAATGAGCTAAACAAAAAACTAGCGCTGAGTTTCGTTATCCTTGAACAGTCGCTTTAAATAAAAAATGTTAGAACAGAAAAGAGAATCTGAAGGCATAAGGTACCTAACTCTACTTGAGAGATTGAGTGGTATTTTAATGTCAAAAATACTAAAGAATGTGGACTGTACTGTACCACTATGTATCACTTTACTTGATTTTAATTGAGTTCAAAAAGTCTGTCCTTTCATACATTTTCGATTAGTTAAATTAAAATAAATGAAATATTTTACTGTTACATGATATTCGATTCAATTACATAACTTAAAGAAAAATATTATGTTTTGCCACAGTCCCCAGCCCTAGTACCTACCTTATAATAAGGCAAGTCAAATTTTAAGTTTTTTTTTTAATTTTTGTAACCGTGTCGTATACTGAATGTACGACTTGTGGTTGTGGTTCACTAAAAAAATATTCTAAACGTTATGTTCTGGCAAGATATTTCATTCATTTTAGATAACTTATGTACTTAATCATTTCATTTTAGATAACTTATGAACTTGATAAAACCGTACCTACAGTTACGCTACAGCATATGGTGTACCCGACACTGTATTAATACGGAAAACTTAATAAAATTCCGAAACTCATAATCACGAATTTCTAAACCCCGAATTTTATAATTCCAAATGGTTCAGAATTCCGAATATCACTATTCCGATATATCATAAAGCCTTTTTTTACAAATCCGAAATTACAAAATCCCGAACGTTTACAATTATTATTGAGAAAATTATAATTCTGAATTTCAATATTTCGGTTATGTCCAATATGTCCCGGTGGAAGAAATCTCCCATTTTACTCGGAACTGCTTCTTTCTTAACTGCCAGGCTGCGCTTTGCGATTGTCTTTAATTACTAAACTATCACGTGACCTACAGGAGTGGGGCAGCTAGTATTTTCGTTTTTCGGACTAATAACTTTTCGGGTTTTAGTTTCTTCGGACTTATGAAATTGGAAAACTGAAAAATAGTAATATGATATTCGGGATATTGACGTTCGGGATTTTAAATACCTAATCATGATTTAAATTATTCGGAAATATGAAATGCGGAGTTTTGAAAAATTCGCAATATTCAAATTCGGGATGAAGTTTTTTGGAGTTTTAGGGTGTTCCTCATTGGTGCCCTTATAAGAAATGCTTGTGACTACTAATTTTTCTCAGAATATAGCATTGTTGTTTGTCGGCCGGCGATTTTACATTTGGATCAAACATGTTTGAAGCGTGGATGATGTCCTCTAATAAACTAAACGGCCGAAACGCCTCGTTGGCCGAGTTTGCCGGGTTCAATTCATAGGTCGGGAATAGTGTGTTTTCGGATATTTCGATGCATAGCCCGGGTTTGTCACTAACTGGCATCTGGCAAGCGTGGCGATTAATATGATTAATAAAGCCAATACCTACCAATAGTAGCAATGACTTGATTCCAATGGTGGGGGGTGTTTGCCCAGCAGAAGGACAGTAGACAGGCTGTATTTCAGTGATATAAGCAATAGAGGAAGATACGTTATCAGCGTACCGCGCGCGCCTCTTGCATACTATGACTAACAGTCCTAGTAGCACCGAATACCGCGACAGTCGTCAATACAGCAGCAACTCGTTCGTACCAGTGACGTTTCATTCTGTTTTAGTAAGAAAGAATGATAAAATTGCCTTGCTGTTCATTTATACGGTGCACAAACCACTTAATGAGCAAAACCAAGGCACATGCAATAACTTTTCACGTGTAAAGTACACCAAAACAATAATATTTTCATTTTAGGAAATATTTATTAAGACGTTGATTGTCATGAGCGAGACGACATTCCTCTATTGTTTATACCTATGATTTTAGTAAACTTTTTTAACAAAATTAAGTTTTATAGACGTTCCTGAGATTTACAAGGCAATATGAGGGTGCGACATGAGTTGTTGGCTGTTATTTCCATAAAACAATACCTAAGTACTTCCATCCAATTTGGAACCGTTTATGTTTCTTAATATAAGTGATACAAAGCAACATACATAAATACCTCACGCTGGCTGTGGGGGCAAGGACTACAATTTTCCATTTTCAACGATCAGATTAGTATATTCGTATACAAAAACATAATTCATATAGAATAAAATTTTAAACTTTCATGGTCACTACAATAACTTTAAGAATCCCGGATTTCATAAATATTATAAATTCATATCGTTTTGCCAGCCAGGGGGTGCGCATTTGCGCATGTAGCGACAACTCAATCAAGTAGTACTTGCCTAAGTCTAGATTAAACAGTGCTCTCGCCGCTCCCAGTGGTTCAAGTGTGGGGGCGAATAGTTCGCAAGCGTTTGTATTTCCTTCCCGGCTAGTCAATGACACAATATTAAACGTCTCGAGCAGAGATCCGATCGGTCCGGTATTCGGTTGGAATTCCACACATTCTTGTCATGTAAAGGACATCTAGAGTATGTGACACATGTTGTACTGCGGCGTTACTACTGGCCACATTAAGTAGGTATCTGACGGAGAATATACTGCCATGAAAACATTGAACTATAATATAAGTAGATCAGTACAGTTGCATTTTAAATAATTGTATGTAGCAGTTTTGTAGTAGCGCACGGGGCAAGAGCCTTTGTATACGAAAGTGCACGTTATTTAAAAGTTTAAAAATGTATAATAAAGTATATACGAGTATGTTTTTAAACAGATACGTTGAAGTATTTGCTTCCACACTACCGGGTTAAATTAACTGTCTCCCCTAAAACGTATTCTACATCAAATAACTACTCAATATTCCAAATAACCTGTACATACATTGCACATACGACATAATATACAAAACGACTCAACATACTCCGTACAACATTTGCCAAAACAACTGCAACAACTGCAATCTACATAGCCCCTATGCCCGTAGTAATACAATCCCCATTTCCCATTTCATGGCGGCAGATAATTAATGAGTGCTGTCTCCTTAAAATTCACACGCGGCCCTTCTCAGAGGAACAATGGCGGCGGCTTTTAGTCTCATTAGTATTTAGTACGCTGATCCCGGCGAGTGAGGAGGAGGTCCTCGTGCGGGAGTGATGGCCCTCGCGCGTTACAACACAATGTCAGCACTGACGCAGGTGTTAATACTTTGCCGCACCGTTAATTAGGTAACTAACATATGAGGGGCGTGAAGAGAAAATCTAAAAACATTTATTAGTAGGTACATACATTTATTTGTTTAATGTAATATCTTGATATTTATTAGGGTTATATGATAATAGTACTCTTTATACCGTGATAATAGCTAAGTTTTTTTACAATTACCTTTTAAGATAGTCATAATGTTTTTAATTTAGTAGAATAGTTTTATCTATAGTTCCTTGTACATAGTTTAAGTGTAATTTATTAAGTATAGAAATGTAGAATATTATATTACATTAAAATCAGTACTGTAAAAACGATTCCACGACAGCTGCTGCCGACAATCTGTTCCACAGTTTGGCAGAATTTTGAAAAACATTATTTAATGTAACTTTTTTTGTTGAAAATCAATTTAAAAAAATAAATCACAGCGTGCATTCACATTTACGAAAATGTAGCAGTTTTAAAACTATAATCAAAGTAATTTTATCAATCAAATCAAACAGGGAAATATTCAAATTAAAAAGGACTTATTAAAATAATGTCACGATGTGTTATTCGTATTGTAATACGTTCAACGTAAAAGATAATTCAAGACTCGTTTAGTGTGTTTTAGATTTATTAAATGGAACATTTTTTACGCTGCGTTGCCCGAGTGGCCAATCACATGGCTTGATATCTGCATGTCTGCTGTGACCGCATTTGTTTAGCAAGCTCGGTGTTTTAGCCTATTCCCACCAATAAGTGTAGCGTTGACTTGAATCAATGATAGGCCTTGACCTGCCGTTGGATCGTGTACAGGCTACTTACTTACTTAACTTTTTTACTTTTACCAATTTTCGCCTAGTTTAACGAAAAACAGACTCTATCTCTGTTCTATAAAGTAAATAAGCACTCAAACGATTATCGTTGCGGCAACAACTAGTATCGCCCACAAAGGTGTGCTTCAAAGAAAATAAAACGTATCGCGGGCAGCCCGCACGTACTCGAAACAGTTTCCGTAAATCGAATGAAGTGAGCTCGAGGACGCTGCTAAGCCACTCACGCCGTTGGCTCAATTAAATTTATTTTTAATTTCAAAGCCGCAAGTAAAACTTTAATCGCTTTGTAAAATCCGATTATTCAGAGCCGTGCTTTTAGTACAATATCAACGTAGGTTTTTCGCAAGTCACTCGTGAATTCCTGACGTGGATAGATGATAAGTGGATTTGCTACTTGTTCGAAGTGCGGCCGAATCTGAGTTTGAGTTGCAAATGGAAACTGAGGTCAATTTCCGGGGGTGGAAAGGGTGCTTAGACTCCTTGACAGCCTAAGCATGACCTCTGATTTTATTGGTAGTCTAACTTATAATGAGTATATTTTATATTCGGCATATGGTTCACACCATAATTATTATTATGAAAATCTTCTCACACTCTTTTTATTGCACAAGGAGAAGTAAATACGTAGAGCACCGTGATGTAAAGTACAACTAGTTAAGAATAATAATTAGGTGCACCAGCTAAGAAAAATCAGCTAAATAATAATACTGAGTCTATGTGTTGCAAATAGAAGAGGAATTTTTAAAAGCTTTTATTTAGTTTTTAATATCAATTTAAAAAAATCTGATTACTAACACAGATTTCCAACGCTGTGATTGGAATAGAAAACTAAACACTGCTAATTGCAAACCACGGAGCAAATATATTTGCTGCGCGTGTTACATACTAACTTATAAAAAAGTTTTTATATTGCCACATAAGATGTTTTTATTTTCGGCCGAAATTAATAATGTATCTGTCTGTTGTTAGAAATTAGACATAATTTGTATGGAGCTTAAGCTTAAAGTAGGCCAAACAACAGTTAAGTTAAGTAATTATCATCGGCCTTAAATCGTAGGCTTTGTGCTTTAGTACCTAAAGGACTTATAAATTAATTGTATATGACCATAATCATTGTATATGACCATAATCATTGTATATGACCATAATCTATGTAATTCATCGTAAATTATCTGTATATAGCGTTGTACCCTGAAGCGTAAGACTTAATATGTATGACAAATTATAGCAATAGAAAATCGATGGGTTCATGGGGCAGTGTCTGAATATAGAAATTTGCTAAGATAACTTAGTACATATTATCATGTAGAAGCAAAGGCAGCAATATCCACTTTTTTGTCGAACAGACTTCTTGACACCTGCAACTTCTAGATGGCGCCTTTAATATATTTTACAAATAAAATCATAACAAATACAGCTTTATCCCATAGAAATTCACAGACAAAAATCGAGTTAGCAATATCCGCAATAATACACCCAATCTGAATACGTGACGTCAACACCATTTTGTATGACGCGTCAGTGGCGTTATTTTTTTTTTTAGTTTTTAAATAGAAATGTGTTATAGTGGTTTTCAAGACGATCCAGTGTTTTTTTTTACCATAATGAATGTTCCCTGTACTGGTAAGCAATAATTCTACAAGAAAACGAATAAGCGATCTCGTAAACTGGAAACGTGGCTAACATCAGGTACTCACCAAATACTTTAACGTCCTACAGCTAAAAAAATATCGAGTTCAAACAGTAATAAAGTAATATTTTAAAAATGGCACCCTTCTCAAAGAAAAACAAGAAAGGGTCAGTTATGTCCTTCATTCAAAAACTTAAATGCGGGAAACCTCACTATTAATCAATAAATGGAAAATGTACAAATGTAAACAGATAATGATTTACTAAAAGTAAAAAAAGTTTATTTCCGCAACATTTTTAATAGAAACTTTAACTTGGGTTTTATTTGTAACTGTGAGAAAAATTTAGTTCTTCCCAAAACACCAGACCAATCTGCTTACTATTCAAGACAAATTTATTTATTTAATTTCACCATAGTACAAGGGTAGTCTTAAAGCAACGTAACAGCTCAGAATGTCTATTCCTACTGTTGGACAGAAAACTTGTTCCCAAAAACATCCCATAAAATTGCATAATGATGCTGCCTACCATAGACCGCAGAATACGGATTTATCTTCCATTCGCACAGTACGTCTCATTGCAGAGGGCTGTGCAGAAAATTGGCAACCGTGAAAAAATCTGCAAAAATCTGGAAAGAAGTGCGAGAAATATGTTCATATCCGTGAGCGTTGCGTGGGCACGGCACGCGTGGGGTACCTACGGATTCACCCGCTACAAATTTTGAAAAAGGACGCTAGGATTGCTGTCTTCAGGGGCCTACAGCGGACTATATCGAGGTTTTTCCGCCGGCTGGAGGTCTAGCCCAAGGAAGTACACCATTTAGTTTTTCCAATCCTTACCTAATTCCTTCAGAATTGTTTTTATGTGTGTGAAAGCTCCCCTGCACCTCAAGCGTTATGTACAGATTCCTGATCAAGCTTGCATAAGGGCAGGGCTATTTTGTGCTATATCCATGATTACTATGTTTATAAGTCTATTTTGTTATAAAATATTGTTTTAATTACTGTTACCAACGTGGACAGTTTTTTTAAACTTTCTCTCACATAAATCTGGCTTTTAATAAAAAATCTGACTTTCGACGAATAAACAGTAATATGACAGATTAGATTTTGTTACCAAGATCATTTTATACAAGCTAACTCATTGTCAGGTTTTCAAATGTTTGGGCCGTAGGCATTGTTAAGGCGCTCTTTTGCCGTTTTTAACAATTTCGATTAATGGTTCCGCCACCAATTACAGTTCTAAAGTTCATAATTATATAATATATTTGAACATATTATCTAATGACACATAAAGACAGAAACATGATTGGTAATACTTCACTCGATAAAAAAAAATCAAAGATAGCACGGATCTGTCAACATTTTAAAAGAGCTGTAAGTCAGATAATACATTAAAAAATTACTTAATTTTTTTACCAATAGAAGAAACTTTTTATTATTCAGTGAATGCAAAAACATATTTTTATTATTTCACTTATTTTTTCCTATATAGGCAAAAAACCTGTAAAACGCGCCTATTCGCGCCGCTTTGCTGATAAAACCCATCCCGTACCGTGTCAACTGTCGTCGTACCTTCGAGAGAGCGAGAGACAGCGCTTGGAATACCTCGCCTTATGTAGTAAATAATAATGGTTTAGATTCTAAACTTAGCTTACTGTAACTCTAGCCTGCAGTTTAAATTGCCTGTTATTAAAAATACTGGCTTCGTCGGTCGTCTTATAACCACGGATTCATATTTTAAAGGTTCTATTAGTCAAAAATCAGTGTACATTGACATAGTGACGATTCATCTGCCGTGCTCCCAGCCTTATTTGGTGATGGCGTAATATGTTTTCCTCTACCATTCTCGGTCATCTCAACATTTACTCCTTTCTTTGCCATATCATCTTTCACACAGTCTATCCATCTTTCACTTGCATGACAGATCACATATATGGAGTAACTTCTATGATTTTCATAATAGTGATTCAGGTCATTGATGCAAGCGTGGAAGTAAACTACACATTTCAAGAGTAGAGAAGAGAAGTGACATTAAGAGACTTATGGGAAAAAGGCGTCTGGTCAGTATTCTGTTGGTTAGAACCTAATCACAGCAAAATAAATCTTGTCCGAGATAATAACGAATTTCAATTAAGCCAGTGTGTCAGGCGCCACGAGCCGAAGCCCTCATATGTCGCTGTCGCGGCGGGCGGGGCGGGGCGCGGGGCCGCTCGTTTGTCTGCGTCGGAGGCTGTGGCGCGCAACAAAAAACCTTATTTTCGGCATCTATTTACAGCCGTTATTGACTAACAATGTTGGTATAAATCAACATTTACGGATTGTAACTGCTTTCTGATTGTAAATTTCCTAGAAAATTGTGGCGATATTGTTGAACAATAAGAATAGTTAAGAATGTTATTCTATGGTTTGTTTTATTTAGCTGTTACGGCTTTTGGCGTGACTAAATAACAAAAACCCATACATTAAAATTTATAATATTAATAGGTATCTGTCTGTTTGCGCCGGTTATGAAATGAATGCTTTATTCCAGTTTCTTTTAACAATAATTTATTTCCTTCAATTATAGATTTTAACAATAAATTAAATGGAAGTTATGGCCTAACTAATGTCTGTTGGAGGAATAGGGCTCCGAAGTCGCGCGCGCGGGTTTATATTATCTTCGTTCAGCGCCATCTGCGGACCCATAGCTGCACGATTTGGTCTTCTTCCTGCTTGTTAGCACGGACGACGTCGCGATGCTTTCGGTGGCGGTGGTGCTGTCCTGCACCGCTAGGTGGAGTCACGAACATGCCGGCGGGCCTTGAGAGAACCATCTCTCAACAGGATTGTATTGGCTCAGCTGAAGCATCTGGATCATCAGCGGAGACTGGTAGCGGGCAGATTTTTGAAAAGGCCCTCCGTATTACACCCGTCGCGGTAAGTATGGACGCGACCCTGGATACGCCATCCTTGCCTGGAAAAACAGACAAAATTCTGCCCATCCGCCATCTAAGCGGTGGCAGGTTATCTTCTTTGATTATGACTAAGGCATCTAATTTTATGTCTTCATTCTTCGTCTGCCATCTAGTACGTTTCTGTAGCTCAGTGACATACTCCTGAGACCAGCGCTGCCAAAACTGTTGCCGCAGCTGCTCAACACGTTTATAACGTGACAAGGTGTGCGTGGCTGTAGTCGTGAAGTCCTCCTTCTCAGCAGGGACAGTCAAGGGCCGGCCAATGAGGAAGTGCGCTGGGGTTAGCGGAGTAAGGTCGCTTGGGTCTGAAGACATAGGACACATAGGGCGGGAGTTCAGGACGGCTTCGATCTGCACTAAAACCGTATTGAACTCCTCATAAGTTAAGTTTATATTTCCTAACACTCTAGTAATGTGGTGTTTGCAGGATTTTACCCCTGCCTCCCACAGACCACCAAAATGAGGCGCATATGCAGGAGAAAATTTAAATTCTATATGGTTACCTGAAGTGAAATCAATAATAGACTGAGAGCTGTCCTGTAAAAATTGCGGAAATTCTTTTACAGCGCCTACAAAGTTTCTACCATTATCTGAGAAAATTTGTAAAGGTTTGCCCCTCCGAGACATAAATCTCTTTAAGGCTAAGATGTAGCTCTCGGAACACAAACTAGTGACTAGTTCTAGGTGTAATGCTCGTGTTGCAAAACAAACAAACAGACACAAATAACACTTTTCCAATCGAGCCCCTCTACCCCTTCTATTTAAAATAAACATAGGTCCTGCATAATCAACCCCACATCTTATAAAGGGATAGCCAGATTGTAATCTTTCAGTAGGCAGGTTTCCCATTAGAGGTTGTATTGTTTTGCCCCTAATACGCATGCATTTAACACATTGTCGAACAATCTTCCTAGCTAAGTTTCTACCCCCTAAGGGCCACCAAGTTTCTCTAATATGCGAAAGAAGGAGAGTGGGTCCACCATGTAATAACTTATAATGTTTAAATCGAAACAACAAAACAGTAAAGTAATGCTTACTACATAATAACATTGGGTGTTTCTTATTGTAAGTAAAATCAATTGAATTTGCCAATCTACCACCCACTCTAATTATATTATCGTCATCTAAAAATAAATTCAAACCCGAAATATTACGTTTTGGTTTTGATACGCATGTTTTTGTAAGTGCACTATACTCGGAAGGAAACGATTGTGCTTGTGCTATTTTTGTTAATAATATCAAAGATTTGTCTAACTCGTTTACGGTTAAGGACCCGGTGTGACGTTCTGTCTTATTTTTCGTATGTAAATTATTTATAAAGCGAAGTACATACGCACAAGTACGTTGTAACCTACTAAAATTCGAAAATCTATGAAAATCAATACAAGAACTAACCTCTTTACTACACTGCACAACATTACTAACACTTCTTAGCTCTGGTAAATTAGAACTTTGTTCTCCATCTCCATCTCCATTATACGGTACGAAAGTATTAATTTGCTGCAAAAATGTAGGTCCGTTCCACCATAAGGACAAAGAACTTAATTCATTTAAACTAGTTCCGCGCGACACTAAATCAGCTGGATTATTTTTACTATTCACATGTCGCCATGTTGCTTCACTTGTCATGTCACAGATTTCGACAACGCGGTTCTGAACGAAAGTCTTTAACTTGTGTGGTGACGTTCGCAACCACCCGAGAACAATAGTTGAATCCGTCCATAAACAAACACTACTAAAACTTAATCTCAATGAATTTACGATTTTGTTCATCAACTTTGCACCGAGTAACGCACCGCATAATTCTAGTCTGGGAACACTGATAGGTTTGACCGGCGCAACTCTGCTTTTTGAACATAGCAGGTTAACTGTGACGTCATCGTCAAAACTAGTGGTGCGAACATAGGCGCAAGCTCCGTACGCGGCCTCACTTGCGTCTGTAAAAATATGCAACTCAATGCGCGTAGGGTTGTCACACTCGAAAACGCGACGCGGTACTCTAATGCTATGTAAGCTCGCTAATGAAGCAATATATTTTTCCCAATTCGACTGAATGTCACGAGGCACCACATCGTCCCAATTTAATTTATAGAGCCATAATTTCTGTAATAACATTTTACCAACTATTACAATAGGACTCAATAAGCCTAACGGATCATATATTTGTGACACAACAGATAAAATTAAGCGTTTAGTTACTTTACTAGCGGATTTATTTAAACTTGAAGTAAAATGGAGCTCGTCACTATTATTATACCAACCAAGTCCAAGAGTGGTACAAGAACAGTTTTCTAGTGACAATTGTTTTGATTCATTGTTTACATTGTTTACGTTAGGAACAACATCAGGTGAATTAGAAATCCACTTTCGTAATGGAAAACACCCGGACGAAAACACTTTAGTTATCTTTTCACAAAGTAGTTTTAAGGTTTCCTTACAGTCATTCCCTGTAATTAAATCGTCAACGTAGGTATCGTTTAAAATAATAACAGCGACATCCTTATCATTGCACTCCAACCCTAGCTGCTTCACACAGCGATTACTAAGATAGGGCGCTGATGCCGTGCCATAAGTTACGGTATTGAGGCGATAGACACTAATTGATTCTTGCGGATTGTCACGCCATAATATCAATTGCAAATTTCGTTGGTCTTCATGGATAAGTACCTGCCTAAAAAATTTCTCCCCGTCCGCACAGACTACGTACTTATATTGGCGAAAGCGTAAAACAATAGAAAATAAGTCGTTCTGAAGCGCGGGACCAACCATCTGAATATCATTATATGATTTTTCAGAAGACGTTTTTTGACTGGCGTTGAATACGACCCTTAGCTTAGTTGTTGTGCTTTGTTCACGAAGTACACCATGGTGAGGTAAAAAGTAACAAGGCATCGTGTAATTTTCTATGCGCGTCATATGTCCGAGTTCTAAATACTCCTGCATAAAGTCACTATACATTTTTTTGTATTGTGCTTCTGATCGACTAAACTTGCGTTCAAGTGATAAGAATCTCTTTTCTGCAATACCGTAACTTTCACCCAACACCTCGGCAGATTCTTTTAACGGAATGCGAACTGAAAAACGTCCATTATTTTCGCGTTTAGTTGTTGCGGTAAACAGATTTTCACAAAACTGCTCATCAGAAGTTAACAATGGGTTAGGTAAACAAATTTCCTCCATTTCCCAGAATTTCTTCAACTGTTCATTTAACTCTAAATTATGCGTATACTGCTCATTGAACTCTAAGCCTTGCGTATAGTTACATTGTACTTGTTTAATGCGCGACTTATTATTAGTAACCATGGGACCGGAAATTATCCATCCTAGCTTAGAGTTTTGTAAGAATGGCCCACTTGGCAAACGGATTTTGCCATCGACTATTAAATCCCAAAAACATTCTGCACCTATCAATAAATCTATCTGTGAAGGGGCATAAAATGTTGGATCGGCAAGATTCAAATTGTCGGGTATACCTACAACGTTATTTATGCGAACGCCGGGCAGTAGGCTAGTTATGCGAGGTAAAACTAAACATTTAATGCGAGTATTGTAGTTACCAATTAATGATTTAAATTCAATATTACAAATCTCATGAGACTGGGAAACGGCTTGCCCTACTCCTACGATTTTATATGTGGACTGTATCGAATCAACCTTTAATTTTTTACGTAAGGAGTCAGTTATTATGCAATGTTGACTTCCACTGTCTAATAAAGCGCGAGCTTGGTAATAAGTGTTGTCGTTACGTGCGATTTCAACTAAAGCGGTAGATAGTAAAACTGTCTCAAATTCATGCGTCTTTAAGAGACTCGCGCCTTCGTTAACGACGTTTTTTACCTGGGAATGTGTATGTAAAACTACAGTGGCATTATCGGACACAGATGACAACTGAGGTTGCTGTACTAACGTAGAACATGACGTATTAGCACTAAACTCGTTATGTAACAAACTATTATGTTTTTTATTGCACTGACGACAAGGTCCGAAATAACAATCCGACACTCCGTGGCCTACCCGTAAGCAATTTACACACAACTTGTTTTTGTCGACAAATGCGAGTTTGTCTTTGCTCGATAAATCTATAAACTGATCGCATGCGTATAGCGAGTGTGTACCTTTGCACATTACACAAACGCGGGTACTTTTATAATTATTCTTGTTTCGCGTAGACACAAAACTATGCACCTTTTGTTGTGGTGGCTTTTTAACCGGTTCGTGCGAATGCGAACGAATAGTGTTAGAATTATAAGAATGACCTGCTTTTAACATTTCTAATGTGTCGGCTTTGCCTTTTAGGAAAGTGAGCAAATCATTTAAGTTGAATTTACTTTTAGATTGTGAGGCGAGTGTACATTTAGATTGTTCCCATTCTTTTTCAATACCTACATCCAACTTAGATACAACCATAAACATTATAAGAGTGTCCCACTGATCTGTGGCTTCACCCAGGGACTTTAACGATCTTAAGTTCTTTAGCACAACGTCAATTAATTTTCTAATCTGAGATGGTGACTCTTTATTTATAACAGGCAAGGAAAATAATGCTTTTACGTGATTATGGATCAATAAATTGGTGTTATTATATCTTTCGTTCAATAAGTCCCATGCTATTATGTAGTTTTTGGATGAGAACTCTAATGATCTTATAACTTCATTTGCACTACCCACTAACGCTGATCGCAAATAATGAAACTTTTGAACTTCATCGAGCTTACTAGAATTATGAATCATGGAAATGTATGTATCTCTAAACTCCAACCAAGCATTGTAAGACCCGTCAAAGGTAGGCAATGTTATAACAGGCAACTTTATTAGCGAATCATTGCACCTAGAGTTGTCACTTTTACAAAAGGTAGGTTTGTGCGAATTTCCAAGAAAGTTAGTGGCTTCACTCATGGCCTTGTAATAAGAATCTTCGAATGATTGACGGATTTCCAATTGATTAAAGCTATCACTGTCAGGCACTATTTCTTCTATAGAACTTTGCACGCTATTAAATTCTGTAATCAACGTTTTGGCTATATCGTGACGCAACTTCATCTCTGTAAGATTCTTTTCAGTTAATTGAGATTCTTCAAAAGAGGATACATATTTAGAAAATAAAGTCAGTCTACCCTTAATTGTACCGCGTTTTTTATTTAAATAAGCTAAATTATCGTTCGAATCTACGCCTAGTTGAAGAACCGGAGATTTAACGCGTTTTGGAACACTATCGACACTCATTTTGGCAATCTATAGTAAGGAAAGGGCACTTACGATTTTCCTGCACACCGGTGATATAATGCGCACCAGCGCCGTTGCCTCGAAGTCGGTTGATAACTAGGAAAAGATACGGTTTTAGTACAGTGCGAATGAAAGTGGAAGGAAAGGAACGACTAGCCAGACCCTTCTGCTGATCCCACGTGGCTGATGCGATCTTCGTTTTTGCTCGTGCTTCGTTTCAATGCGGCTTCGAAGGTCCAATGTCTGCGCCGGTTATGAAATGAATGCTTTATTCCAGTTTCTTTTAACAATAATTTATTTCCTTCAATTATAGATTTTAACAATAAATTAAATGGAAGTTATGGCCTAACTAATGTCTGTTGGAGGAATAGGGCTCCGAAGTCGCGCGCGCGGGTTTATATTATCTTCGTTCAGCGCCATCTGCGGACCCATAGCTGCACGATTTGGTCTTCTTCCTGCTTGTTAGCACGGACGACGTCGCGATGCTTTCGGTGGCGGTGGTGCTGTCCTGCACCGCTAGGTGGAGTCACGAACACTGTCGATAGGTACTACGCAATTGGTATTCAATAAGTATTACAGTTATTATTAAAATACGCTAAAGTACTTACTTAATTATGACATCCTATTAATCTACCGTATTTAAGAAATAAACCCACTCTCTTAAAACATCCGGCAACCAATCTTTCGATGTGACATCATTTGTACCCAATAATTGTTGCATTAACTTTACCAGCCACCAACGGCCCGGCCATCCGTCAGCGGGCCGAAGGCGCCGAGCCGTCCGTCGCTGTCGGCGGAGGTGGGTCGTAATGGCCCTCGTTTGTCCGCGTCGGACGGCGCACGCAATTCACTAAGCTCGGGACTAAATCTGTTTGGTAGAAATGAATACGGGAGAGTTCATCAATAGAAATTGATCACTTAAGTACGTGATGTGAATGGTGAATGAGCCTCCCCGCGATCGACGCAACACCTGGTCGCCACCATCATCTACAGCTAGTAGACCCATGCTGGGTGTAGGCCTCCCGTTGTACACGCCAGTAAGCCGGTCCTTAGCCAGAATACGCCACCTTTCTGCAACACCTGATTACCTGATTATGTTCAGAGTTGAATAGATCAAATCATTAGTAGGGTTGGAACACAGAACACGCCTGTATTGCTACCGTCCCGAATATTGAATTCTATCACCAAGCAGTGTGTGGGCTGGTAGGAAACTAGACACAAGATATTTCATTGTTAGGCGACGTGGAACCAAGATCCATCAAAGGTTAAAGGGAGAAAGACATCCAATAGTATTTTACCAACCGGTATTCTAAGACTACCGGTCTATGACCCAGAGGTACTTTTTGGTACTGGAAAAATAAAGCCATTACAAGCCACGGACACAAAAATAAAAGAGGGAAGAAATTAATTTGAAAAATAACTGTGTAAAATACATATTTGAACAAACTGAATGTATTGAATGAATGGCTTTGAAACAGATCGCGTTGTCTCTCGTCTACTCTGTCCTTTTTCATCCGCACTCAACTAGCTATCTAAAAAAATATTTCGTCTTTCACTCTTCTACTCTTGTCCGTGACCTTCATTCGTCTAGCTGCCTGTCCCTTGAAGTTCTTCCTCACTCCACTGATTTTGTAGCCAAGTCTTATACTGTGCATGCAATTCACACTGAGTACCAGGCGTGCCCAGTCTCGGGACTCATAGATTACTTCCTCAAGATGGACTCTACATCCTGATCTATCACACTATCTAGGGTAAGCAGTAGTAATCTTGGCCCCCCTATAATCATTGGCCACTCGATTGAAAAATCAATTTATTAATGAGAGTGGCCCTTGATTTAAGGAAAAATAAATACATAAAATTTCTTTGCTGACGACTCTCTAAAATGTTATTGGTAGTTCTTAAATTTAACTGCTGGAAACACATTGAAAAAAATACTTTTGTGGCGGCAACAGCAAGTGTGTGTTTTGCTATAAAAATCACAAAAAGTATGTACTTTTAAATTGATATTTACCTGTTTTCTTGTTATTTAAATAGCGTTATATGTGTTTCTATACGTCATTTACCATTAAATTATGGTTTATACACGTTAATTCGTGTAAAAAGACTCAACATAACGTTAAAATAGGTAGGCCAAAGTTAGTACCACTGGTTTGTATGGAAGATTAATGAATAGCATCGGTGCCAATGATTGTAATCAGTGCTTCAAAGGAACCACTCTGTTTAAAAGTTATAATTAACGTTATTGTCAATTCCTGTTTAAAATAGTTTTATTCAGAATGTCATAGGTTCGCAATAACTAGATTTTGGCAGGCCAATCATTGTACATTTTATGTTAATGGCCATGCCAATTATTATATGTATACCTATGCCAATAATTATACAAAGAGATCTTAAATTTCTTAGTAATGTACCGAGGTCGATATTAAATCTATACCTACTTATATTATAAAGAGGTTTGTAAGTTTGTGACTTTGTTTGTATGAAGTAATCTCGGAAACTTTAGAACCGATTTTAAAAATTCTTTCACGAATAGAAAGCTACATTAATTCTGAGTGACATAGGCTTTATTTGATTGTGATAAATAATATTTTAAATTGTTTGACGCCCAGCGAAGTAGGCTTGGGTCAGCTAGTAATCTATATAAATGCAACCTTGGTAGGTACTGAGGTACTTTTACGTTATATTTTACTTCACACTAATGCTAAATGTCTTAACGAATAGGTATTTTGTAATAATGTTGTACAGGCAACAGTGCATTTGACTTCCCCAAAATGTAAATTATTTTAGATGGATTTTCAACTCAAATCCAACGTTCAGAGTTCAATATCAATTGAGAAATCTACCTACTTACATTTTTGATGACTTGATACGCTGTTGCCTATACTATATGTATGAGATAGGTACTTTTTTAACTACATAATATTTACGAAAGCTCGATAAAGCCCTGCACGTCACTAACGAATAATACAATAAATTTGTATTGTGATTGGCCCTAATACGGTATAAATATTGGCAGTGACAATAAACTCAAAGTATAGTGATTGACCTGCCAATCAATATACTTTTGATATGCCAATTGCTATACTCCAATGGCCAATGATTGTGTTTTAGGCATATTTTTTATATTTATTGCATTAAAGTGGAAAATGACTTGGAATATGATATAAATTTTAATGTATTCAAATTTTCAAATTCTCAGTTTCTTACTGATCAAAATGACAGCCCACGTGTAACGATTCTGGACCTTAATTCAAAAGGAGAAATGTTCAAAGTCAATGTTCTCCTTAGATGGCCAATAATTGTACTGCTTACCCTATATCTCCCCTGTATTAACACCATTTAGCCTATTTTGTCCAATTTCGTAATATTTATTAATATTATTTGTAATAAGTATCCCCTTTATTAAATATACATGTCAAGAAAAAAAATTACAGTATCTATATCTACTATATAAAAATATTTCCCTTGTCTATTATATAAAAATGAATCCCTATTTCCCTTGGTCACGACATCACGCGTGAACGGCTTGACCGATTTCGCCAATTCTTTTTTTGTTGTGTTTGTTATTGACAGAAGAAGATTCTTATGAAAGATTTTGTTTTACTTATACCAATTCGAATTCAATATTCATAATTAAGACAGGAAAACGTCTGTCGGGTCAGCTAGTTTTAAAAAAAGGTTAAAATATAAAATATTATTATTAATACAATATATCTCTTTTTGTTTGTCGCAGCATCACTTCTATGCTGTCGCGTTATTCTTCCAGTTTATCACGCTATTTATTGAACTATGTCAGATTTAATTAAACGGAAACGGCAAGTGTCTAATAGACACTTGAGTAAGGTCGATACAGCGGTGATGACATTGACAGTTGTCTCTGGCTGACAAGTGACAGTGACTGATGAGTGGGGGTTGTCAATTCGAGATGCCTTAGGTGCGACGGGGGAGTCCGCCATCATTCTTGTTACGGGTGTGCTCACGAACGGTTGGGTCGGAAGCAGGTCGTCTCATTCGCAACTCGTCCAAATCGCAACTCGTCCCATTCGCAGCTTGTCCCATTCTCAGCTCGTCCCGTTCGCGGCTCGTCCCATTCGCGGCTCGTCCCGTTCGTAGCTCATCCCGTTCGCAACTCGTCCTATCCTCTATTTTTTTTCGCAACTTGTCCCATTCGCTACTTGTACCGTTCTTGGCTCGCCAGTTGGTATATAACTAACTGAATAATAATAAAAAATGCTGCAATTATTTGCCGCGTTTCCTTAAAAGTAATCTCTCTCTATCTGCTCAATCCTTAATTATTTTGTACCAAATTATGTTGCATAGTGAAAATAGACGCCTGTACTTTATCAAGAGCCTATTATTTCAAAATCCAACGCCCTCCCTCCGACATATTTATTTTAAAGATTTATATTTATGCTGCGCACTAGCCCATGTTTAATTTCTTTTGTCTACATAGTTTCTGTTGCCCAATGATTCCCTGGCAGAAGTTGCTACCCTAGCAATAAGGCCGACTTTTGTGGAATTTATACTTACTAAGGTGTATTGTTTTATTTTATTTAGAGCAATAAAGTATTTTTCATTTCATTCATTATTTCAGATCTAAAGAGATCAAACAACTTAATAAAAGTAGAACTCAATCCAAAAAACTCCCTATTTTTTGGAAAGTCCAGCCGATCTTCTCGGTTCGGACCGAGTGGTTATACGTCACGGCCATAATATCCGCGCGTATCCGCCGCTACGGATATTAATATCCGGACGGTGCACATCAATTTCGGACAAACGCTCTCAGCCCTGCAGGAAACGGAATTTAAATATTCGCTTTGGAACTAGGATTGTCGCCGTGATCGCGGGAGCGGGATGAGCTCATTTCCCGCCGTTCTCTAAGCAAATGGATTTTTCGGACGCTCCGCTGACAAACTGACTGGAGAAAGATCTCGTAATGCCGAACAAACGCAGTGAAAGAACAGAATGACTTTTACAGAAATCACATACCTACATTGTTTTTGTTGTTATTCTTACTCAGACAAGAGGTAAGGGGATATTAAATTGTGCTAGTTAGTAGGTAAACTTTCGCTGCACACCTTAAACATCCAAAACTCCTCGTTACCTTGCAAAGCATGTTAAGCTGTCGGTTCCGGCCGTTTCCATAACCTTGGGCCAGAAATTGGTATCATGGGCCTATGTATCTATTTAACCGTGACGCGTAGTGGTGAAAGAATACTACCACGCCTTCTCTTCCCTTAGGTGTCGTAAAAGGCGACTAACGGACTTAAAGACTGCACATACATCCAACAGCATAGAGCGGCGATATGGGCTCACCTGTCACGCTAAGCACAGACATGTGCAGTCGCTATTTGGTGAAAAGTGGACTGGCAGAGTCCATAATAGTCGTGATATGTATACTGCTACATCTATTACTGCTACTGTCTAATGCCGAGACCTGGAGCCTTACCACTTATCTTAGAGCTTATTATTAAATCTTACCATCCAAAATTGGTATTGGAATTTTCACAGTAAGATCAAAGTAATCAAGAGTTGATGGTAAGGTCCCTGACCCGCTATGGGTCGTCAACACTTTGATGATGATGTTATTAAAAACAGAAACGCTTAATTTTTTAAAGTCAAATTCGTTTTCATACTGGTTTTTATCAATGACCTTATTGCTCTTTCCTCACGAGTCTCTTTTCATCATCAAATTAATAAAAGCAAGAAGCTTTTTTTGAACATTATATTTAATTTGTCAATATTTGTCATTCTAATATTTACTAAAAAAATATACCTACGAAAGTATAATAAAACATGTAGGTATGCTTGTTGTACAACAAACTGATAAATGAAACTACCATTTGCAGTCTCGGAAACTGGTCACCTATTATTGCGCACAAAGGTACTCGTATTGTCTGAATTACTTAAATACCTCTTACGAAGGACAATGAATTCAATCGGCTGGCAAGTGGCAACACGACACGGCTCGTCCTCATATTGATTTACATTCTGAAGAGCACTTGAGCTACGCCTGTTTATTCTAGGAAATTGTAATTTAACGTAACTATAATAAATAAAATGAGCTTCGTAGATCTATCTAGGTCTTGAAATTCTTTATTGAAATTCCAATTATATTATATAACTGCTATATGCTTTATATTAGTTATGGTAACATTACTTTAGGTATAAGCCTAGGAGATTAAATAAAAAGAAATCTCTCATTATTGTGAGAAGGCCAGCTCAGTCGCACACGAGGAGATCGGTCCAAAGGCGGGTTAGGAAAGATTAAAATATAGCATTTTCTCAATGTAAACTCTGTATAATCCTAATAATAACAGACAGTTCTTGATTCACGATTCTTAAAACTTCGCTAAAAATGTTAGGAGCCTTCAGACGTGCCCGGCCGCCGGCAAGCGGCTAGTTTTATAGCTGCGTGGTTGTTTCATTATGTCTGTTATGACGATAGACTCAGGAGACCAGAATATGCTAACACTCCATAGAATATTCTAAACACCAAGATAGCATTTATGGAGATGCTGACCGTGAAATGTAGTATATGTTCTGTGGTAGTTGTGTTACTGGCACTATCGATAATGCGGCCCGCATTACGCTCTACGCTGAGTTCCACGTTTTAATTTATTTATAGTCTTAAGTTTAGTTTAGTTAATTCGTATTAGGCGAGTGTTAAACTCGCCTAATACGAATTAATTAAATATTTGGTGGATCGTTTTATCAGTGCATCCTCCCAATAAAATTAGGTACATAACCATAGGTATAAACCACGGAGCAACACAAACAGAGACAGATACGCATTCCATTAGTAAGCCTTAGTAGTACAAAGTGCCTTTTTTTTGCTCCTTATGTGGTTTGTGTACCGTATAAATGAACAGCAAGGCATTTTTAACGCTCTTTCTTACTAAAACACAAATAAACGTCACTGGTACGAACGAGTTGCTGCTGCATTGACGTCTGTCACGGTATTCGCTGTTATTTGGCTACCCGGTCTATAGGACAGGGTTTGCAAGAGGCGAGTGCGGCACGTTGGTAATGCATCTTCCTTTATTGTTTATATCTAACTACTTAACTTAAATTAAATTTATTGGCAGGTGGTGCGAAGCCCGCGTCGTCGGAACCCCTATCGTGTACACTTCAAGTAAATTGGCTAGATTATAATGCATAATTACAATGTCGGATGCAGGAGCGGCACATCCTATCTCAAGTTGGCACATCTCCACCGCCGCGGCTGATATCAGTCCACCGCACGCCCGCCGCCCGCCTCGCGCCCCGCACTGATTTATCGACTGTCGATAGCATCGATTGTGTCTGTGAGAGCTAACGTCGATGAATGGAGGAACGTTTCGCCTAATCCATTACTTGACCAAACTCCTTAAAAAGTATATTATGTGAGCTTAAGAGTTTGAGACAATGGCATAGTTCTTTAGCGCGTAAGTCTTTGCAGTCTTATATTTCGCAAGAAAAGAAACACATTTATTCATAACCAGCGTCGCTTTAATTTACGATTACTCGTAGTCATCTTATAGATAGTAGCGTAGGTGTTTTATAACTCAAATTCTACAAGTTATCATAAGACTTTTTCTTTGTTGCAAGTTGTGCCCACCGTATGCTGAGAGAAAGCAGAGTTCATAAGCTCTGTGCAAAAGTTGAGCATGTCATAAGAACCCATAAAGTTCCAAGTTCAATTTTACAAAGTAATATCGGACAGCGGTATCAAAAACACTTACTTTTCTTTCTTTCTTTTGCAATAAAGTTAATGTGATTCTTAAGAAAGTCTAATTTATTTTTATGTAAAAACAATGGTAGAAATTCTTCCAGTATTTTCACTTCCCTTACGATAATCGATCGAATCTATCACGTTTAAGGCATAGCGGTCAAATTCGCACAACCCGGTAGTCGAGTGTCCGAGTGGTCCCCGGTGTGTGTCTCAGATAGCAAGCGTGCGTCAAACGGGATTATTCTTAAATCTATGGTTATGATTTCTACGGTTACGTTGCGGTTTCTAGCACACCCACCTACGGCTTAGGCTAGGAAATACGCTACAACATCATTTTATAACGGCGGTGTCATAAAAGGCTGGTGAAGGAAGTGCACATAATGTCTCAGTCACAAAGGAACTGGCAATAATTAGATATGGGCATATGGCTCTTATTGTCGGTGTATATCGGTAACATAGTGAACTAACTTAAATTTTGGCTAATAAGAAACATAGATTTTTTTTTGCATTGAATAGTCTCCGAAACTACTAGACCGATTTGAAAAATTCTTTCACCGTTGGGAAGCTACACTATATCCGAGATTCTTACTGAAACTCCAATAAATGACCTAAAAGTTCCTTACACCGCGTGCGCTGCGAAAAATATTGATGATAGAAGTAAAATCGTGACGGACTCATGGTCACACCGATTGCCACGCTGGTGTGCATTGTGCTTAGGACTGGGGATAATAAAATCACCTGTAGTCTTCATTTGTCAAAAAAAAAATATAATTATATATTATTTTCTCATTTTCGATAAAATGTCGAAAATAAGATAGTAATATACGTATTTTTTGTGCACTAATCCAGCCGATTAATTAACTCTGATAAATGAAGACTAGGTACAGGATGATTTTATTATCCCAGTCATAACCACAATGCACACCAGTGTGACAATCTGGTGTGACCACGAGTCCGTCACGAATAAAATAATCTAGTAGGTACTACGACTTTGCAGAACACATCATTCGCTACTAAAAGTGTCTCGACAGCATATGTCTAACTGTAATAGTTATGTCACAAATAAGTGTTCTTTTATTTTAAAAATGGAATTGTTATTCCGCCGCTAGAAAAGGCTCTATTTTTAACATTACTTCATATTCAAAATTGCTTCAATCCTTTTATATAACTTTTTGAATTATTCAATTTGGACATTTCATAAGAAAGATATCACGAGTTTTAAAATGTACCTATTTAGATTTAGGCAGCACTATAATAATATGCGATGTAGGCGTCCCTGTCAAAATAATTATTTTTGGAAAATCGTCTCGGGGATAATAATTAAAAAATAGAGACAACAATTCTAATAACATTCACTTTGATACTTGTTCTAAGATGGTGATAAGATAGCACAATTCATACTATCTACGAGAATAAGTTCAATTAGGTACTAGTGTACCACAGTGGCGGTAGGTACCTTCATACAAGTCGAAAAGCCCGGCTTGCCCTAACAAAAACTCAATATCACTACTGGTAAAACGCAATTATTAAAATCACTTAATATTATTTACTATTGTTAATTTTCTTTCATCAGCATTCAAATTATCAATTTTATAAGTTTCTCATACTAAGAATCACCAAACAAATCGCATAAAGCTGCGCTTATAAATCGTGCGATGCTTTACATCTCTCTCACACAAGTTGGCTTGCAACCGGGCTTAGGATTTAAAGTATATCCGCTCTCTTCTAACTTTAACAAAATTGCTACTCTATAAACATAATACTGCGTAAGTATGTATAGATTCTATGAAAAATTCATACTCTTCGTCAAAGCCAGCTTGCGCTAAGAAGTTCGCTAGTAAGGCCTTCTCCAAATCAGGTTTTATTTCTACCGAGTCACGTGCAACTTCAACGCGGGCGAACCAATCAGAGGCGACCGACGACAGCTCGAGCTCGGGCGAACCAATCAGAGGCGAGCGTTAATACGCGATTGTGCTGTGCAGCAGCCACAGGCAGCACAGGCTGCAGCCAGCCATTTTTTATTCTTTGTTTTTGTTATTGTCACACTTCACTTTGTTTGAGCGATTGTTTCTAACATTGAGTGTGATCTCAATGGTTTCTAAGTAACAAGTGTTTTCGTAATTTGTGATAAAAAAAATGTGTTCAGAGTTCAGTTCATCGCTTTATTGGTCTCTGTGACGAACTTAGATGTGTTGGGCATGTGATGTGTTGCAAACAAATATGTATAAACGTGTTGATGATTGGCATACGAAAGGCAGAGG
This sequence comes from Scoparia ambigualis, assembly GCA_963921215.1. Lineage (NCBI taxonomy): Eukaryota > Metazoa > Arthropoda > Insecta > Lepidoptera > Crambidae > Scoparia > Scoparia ambigualis. The sequence continues at coordinate 41,512,724 of OY992504.1, read as the reverse complement.
TAAATAAATTCTTTGAACATCACACATGATTTATGTATTTCGCAAACTATTAAAAGTCATCTAGGGCATTAATAAAATAGGTCTATGTAAAAAACTCTTTGGATTGTTGGTTGCATCCATTCAAAATAATTAAGTAATAATTAATAAATTAAGTGTAGAGGCCTACATATCGACTGTGATTCCAGCGCAAAATGCTCATTTTCGCATATTGTAGTAATATTGATCGTTTTTATCGAAATAGGATAATAAATGCATGCTTAATATTACGAATCTCCACTCTGCGAGAATAAGCTGAGTTCGGAAGGCCAGCGCATCGCATTTTGTAGTAATGTTGTGCTTAGTTGTATTTATAGTTTTCATCGAAATAGGATAATAAATTCATTATAACATTTTTATTCCTCATGAAGTAACAATTATTCTGGTATAAATTTTACTCAATAATATTATCGTAGATAAGAGAAATTCACAGTTAACTTAACGCGATTTTCGAAGTTTTTTTGGTTTTGAATAACATTTTTTTTCTATATAAAATCAATAATATTTAAAAATTCTGTGGCCGCTACGCATTATACGACGAGATAACATTCTCATTTTTTTATTTCATTTCTTTAGAACAGTAGTTCAATCCAGGAGCTCAAAAAAGTGCCGTCGCGCAATTTCTGAAAATCTTTCTCTGCAATTTTGGGTTTAAATAAAAAGTTAAGCGAAATTTACAAAAAGCGAGGCCGCTACGTACTATGCCAATAGCTATTCTACACTATTTAATAAGTAAATACTGTTAATGTATTTTTGTTTCTGAGATCAAGAACGCCAAAATTGGCAGCAGAAATTTTTTTTTCAAAAATTTCTCACAAAAATCTCATTCGAGATGTAATAGAAGCTAATAGGCTGTTTTTTCACAAACGACAAGAACGTTTGGAATGCTACGGCCTTTCGATTTAACGATTTGAGTAAAAAATGTGGCTAGTGTCACAAATGGTCACCAACATTGTACCTAGGTAGCAAGATTAGGAACTTCAGGTTTCGTGGCTTGCCCCAATCTGAAGCCCTAGGCACGCCACTGGTGTACCACCGCTGGCAATCTATACAGTGAGCTTTGAGTCTGTTAACTAGTTCCATTATGAGAAACTGGTTTAAAACTAACTTATTATAAGATTCCACCCTAACATGTTAACAAACTTAGTGCATAGTATATAGCTTGTAAATATAGACATATCTTTATTGGATATTTGGATATTGTACAGCTCTTTAGCAGCACGTCCTGCGTCGTTTCGTATCAGAGGCCGCACTCTCTGTCGATAATCTGCATGTCAATTTCTAGTCGCCATAGCCCGCCCGAAGGCTCGCGATGATTTACGTCACCAATTAGTGCAGGCACAAAGCTAGAAGCTGTCGCATATCGAGATGGTATCCGGCTTATCAGCAAGGGAGGCGATCCGAGTGGGTATCGGCGCGTTATCGCTCGAGTGTGCTTGACCCGAGTTTGCCAATAACGCGCCGCCCGCGCCCCCAGCGGGCCGGATACGTATCGATACTATTTAGTAACGGTACTCACGTTAGCGTCGTACTTGACCCCGCATTCCTTGATACTTCACTTTAAATGAGCATACAATTTCTGTGAGGTGGCCACCCACTTGTTACTACCGTCCGTTATAACGCCACTAATTGAGTGTTAGATCTACCTTCCAAATTTATATGTTTAATGTTGTTTAAACAAAGATTGTCTTAAATTACTCTAATGAGAAACGGTCCGTCTATAATGTGTATCTACTATTTGTCACATTGCATGTATTATTTTTAAATTCAGACGTGTTTTAAATTAACAGTGTGATTGCTTTGCGACATGGTTTCAAAAAGGTAAGTTTTTGAGTACATAAATATAGTAAAAAACACTACAACGTAGAATGCCGTAAAGTATTGATAATTAAATATAAATTAAACATAAAATAAATTCGAATTTCACGGTTTTTCATAAAAATTATCTTATGTAAAAACTGGTGGCGTTATAACGCCCGGTAGTAAAATTGACGTCTATTTATTATTACTATTAAGTTTTAGATCACTGATGAAACGACCTTTGAATCTCAATGACATAGTTGATGAATTACACCATATAGATTTTGATGACGATCTGCCCAGTGAAATTACAATTTTTCACCGGAAAATCCAAATACCGAAATAACAGACGAAGATTCGGGTGATGAAGAATATGTGACATTACATTATCTCCCAGGGTTGTTTATTATTTTGAGCATATTACGTAGTTCATTTCAATCACTACACTAACAATCCATTTCCATGTTTTTATTAACTTTCAGGTTCCCAGCTAAGAGCTCCAGCAGAGATTACATACTCGTATGATGATACGTTTTCAGACAGTGAGGACTCTGAAAATGATTTATCTTTGTCTACGTTAGTAAAAGGAAGACGCACTGTCAATGAAGACGTGGATCAACAGATACTTTCTACTTCTTGCTCCACTCCATTTATAAGCTGTTCATCGCAAAACGTCACTCCTATAGTGTAACCAAGTGAATTTACATAGTGGCAGGATAGTGAGGGAGAAAAAAATTACAGTCACCTTTGGATTACTATGAGTGTATGATGAATGATGAAGTAATACAAATTTTGGTACATTACACAAATCTGTACGCAAGCCAAAAGAATCATCGATAATATAACTACTTCAGAAATAAAGTGTTTTTGGGTATACTTTTATAGAGCGGTTACGTCGTGGTATAACACGCAGGTATATGTATTGGGCAGGCCAACGCCAACGGCCTTACGCAGGCCTTTGTTTGATTTACTAAATACATTTTTTTCAGAAATGGCACCTTTTGAACTAACATTGACGAAGCTATGGTACCATACTATGGATGCCATAGCTACAAACAATTTATACGCAGGACACCGATCCGATGGGGGTAGAAACTGTGGAGGTGCAACTAGGTTGCGGTATGTTTTTTTGATTGACCCAAAAATATGTTTTAGTTTTGTTGTTCCTATCATACCAATGTTTAGATTTTGGCAAATAAACCACTAATCAATATGTTCTGTGTTTAATGTTATTCCAAAAATGATTTAGTTTTGGTAGCCGATCTTACTACCGGGCGTTATAACGCCACTCGTTTTCCGGCTTTTCCGGACTACGAATTTCTTTTTAAATATTTTTTCAATAATACTACTTTGGTTTAGTACAACATATTCAAAAATCAGTGCAATCCGAAACAAAAAAAAGTTTCAGTAATATCTGGGTTAATTGGAAGTTCTGAATTTAATTGACACAAAGTGCACACACAAATTGTCTGCAAGGCAACTGAGTTATGGCGTTTAAATTTGAGCTAAAAAACTTATTTATATATTTACTCACCTCTACCTGATAATCTACAACAGTTAGATGGCACTATATTCGATAGAAAGCTACATAATTATCTACTGTATTTCACTGAAAAATGATTTTATTTCGGAAGAATTCTTCAAGAATATTTAAAAATTAATTAGATTATTGAGAGACTGCTTTGAGTTGGCTTTTTTATCTCCTTTGTCATTATTAATTAACGTATAATAAATATTTGCAAGCTTAATTATAATTAGTAAATTTTGAAGGAATTTTTGTTTGTAAGTACACCCATAATATAGGTACCCAAACTTGAAGCAAATAAATATTTAATTTGATTATTATAGGAAATGCTATGTGTGCAATAGGCTCTGTCCTTATGCGCACTATATGCAATGATCATGACCTTAAAAAGATGTAGCTTATTTGTAAGATAACATTTGTCGTTATTTGGATACTATAAAGCGTTAATTGTGTTTTGCAGCTTTATTCAATTTAAATCATGACTGATTTAAAATAAATAAAGATACATTTATTGACATACAAAATTACAGTTCGTATTATTAGAACAAAACTTTTTTTAAAACTACATGATAATTGAAATGTCTATAAAGCCAATTAAAAGTGATTAAGTACCTACCGCAATATATTATACAAATAATAAGTAAAACTATTTTTTTATAAACAGCGCGGTAATAAAAGAACTGTGTCGCGTAGCGGTGAAAGAATACTAACACTCCCTCTCTTCCCTTCGGTGTCGTAAAAGGCGACTAAAAGACTAAAGACTGCACATACCTCTAACTGCATAGAGCGGCGATGAGCTCACCACCTGAACGCTAAACACATGTGCAGTTGCTATTTGACTGCTTTTGCTGTCCTCATTGCCTAGTATCTGACTAATCCTTCGGGGATAATAGTCGTGATTATATGTATGTGTGTATATGTATGTAACCTTGCAACCACCTACAATGCATTGGCATGGTGGCGATGCCAATTTCCCAATCTGAAGTCTACAGCTATGCGATTCTCTAAGCGACACATAGACGCTGCGCGCATGGCTGTGATCTGCTGTTTTCCAATTCTATGAATATGAAAGAGACAGAGTCATTTCTCAGCGCTGCAGCAGCCGCAGCTATCAAGGCTTTAGCTTAGAGAATCGCACGGCTGCAGACTGTGTGACCGCTCACGCGTGTCTCTTTCGTTTTACTTTTACTATCTTTACTTTTATTTAATGGATTTATAATTATGAACTTGTCATTGACTTGTATGTGTATCTGTTACTTGTATGGATTATGATAAGAATGTGTATTATTTTATATTTGTTAACTCCTTGTATTTTATAATTAGTAATCTTTGACATTTGAAAATATTAATTTGACACAATTTAGGTACCATGCGATATTTGAATAGCTACGTAAATTAGCTGAATAAAATGCAAATCAATATATTTCATTAACTTACAAGAAATGAAAATGTATCATTGCAATTACTCACCCGATAGTTAAAATTCAGCGTAGCTTAAGTTTACGTTAATAAAGATTGCTAAACGTGTATCTCACACATTTAAAAAAACCGGCCAAGTGCGAGTCTGACTCGCCTATAAAGGGTTCCGTAGCAGCAAGTAACATTTTTTTAAATTAATTAATTTATGACGTATTAAAAAAATCTACTTACTAGATCTCGTTCAAACCAATTTTCGTTGGAAGTTTGCATAATAATGTATCATATATTTTTTTTAGTTTTATCATTCTCTTATTTTAGAAGTTACAGAGGGGGGGGGGGGGGGGGACGGAACACGACACACATTTTACCACTTTGGAAGTGTCTCTCGCGCAAACTATTCAGTTTAGAAAAAAATGATATTAAAAACCTCAATTTGATTTTTGAAGACCTATCTATAGATACCCTATCCACACGGATGGGTTAGATAAAAAAAAATTGAGTTTCAGTTCTAAGTATGGGGAACCCCCAAAATTTATTGTTTTTTTCTATTTGTGTTTGAATATCTTAATGCGGTTCACAGAATACATCTACTTACTAAGTTTCAACAGTGTAGTTCTTATAGTTTCGGAAAAAAGTGGCTGTGACATACGGACGGACAGACAGACGTGACGAATCCATAAGGGTTCCGTTTTTTGCCATTTGGCTACGGAACCCTAAAAATAGGTAAAGAGCTTAGCACCCGCGGAAGCTGAGTTTTTCCAAATACTCATTATTCTGCGAGAGAATTCGTTCTTCCGATTAACTGACGAAAATGAAACAGCTTTTCCCCACATCGCCAGCAGGCGCCGGTTATGTTGGTCTCCACAGATTGCTATTGACTCAGTACTTAGACTCGAGAGCTCTCACTTACAAGAATCTTGTGTAGAACCAACTGTATTGAAGACTGCAAATAACTTCAAATACGAGTTAACATCGTTTGTTCCATTACGGAGTGTCCTTGATTAAATTTCTAGAATTCATGGTCTATTTGCGATAAGAAAACACTTTATGCTTTCTGAAGCTTATACAAACACGTTGAGACGACTTGACAAACAGCAAATACTCGCTAATGAACAAATACGCAGAAGAGTAATATGCGAAGCAATTGAATAGTATTACGAACCTTGATTTTTATAGGGAAGATGGCTGGAGCGGCTCACCCGCCTGGGACTCATGATACGAGCTATCAAAGCCAGCCGCAGCGCCACTCCGCATTGTCACCAATATACCGTGAGGAAGCGCACTCGAAACACATTAATTTCAAAATGACCAACACCTAAGTCTCCCGGTGACTATGGACCCAGCAAAGGTTTCGAAACGTGTGGCAGCAATTTTGTTTTAAATGTCTGCCAGGTCTATCAACAGTCAGGTTACAGGATCAAGGCCGTACCGTACACAAGCAACCTGCTTATTTGTCTCAGTGCAGCCGCAGTGTGGAACATGCCGTACAATTGGCCGACACCGCTCGTAGCCGGCTCGTTTATCGCCACAAAGTCCGTCCGCTAATGAACTATGATCCTAAGGCCACTTGCACAGGCACGGGCGACGCGAACTGAAATGTATTCACTACAATTTACCCTGAACTTGACTGGATACCGACGATACGGCCAAGCTGCAATGATTTGCAATTATGTGTTTCAGTTTTAACGTTACTAGATTCTGTGAAGTTATAAAGGCATAAAAAGCAAAGCTTTAACAATGAGAACGCGCTCGTACTTCGTACTGCTAGTGTTCTTGGACTGAGGTGGTTGGTTTGCAGCAGGCGGCATGGTCGCTTGTCGGCTCTGTAACTTAAACAAGTACATAATTATTGTAGAGCGAAAGTGATTGTCCCTTGTTACGATAGATAATTACTGTCGTGATACTTTGTGTGGACCCAAGAATACAATTAATCAGTATTAAAATCCGACAGCTCTACACGATAATGTCTCGTTACCGTGCCCTGCGGTGCCGGCGGCCAGCGGTCGGCGGCCACCGCGCGCGGCTAAATAGAATTGCTAATAGCGCTTAATTGCACGCTGGTACAATCCATACAGTGGCAAAACACCTTTCATTTTGATCGCGTTATGTTATTGCTGGCAGTTAAGCTAGGGTGATCAGAAGTATTGGCGGTTTCGCAAGGGCAAGTCAGTATTTTTGTTTAGGATTCATGTAAACAGACATTATTAGCGTTAAAGTAAGGCGTACAAGTTGAGCATGTGGATAGCGGTAAAAAATGTCTAACAGTATTCTTAGACCTAAAAAAGGCATTTGATACTGTCTCTGTTCCCATTCTTGTACACAAGCTGGAGCAATATGGTATCAGAGGTGTTCCTCTTGCACTTTTGACTAACTACTTGCAAGGTAGAAAGCAACGTGTTAAGGTAGGGAACACCATTAGTGATCTAGTTGACATATCCTATGGAGTACCACAAGGTAGTGTGCTGGGCCCTACATTATTTTTAATGTATATAAATGAGCTATGTGCCTTAAAACTGAACAATGCAAAAACGGTTTGTTATGCTGATGATACAGCCATTGTATTCTATGGAGACTCCTGGGAGGGTGTGCGAAAGACGGCAGAAAGTGGATTATATACTGTGGCTAAATGGTTAAACAAGAACCTTCTAACCTTGAACATTAAGACTAACTACATTTGCTTCTCTATAGATAAAAGAAAACAACCTAGTTCTGATTTTCGAATTAAAATACAATGCTGCGAAAACCCCAATAACTTAACATGTTCTTGCCAATTAATTGATAAAGTTAATTCAACGAAATATCTGGGAGTCATAGTTGGTCAACGCCTCTCATGGCATTTACATATTGAAATGATTATGGGTAGAATTAGAAAGCTTGTGTGGATTTTCAAAAAGTTGAAGCATGTTGTGAACAGAGAGTTGTTAAATAAAATATATGTTTTTCTGGCTCAATCCGTACTAACTTACTGTATTCCTGTTTGGGGTGGGGCTAACAAAACAAAATTTCTGGAAATAGAAAGAACTCAAAGAGCGTTGCTCAAGGTGATGTACTTTCTACCATACAGATCTCCTACAAATTTACTTTATACATATGGAGATCTTCTGTCTGTTAGAAAACTTTATATACTACATTCTATACTTAAAAAACACAAATCTACAGATTATGATAAAAATATAATAAATAGAAGAAGAAAGGATGTAGTTTACCGCATTAAACCAGTCAAAACATCCTTTGCTGCTAAACAATATTACGTCCAAGTTACCCACCTATATAACAAACTTAATAAAAAACTAAATATTTACCCATTAAATCATTATAACTGTAAGAAAGCTGTAATGGTCTGGCTAAAATCGATTAGTTATACAGATACTGAAAATTTACTAAATAAATTTATAAATTCCGAATATATAAACACACATAATATTTAAACAGGATTCCACGCAAAAGACTTAAACTACAAACTAAAATTATGTTTATTATAGTGAATTGTGTTGGTTGTTGTTGGAGTTTTATTAGTATATAGTATATTTGATATAATAATGTGTATAATAATGAATATTATTTATTATGATTTAAATATTTAACTATGACAATATGTATTACTCTGGCATGAATCTTTTTAAACTTTTGAGTATTTCAAAACTCACATTACACACACGCACCCCCACACACACTCAAACACACACAAACACAAACACGCGCACACACACATTTATCTTTACTATTTTTGTCAAAGTTGTTTATTTTAATTTCCCTTTTATCTTTGTTTTATTAAAATGTCACATACCTGTAAGCTATGACAAATTGAAAGAGCGGTGACTCCCTTATACAGGTATATTATACTTAACAGGAAAGTCACCTCAACATTGTAAACACCTGGTTTGTTAATGAAATAAAACATTTTTAATTTTTTTTTTATTGTTTTAAGTGGGGTTACCAAGGCGTCAGCCTTGCCACGCTGTGTGTACGTTTTATACACGGTTCTACTGAATCGTACGGCATGCTATGTTCTGATTATTTTTAATTTGTGATTACAGTTACTTTGATCAGGTCAGCCTTGCCACGCTGTGTGTACGTTTTATACACGGTTCTACTGAATCGTACGGCATGCTATGTTCTGATTATTTTTAATTTGTGATTACAGTTACTTTGATCAGTCACACTACCTTACAACCGAAATAGTACTTAAATTATAGAAAATAATACCATAGGGATTTTTGCTATGGGCCATTGTAGCCTAAAATAAATGAATAAATAAATAAAAACATAAATAAATTTTCTACGAAATATGAAATTTATTCTATATTTAGTTAATGTACCTAAAGGAAAAAGTTTTTTTTTTTGCTTGTTTAGATTACATTAAATGTATTTTTACACCTGATTTACTTAACGGGAGGATACCTCTTTTAAATACGTAAATTATTAGATCATATTCGGTCAAAAACATTGCATTATACTATCATAAAATTGGTAATTCATGAATACTCCTTATCAATCCATTAAAAGTCATTCCACCCGCATGGAAACACACCCTGATTAAAGCATCATCACATCATGTGGCATCATGTCATGAGCCCTAATTAATGCGGTCTGCGTTTGTCGCTGACGCATTGTCGCGCGATCGTGCGGTCCGGCCGGTGCATTTGTGCGTTCCGGGGCGTTTCGGGGCGGTCCGGCGCGTTTAGTCGCGCCTGCCGTTGCCGCGCCGCCGGAACGACCAGATGAATTGCGAAACGGAATAGCTAATGGCAGGTAATAGGCTAAATGCAGCCCGTTATTACGCGGCGGCTTTACCTCGTGTTAGAATTCAAAAATGAAATAGTGACCGTTGGTCCAATGTCCGCTCTATTTCGTTTTAAGAGGTTTCAGGAAAAAAAAATGAAATTTGTTATAAACGAAATTGAACGGAAGTTTTAATGGACAACTAAATTTAACTTGTTTCTAAAATTCTTAAAAGTTATTGTAAGACGTGATTTAAAATGTGACAGATGAAAGAATCAAAATTGTTAACTTTCTATTAGGAACTCCGTGGTGCACCGGCTAGTGCGACCTGTGGACGACGACTTTTAAACTGCGATTGCGCCAGTTTAGCAATTTTATAACGAGGTTGGATTAAAATAGAGGAGGCATTAAAAAACCCTGATCATAAATTATGGAATTTCGGAAGGCACATAAACCCTTGGTAGGTAGGTACCCGTTGTAAGTATGATGGCAGCTGTTAACTACCGCTGCGCATTGGATCATGGTTCTGAGCGGCAACAATGGGGAGTTTATGGGATATTTATACATTAATACTTCGATCACATACTTTTTATATGTAATCGAAGCATTAATATACTTATTTAACATATTATTTTTATCAGTATTTATATAGGTATTTGTTAATTTAACCGTGTCGCGTAGCGGTGAAAGCATACTACCACTCTCTTCCCTTGGGTGTCGTAAAATGCGACTAACGGACTAAAGACTGCACATACTTCCAACTACATAGTCAAAGTCAAAGTCAAATTATTTATTCAATTTAAACCTTTACAGGCACTTATTGACGTCAATACTAATAATAATAAAAAACAGTTAACTAACTTATAGTTAAGACTTAACAACTAATCTAACGAACATAGTCTGTGCCAGACAAACGCGCATCGCTACCCCCAGTACCACTGCACGCCGAAACAGGATCGCGTCGAACTGAAATATATAAGCCGTGGCGATAGAAAAATTCTGTCTATACAAACGTATCCTGGTACGAGACAAAAATGGCGGGCAAGTGTCTCTACCTAGCGACACAAACAGCTAAAATTTATAATTTATTGTTTTTTGCGATGATAGGTGCAGAATGATAACTCATAATTAACTTAACACTTTAAGGAATAAAAGTGATTACCAATTATCCTATTGATTGATACTGTGCGTGACACCACCTGTCACGCTGTGAGGACAGTGCAGTCGCTAATTAATGAAAAGTGGACTATGGCAGGGGACTGCTTTTGCTGTCCTCATTTCGTAATCTCTGACTAACCCTTCGGGGATAATTGTCGTGTTTATGTATGTATGTAATCTTACATATATTATGAGGCGTGCAAGTAAGGGACTTAAAGAGTTGTTTAAATCGAAATGTCTATTAATTATTTCCGGCTTAGTAACACGGCGAGATAGTCATTGAGAAACGATTTCTCGCCTTAACCTCTCGAGTGTCGGCGGAAACACCGGTATTCCCAGGAAAAAAAGTACCGTTGAGTGTCAGCGGGAACCCGGATGTCCCGCCAGCGACAAGGTCTATGGTTATATTTTTAGTACCTCCAACTTAGTTTAACCAATAAGAGTGTTTGACATCATTCGATTCTGTGTTCTACGCGCTCGAATACTAAAATATGATTGGCTATCGTCTTCATAGAAAAAGTGTGAGTAACAAATGGTGACGCATTTGTGAACAAGATTGTGTAGTGTCAGTCAGTGATTCTGTGCATTCGGGGGATTCTGTGCATACCTGCACAGATTTAAGCGCAGGGACAGCCCCTCGTGTGCCTGTGACCCGACCATGGACGAGGACATCTTTCACATCCTACTCGATTGCCCAATACACACTAACACTAGGTACACTCTGCAGCAAAAACTAGATACACACTTAAGTAAAGATACCCTAAAGGAGATCATTAGTAATAAGAAAGAAAGGAAAGTTTTTATGGAATATGCCGGAAAAATCGTGAATATTGTAAATAAGAGAAATAAGGACGATTAAATATAAGAGTAACTATAAGCAAGACCACATTGTGGCAGGTGTAAAGAAAGGGATAGAAGAAATGTAATAGATTAATTGGATTAAGATACTATTTAAAATAGTAATATAAATACATATATGTACATTGATAAAAGAAATGGAAAAGGAAACAAATTTAACTGTAATGATATAGATAACTAGGAATTAATCATTAGAAATTAAGCTAATAGATAGTATAAATTAAGAAAAAGAAAACTGTATTAGCATGTAAGGATAAATTGTAAAATAACATAAGAAAATAATGTATAATAGTATTAAGAAATCCATGTATAAAAATAATAAAAGAGAGAAAAAAAAAAGAGAGAAAAAAAAAAAAAAAAAAAAGAAAAGTGTCAGTCAGTACCACTGCTTGTTAACAAGATGTTTAAATGATTTATCGTAAGTAAATTACAAGTATTAAATGTCAAATTAAACAGAAAGATGTATAGATTGTTTTGATATGATTTTCTTGATCTTTTATCTCTTGTTACATAGTGTAAAAATATTTGAAACGTGTTATGCCATTGCGCCACAAGGGAAACGCCGATGCAGCACCTACCCCATTTTTACCTAAATATTGTAATTGCGTCAATCGGCGACACGAGGCGCTGATTCGGCACAACGTGTGGCGGCGGGTCGCCGCCAATCATCGGAACTTTCCTGCGGTCACTCTGTTTCCTACATCGAACATTGTCAAACGCGTTTAATTATAATTTAATTGTAATTTCTATTTTTAATAAATTCATTTTGGGAAATTGGTTTTTTTTTGCACCTTCCGCTGCAGCCGTTCGTAATTGGCGCAGTCGGTAGGATATTCGCGGTCGGTCTCGCGCTACAATCCAGAAGATTTTCGTATCGAGCCGCCCGAGTGGCTATCAAGTCGCGTCCCGAGTATCCAGAACCTACGGCGAGTTGCAGCGCAAGCGTATCCAGACATTGATACAGCAAAGGTACCAAGAAGATGAAACTGTAAGTACATTTGAATCTTTCATGTATTGCTTTCCTTAGCGTGTAATCCTTTTATTTTTCCTAAGTGTGTAATTTTCCTTTCCAAAATTTTCCATCCAAGGCAATCGGGGTCCGATACCCCTAGGTTAGAAAGGCAAAGTAGGTTAGACGAACACAGAAATTTAAATCTGGCGTCCGGAGACTACACCTTGTCTCAATCAGGCGAAGAGTATTCAACCTCCTCGTTAAATCTTAAGATGTCTGATCCCATAGATGATATTTTTAAGTCTCTTAGGTTACTCCCAGAATTTGACGGTAACCCTAACGTGTTAACCCGTTTTATTCGACTACGCGATCAGCTCGTACTTAGACATGTAAATTTAGAGCCAGGCCATGAGTTCGAAAATCAGGCTTTGTTAAATGGTATTTTAAATAAGGTTACAGGGCCAGCCGCCCGTCTTATTAATTCAAACGGAATTCCTAGCGATTGGCAAGGCATTAAGACCGCCTTGATAAATAACTTTGCTGATCAGCGCGATGAAACGGCACTGTATAATGATTTAGCATTGCAGTCGCAGGGACATGGTACTCCGCAAGAGTTCTATGAACGCTGTCAAACCCTTTTTAGCACGATTATGACATACGTAACATTATATAATTCGGTTCATACTACAATTGAGGCTAAACGTCAGCTGTACAAAAAACTAACTTTACAGTCCTATTTGCGCGGATTAAAAGAGCCGCTAGGTTCGCGTATTAGATGTATGCGTCCCCAATCTATAGAGCAGGCGTTAGAATTCGTGCAAGAGGAAATTAATATTTTATACTTGCAACAACGTAACGATCACGTACCGGAAAGGAAATTAACATCTAATATGATAGCAAACCTTCCGGCCCATAAGCCTTCTTATTATAATCCACCAGTTTATATGTCACCTAATAAACCTTTTGATTTTAACATGCCAGGCCCTTCACGACCTCACCCTATCCAAATGCCCCAACCTTTCCAACCCTGGAGGCCTAATCCAGTTCAACCTCAAAACAACCGTGGACCAACTAGAACCACAGAGTAATGTGTTTAGAGTGCCTAATAAGAATAATTCGTTCCCTTTGCAGTATCAGGCACCTAAACCTCTTGATATCATCTCTTGAGCTCCCTTATAGAACAGACGTGTTGCAAAATTTTTGCTGCAAAAATTTAATTGCTATTGGACAAATTTCTAAGTTACTGCTATAACTTAAAAGACAAACTTGATTAACGTCTGTCGGTGATTACGCTACTGTGTTCCCGAGCTACGAGAGCCAGTCTGTCGCCGTTACCGCTCCTCTCCACCTCGGGGATAAGAGACGCGCTCTTATTTTTCGTCTCGCTTGCTGTGCTCCACCTGTGCGGGCGCGCTGGTGTGATTCATACAAATACTCGTGCCTACTGCGTCAACCGTAAGTAACATAGATCAACATGAATAAAATACGCTCGCCGACTGGAAGTGGCCAACTCAGTGGACGGAGTGATTCGCAGCCAAATTTAACAAGTATTGACCCACAATCAGAGTCTAATGATCAACAAAGGATTACTCTTCGTAATAAAAGAAAACAACCGGATGATAATAATGATTTGACTATGATAAAAAACGAAGTGCTCGGGTTAAGTAACCAGATGGCACAGGTGATGTCAATGCTTACAGTGCTAACCACAAATCAAAAGGAATTTATGGAAAAGATGTCAACGGATGTTTCAGCCCTGAAGGAACAAATGGAAGATAAAACATCAACTGTAAACCGTATGAGTACTGAATATAAAACCGTCAAGTCAGACGTCTTGACTTTGATTGATGCAAACTCTGACATTAAAAGTAAAATAGAGCACCTAGAATCAGATATTAACCTACTTAAGCCTGCTTCCGAAACTAGCCTAACAACGCATGTATCATCGACCCCTGAAAATATTATAGCTGAATTGAAAGAACGTGAAGCCAGGAGCAAAAATTTAATAATCACTGGAATTCCTGAAGTCACAGCATCAAGTAAAGAGGAACGGATCAGTCATGATCGATGTAAGGTGCTGAATATATCGAAAGGAGTCGATGCATCTTGCCCCGAACCAATAAAAATAATACGGTTAGGGAAATATAGTCCTAACAAAAGTCGACCAGTTAAAGTATTTTTCAAAACCCAAGAAGCTACCAGAGATATACTTAAAAATAAGAAAAATCTAAAATAGGACAGGGTTAATATATATTCAGACCAGACACCAGCGCAAAGGACATCTTTGAACAATCTGACTCGAGAACTTAATAGCAGGTGTTTGCGCCACAGCGCAACGAATAACAGCCGTCTCTCTGCCAATTAGAGTGCATATTGGACTGCACTACCCCGTCGCACGGACCTTTTGACAATTATACCAGACGAACCTTTTGGACCGCGGGCATCACGCGGTCGCCCAAGCAGTGTGCTCCGAGCGTTCAAGGCGAACCCACGCGTCGCGCGCGCAAGAACTCAGCCCGTGACCACGTCAGATATGTGTTCAGTGTGTGTGCAGTGAGAGCGCTACGTTTCAGTGAATTGTGTGTGCGTTGCCGCCCTCAAGCCCGCCGCCCGCGCCTAGAGCGCCAGCCACCTTCAGCTCCAACCAGATCCAGTGCCTACAGCCCGGAACCAAGTAAGCCCATCTATCCTATTTTTCCCTTTCCCTGCGCCGCATGTTGGTGCCTTAAGCGCCAACATTTTTGGTATAGAATATATACAGGGTATTGTTCTTTTTACTGCCTTTAAATTTGTTTATTTTTTTTATTTTTTATTATTTTTTTTTGTCTCCTTTTATTCATCGCGATGCCGACCAAGTCACAAGCCGCGATATTTAGGGAGGCCGCCAAAGCTTTACACCAGCTCCTAGAGGTGGGATCAATGATCATTGCTGGCGACACCAAACATTCCATAACGGAATTTAACGTGCGTTTCGCACAGATACAGGGCATAAAGGACAAGCTGGACTCAGTATACTACAACATTCTCGACGAAGAGAACTTAGACGAGGGGGTTGAGAGGACATACACTGAGAACCACACAAAAGCCTCCGGGGCATACCTGGGGATACTTGTGGCTAGGGAGGAAATCTCACCCTCTTCCACGTCGTCCCCAACCCATAGCGCTCAGCCCAGTTTCGGCGTCAATACGCCCACAGCCGTCCTCCCCAAGATAGCGCTGCCCAGGTTCAGCTCAAAAGTGGAGGACTGGCCTTCCTTCATTGCGCTGTTTAGGAGTTTGACTGACGACATGGCGACCCTGTCGGACGCAGTCAAGCTCCACTACCTATTCTCAAGTCTCAGCGGTGAGGCATTAAGTATGGTGTCCCACTTAAAGGTCACCAATGAAAATTTTGCCGTGGCCATGGACATCCTCACCAAACGGTACGAGAACCGCCGGGTTCTCATTGATAGTTTCGTCGACATAATCCTGGGGCTGCCGAGCATCCACACGCGCTCTAACATACGCACACTTTTCCTCACTCCGCTGGTGTCCGCCCAGTGTGCCCTTAGTAATTTGGATCTGCCCATAGGAGACGACTACGTGTTTGTGTCGATAGTGGTGCGAAAGCTTAAGGGTGAGCTCCGCACGTTATTTGAACGCAGACACGGGTCTAGCAGCTCCCTGCCAACGTTGAGTGACCTCATCTCCTACCTCGAGGAGCACGCGCGCTGTGTGGAGACAGAGTTCTCCAACATAGCCCAGCCGCAGCCCATTCACGCCCTGCCCGGCCCTTCTCGTAGCCGCGCGCCTCCACAGTTGCCCAATCGCACTTATGCTCAGATGGCTCAGCAACAGCCCGACCATTACCGTGGCCGCTCCTCAACTCCATCGCCTCACCGCGTCTATGATCAGCCTACTCACCAACCATCACGCCCAGCGCAGCAAATGCGTCACCGCCCATCCACCTCCCCGGCTCGCAGTCAGCCCTTCCCCGTCTACTCGGCCTTCCAGCAAAGCTGCTCCTCATCATCGTCCTCGTCCTCTTCCTCACGCTCGACGTCTTACTGTCCCTATTGTGCCACTAGGGGACATATGCTCATGACGTGCAGATGGTACAATGCCCAGCCAACACAGGGCCGTTGGGACTTTGTACAGGCACGCGAGCGCTGCCAACGTTGACTCGGCCGTCACTACGAGAGCGAGTACAGGTCAAGGGAGGCATGCAAGAACTGTGGGAGCACGAACCATCACACGTCCCTCTATCGACCAGACGGCCCAACGCACTCAGCTCATTCGTCGTCTGTACATGTACCCCCACCACAGCTGACAGAGCACTCGAGGGAGCGTCCCAGACACAGCAGGCGGCACGAACCCGCACAGGCTAAACAGGTGCGACCCAGCTCTGCTCACAGAGCCAGCCCGCCCAGGTCCGGTTCGCCAGGTAGGCCCCGCGAACGCCGCCAGCAATTATGACTCCCAACTATCACAGAGCACCCTAGCGAAGAGGTAAATTTAGACCATGCCCATTCAGACCATGCCCACTTAGCCCATGTCCCTTTAGCCCATGCCCAGTCAACCCATGCCCACACAGCTGATACATACTCAGCTCATACAATTTCAGCTGATACTCAATCAGCTCACTCACCTTCTGTGCCCACTGGCACACCCATTTTGTTGCCAACCGTCTCACTAAGAGTCGCGGACGTACATGGCCATCTTCACACAGCCAGAGCTTTATTGGACTGTGGCAGTATGCTGACATTAATAACGTCACGCATGGCACGACTTTTGAACCTGCCATCAAAACCCACTTCTTTAAAAATTACAGGAGTTGGGAATCAGCACAAACATGAGTCAAAGGCGGCAATAACAATAGTATGCCGACCCACTCACAATGATACTCCTACAATCACTGCCACAGCTCACATTTTAAAAAACGTCACTGGCTACCTTCCCTTAGAGAAGGTACCAAACATTTCCCACGTACTAGGCCAGCCACCCGTGCCATTGGCTGACCAGCTTTACCACACACCAGCCCCGATTGACCTCTTATTGGGGTCGGACGTTCTTGGCCAGGTGTTGGACGGGACTAAGGTCTCGTTGGGCCCGGGCAAGCCCATAGCCTACGGCACGATTTTCGACTTCGCGTTGATAGGACCCATTAAGGACTTGTATGCGCAGCCGGCGCAGCAGGTTAACTCAGCTCACGTCGTCAGCTCACAACCAGACTCAGCTGAATCAGCCCAGGACATACGTCAGAGTCTGGAAAAGTTCTGGGAGTCTGAGGAGCCCCTCCCTCAATCTCACACTCATAATGATCCCCTGGAGGAACAATGCGAGGAAATCTTCCGCTCTACCACTACACGCGATCCCTCAGGCAGATATACGGTCGCTCTGCTCTTTCTAAAGGACGCCCCTCAACTAGGTAAAACTCACCCTATCGCATTACGCAGATTCCTCAATACTGAGAAGAAGCTAATGGCGAACCCGTCTCTGCGTTCTAAATACGTCGACTTCATGGCCGAATACATCGACTTAGGGCACATGGCTCCCTGTCACCAAATACATTCGCCCATAAACCTCACTTCTACATCCCTCACCATGGCGTATTTAAGTCAGGGTCGGACAAGCTGCGCATTGTTTTTGATGGTAGCTGCAAAAGCTTCAATGGTGTCAGCATAAATGAATGCCTACACACAGGCCCCGCCCTTCAACAGGACATTGTGGACATCATCATGTCCTTCAGAACGCATCCAGTCGTTTTCAGCACTGACATCCAGAGGATGTTCAGAAATGTGCTGGTTGCCCCAGACCAGAGACGGTATCAGCTGATACTATGGCGGTCCTCACCAGATCACCCTCTGCTCACCTACGCCCTCAATACAGTCACGTACGGCTTAAGATCAAGCCCATATCATGCAATCCGCACTCTGCTTCAGCTGGCTGATGATGAAGGCCATCGCTACCCTGGAGCCGCTCAGGTTCTTCGCAAGTCTATCTTCGTTGATGACATCTTGTGTGGTCATGACACAGTTGAATCCGCCCAAGCACTTCAGGACGAGTTGATAAGTCTGCTAGACCTGGGCGGCTTTCAGCTCAGTAAGTGGACATCTAACTCGCCTAAGCTGCTCGAGAGATTTCCCGACAACCAATGCGACATGCCCAAGGACTTCGACATGAACCCAGAGTCCACGTCCATTAAGGTCTTGGGTATACAGTGGAGCCCCCAGTCAGACGAGTTCACCTACCGCATCTCTCTGCCCCCCATCACACATGTCACAAAGCGGTCTATTTTAAGTACCGTTGCCTCACTTTATGACCCAAACGGCTGGGTTTCTCCCGTTATCTTCCGCGCAAAGCTGCTGCTTCAGCAATTGTGGCTACTGAAGCTGGAATGGGATGAGCCCACTCCCTCTGAAGTGCAAACGGAGTGGCACCACATCTCAGAGGATCTGCCGCTGTTGTCTGGCGTTCGCTTCCCTCGGCACATTTGTGCAAACAAAGGCTCAGCTGCATACTCGCTTCACGGGTTTGCAGATGCCTCTGAAGCCGGGTTTGCCGCCGTTGTTTACCTCCATGAGCTCGATGCCTCCGGAGATACTTTGGTACACTTGATTGTCGCCAAGTCGCGAGTCGCACCAATCAAGAATCGCCTCACAATCCCCAAGTTAGAGTTGTCGGCCGCCACTCTACTCTCCCAGCTCATGATCCGTGTGTCAGTTCAGTTATCGGCCCATATCAGTATACAACAACACATATGTTGGTCAGACAGTACGATAGTACTGGCCTGGCTCAATACACCGCCTCACCGTCTTCAACCCTTTGAAGCCAACAGGGTAGTCAAAATCAGCTCAGGCTCACCAGAATGTACCTGGCGACACGTACCTTCCGAGCTCAACCCGGCAGATTGCGCAAGCAGAGGGATGTCTGCGCAATCCCTGTCAGCCCACGACCTATGGTGGTCTCCCACGTGGCTTGGACAGCCTTGTGAGTCTTGGCCTGCAATGCCCTTAGCTCTGGGCCATCACGCCCTGCCCGGCCTTAAGCCCAAACACGTCCCGTCACTGGTCACAGTGCCCGGTCTTGACTTTGACCTGCTCACTCGGTTCAGTTCACTAGACAAGCTCGTCGGAGTGACAGCTTGTCTAAAACGCTTTCTGCACAACTGCAGACACCACCCAGATTCGCGACGCTCAGGCCCCTTGTACGTCAGTGAACGAAGAGAGGCCCTACTTTACTGGGTGCGCAGTGTTCAGCACAATGAATTTGCAGAGGACATCCACCGCCTTCAAACTGGCAAAATCTGCTCCGTTAGACTCCAGCGGCTATCACCTCTCATTAAAGATGAGCTCCTTAGAGTTGGTGGACGACTGTCCCATGCGTCTATCCGATATGACGCGCAGCATCCGCTCATACTTCCCAGCTCTAGCCCACTTGTAGACCTTATCATTGACCACTACCACAAAATACACTGCCACCCTGGCGCTGACACTTTACACGCTATCCTACGCCAACAATTTTGGATATTGTCCGCGCGCCGTATTATTAGACACCGAGTTTTTAAATGCATTAGATGCTTTCGATGCCGGGCCCAGCCGCAAGCGCCCTTCATGGCCGATCTGCCAGCCGATAGAGTTACGCCTCAGCCAGTATTTAGTCAAGTCACGACCGATTTTGCCGGACCATTTCTCGTTAAATCTAGTACCCTACGTAATGTTAAACTCTTAAAAGCGTACTTTTGTATATTCGTGTGCCTCTCGACTAAGGCGGTTCATTTGGAACCGGTCTCGGACCTCAGCACGGAAGCGTTGTTTTATAGCACGCCGCGGTGCCCCGGTTCTCATCCGCTCGGACTGCGGTACAAATTATGTAGGCGCTAGAAATCAGCTCATCGAAGTACAAAACTTTCTTGCCTTGAATAATGACACGATTGCGCACAAGCTCGCTGGTCAGCACATTACTTGGTTGTTGAACGTCCCTAAGGGACCATGGTTCGGTGCGTTACATGAGATCAACGTAAAATCAACAAAGCAACTTTTATATCGCGTAATTGGCGAACAACACCTCACATTCGAGGAATTCTCCACACTTTTAGCTCGAATTGAAGCGGTCCTTAACTCAAGACCTCTCTGCCCACTTTCGTCTGATCCTTCAGACTTTGAGCCGCTTACAGCCGGACATTTCCTTATAGGCCGCTCACTAACGGCCCTTCCCGAACTATCCGTGGAAGATAGGCCGATCTCCACACGTAGGCGGTTCCAGATGGTACAGGCCCTTTCCCAGCGCTTCTGGACGCTGTGGACCCAGTCCTACCTTCATACCCTCCAAACCCGCTCCAAATGGTTGTCCCCATCCTCCCCTCCCCGAGTTGGCGAGCTCGTCCTGATCAAGGAGGACAACCTGCCTGCCCTCCAATGGAGACTGGGGCGCATTGCTCGCACCCTGCCTGGGAAGGATGGCGTCGTGCGGGTGGTAGACCTGGACACCGCGAATGGACATCTTCGAAGGCCTGTGTTCCGGATCGCCAGGCTCCCATTGGATGAGCCCACCCCTGGGGCCCGGGAAGATGTTTGCGCCACAGCGCAACGAATAACAGCCGTCTCTGCGCCGGCCAATTAGAGTGCATATTGGACTGCACTACCCCGTCGCACGGACATTTTGACTGCCGGCGCCCGCGCAAAACCAGTGCCTTTTGAGATCTCAAGACGAAACCACGCGTCACGCGCCCTTGAAATCAGCCTTCGAAATAGCATATGTGTACAGTTACGCCTAACGAACCAGTGCCCCTAGTGAATAGTTTAGTGTAGTGACTGTGCGCCAGGAAACCAACCTACCTCGCCGCCCGTGGTCAGCTCGTCCCCCGGTTCCTGTGACTCATCATCCCTGTAAGTACTTCACTCCCTTCTACCTCCTGCCTAACCATCTTTACTCTGCTGTATTTGGCGGTGTCTTCTGACCCGCGAATACAGCAGGCTTGAGAAAGGAGAAAATAACCTAACGATTAAATACGTTGGAGGTGTACCAAAAATTCTAAAAAATTTGCCAAAAAACTCAAGCGAATAATGCAATGCAATGATTCTACGGATAGTAAGTATAAAAATACTTATCAAGTGGCCCAAGACCATGAGGATATTATATTAAGTAAAAAATCTTTAAAATTCTATTACGCTAATATACGCAGCATTGTAAAGCCTGGAAAGTTTGATGAGTTAAAATGCATATTAAAATCATTTAAAAACACTATAAATATCATAGTTTTAACGGAAACCTGGATTAAGTCGGAAGATGAAGCTAAGCGCTTTCAAATTCCAAACTATACACACTACTATAGCTATAGAAGCAACAAAAGGGGCGGTGGCGTATCTATATTTGCCCACAATGACCTGATACATAGTTATGTTGAAGACACATCTCAAGATGGTAATCATTATCTGTGGATACAACTTAAGAACTTCTCTCTGGACATTGGAGTTGTGTACAAAAAACCAGACTCAAATATACAACTTTTCTTGGATGAATATGCGTCACAAATTAACAAAAGAAAAAGAGCGATAGTGCTAGGAGATTTTAATGTTGACTTGCTTAAAAGAGACCGTGGAACTCTTTTATACAAAGAAAACATACTGGAAAATGGTTATGATATAATAAACTGTATCGACGAAAAATTTTGCACACGTGAAACGGCTACGGCTAAAACTATTATAGATCACATCTGCACAAACATAAAAGAAAATGACTTCCATATGGCCATAATCCAAACACCTTTCTCAGATCATTACCAACTTTACATAGAAATGAAAAGATATAAGCCTACACCACTAAAGAAAATACAGTATGAGGCAATCAATTACGAAAAACTTTATGAAGCAATGAAGAAATATGATAACAACAATGAAGATACTTATGAAGTGCTCGAGAAAGACTTATAAATTGCATAAAAAGTAGTAAGGAAACCAAATTCAAAATTCAAAACCCTCCTAGAAAAGATTGGATTAAGAAAACAATAATAGAGGAAATTAACATTAGAAATAAACTATGGAAACAACATAAACAAAACCCGCAAAATACATCTACAAAAAATCTGTTTGTTAGCAAGAGAAACGAAGTTTCAGAGCATATACAAAAAACCAAAAGTCTATACTATCAAAAAGCTTTTAGAAACTGTGTGAAGAAGCCATCAAAAATGTGGAAACTTATTACAAGCCTATCAAACAATAAGTTAAAGGAAATCCGTCTTCCGAATAAGCTACATACAAGCAATGGTTCTGTTGTCACCAAAGAAAACGATATTTGTGAATATTTTAATAACTACTTTGCCAACATTGGTCCAATGCTAGCTAAACAAATACCTGTGTGTCCTTCTGATGCTAACAATATGGATCGGGGTGAGTCTGAAACTAGTTCAAATGCACTTCATAGTTTCACACCTGCAACTGTAAATGAAATCACTAACATAATAAACAACCTAGACTGTAACACGAGCGCTGGACTAGATGGTGTAAATACGAAATCAGTGAAATGTACAAAAAACCTAATAGTTCATGAATTAACAAGATGTGTCAGTAAATGCCTACAAACAGGACTCTTTCCTGATAGCCTAAAAGCTGCAAAGGTCACCCCTATTTATAAATCTGGACCTAAATCAGACCCTCGAAATTATCGCCCTATATCGGTACTCCCAGTTTTATCAAAAATCTTTGAACGTGTAATTTATAATCGTTTGGATGCTTATTTGACTTCTATCAACTTTATCTATGACAAACAATACGGCTTCAGATCAAAATCAAACACACTTGCTGCGACAATAGATCTTGTAACAAACATAAGGCTTAACATTGACAAGAAACGCATAGTCCTCGGTATCTTCATAGACATTAAAAAGGCCTTTGATACCGTCAGTCACGAACAGCTATTGAACAAATTGACACACATTGGCATTATCGAGACTGGACATGATATGTTAAAATCTTACTTGTGTAATCGAAGACAAGTGGTTAAAATGGGACAGATACAGAGTACTTCTAGGCCTATAACTTGCGGAGTGCCTCAGGGTTCAATCTTAGGACCACTACTTTTCTTAATTTATATAAATAATATTAACCAGATTGGTCTTAAAGGGGACGTCACGTTGTATGCGGACGATACATGCCTGTTCTACTCTGGAGACACGATAGATACTATTGTTGCGGAGGCACAGGCCGATTTGGATTAGCTCTGTATTTGGTTTCAACGTAGCTTATTGACTATAAATGCCAGTAAGACAAATTACATAATTTTTGCTCCAAATAATAAAATAATCAAACATTTTAATCCTTTAAAGATAAATAGTACGTTAATAAATAGAGTCAACCAAGAAAAATACTTAGGTCTGATTTTGGATAGTAAGCTGACTTGGAAGCCGCACATTGATAAAATGAAAACAAAACTTACGTCACTAATGGGTATGCTGCGCAGTATAGTTCGATGCCTACCGCGCTATGTTCGTTACACAATATACAACTCGTTAATAAAACCACACATTGATTACCTGGTTGAAGTATGGGGTACATCAGCTAAAACAAATCTAGCAATATTGCAAACTGCTCAAAACAAACTACTTAAAGTATTATTTCAATATGATTTCCTAACATCCACAGATAAACTATATAAAGATACACAATTAATGAACATTTCTCAGACGTACAAATACTATAATTGCATATTGATTAGAAAAATATTACATAAAGATATACACACAAAGACAACCTTTACTATACCAAATAAAAAACATAAAATGAATCTTAGACGAAACTATGATATACAGTTATATAAACCGCGTACAAACTACGGGAAAAATAGTATTATGTACAAAGGGTCTCAAATCTATAACGGGCTGCCTAAACGCATTAGGGAGGCACAATGTCTGACCAGCTTTAAAACACATCTCAAGCGACATGTAATGAACACTAACCCCGGATCTACAAGCTCACGGGCGAGTGCGCTCGAATCACTTCCAGACGCGCTTATTCCGTGATATTCATTTTAATATCGTGTTGGTAAGACCAATGCTGCTCGGGGCGAACGCAGTGCGTTTAGTGTATGGTTTTTTGGATTTACCCTCTTTCTGTCAGACTTTCTTCGCATTGAACCAGTGTTTGCTGTCTGTTGTGGTTTTATTGTTTTCGGTATGGATGTTGTTTAAGTTTTTGGTCTACGATACTTTGATGAAGTTATGTCCTAATTATTGAATTACCTTAGTAAATTGCAATGTATTACCTTATAATGTAGAATAATGTCTCAAGAGGAAAAAAAAAAAACCTAAATTTTAGTTTAATATTTAAGTTACTTACGAGTATAAGTTTCTCATGTAAGTGAATTTTCTAATTCTTATGAGAAATAAAGATTCTTAAACCCGAAACCTATGAGCGGCGTAAGTCATTTCGCAAGCAAACCCTTGCCACCCAGTGGGCATGATCGGCGTAAGTTTGGCAATCCACCGCCAAGTAATTATTTTGAAACTCGGGAAATGAATTTTAATGAGAGTAACGACTATGAATACGGCCCCTACAATGATAACTACTCGGATTACTATTACGGTGAAACGGAGCGTTATTACGATAGCAATGACTATACTGATAATTACAATTGTAATTACGATTTTAATTATTGCTATCCCGGAGTGAATAGCACGGAGTATGTAGACGAACCTGTCGAGGAAAGTCATTCATCCAGTAATGTTGAGGATTTTCGGAACCCGAGCCAGTCCGAAAAGCCAAAATAGAACTTAACTTACAGACTCAGAGACAATTACCTTTTATTAGAATATCAAATCCTCCTTTAAAATTACTTGTAGATACTGGAGCCAACCAATCGTTTATAAACCCGGAAGCGCTCGAAAAATACTTCCCGCACGTACAATTAAATTATGAGCCGTTCGAAGTAGTTAATGTTCACGCGGTAAGTAGGTGCGATCACTCTATAACATTACCGTGTTTCCCTGAGTTCCAGGATAGGGATAACATTACTCTCTACGTATATAAATTCCATGATTACTTTGATGGTCTCATCGGATCCGATTTATTAAATACACTCGGCGTCAAAAAAATCGCACCTCTTAGAAAATCACTTTCAAATGTCATTTACTCTTGATATGCACATGCAGTCGCATTAATTATGATTTTATTTACAAGGTTACTTAATTAACTTAATAAAAAACATTACTTTTCATTATCAAATAAAACCTAATGCAACAAATAAAGTGTCACAAAAATTCGATGCAAATTTTGCTACCCGTGAGAGTTGCTAGTTGCGCTTCCTTTGTGGGTATAAAACGGTCAACACGGGTTCAATGTGGGTCATTCGCTATTCAACCGTTGAAGAGGACACACGCACAGATTTTGATGGATACCAGAGCTGATAAAGCCGCTCAAGTGGTTGCACTACTGCAATCAGGGGTGCGGCAGTGTGATGTCGCCCGGCAACTGAACCTGAGCCGTTATTCCGTTCGAAGAGTGTACCAGCGCTTCATAGAGACCGGTGGCTATATCCGCAGACACGGTTCGGGTAGACGTCGCTGCACTTCGGAAAGAGACGACCGGTTCGTTGTGTCGAACTTTTTGAGAAATCGTTTCTCCAACGCTGTTGAGTTGCAACAGCAGCTCCAGGCAGTTCGCAGACGCACCGTAAGCGTATCTACGGTTAGAAGAAGATTGAAGGAGAAGAAGATAGCGGCCCACAGAGCTGCTACGGGTCCAAAATTGACTGCAGCGCATCGGCGAGCCCGCTTGCAGTTTGCTCGTGACCACGTCGATTGGACCCTTGAGCAGTGGAGAGCTGTTCTCTTCTCAGACGAGACGCGAGTGTGTCTTTTCTGCAACGACCGACGGAGAAGAGTATACCGGAGGCAGGGTGAACGTTTCGCCCAAGCCTGCATCCAGGAGACGGTGGAATATGGTGGCGGATCCTGCATGTTCTGGGGCGGTATGTCTGCTGCCGGCAAAACCGACCTTGTCTGCGTCTCCCGGACTGGAGGTGCTCGCGGACAAGGGTCGCTGACTGCTCGCCGCTATGTCACTGAGGTCCTGGAAGTGCATGTGGTCCCCTTTGCCGAATCTTTTGGCGAGGGGTTCACATTAATGCACGACAACGCTCGCGCTCACACTGCAGGCATCGTGAGCGACTTCTTGCAGAGGTCCCAAATCTCTGTGATGCAGTGGCCAGCGCGAAGTCCGGATCTGAATCCTATAGAGCACCTCTGGGACCATCTTAAACGTAAGGTTCGATCTCGGGATCCAGCTCCTTCGACTCTACAGGAGCTCCAAGACGCGGTGATTGAAGAATGGGGGCTTATCCCTCAAGAAGAGCTCCTGAAGTTGGTGAGGTCCATGAGGGACCGTATGGAAGCCGTGATCAGGGCAAGGGGGGGTAACACTAGATTTTAAGTTAATTTTAAGACACTTTTTGTACATTTTTCTTTGTAAATTATCTGTTGTTAATTAGGACTTAATTAAGGATTTTTATTATTTTATTAATTTTAATGTTGTTTGTATAATTATAATTAAACAGAAAGTTAAATTTAATTGTTTTTTGATACTCCTTTTTGTTACCTTTCTAATGATACCCAACACTATCCTCTACATAAGGTTTAAGAATTTTTAAAGATGATTTTTAAAAGGTGCGATTTTTTTGACGCCGAGTGTAGTTGGGAATCTTCTATCGATTTTAAGAATAAGACACTTGTTACTCGCTACGCTAAAAATCCAATTCATGTTTATGACTCGCGAAACGTAAATTTGTATGAAGACATTATCACGGCCCGCTCATCTAAATTAATAAAATTACCAATAAATTCCTGTGACGGAGAAGTTTTTATTCCCGAACAGATTGTATCTAATTGCATTGCAGGAGAGTGTCTTACAACAGTTAAAAATAACCGGGGATTCTTGGAAGTTACAAATCCCACTCAACATGACGTAATCTTCTCGGTCGATCGTCACATTAACGCCGAGCTATATAACATCGAGTACACACGTACCGAGCGCTGTGCTACGAACTTTAACAGTGCTATGAGCGGCGATCCACGTCACTCTCGTAGTATGAGTACATCATTACGTCACCCGCGCGCTACGGACAATTTATCGTCGCGTGCTACGGAAGTACTCTCGCGGCTACGGACAAGTCACCTTAATGATGAAGAGCGCGCGAACTTAGAAATTTTATGCGCTCAGTACGCGGACGTATTTTATATAGAGGGCGAGACATTAACATTCACTAATCAAATAAAGCACTCCATTAAAACATCAGACGAGCTACCGGTGTATACTAAGAGTTACCGTTACCCATACGTGCATAGGCAGGAGGTTAGTGACCAGATTAGTAAAATGTTGGAACAAGGGATCATAAGACCTTCTCAGTCAGCTTGGAGCTCACCAATCTGGGTAGTTCCCAAGAAATCTGATGCGTCTGGCAAAATGAAATGGCGTCTCGTAGTGGATTTTCGTAAATTAAACGAGAAAACCATTGACGATAAATACCCGATTCCTAACATCGCGGATATTTTAGATAAATTAGGTAACTGCCAGTACTTCACTACTCTTGATTTAGCTAGTGGCTTTTACCAGGTCAAAATGGAACCCTCGGATATACCAAAAACAGCATTTAACGTAGAACACGGCCACTTCGAATTTTTAAGAATGCCGATGGGGTTAAAGAACTCTCCAAGTACATTTCAACGCGTGATGGATAATGTTCTTAGAGGGCTTCAAAACGTCATTTGCTTAGTGTACCTTGATGACGTCATTATATTCAGTACGTCACTACAAGAACACATGCTAAATTTAGAAAAAGTTTTCCAGAGATTACGCGAATCAAATTTTAAGATACAAATGGACAAGTCCGAGTTCCTCAAACTCGAGACTGCATATTTAGGCCATATTATTAGTAAGGACGGGATTAAACCCAATCCAGATAAAATCGAAGCTGTAAAAAGATATCCATTGCCAAAAACTCCAACCGAAATTAAGCGATTTCTCGGATTATTAGGTTACTACCGCAAGTTCATACCCGATTTCGCGCGTATAACTAAACCAATGACGCAGTGCCTAAAGAAAGGTTCTAAGATAAGTTTAGATCAAAATTACATAAATTGTTTTGAGAAATGTAAATTATTACTCACTAATGATCCTATTCTACAGTACCCAGATTTCTCTAAAGATTTTGTTCTTACAACAGATGCATCTAATCTAGCTATTGGTGCCGTATTATCACAAGGCCCTATTAGTAGTGATAAACCTATCGCGTATGCATCTAGAACTTTAAACACAAGCGAGATAAATTATAGTACCATCGAAAAAGAGTTGTTAGCAATAGTATGGGCTACCAAATATTTTCGTCCATACCTTTTCGGTCGCAAATTTAAAATTATCACAGACCATAAGCCCTTGCAATGGGTTATGAGTCTCAAAGAGCCTAACTCTCGTCTCACTCGTTGGAGACTTAAATTGAGCGAATACGATTTTACTGTTATGTACAAGCAAGGCAAATGTAACACAAATGCCGATTCTTTATCTCGTATCGAAATACATAATGAAGAAATAAGCTCAGTAGTGGCTAATCCCACGGAACATGCTCCTTCATTAGGTAATTCAGATACAGCCACAGTTCATACAGATACGGAAAACCCAATATTAGAAGTGCCTATTACAGATGAACCATTAAATAAATTTCATAGGCAAATATGTTTTACAGTAGTCGGTGACATCAAAGGTAAAACGACGGTATCTAAACCCTTCGAAAGTCACACGCGCACCGCCATTCAAATATCTAAATCAAACCTTGAACTAGATGTAATTAATGCGGTTAAAGAATTCGTCAATCCTAAAGTTAAGACCGGTATCATTATACATCCTCCATTAGAGATGTACTCTATCGTTCCCGTTATACAGAATAATTTTAAAAGCTCCGCTATGAATTTAGTATTAGCCAAAGTTGAACTTGAGAACGTCAAGGAATACTTGAGACAACAGGAGATAATTCAGAAATACCACGAAGGTAAAACCAATCATAGCGGTATTACTGAATGCTATCTCGCGTTATCTAAAAGATACTTCTGGCCTAAGATGAAAGATAATATCGCGAAATACATCAACGAATGTAATATATGCGGTCAAGCTAAGTACGACCGCAACCCAATTAAACAGCAGTTTCATATAGTTCCTCCTCCGACCAAACCATTCGAGATTTTACACCTAGATTTGTTCACAGTAGAAACGGAAAAATATCTGACGTTAGTAGATGCGTTCTCGAAATACGGACAGGCTACTACAGCCATCTCAGAGATGGCACCGCTATAAGTGTAGTACAAGCTTTATTGAAGTTTTGCACACACCACGGTATACCATCAATTATCGTATCAGATCGAGGAACAGAATTTACAAACCAATTATTTTTAGAGTTCTTCCGCGTTCACAAGATTCAGCATCATAAGATCTTAGCACATGCACCAAACGAAAATGGAATAGTCGAACGTTTTCATCTCACGTTGCTCGAACATTTACGTATACTCAAGTTAGAACATCGCGGTGAATCCATAGTTAATCTCATGTCTTATGCCATTCTTGCATACAATAGTTCGATACCGTCAAACGGGGTGAATAGATAGGTCTTCGAACTTTGGTAACGATTTTCGTAACGTTGCAGAATTGATACCCATTTTTTTAAGCATGTATTTATTGAGTCTTAGGCTAAACTATTGAAATAAATTTGATTCTATTCGGATATGATTGTAGTTAATAAAAAAAGACATAAAATATACGTGATTTCTCATTACCACCCATCAGGGGACAAAAGACACACCTGAGGGGTGATTAGAAAAAATTCGTAGGGCTGCCTCATTGTAGTTTCCCTAAATATTTTTTTAGGATAAAGGCAAGCAAACTCGAAGGTATCTTTAATTATTAGTAATCAATTATAAAAATGAATAAAAATGTAATCAATTTAGAGTGTATCACAAAAAATTGGTTGCCTGTAAAGTCGGTATACGGGCGAAAGTTTTACGTGACAACGACTTTGAGTGGTAAAATAATTTTAATGTGAATATTCATTCGTATAGTAGGAAGAAGGATGAAAAATTAGGAACAATTTAAAACATTTATTTATACAAAGAATTATATTTAAAACATTAATTTATACAAAGAATCTCGCACTGAATTTCATATTAACAAAATCTTAGGCGGGCTAACCATGCCCGAGTGGAAGGGACGCGTGCCTCTCACTCGCTCTCATTGTGAGCGCATAACGTGAGCGGAGCGTAACGCAGTTTCTTGAAGTGTCACCCGGCAAACCAATTTATAAGACGTTGTCACGTCAACAAAACTAAAAAAATGTCAATCAGGAACTATAATCAATATCATTCAAAATGGAGTTGTTTGAAACTCTTCCAAAGCTTGTTTAATTGTATTAGCATTATTGTACCTGAGAAATAAAACAATGTACTTAAATATAAACAAAAATAAATGAAATACCTTATTAGTTTATATCTTTAGTTTTAGAATGAATTCAATTAAAAAAATATTGAATGGATTAAAAAATAATCAAGAAAATTAAAAACTCTATAAGTAACTAAAAGTGAAATTTGAACTGTAGATAACCACTACAAACTTTGTGGCAACCCTCACATAATCATGGCTAATCACCCCTCTTTCGTAACTAATCACCCTTTTGCTGTGTCTATTAACCATATTTGCGTGCCTATTAACCCTTCAGGCGTGTCTATTCACCCCTTTCGTGTATCTATTCACCTCGAAAAATTCAAGAAAACAAGGCTTACGAAATAAGATCAATTTTATATAATAATGCATATTGTTACCTTAATTATAATAGCACAATGTATTTATAATTGCAGTGACCGTAATTTGAAGATTAACTTAAATTATTATGACCAAAATTCACCGAAATACGGAGGTTCAAACTCACTCGTACCTATCAACTTGTTTTGCTGTCAACTTTAACATTAAGTTTTGACGTTTTTAGCGATGTTGCCACAAATAAAAAGTTTCCAGAGTAAGAAAAATTACACCAACAAATTATTAAAGTTGCGGGTTTTTTACTGGGGATACCGAGTTTGCCATAAAAAACATTAAAAATTACCCCAAGATTTTTCTCTATTCCCCCCGTCAGTTCTATTCACCCCGTTTGACTACATAGTTTTACCAAGTGCAGGCCGCTAGATATTATCACAGGTCATTTCGATCCGCGCGACCCATTGGATATCGAGCTAACTATACACCTGTTACAGCAATATACTATAGATCACCGTGCTAAGATGAGTAAGGTCTATGAGATGATACAAAATTCATCACTACAGCGCCGTACTGAGATGATGGAAAATCGTAACAAAAATAGGAAACCCGAGGAAACGTATAACCCCGAACAAAGCATCTTTATTAAGAATCCCATGGCTAGTCGTCAAAAACTCGCTCCAAGATATACACACCAGTGACGAAGGTTCCATACAACTCGATTCCCACCGGCTTCCCTTCAGAAGTTTAGAACACAACTATTCTCTACTTGAATTGAGAAATGGCTCAATCAGTAATTAAAAAAGTAAATATATGAAAGAAACATTACAAATTGCCTACACTATGGACATTAAATCAACAAAATTTGCTTTTTAACAACATATTGCTTTAAAATAAGCCGCAGGCGCGATCGGCTTTTAGGCAGTTAAACTTCCATACAAAATAAACGTCATGACGTCACATAAAGGTCAATAAACCCACCCGCGTATTTAGGAGCTGGTAAGCCGTCTTTATCCGAGTTACTTGATAGAGACAGATAAACAATTTGAGTACGCGTGAGCGGGACGGAGGATCGTTTTCGGTTTGTGTTCTGTTGACAGATAATTTGACGTAATTGCAATTCATCATTGAATGCATGACTGTGTTTTATTAGTATTTGAATTTATTAGTTAGTTTCACCTATTAGAATGATTAGTATTGTAGTTGGACTTTGTTTATTTGTGTTGTGTGTAGAAAGTAGTTACGAAGACGTACGTTGTAATTAGGTATTTGCGGTAAGTAGATATTGTAATAAGTTGAAATTACGTATTTAGAGTAAGTAGATTTGCAAAGTAATCGGTAGAATTGTAAGATGTCGGCATTAATAGCTTTAGATTCTCCCCGGCTTTTATGATAATGTCTTAGCGCACTTTGTTAGAAAGAATAGACGAATAGCTTGAGAGTATAAGTAGTATTATTAGTACTTAGTCGATTAAGTTTTGTTTAATTTACATCATATCATCATTTCACCACAAACGGCTTTTATCAAAGCCACTTCTATTATGCTTGCAAGACACTGTTTCAATATCTCAGTGCTTACACGTATAGTAAAAGTGGACTGAAGATACATCTGCCTATACAAGACTGAAGCCAGGATGCCAATCACAGATTTTCGGTAAGGACTCAAGACTGCGTGCCCGCGCTCGGAGTAGGTAAGCATTTTTTTTGCTCCGGCTTACCTCTCTCAATATTTCACGCTTCGCCACTGATACACACGATACCATATTAGCTGATCTCCCAATCCATATTTATTCTAAGAAAAAACGTGGTCCCGTAGCTAAGTCTAGGTTAAAAAGAGTACCTAACAGCGCCCGCTTGTTACAGGATAATAATGATGACCCTGGTTCAAGCAATGGGAGCGCAAGAACTAATACTTGACAGCCTCGAAGACGGTCCGGGTATCCTACCTTTTAAATTAGGCACTTCCAAGGTTCCAAGGTCTCACTATCACGTATTCCTAAATTTTATAGATATTGATGACATTAAAAGTAAAGTAAATCTTGTCAAATCACAGTTAAATGAAGTTCGGCCTCAGTTAAATAATAAAACCATGTCTTTATACGAACCGCACATTGACTATCTTAGTAATAAGCTTATAAAGGTCCCTGAGAAGTTACAAACGTTTGAAAGTAATCGAGTTAAAAGAAGTTTGATAGATGGGTTAGGATCGGTCATTAAAAGCATCTCAGGTAACTTAGATTATACAGATGCTGTACACTATGATAGCGCTCTACGATCTTTACAGAATAATGAAGAAAAATTAGTGTCCGAATATAATAACCATATTAGCTTAACCAAAGAATGGATTTCAGAGCATTCTATTATATTAAGAAACTTAACAGAAAACCAACGTAAAATTAAAGAGGTTCTAAATTTAGTATTGGATAGTGAAGCTCATAGAGAAACTGAATTAGTAAAGTATGCCCATTTGGCTCAATTACTCTTAATACTAGGAGATAATATAGAAGATCTGACAGAAGAATTAAGTAAGATAGAAAACTTTGTAGTTTTTGCACATACCTCAGGTACTCACCATGCCATGTTAAGTTTAAATGCTCTCAAAAGTATCTTAGATAAATTAAAAATGTTATATAATAAAGATGAAATCATAGATCTGAATTTTAGAGAATATTACGACGTTATTAAATCAGGCTCTTACTATACTAAAAATAGAATAGTTATAGTTCATAAAATACCGATTGCCATTCCATACTCCTATGATCTTTACAAATTATCTATTGTACCTAATAAAAATCACAGCATCCTCATCCCATCCTCTCCTTATATTGCAATACACAGAAATGATTTCGTGTACATAGAGACAGAATGTCCGAAGTCAAACACCTGGTACCTTTGCGAGATGAAGATCAACTATCGGCCTCGAGATCAAGCGGACTGCATCCACACTCTCATCACTATGCAGAAATTGGACAAGACGTGTCAGCCGACTTCGGTTACCCTCGACAAGGAAGCCCTGGAACAGCTGGATGACAAGCATTATACAGTCGCCTTCCCAAAGCCAACCAGAGTACAAACGTCCTGTGGGAAGACTACCTTTTCTACACTTCAAGGAAGCTACTTAGCCACAATACCATCTGGGTGTTACCTACAAACTTCAGAGTTTACGATCTTCAACAACAACGATCGCACAAAAGGAACCGCAATCACGATCATGAATCTACCACACATGAACAGCATCCCATCAGCATCCCTGAAGCCTTCAATCAAGTTAACCTCCATCAACTTAGAAAATTTACATGCTAGTAACACCAAGATATCTATGCAGCATCCAGTGGAGATAAGCAAATCTGAAACTGACTTCATATATCATACAACGATACCACTCCACTTGATGATATTAAGTGCAGCCGCACTAACTACATACATTATAACACGGAGGCTATGTACGAAGCTACGAGAAACGAAGACTGCTTCTCAAGATGCATCTCAAGAAATCTATACAGAATTGTCGAATGTAAAACGAGATGCACCAACTCACGTCCCAGCAACATTCTCGAAGAAGATTCTCCAATAGTTGCTGATCTTCGGGGGGAGGTGTTATGCCATTGCGCCACAAGGGAAACGCCGATGCAGCACCGACCGCATTTTTACCTAAATATTGTAATTGCGTCAATCGGCGACACGAGGCGCTGATTCGGCACAACGTGTGGCGGCGGGTCGCCGCCAATCATCGGAACTTTCCTGCGGTCACTCTGTTTCCAACATCGAACATTGTCAAACGCGTTTAATTATAATTTAATTGTAATTTCTATTTTTAATAAATTCATTTTGGGAAATTGTTTTTTTTTTTGCACCTTCCGCTGCAGCCGTTCGTAATTAACGTAAGTGTTCGCGACAATGACAAACAGTTTTGTGTAGTGTCAGTGCAACTGCTCGTAAATAAGATGTTTAGATGATTAACGTAAGTAAATTAAAAGTATTATATGTCAAATTAAACAAAAACATGTATAGATTATTTTGATGTGATTTTCTTGAACTTTTATCTCTTGTTATATGTAACTTGTTGTTACTTCTTGTTATGTGTAAAAATATTTGAAACGTAAGTGTTCGCGAAAATGACAAACAGTTTTGGAATAAAAATGGCGCTTTGAGCTGTATTATAATTGTATAGTTTTGTTACAAATGCGTATGGTGCAAAGTGTTAAATGTTTTATGATGATAAGTGTATAAGCTTGGTGTGTAACTAAAAATAATGTGATTTAGTGCAAGTTTTACATGATTTCTGTATCGTCAAAATTTGTGTATTGAAGAATTTTTGACCGTTGGTAAAATAAAATGCCAATAAATGCAGTAAAAATGGTATGTATTTGTTATTACTTAATTTTAATGGTTAGACAATGTTATTAGATTTGTAAAGTTGTTAAAAATGTAAAAATCTTAAAAAACGAGAATCATAGGTTATATAAACAAAATAGTAACATAGGTTAGGTCACTTGAGGTCAACAGGAAAAGGCTTCGACACTCAACGGTATACGAGCGTTTTGCCGCGCGACATCTGAGAGGTTAAATGGAGTCTTTCACATACGTTGATATTACTGTCACTGTTTATTTTTATGATTGGTTTACGCTCATGTAAAAAAAAATCAAAATTATAATATTTATAAAGGGGTTTCTAATCGTAGAGAATTGTTATTTAAAGGTTTATAATGCTAGTATAAAATATGTATTTGGTCTGTTTAAACCAATCTACTTATTTATTTTTTCACCGTCTTGACTAATAAGTCAAGGATCATAGACCGCCGGCGGTCGCGAAACAAATGATTTTCAATTGTGTTTGAAATTACGGTGCTCAAGTGGTTAATCGATATCACAACCTTTCGATCGATATCAAGACATTCGCTGTGTTAACCATTCGATGCACATAATGGTTCGACATGGACATCTGTATCTAAACTTTAATGCACCTGATTATCCCATCTCTACAATTATAACACAACAGGGTTTTTGATTCTCCGGACATAAGCAAAGAGGAAATCAGAAATATCGTATTTATATCAATAAGTATGATGAAATTCGTGTTTTAAATAAGTATTCGAGATTTTATTCATTCGGAAATTTGAAATTTGTGAGTATTTTAGAAATTCGGACTACTCAAATTCGGAACAAAGTTTTTACCATTGAAAATGGTTATCAGATGCAAGTCGCCTAAGACGTATTTTTGACCATAGCTCCGAGGATTTTAAGAGGATCGAGATGGGAATAGTACCAAGAGTTGAGGAATTTATCGAGACACGTGAGAGCATTCGAATTTTGATAATCAGACTGTAACTTTTTTGTGAATTTAGAAAAAAATCGCCATACACTACATAATAATATTATATAATATGACGTTATTGAGATGATTCTGCCATGGTTCTGTCGAAAAGGAGCAAGTGGACTTTCCTTTTGAAAGCGTCACGACTTGGTAGCCATCCTGACTTCCTGAGGTAGCGCATTCCAGAGGAGTATGGACAGGATATAAAAGGAGGAATGTACAAAGCAAGAAGAGTAAGAAGGAGAGAGAAGGAAAAGGTTATTTGAGGATATGAGATTCCGTTCGTGAGAGGAGCAAAGATATTGGAAATGGGGAGTAGGATAAGAAATAGCATTTGGAGAATTAAGAAGAGAGAAGAGTGTTAATAGAGCGCGCCAACATCTCAGCTGACGAATAGGCAACCATTTCAGCTCAGACCTATGTTGTGAGATGTGGTCATACTTCCTCAGATTGCATCACAATTTATTTATAACTGTATTGTTTACGTGCGTCAAAACATTACTCATTTCAAAAAAAAAAGCGATATACACAAACTAAATACTAGAAATAAGTATAAACTTGTAATTCCTAAATTTCGACTTCAGAAAGTTTATGGATCATTTATGGGACAAAGTGTCATAATTTACAATAAAATCCCGAACGATGTTATAATTTTGCCCTTTGACAAATTTAAGACACATGTTAAGGACAGACTTTTAGAAAAGGGCTATTACACTGTAAGCGATTACATCAATGACAAAAATGCATGGAATTAACATTCCTCTAGTTTCACATACATTGTTCTAATGCGTTCATAGTGCCCGAGTAAAACTTGTAGATTCACTTTTGTTTTTATCTTTTATTTTATATAATTGTTTTATGACTATTGACTGTATAATTTGGTAACGACATATTGTTTTGTAAATGTCGTTACCTCTATATTATTATAAAGCTGTGGAGTTTGTTGTGCCCGTTCTTCTCCACAGCTAAAAGACTTCCTGAATGGGTGGGGTGGGTGGGTGGGTTCCTGTGCCTATCCATCCATCCATATAAAAAAAAAATTGACGATTCAAAACGCTTAATTTAAGCTTACTGAATAAAGTTATTTTGATTTTGATTTTGTCGAAGCAAGCTTGTGCACAACTAAGGTGCAGCCGCAAGGTCCACAATCGCTTGAATCACGCGCAATTACTGAGGCGTTTGCAGCCCATGGGCTGCACATTAGTGCGCACAAACTGCTTCGCGGTATCTTCTCTAGTTTATTGTACCTGAATGATTAGGGTGTTCCCGGAGACGTTAACAGCATTAGTCGCCATTTTTGGCATCATTCGACAATTTTGGCATTTAATATACTTTAAACTATCGCGTTGCATTGCATTAAAACTGTTTTAACGGGACTAAACACGATTAATTTTGTAAGTAAGTACATATCTACTTACTGCTTGACGTTTCGGCCGCGATGCTGCGGCCGTGGTCACAAGCGAACTGGCGGTGCGCGGCGTCGTCGGCTCGGGCGGGTATTTGTTTCTTCATCCACCCTCATACGTTCACTTAAATTGTCACAGTGCAATGAATCTTCAATGAAACACGACTCCGGCACACTACACTAACCGTATCGGAGTTTCTTGTTATAGACTGACGTTGCGGTTTGCATTTGCCAATCACTGGATTCCATGCTGATGATAATTTAAACCCTTCCTCCCGATTGAAATTTTTATACTTCTTGATCTCAATCGCTTCACGTACTATCCTGCTATGATAATAACGATCAGTGGAGAGGATTTTAGGATCATGTAACTTCATCCAGTGATTAACTCCAGCTTCCAGCAGGTGTTCAGCTACCCCGCCGATTTGTCTATTTGTCGATTTTTGACAGCTGCGATGTGTTCCTTGACACGTTCTGCAATAGTCCGCTTAGTCTGTCCAATATACGAACTACCACAGCTACAATCGAGTTTATAAACTCCCGGTGTTTGGAAAGGTATGACGTCTTTAGGCGACCGCAATTTGTTAGATATTTGGCATAGCGGAGTATATACAGTTTTAATGGAGAAGTTTCTTAGTACTGTTCCAATTTTGTCCGTTACGCCTTTTATGTAAGGTAAAAACGCTGCCTGGCGACTCACTTCTAGACGATTTTTCTTTCCATTCTGCTTTTTCCTCTTCTGTGACACCTTGTATCCGTTGCGTTTTAGTACCTCCTGAACGTGAGCAAGCTCAGCCTGAAGATGTTCAGGGTCACAAAGTAGGTAGAACTGCACAATCCCGACACTTTGTGAGAAATATCAACGATGTTTCTAAGCGAGCTCGTTTACACCGGAGGAATTCTAGGCGTTTGATTTTTGTTACAATATCCGGCCCGTACCGGTTTGTAAAATAAGACTTTAAACTATCGCGTTGTATTGCATTAAAACTGTTTTAACGGGACTAAACACGATTAATTTTGTAAGTAAGTACATATCTACTTACTGCTTGACGTTTCGGCCGCGATGCTGCGGCCGTGATCACAAGCGAACTGGCGGTGCGCGGCGTCGTCGGCTCGCCCGACACCAATGTATACAAACCTGTGTCCTACAACCCCACGGCCAGGGTCACACGACGCATTCGAAACCTTATCGACTAGCACAAGGACATCTTCACAGAGGACGAGCACAGTTTTTTGTACAAACCTAGGATTGTACAGCCTCCCAAACTTTATGGACTGCCAAAGATACACAAAAGTAACATAACACTGCGGCCTATCGTGAGTCAAATTGACTCACCGACTTACTACTTGGTGAAACATGTTGCTGGAGTATTGCAGCCATTAGTTGGGAACACAACGTCATTCGTGAAAGACTCTTACCACTTCAGGGACATTATAAAGGGCATAAAGTTGGAACCTGGCGACATTATAGTGAGTTTCGACGTGGAGTCGCTTTTTACAAATGTTCCTTTGAAGGATTGCCTGGAGATAATAAAGGGTAAACTTTACGATAAAGAGCTGCCGATGGAATATATTGTTCTAATTGAAAATTGCCTTGATGGGAATTACCTCCTCTTCAGAGACCAGTTCTATCTACAGATCGATGGTGTTGCAATGGGTAGCCTACTCGCCCCGGTTTTTGCAAATCTGTGGATGGAGCACGTTGAAGACACAGCATTAGCAACTGGACCCCAAATTGTGAAACTGTGGAGGAGGTACGTAGATGATGTTTTTTGCATTATCAGCGGAGGCCAGCAAGAAGTTGAACAATACATAGTACACCTGAATTCAATCCACCCAAAGGTAAAGTTTACCTATGAAATAGAGAGGGACAGATCTTTGGCTTTCCTTGACGTGCAGATAAAGGTAAGAGATGATGGTACTTTATCACACTCTGTGTACCGCAAACCTACTCTTACGCCTCTTCTCATCATCATCCTCGGCATCTTCAGTCTGTGATGACCTTACTAACCAACAGAGCTCAGAACCTGTGTGACCCTGAACATCTTCAGGCTGAGCTTGCTCACGTTCAGGAGGTACTAAAACGCAACGGATACAAGGTGTCACAGAAGAGGAAAAAGCAGAATGGAAAGAAAAATCGTCTAGAAGTGAGTCGCCAGGCAGGCGTAACGGACAAAATTGGAACAGTACTAAGAAACTTCTCCATTAAAACTGTATATACTCCGCTATGCCAAATATCTAACAAATTGCGGTCGCCTAAAGACGTCATACCTTTCCAACACCGGGAGTTTATAAACTCGATTGTAGCTGTGGTAGTTCATATATTGGACAGACTAAGCGGACTATTGCAGGACGTGTCAAGGAACACATCGCAGCTGTCAAAAATCGACAAATAGACAAATCGGCGGTAGCTGAACACCTGCTGGAAGCTGGAGTTAATCACTTGATGGAGTTACATGATCCTAAAATCCTCTCCACTGATCGTTATTATCATAGCAGGATAGTACGTGAAGCGATTGAGATCAAGAAGTATAAAAATTTCAATCGGGAGGAAGGGTTTAAATTATCATCAGCATGGAATCCAGTGATTGGCAAATGCAAACCGCAACGTCAGTCTATAACAAGAAACTCCGATACGGTTAGTGTAGTGTGCCGGAGTCGTATTACTGAAGATTCATTGCACTGTGACAATTTAAGTGAACGTATGAGGGTGGATGAAGAAACAAATACCCGCCCGAGCCGACGACGCCGCGCACCGCCAGTTCGCTTGTGACCACGGCCGCAGCATCGCGGCCGAAACGTCAAGCAGTAAGTAGATATGTACTTACTTACAAAATTAATCGTGTTTAGTCCCGTTAAAACAGTTTTAATTTAATATACTTATAGGCCATTTTTGGCATTATATACCATTTCTGGCGTTATACGCTGTTCGAAATAAAATATTGTTTTGGAAGGAGTCGATTTTTTATCTGTCAAATGTATGACAGCTCGTTATTCGGCGATGATGGCTGTCAGTAACTTTTCACTTTTGCTTTTTAGTTTGGTACTCATAAGACTAGTGTCTTGGGAGAGTATACCCGTGAACACGTGTAGTTCTTTGCCTATTGTCCAGATAGGTAACCGGAGCTGTCGAGCTCGCTCACTTCTCGTTGCACGAAGGGCACAACTCGCAGTTGCCACTGCTAGGGTCGTCGACTCTAAAGTCGACTCCCAAGTGTCCACCTTGGTAGCGGAGTAGAAAGCACACTCACTTCTTGGAACCCATCCAGGCGCCTAGCCAGTTCCCACGTCCTACGCGGCTGGCTGGACCGGAGGCTACGGCATCTAGGAGGCCGCCTCTACTTGTTATCCAGAATAGTACCGGAGATGTCAACACCAATGTCCAATGAGAACCACCGGACAAAGCTGCCAACTATAAGGGAAACTCACGTTCCCCGCAGGACTTTTCGCTTCTGGCCCCTCAGAGACCGCTACTAGGCCCCGCTCGCTGTGCGCGAATTTGGAAATCCTGGCACACAATACCAGGACAAACGAACATTCCCAAGCTCTACAGCTAACCACGAGCCACTACGAGTCCAACCCACGTCCGGATCCCGCCGGAGGCGCCGGTCAAGGCACAACCAGCGAGGGGCTTGAACCGGAACCTCGTAGTACCCCTGAAAACACAA
This sequence comes from Scoparia ambigualis, assembly GCA_963921215.1. Lineage (NCBI taxonomy): Eukaryota > Metazoa > Arthropoda > Insecta > Lepidoptera > Crambidae > Scoparia > Scoparia ambigualis. Next base: position 41,471,109 of record OY992504.1, on the reverse strand, counting down.
CCGGACCCGTAGTTCCAGTTGCGATATCCTATCTATCGGGGTCGGTAGATAGGGACTGATAGGGAGAGATTTGTTTGCGAGCATCCCTCTCCTAATTTCACTAAGTTTATTTGTACTGGCACCTCGAGACCAACCGTTAGGTTATGCAGGAAGTGCCAGACGTCCCTGCGCCAGTAGAACACTCGCGCAGGAGACCACCAACGTTAGGTCTTGACGCCAAATTAGTGCCCGCCGCAGCGCGCTCTTCATTCGGTACTCATAAGACTAGTGTCTCAGGAGAGTATCCCCGTGAACACGTGTAGTTCACTGCCTATTGTCCACATAGGTAACCGGAGCTGTCAAGCTCGCTCACTTCTCGTTGCACGAAGGGCACAACTCGCAGTTGCCACTGCTAGGGTCGTCGACTCTAAAGTCGACTCCCAAGTGTCCACCTTGGTAGCGGAGTAGTAAGCACACTCACTTCTCGGAACCCATCCGGGCGCCTAGCCAGTTCCAACGTCCTACGCGGCTGGCTGGACCGGAGGCTACGGCATCTAGGAGGCCGCCTCTACTAGTTCTCCAGACTAGTACCGGAGATGTCAACACCAATGTCCAATGAAAACCACCAGACAAAGCTGCCAACTATAAGGGAAACTCACGTTCCCCGCAGGACTTTTCGCTTCTGGCCCCTCAGAGACCGCTACTAGGCCCCGCTCGCTGTGCACGAGTTTGGAAGTCCTGGCACACAATATCAGGACAAACGAACATTCCCAAGCTCTACAGCTAACCACAGTTCTGTGTGTCGCTGTGTTTGCGAGCATCCCCTCTCCTTAATTCACTAAGTTTATTTGTACTGGCACCTCGAGACCAACCGTTAGGTTATGCAAGAAGTGCCAGACGTCCCTGCGCCAGTAGAACACTCGCGCAGGAGACCACCAACGTTAGGTCTTGACGCCAAATTAGTGCCCGCCGCAGCGCGCTCTTCATTCGGTACTCATAAGACTAGTGTCTCGGGAGAGTATCCCCGTGAACACGTGTAGTTCACTGCCTATTGTCCAGATAGGTAGCCGGAGCTGTCGAGCTCGCTCACTTCTCGTTGCACGAAGGGCACAACTCGCAGTTGCCACTGCTAGGGTCGTCGACTCTAAAGTCGACTCCCAAGTGTCCACCTTGGTAGCGGAGTAGTAAGCACACTTACTTCTCGGAACCCATCCGGGAGCCTAGCCAGTTCCCACGTCCTACGCGGCTGGCTGGACCGGAGACCTACGGCATCTAGGAGGCCGTCTCTACTAGTTATCCAGACTAGTACCGGAGATGTCAACACCAATGTCCAATGAAAACCACCGGACAAAGCTGCCAACTATAAGGGAAACTCACGTTCCCCGCAGGACTTTTCGCTTCTGGCCCCTCAGAGACCGCTACTAGGCCCCGCTCGCTGTGCACGAGTTTGGAAGTCCTGGCACACAATACCAGGACAAACGAACATTCCCAAGCTCTACAGCTAACCACATGCCACTACGAGTCCAACCCATGTCCGGATCCCGCCGGAGGCGCCTGGTTAAAGGCACGACCAGCGGGGGGCTAGAACCGGAACCCCGTAGTACCTCTGAAAACACAACCGGACCCGTAGTTCCAGTTGCGATACCCTATCTATTGAGGTCGGTAGATAGGGATGCGAGCAGTGTAAATTTGATGTGGAACGTCGGCGGCCGTCAAGGACACACGTGTTTGAATTGTGTTGGTGTTGTCCCACTGGTTAGCAGTGGGCCGAGGAGTTGTGACAGCGGTAACGCGGTTTCTACCTGGTAAAGTTATCATCACTATTTTAAGGGGAAGAGCTCTTAGAGGTAGTCGGGTTCGTCTAGGGCAATTCTACTCGCCATCAACGGCCAGGAGACGCTCCCTGACCGCAGTCACCACCAGCCGGAGGCGCGGCCTAAGGCCGATGATCGGCCTTCTTATATTATGTAAGTCCTTTATCTATTGATATTAATTAGTAGTAAGAGTTAGATTTAAAGTTAGTGTAGCGAGCTCAGCGATCTGGGCTCCTGTATCATATATACGCGTTTTAACGAGTTGTACAAAAAATGCTTATTATGATTTCCCGGAATTTATCTCGCGCTCGCATTCCGAGGGACTGATTGAAAAGTGAACCTCCATATTGCGGATGAGCGGTTATTCCACAATGAGGCCGTAATTGCTTTTGAGGAGCAACTGTAAAACGGTCATGTAAAATGAAGCATTACGTTTATGAAGCAATAAAGGGTTTCGGTGAAGTATAAAAAATAAAGATCCATAAACTCAAGACTGTAATCCCCAAAGGGTTAGTCAGAGACTAGGCAATGAGGATCTAGAAAACCGCGCACTGCCACAACTCACGTTTCATTCAATAACAACTGCACACGTGCTCAGCGCGACGGCTGGTGAGCCCATCGCCGCTTTATGCTGTTGAAAGTCTTTAGTTCGGCAACTGCCTTTTACGACACCCAAGAGATAAGTTGGTAATGGACCGTCATCACACAGTTGCTGTGGTAAAATCATGTTGTAATTATTATTTGTTGGTAAAACGTATCACTAATGCCCGATTTACACGTATTTATTAGTTTACAGTCTTAGAATTGAACGGGTACAAAACGCCTATTATATCATTTAGCATTCTCTTCTGACATTTCCACGAAGATTAAGGGATATGCAAATCGTCTTAATTACTTTAAAATCAAATCTTTGGAATGTAGAAGAAACATGTTGGATTTATTATTTTTATCTGAAATTCTAACTGGTAACATTAATTGTCCTGATTTATTAGCAAAATTTAAATTAAGAGTCCCCATGCACTAGATATCCCAGAAATCTTATTGATCTCCTATCTCCCCCCTTTCGTAAATCCGTACTAGGCTCTAACTCCCCGGTTCCAAGGCTATGCACATGCAGGCTCCACAATAAATTTAATTGTCAGTTGGATATGTTTTGCTCATCATTATTTAAGCTTAAATGTCAGCTTCAACAACTGGATATTGGTTAGTCTTTATTGTTGAAAGCGGGTCTATTACTTACTACTACTATATTATACGACTTATAAATGATAAACACTTAAATTTAATATTTCATGCATGCAGTGTTTACCGAATTATTATTGTACACTTAGCTCTAATTGTATTAGTTAGTAAATATAGATTTATTATTGTAACAATTACAGGTAAACCTAATAAATAAATAAATAAATAAATTTAGTACGTAACTAAATTTTAACTTAATTTTAAGTAATTAATTGCTTAAAATCACACAATTTAGTAGCAAAGTTGCTAGATGAGTCACTTAAAATTAAGTAAAAATTAGGTAATCTACTAAACTACTTAATACGTGTAAATCTGGTATAATTGCTAAATCAATTTATTGACATTGACAAGTAGGTACTTAGACTTTCCTTTTTTTATTTTATTTTGACATCGGGATTTGCTTTAGTAATCTAATTTTAAATTATTATACTTTGTTACCTAATAACAACTGTTATAAATGAATAAAGTGAGGTACTGACAAATCTTTGACATCATTAATTTTTTTAAATTATACTAATCTATGCATATTGTATTCGTAGTGACATTCATAACAATACAAATTATCGTAGCATAACTGTTACCTGTAAATTACACGAAAGCGAGATCTTTCTTTAAGTTTTCGTTAAATTTCCAGATGTTCCAGGATATGTTTATTTAAAACAAAACTCGCGGAACTTTTTAATACGGAAACTTTCCCACTTGAGGGGAGTTCATTCCACAACTTCCCCGTTTGTTGGATTGTGGCCAGTTATAAAAGGCTATTATATATTAACATATTAAGTATTGGCTTTACTTCCTTTCTTTCTTCTTCAACCTACGCTAAGTTGGCTTAGTTTATTGTCAGTAAATTAGTTTGAACGATATGTCGCTGTGATACTAAATTACTAAGTATAAAGTCATCAGTCAAATTAATAGTTTACAAGTTTTTGGAACATTTTGATTATTTTTAGTGACATATTCATGCATGATGCGGGCCGCACCTACGAACAGTATATTAGATATCAGTTAGCGGTCCGTCCCGAGTCCCGAGTCTACTGCGCGCGCTAATGATATGGCACCGGCGCATTTGAGGTAATAGACCACCTCAAAGATGCTCATGTCCAACCTGCGGCAACGTGTCCGATTAAAACGCTTCGCCACTAATTTAGATAGATTTAGATTAGGTTAGCTTTTGCGGCTTCTTTTTGGGCGGGAAAAAGTATATCTATCTATAGTGATTCTATAGAAAATAATCCTTTATTGTACAAATAAACACAAGGGTGATAAATGGTGATGAGCGGATTCTATAGACCGCTAAACCGATTTTAATAATGTTTGGTATAAGTAGACCGAAAATCATCAAAATCGGTTAAGCAGTTTAACACTAGAAATCCCAACATTTTTGGCTACCTGCAACGCCCAGCGTCCGTCGAAATGACGGACGCTGAGATAAATGAACTTATACTATAAAATTAAACTCAATTTAATAGTAAACTATAAGGTATATTGTTAAAAAAACAAATATAAAAAAATAAAAAAAACATGCATTGGCCATCTGCGTGCCCCGGCTCTGGTAGAATATTTTCTTGTCATTTGGTTTAAAATGTCTACGCCATACTTCGTGTTCTTGTAAAACTGCACAGTGTTAGGAAGCTTTTGCTTTTACCTTAGAAACATTGCGTATCGAATGACAAATGAATAAAAAATGGTAAAATCCACCTATAAACTCTTTACTGAAGGTAGTTTGCATCGACTATAAAATTAATTTTGAAAATACCCTCTCATTATAAGTCCGTCATTTACGACGTGACGCTGACGCTGGGCGTTATAGGTATAACTTGTTATAACCTTATACTAATAGCACTTATAGATTACTTAACTATTTTTTAGAATAATTTAAGCAAAAAAAATAAAAGTAAATTAATTTCATCACATTCCACCAAATATTTCCGGAGAAAATAGAAAAATAAAAATCGATAACCGTCATTTTGACGGTTTGGGCGTTCTAGTGTTAAACGTGAAAGCGTTAACAAAAACCAACAAACAAACTCACTTTCGCATCAAATTTTGTAATATTAGTTAGGATTAGATTTAATAAACATTCATGCATATAATCACGACTATTATCAACGAAGGGTTGGTCAGAGACTAGGCAACGAGGACAGCGATATCAGTCCTCTACCATAGTCCACTTTTCACCGAATAGCGACTGCACAATACATGTACTCAGCGTGACAGGTGGTGAGCCCATCGCCACTCTATGCTGTTGGATGTATGTGTGTCATTAGTAAGTTAGTCGCCTTCTACGACACACAAGGGAAGAGAGGGGCTGGTAGTATTCATTCACCGCAACGCGACACGATTTAATTAACAGATTATATAATATATTGGAGATAAACACAGTCTGTGACAGTTCTTACACTACGATTGTACTCTCTAAACAACACAGGCAACATTGCAAGCGTTTCATTATATTGTAATACATAAAATGTATCATGTTGCACATATATACCACTGGTAACAATTTACTAGAGCATTTATCGCGAAGTGTTAACATCGCCTTGTTTTGCTAACTGTCCACGAGTGCCATCCCACCGATTCCACCTGCAGTTTAATTATCATGAGCTCGCATTGCTGTGCTTCTACTCTCACTGATTGTGCTCGGCGTAGCAGAATAGTAATAAAACGATTGCCAATTATCATTCAAATAACCTTTCCTTCAATTAGCTCACCCTCTTACTATATTATGTTACTCGGATTTTTTCGAAACACCATTGTTAGCGTTTTTCTCGTGCTTCTCTATAAAGAAACAGCAAAAATATGGATGTAGATATTATGTGCAATTGTGCATAAACCATTGTGAATAAATAAATCTTTCCTACAGTCACACCAATTATCTAGCCCAAGAGAAGCTTCGAAGAAACTCATTAAATGGTTACTAGACAACGGATATACATACTTAAAATACTTAAATACATACTTATTATACATAGAAAACACCCAGACCCGAGACAATTTAGAAAAACAATAATTTCTAAATTGACCCGACCGGGGATCGAACCCGGGACCTCAGAGATGGCGACACCATGAAAACCGGTGTACAAACTACTCGACCAAGGAGGTCGACAAATATTTTGTTTATAAACATTCTTTATTGAATTTAGCCCTAGCATAAGTGGTATTTTGATAAATAAACGTATGCGTACGCCATTGTTGGGTGACGCGAGCGGGACGAGCGTGAGTTGGTTGGGTTGGTTGTCAGTTCAGTCTGTGACAGACATTCGGACCGAGCGGACGTCTACCTACGCTGTGTGTGGATTGCTCACTTATTGATATTTGGTATTTCATTTAGAAGCTACCTACTAGATTGAACAGCACAGTATAGAAAACGAAACAAGGGTAACCGACAATCTGATAAACGTCCGGGGTAGCCGCTGGATGGCGAATTGTTCCCTTCATGTCGAGTCCCTTTACGTCGAGTCGGAGAGTATTAGAGTGTTGTTCTTGCAAGATATTGCTGTTATGCTTTCTAATACCGTTACCGATTTGTTTAATAGGTACAGTCAGTATATAAATTAAAATCCCACTGACTGTAAAACGATTAAAAGATAATATGTTATTATTAGTAATTAGGAAGATTCAAATACAATAACACATAAAACATTTGAATCAGACTGTACTTTAAAATATGATATAATTAAACTCGACGCAAAGGTAGTAAAAGCCGGGTAAATAAACTCGACGTTATGGGAGTTTAAACGGCACAGAAATTGTAGACTCGACGTAGAGGACGAGGTAATAGAAGCGAGACAAGGTTCGTTCGACGTAAAGAGACTTGACATAAAGGGAACAATTCGCTGGACGACCAGCACAAGACAGGCGGACGTGGTGTTGATCTTTAGGGGAGGCCGTCGTCCAGCAGTGAACGTCTTTCGTATGATGATGATGATGACACAAAACGATATCTAAACTTAGACAATGTTTATAACAGATGCTCACACTTTTTCTCCAATTCTTAGACAGAGACACAACACATAAAACACGAGTTTAATTTTAAATACGGTTCGTAGTACGAAGACGTTTAGTTTAATGATAGCAATATACTAAAATGACGTACAAGGGAAATCTAATTTCCTCTGCTCACGTTTCTAAACTTTTTACAAGGGGATTTTCCTTTATTATGAGGTAATTGAAAAAAAATAATGTAATTTCTGCGATTTCATAATTTGCCTTTGTATTCGTCACTACCATTGTTATAAAATGTTGTAATTATAAACCAACAAAACGGTTCAGATTGCGACATAACGAGAATCTATTCACGAAGTATTATTAAACTTTGTAGGCTTCGCAAAATAAGTACCTAGATAATGCTAGTTGTCAAAACTGTTTTGCGTATGGTAATGCTGTGTTGGTGTGGTAACGCGCGCAATTACACCACATGAGTAAAGAAACTCATGTGATTATACTCTGCGAGGACTGCACAAATAAGCTAAATTTTTATTATTAGAGATGGGAAACAACGGCACTCATAACATTTTGTTTATACCATAAAGGTATTGTTACATTTGTGATTTTATCCCTTTTGGGGAAAAGGAAGAAAATCCGAAATGCAAGCTTCAGTGGGTTGTTATCAAATAAAACCATAAAATGTTCAACAGCTAGGCAGTATATTGTAAAAGAACACACACTAATATTTTGTCCAACAACAATAAAATAAAATTAATAAATTTTATTTCACTCTTATTATTCAAAAGAGGGGGTTAGTCACAATTTTTCCTTATATTATGTTAGGTACAACTCATCTACGTTACACCTTTTAATTTATTTAGCCGAAAATAACAAAAAAAAACTATCAGTTGAAATTGACCCTAGGGTCAATCTCAAATGAAAGTTCAACAAACTTTCTATTAATTTTGCCAACTATAATTTACTGTTTAAAGTAATCTAAACCTTATTCCAAAGCTATATCACCCCCTAAAACACACTAAAATCCTAAGAGTCAAAAGTGACCAAGCGGGTCGGTGATAATTTTAATTTCAAATAAATCTTATAATACTGTTCCTACTACTGCCTAACCAACCAGCTAATATTTCAGTCGTGCAAGCTATGGTCGTGGGGGGTCGGGATAAAGCCAATACCGTTCGGAGTATGAAGTTGAAATTAAAATTAAATTACTCGGTCTATAAAAATATTAAATTAATTGTTCTAATCCGTTTAACCGTATCAAAACTCTCACACGTTTAAAGCCGATACTCTAGAGAACCGTGGGGTTACACCGATATAAAATTAATAATTTTGGGCGCCAGGGTCTGGATGTAGACCCGAATCTGGAGACGATGTCACCATACAACTTCACACAGGTCGAACTCGCAGATCCTCAAATGTTTCACAACTTTACCAACGCTTGGTGTAGTTGGATATAAAAGAAAATACTTGGTTAAGGTTTCGAAACCCTAATGTAAAAATATGTTCCTGAATAAAGAACGATTAAACCCAGAGTAGGGGTACAAAAACCGTCAACGCCTGTGCGGCGACAGCTCGCTGGCAGCAGGTGGCCGCTGGTGCCCCGAAGAGGCAGGTCTCGCGTCCAGGCTTTAGGACCCAGCTCTAAATCCTGGCGGCGAGACGGGCCTCTCGAAGCATCTGAAATTATCAACACGGGGCCTATTTATAACACTACACGCCTAGTTCAGAACTGTTACATAAATTAGGGTCCCGCAGTCTGCTATCTGTGTATCTGGGGCTGCAACCTATCATAACCGCCTAGACCGCCTCTGTGGTCTAGTTGCTAAGCCACCGGTCTCAAACCCAGAGGTCCCGGGTTCGATTCCCAGCGGGGGGTACACCTTTGTGTGCTCGGTTTGGTTGGTGGTAGGGCTGTTAAGTCTGCCTGGCTAGCTACCACCATCTTATCTAAGTCTGTCGCCATAACAACGATGTTTATAGCATTGTTGTGTTCCGATAGTTGAGATAAGATAGCCAGTTCCTCAGTGGTTGAGGATTCCGGGTGCAGCGCGCTTCCACCTTCGGCTTTATCGTCACTTACCATCAGGTGAGATGAAGGCCAAGCGCTAACCCGTTGGTGAATAAAAAAAAAAAATAACCAGGGACTCGCAGCGCCATGGGTTATCAAAAGCTTCCCAACGCTGTTGCACAACTAAAAACTCACACTCCAACACTAACATTTAACACCATGTTTTAATTTTAGCTTTGTTTTACATTTAACTAGTACACAAGGCACTACACGGCAACGATATTCCAATAAACAAAACCAAACAATGCTAGAATATTGTGGGATGATGCAATATCCACTCCTAAAAGGGTTTGACACGTCTGCCACATGGCCAAGAGCCTTGCGTCGCCTGGCGACAAGGCATGATTCGGACACCATGAAATATCGATTTGCTTTCCTAGGATGACGGCTTATTATACTTAAACAATGATATTGTGATACTTACGCGTTGGGATATCCTATATTTACGCGTGGCTGCCAGCGGCGTCACGACCGGTTGGTTGTGGCACGAATTCCTGTAAATAAACCACACACTTGTTGACTATATTCTCAAGCTAATGACGCCTCAAATCCACTACATTATTACGACCTCAGATTAAAACAAAAGGTGACTACGACTCATGCCTACCTGAGTGCATTGATCTCAACTCATCGCACCACGTCACGCCAGAGATTGAAATCGTTTCGGCGTCGCAACTCGGCAGCTTTCCTTTCGCCGGAAACACTTATAAATCGGAGGCCAGCTTATGATTTCTACTCCCATTGTCGGGTAATTCATAAGAAATTACACCGATATAAAAATACTTGTAAAAGAAAAATGTCAAACAAATCAGTTCTTCTACCGTAAAAAGTTGTGAGATCCATGTAATACCAAAACAGAATGTATCTCACAAGTAATACATAATATAATTAAAAAAAATAAACTTACCTACACTCACACCAATTATCTAGCCCAAGAGAAGCTTCGAAGAAACTCGTAATGGTTACTAGACAACGGATAACGGATACTTAAAATATTAAATACATACTTATTATACATAGAAAACACCCAGACCCGAGACAATTTAGAAAAACAATAATTTCGATGGCGACACGATGAAAACCGGTGTACAAACCACTTGACAAAGGAGGTCGTCAATGACAACCAAATGCTTACAATGACTGACAAATATATTACTGTTTGGAATAAAAGCGTGAAACAGAATACATCGCTCTGTCTCACTCAGCTCGGTGTGACGTCGCGCGGCGCTCAGCTCTGTTTTTCTATCTCAATACAATTTCAATGACTTGTAATTTTTGTGTGGCACATCACTATTACATATAGTTCCGTTCATGGCGTCCGGACCACATTTTGGTTAACATTTATATTGTTTTATATTCAAAGTTTAATCTTGTTAAACGTTGATTTTGGCGACGGCTCAGCTACCTAGTATAGTACTTATTTTGTGTTCACGTACCGCGGGAGTATCGTGCAAAGTCTACGGTTGTGGGCAGTCGAGGCAACTGTCGAGACACGTGCCGAGTCCCTGGAGAACTGCCTTTAGGGTATCTAGGATAACCTCCCAACACCAGCGGCGTACAGACGGCCAGCGAACAGATCCCACGCGAGGAGCAGCAGCGTCAAGGATTCGCAGCCATCGTCTCCATTATATGTAAGTGCTGTTCAATTTTTGTTTAAGTTAATGATAGGTGCTCGTCATGATTTAGAGGTTCAGCGGCTGAGCTTCTGGATCATACATTTTTGGTAGCAGAGCGTGGTTTTATCCCGGACCTCAATTAGTTATTAGTTTTAACGTTGGTTAGCTAAACCAATAAATTAATACTTTAGATAATAGGTTATCGTTAAGATTGCATTGCAACTGCATATTAAATTGCATTTAGAATGCAATGTTATACGTAGGTTGATTTTGAAAGTTCACATCCATATAGGTAATAGTAAAATTTTCTCACTGTTAACAGTTCATAGTAAACATTTTTTTTAGATCAGTTGTCCTACATTTAGAATGTATTTATTTGAGTAAGGTTATAACTGTTTGTTGCATTAAATAATATGTGGATGTGTATTTAAAATTATGTCACTGTGTACAGTGCATTGCAAGCATTTGGTTTGAATCTATTTGAGTAAGATTAACTCACCGCTAAATATTTTGTTGTAAGTATTTGGCATGCAAACTTAACATTAAGATTATAGCTGTTTGCAAGAAATTAAACATCTAATTTGGTTTCTTTCTGGGTTGTTTGAAAACCTAATTTAAATTAGTCTCGCTGCGGTAGCGTGGATTTGGGACAGCAAATAAATATTTTAATTTTAATTGTTGTATTTGGTCTGCAAATTAAATTTTAAGATTATTGTTATTCGCAAATAGTTAAACATTTTATTTGTTTCTTGGTTGTTTTGACAACTTAATTTAGAATTTAAAGTTAAAGTCTTTTATAACACTGTGGGCCCAGCATTGGAATTTCATTTGATATAATCATATTGTAGTCACATATCAATGTTGAAGTTGTTACATAATACATTGTTTGTTTACATAGTGGCGTATGTAATAAGTTACGTATACCTACTCTAAGCAGATCGCTGATCCTACGGTTTACGCCATCCCAACTATTGGCGACGCATTGTATTAATTAAGTAGGTCAATTTGCCACGAGTTGTCGACGCTGCAATTTTATTAGTTATTGTTAAATTGTTAATTTGAATCAGTCTATATTCTTGCATCGAATACATCACTAGGCTATTTAAACACATAAGTTTATTGTAACTTTGAACCTTTAAATAAATAAGAGATATAATTTTTGTTTTTTTTTCGAACCTCCGGCTACAGCTAACGTAATTGGCGCAGTCGGTAGGATACTCGCGGGCCGGTTCGCGAACCTTAGGGAACTCTTTTCGTAACAAAATCCGCGTTCGCGTGTTCCTCGGGCGGCTTCCAAGCCCCGCTACCGAGTATCCCGAATCTAGGGACCTGCTGCAGACCCGAGGCTGAATCCAGACATCGATTCCAGAAGAATAACCAGAAATGCTGTTCATGTAAGTACACTTGATTTGTTCTCGTGTTGCTTCCTTTATTCTTAGTTTTATATTTTCCACAATTTTTCACCCACGTTCCTCGAAGTCCCGGGAACCTGCACTACGACAGGCTCGCCGGCATAACCTAGACTCCAATAGGGATTTAGATTTATTAGATTTAGATACATCTTTAAATAACTTGTTTAACATGGCTCATGACCCAGATACGATTTTTGAAGCTCTTCGCCTAGTACCGGAGTTCGATGGGAACCCTAATATTTTAATACGTTTTATTAATATTTGTGATCGCACAGTATTTAAGTACAGAACCTGGTAGTGAATTATTTAACCTGTGTTTGTTAAACGGGATATTCAATAAAATTTCTGGTAATGCTGCTTCTACTATTAATTTAAATGGTATCCCGGATAATTGGCTGGGAATAAGTACCGCTCTTATTAACAATTTCTCAGATCAACGCGATGAGACCGCTCTTTATAGCGATCTCTCTTTGGCTACACAAGGCAGTAAAATGCCCCAGGAATTTTATGATAAAAGCCAGACTTTGTTTAGTACTATTATGACTTTTGTTAGTTTGCACAAGCCCATAGCATCTACAATAGAGGCGAAACGTACCCTTTATAAGAAGGTCGCCATGCAGGCCTTCGTACGTAGTTTAAGGGAACCATTGGGGTCCCGCATTAGATGTACGCGCCCACCGACTATAGAAAAGGCTCTTGATTAAGTACAGGAGGAACTAAATGTCATTTATTTACAGCAGCGCAGCGACGTATTTAAGGCTCAGCCTACTAATAAATCTTTAATTTCAGTACAGATACCAGCTTTAGCAGCACATAGACCACAGACTTTACACATGCCGGTATCTAACTGGCCAGCCCCTATGGCGCAGCGAGGTTATCAGCCACCACCTCAGGCTTTTAAATTTAACTCTTCTAATAACCAGTCTCAACAGCGCCCTGGACCAAGTCGCACACAACAAATGTTCCGAGCGCTGCCACCTAATTATAATCCACATAGTAATGTTTTTCGCAATCCACAGAGATTTAACAATCCGCAAAACTCGGCTCCGAGGCCAATGAGCGGAGTACAACATTTTGCACCTAAAGTTTTGCCACATTGATGACCGGTCATGACTGGAGGGAGTCGGGAATCCCACCTCCAACTAATTATTATGTTAGCATTACATAATGGAGATAGATTTTTACATACAAAGTTTTTCTTCAAATATGCAGTAGAATGCTATTTTAAGTCTAATAAGCGATCTAAAGTCATTTCAATGTGTAGTATTCGCGCAAACCTTAAGAAAACACTGAGGATAGTTTGAAATCGCCTCTATTTAGATGAATAAAAGTTTTTTTATGTTGTCTTTTTGTTTACTTACTAGTATATTTTCGTTAAATGTAGAAAGTTTTAAGAGTATCAAAAAATATGAAATAAATAATTACAATCACCAATATTATGTTAATTAATAAATACTATTTCTTACTTCTAAATATACTGCTGGCGTATCAAACAAATAAATCGAATCCAATCAAATCGTCTCATCAGATTAGAGCTTATTATTAAATTATATAGTTTGTTCAAGAAAGGACAATCGTGGGAGGAAACTCTACCACAGAATAACTAATAGTGACTATACGAGCAAATAGTATTGTGTAGCCTGCCGCTGCTCGAGCACGTGTAATTAGTTAGCCCGGGACGTGGCCGGCATGCGACGCGACGGCAATTGCGTGGCAGCAGCCATTCTTAGCCATCATTGCGAAAAATCTATATTGTCGACTGCTTTAGTAAAAGCGAAAAAGCGGCATACAATATAGATATAAGACGACTGCTAGAAACCGCAAGAAACTTCAAGGGCTGGTCAGGTCATTTGTTTCAAACATTTTTTTTTTTTTTTTATAAAAGAGGGCGGCAAACGAGCAGGCGGGTCACCTGATGGAGAGTAATCACCGCCGCCCATGGACACCCGCAAAACCAGAGGAATCGCAGACGCGTTGCCGGCCTTTAAGGGAGGAATAGGTTTAAGGAAGGAATAGGAATTGGGAGGAGGGGGGGGGGGGGGGGGAAGGGGCCTCCCATGTCAAAAATGACAAAAAAGGAATTCGTGTTTTATAAGAATAAGAATAAGAAGGTTTTTATTTGACACATAATAAATTACATTATAGAAAAGAATAAAAGTACATATTATAAAACAACTGTAATTTTAAATAAAAGAGTAAACTATAAAAAGACGATGGTTATGTGCCAAAAAGGCGCATGCTCAGCATATGTTATGGCCAGTACTCAGGCCGGCCATAACGCTGATTTTCAGCGGATGCCCTTCCCGCACCGCGCATCTGTACCGCAGCACCTGCTCTAACCAGAGGTTTAAAGCATACAAAACAGATGCGCAGTGCCGCAGAGTGCGGCGGCTTTGTTGCTACATAATTATGATATAAATTATCAAGCAATATTGTATTAAACAAATAAAATTCTATAAATAATAAGCATACCTAATTAAATTAATGGTAATTAATAACAATGGCATAAATTAAAAATAATCACAAACACGCTTACCTAGAAATATAAAAAATAAAATAAAAAAGCAAAAAATAGCAACAAACAAAAATTTTAAATGTACAAACAAAGAAAATAATGCATAATACCACCGGCCACCTTCACAAATACTGAACCCGAGAAACTAAATAATAATAGGTACTATGACTCAAGAAACAAAATTTTAAAAATTATTATAATAAGCAATGCCGAGTCACCAAGCCGTGCACTAGATGTTTCTGCAAGTAAGTTATTTAAGGTAAAAATAGACTCGCCATCGCCACGCCCTCCCGCGCATCGCACAAACCCCGTTGGTGAGTATCCATTCCGCTGTTGTTTAACTGCTGTGTTAATAAATGTTTTTTTAGGTGTGCTTTAAAAGTAGTTTTAACTTCTTGGGCGCGCAATGGCGGAGGCAGGTCATTCCAGCATCTTGACGCGGCGAACCTGAATGAGCCACGGAACGCTACCGTGCGATGCTTTGGGGTGGTAAAGACGTTGACGCATTCTCTCTTTGGATATCTGCTGCGTTCGCGAGCCCATTCCAGCTTGTCTAGAAGATATTTTGGAGTGGCTGTGGCGAGAACACCAAATAACCAGATGTAGTCTTCTGCGCGCTTCCATCTTCAACGTTTTACCGGCGTTGATGAATGGGGTAACGTGCGACCTCGGAGGGACGGTGAAGCAAAAACGAGCACAGGCATTCTGTACTCGTTGTATGACTTTGGCCGTTCTGGCCAGTAGACATGGCCCATACACCGTGTCGCAGTAGTTAAACTTACTGAGTACTAGGCTTTCACAGAGGGAAATCCTCAATCTCTCACACAAATATGGTCTCAGCTTGTATAGCAGCTTCAATCTGTAAAAACAGTTTCTCGCACACTCTGTGACATGGTGCTCAAATTTAAGATGGCTGTCAAATACGAGACCCAGATTTCTAATGCGGTCTACGCGTTCAATCCGTTTCCCATCTATTCCGATATGCAGGTCAATGTTGCTGAATCTTTGGACGGATTTGGGTGTTCCTATTAAGATGTATTTTGACTTTTTGGGGTTGAGGACAAGGGAGTTAGTTGAGCACCAATTATGGACCCAGGTACATTCAGAAAATGAGCATTAATTTTATTAGGATCATCGAAAATATGTGGAAGGTCTGCTGATTTTTTATTGTCCGGCAAGACAGTTCTCTTAAGGTTTTTCCAGAGCTTTTTTGTGTTCTGCAAGTTATTGTTAATATGTTGCTCGAAAAAACATGCTTTTTCTTGCTCAATTGCCTGTGACACTACTCGTTTCATATCCTTATAGCAGTCTCGGATGACTGTAGTACCATGTTTTTTATATTGTTTGTGGAAATCATCAAATCATCATCATCATCAAATCAAATCATCAAACTGCTGCAAAACTATGTCTTGTAATGGTCTGAAAGTGACCCAGCGAGGCCCCGATTTTATCTTCTTTAGCTTGAATTCTGCTACCAGCATAGCATGCCCACCCAAGTCAGGTGAGTGCTTGACCGTGACACCAAGGGGTCCCATGTCAGTGCATATTACATCAATCAAGGTATTGCTGTGATCAGTGAAATGCGTAGGTTCCGTTACAAGTTGCTTAAGGCTAAGGCTGTGCATGCATTGTGTGAATTCTTTGTATTTGCAACTTTGCTGATCGAGAAGATTAATATTAAAGTCGCCAGCCAGCACAAGTCCATCCAATCCACTGAGTGAGGCTATGGTTTCCGTGATAGCATCCAAAAAGAGACCAACGTCCTGCCACGGAGGCCTGTAAGCAGTACCGACGACAATGTTTCTTTCTTGAATTCGAACGGAAATCCACATCTGTTCTATTGGAGCCACAGTGTTGGGATGAATGCACTTCCTCACGTGCAGACCTTTGCGGATGTAGAAACCGACCCCTCCTCCTCGTCCACCTCTGTTGTGCGTTGGCCGTGGAGTGTGCATCAGCCGGTAACCTACCAATCTTGGGGCACTATCCATTTCCTCTGCCCTAAGCTATGTCTCATTAATAGCCATGACATCAGGCGACAACTCCTCCATTGCTACAATAAACTCCTCATGCCTTGTGCCAAGTGACCCAGCATTGAATAAGCCAACTAATAAATTTAACCCAAGGCCGGGGACATAGTGAGGAAGTTATATGTAACTTTAATTAACCTTTAATTGAGCCATTACTACAGAATCAGCATATTCTTCGTTATTATTGCAAAACAATATGTAAGTATGGTAACTATGAAGTTTGAAATAACTTTTACTGACTTCAATGGAAATATGACGGCACAATAAATAAATATACAACATATATTCCTTTACAACACCTAACAAATATGGTAAACAAATATGATTGCTCTGGTTCTGATCCAAGACATACAACTAATAAAAATTAAACATGTATACAAACGAGAAAACGACAGAAACAATATGGAACGAAAAAAAACTATAAGTGAACAATTTATCACATAATATATAAAAATTTGTAAAAAAGTTAAGACATAATAATATTTAACATACAGGAATGAACAATTTTTTGCCAAATTACAGCGTCTGTTGAGTCAAATCCCCTTTGTACCAAACACACGTGCAATGTCATCAGGCGATCGCAACTGAAAGACCTGTGCGCCGTCGCTCCTGCGAGCGAAGATATGGCCTCGCCTCGTCCAGGAGTAGCGCCATTGCAGCTTACGACACTCCTCGCGCACCAGATGGAATAGCTGGCGGTTAGGACGAGTTAGTCGCTCGTTAACAAAAACCCGGCCGCCGCCCTCGGCCGCCACGGTTCGGCGCACATGCGCGGCGCGCAGCAGCTCATCACGCAAGTGGCGACGCGCTAGCCGCAACACGACGCGGCGTGCGCGCCCGCCATCAGGCGGAGGAGCGCCCACGCGCTCGGCGAAAACCACGTCCCGTTCGTCTAAAGTCATCCCCAGTCGGCTCGCGAGGACGGTGACGCTGTGGAGGACATTCTCGCCCTTCACTTCCGGCAGTTGCCCGATCTCTACGTCCGCAAGCAGCGCATCGTGGTCCCTGTCGTTTAGCTCGCGCCTGAGTTCTGACACAGTGCGCTCCAATTCTACGCTACTCCCCGCACCGACCTTCGCGCCAGCCTCCGATTGAATCCTACTCACGGCTTCCAGGCTTGGAGCAGTCCAATGCGTTGAGACGTGCCGCACTGACTTCGCGATCACGGGTCACTCCGAGCTCTAAAGATTTAACTCGCTCATCAACGCCAACAATGTGGCTCTCACATCTCGCCACTCTGCCCGCTAGCTGCAGTATGCTATCTTTGAGTCCATCGATCTGCACGCGCGCGGCTCTCTCGTCACGCACCTCCTCTCTGAAGGGCCGCAGCTCGCTAAGGATGCACGATGCCATCGTGTCGACAGATGATTCAGGATTTATGCTCATATTTTTAGTTTTACATGCTAAATAGCTTCTACTGATGATAAACATGAACAGGGTTTCGGCTCCAAAACCAATGAAAAATCTCGGTGTATATACCTACGGCTAGGCGGAGCGCTAGGGTTGGCGCCTACAAAAATAAAGCAGGCGGTGTAGATTTGTATTGTAAGTACCTTTGTGTGGAGTTTTGGTACAGGAATAAAACATGCCATCAAAGACATACTTGTAAAAGAAAAATGTCAAACAAATCAGTTCTTCTACCGTAAAAAGTTGTGAGATCCATGTAATACCAAAACAGAATGTATCTCACAAGTAATACATAATATAATTAAAAAAAATAAACTTACCTACACTCACACCAATTATCTAGCCCAAGAGAAGCTTCGAAGAAACTCGTAATGGTTACTAGACAACGGATAACGGATACTTAAAATATTAAATACATACTTATTATACATAGAAAACACCCAGACCCGAGACAATTTAGAAAAACAATAATTTCGATGGCGACACGATGAAAACCGGTGTACAAACCACTTGACAAAGGAGGTCGTCAATGACAACCAAATGCTTACAATGACTGACAAATATATTACTGTTTGGAATAAAAGCGTGAAACAGAATACATCGCTCTGTCTCACTCAGCTCGGTGTGACGTCGCGCGGCGCTCAGCTCTGTTTTTCTATCTCAATACAATTTCAATGACTTGTAATTTTTGTGTGGCACATCACTATTACATATAGTTCCGTTCATGGCGTCCGGACCACATTTTGGTTAACATTTATATTGTTTTATATTCAAAGTTTAATCTTGTTAAACGTTGATTTTGGCGACGGCTCAGCTACCTAGTATAGTACTTATTTTGTGTTCACGTACCGCGGGAGTATCGTGCAAAGTCTACGGTTGTGGGCAGTCGAGGCAACTGTCGAGACACGTGCCGAGTCCCTGGAGAACTGCCTTTAGGGTATCTAGGATAACCTCCCAACACCAGCGGCGTACAGACGGCCAGCGAACAGATCCCACGCGAGGAGCAGCAGCGTCAAGGATTCGCAGCCATCGTCTCCATTATATGTAAGTGCTGTTCAATTTTTGTTTAAGTTAATGATAGGTGCTCGTCATGATTTAGAGGTTCAGCGGCTGAGCTTCTGGATCATACATTTTTGGTAGCAGAGCGTGGTTTTATCCCGGACCTCAATTAGTTATTAGTTTTAACGTTGGTTAGCTAAACCAATAAATTAATACTTTAGATAATAGGTTATCGTTAAGATTGCATTGCAACTGCATATTAAATTGCATTTAGAATGCAATGTTATACGTAGGTTGATTTTGAAAGTTCATATCCATATAGGCAATAGTAAAATTTTCTCACTGTTAACAGTTCATAGTAAACATTTTTTTTAGATCAGTTGTCCTACATTTAGAATGTATTTATTTGAGTAAGGTTATAACTGTTTGTTGCATTAAATAATATGTGGATGTGTATTTAAAATTATGTCACTGTGCATTTGGTTTGAATCTATTTGAGTAAGATTAACTCACCGCTAAATATTTTGTTGTAAGTATTTGGCATGCAAACTTAACATTAAGATTATAGCTGTTTGCAAGAAATTAAACATCTAATTTGGTTTCTTTCTGGGTTGTTTGAAAACCTAATTTAAATTAGTCTCGCTGCGGTAGCGTGGATTTGGGACAGCAAATAAATATTTTAATTTTAATTGTTGTATTTGGTCTGCAAATTAAATTTTAAGATTATTGTTATTCGCAAATAGTTAAACATTTTATTTGTTTCTTGGTTGTTTTGACAACTTAATTTAGAATTTAAAGTTAAAGTCTTTTATAACACTGTGGGCCCAGCATTGGAATTTCATTTGATATAATCATATTGTAGTCACATATCAATGTTGAAGTTGTTACATAATACATTGTTTGTTTACATAGTGGCGTATGTAATAAGTTACGTATACCTACTCTAAGCAGATCGCTGATCCTACGGTTTACGCCATCCCAACTATTGGCGACGCATTGTATTAATTAAGTAGGTCAATTTGCCACGAGTTGTCGACGCTGCAATTTTATTAGTTATTGTTAAATTGTTAATTTGAATCAGTCTATATTCTTGCATCGAATACATCACTAGGCTATTTAAACACATAAGTTTATTGTAACTTTGAACCTTTAAATAAATAAGAGATATAATTTTTGTTTTTTTTTCGAACCTCCGGCTACAGCTAACGTAATTGGCGCAGTCGGTAGGATACTCGCGGGCCGGTTCGCGAACCTTAGGGAACTCTTTTCGTAACAAAATCCGCGTTCGCGTGTTCCTCGGGCGGCTTCCAAGCCCCGCTACCGAGTATCCCGAATCTAGGGACCTGCTGCAGACCCGAGGCTGAATCCAGACATCGATTCCAGAAGAATAACCAGAAATGCTGTTCATGTAAGTACACTTGATTTGTTCTCGTGTTGCTTCCTTTATTCTTAGTTTTATATTTTCCACAATTTTTCACCCACGTTCCTCGAAGTCCCGGGAACCTGCACTACGACAGGCTCGCCGGCATAACCTAGACTCCAATAGGGATTTAGATTTATTAGATTTAGATACATCTTTAAATAACTTGTTTAACATGGCTCATGACCCAGATACGATTTTTGAAGCTCTTCGCCTAGTACCGGAGTTCGATGGGAACCCTAATATTTTAATACGTTTTATTAATATTTGTGATCGCACAGTATTTAAGTACAGAACCTGGTAGTGAATTATTTAACCTGTGTTTGTTAAACGGGATATTCAATAAAATTTCTGGTAATGCTGCTTCTACTATTAATTTAAATGGTATCCCGGATAATTGGCTGGGAATAAGTACCGCTCTTATTAACAATTTCTCAGATCAACGCGATGAGACCGCTCTTTATAGCGATCTCTCTTTGGCTACACAAGGCAGTAAAATGCCCCAGGAATTTTATGATAAAAGCCAGACTTTGTTTAGTACTATTATGACTTTTGTTAGTTTGCACAAGCCCATAGCATCTACAATAGAGGCGAAACGTACCCTTTATAAGAAGGTCGCCATGCAGGCCTTCGTACGTAGTTTAAGGGAACCATTGGGGTCCCGCATTAGATGTACGCGCCCACCGACTATAGAAAAGGCTCTTGATTAAGTACAGGAGGAACTAAATGTCATTTATTTACAGCAGCGCAGCGACGTATTTAAGGCTCAGCCTACTAATAAATCTTTAATTTCAGTACAGATACCAGCTTTAGCAGCACATAGACCACAGACTTTACACATGCCGGTATCTAACTGGCCAGCCCCTATGGCGCAGCGAGGTTATCAGCCACCACCTCAGGCTTTTAAATTTAACTCTTCTAATAACCAGTCTCAACAGCGCCCTGGACCAAGTCGCACACAACAAATGTTCCGAGCGCTGCCACCTAATTATAATCCACATAGTAATGTTTTTCGCAATCCACAGAGATTTAACAATCCGCAAAACTCGGCTCCGAGGCCAATGAGCGGAGTACAACATTTTGCACCTAAAGTTTTGCCACATTGATGACCGGTCATGACTGGAGGGAGTCGGGAATCCCACCTCCAACTAATTATTATGTTAGCATTACATAATGGAGATAGATTTTTACATACAAAGTTTTTCTTCAAATATGCAGTAGAATGCTATTTTAAGTCTAATAAGCGATCTAAAGTCATTTCAATGTGTAGTATTCGCGCAAACCTTAAGAAAACACTGAGGATAGTTTGAAATCGCCTCTATTTAGATGAATAAAAGTTTTTTTATGTTGTCTTTTTGTTTACTTACTAGTATATTTTCGTTAAATGTAGAAAGTTTTATGAGTATCAAAAATTATGAAATAAATAATTACAATCACCAATATTATGTTAATTAATAAATACTATTTCTTACTTCTAAATATACTGCTGGCGTATCAAACAAATAAATCGAATCCAATCAAATCGTCTCATCAGATTAGAGCTTATTATTAAATTATATAGTTTGTTCAAGAAAGGACAATCGTGGGAGGAAACTCTACCACAGAATAACTAATAGTGACTATACGAGCAAATAGTATTGTGTAGCCTGCCGCTGCTCGAGCACGTGTAATTAGTTAGCCCGGGACGTGGCCGGCATGCGACGCGACGGCAATTGCGTGGCAGCAGCCATTCTTAGCCATCATTGCGAAAAATCTATATTGTCGACTGCTTTAGTAAAAGCGAAAAAGCGGCATACAATATAGATATAAGACGACTGCTAGAAACCGCAAGAAACTTCAAGGGCTGGTCAGGTCATTTGTTTCAAACATTTTTTTTTTTTTTTATAAAAGAGGGCGGCAAACGAGCAGGCGTGTCACCTGATGGAGAGTAATCACCGCCGCCCATGGACACCCGCAAAACCAGAGGAATCGCAGACGCGTTGCCGGCCTTTAAGGGAGGAATAGGTTTAAGGAAGGAATAGGAATTGGGAGGAGGGGGGGGGGGGGGGAAGGGGCCTCCCATGTCAAAAATGACAAAAAAGGAATTCGTGTTTTATAAGAATAAGAATAAGAAGGTTTTTATTTGACACATAATAAATTACATTATAGAAAAGAATAAAAGTACATATTATAAAACAACTGTAATTTTAAATAAAAGAGTAAACTATAAAAAGACGATGGTTATGTGCCAAAAAGGCGCATGCTCAGCATATGTTATGGCCAGTACTCAGGCCGGCCATAACGCTGATTTTCAGCGGATGCCCTTCCCGCACCGCGCATCTGTACCGCAGCACCTGCTCTAACCAGAGGTTTAAAGCATACAAAACAGATGCGCAGTGCCGCAGAGTGCGGCGGCTTTGTTGCTACATAATTATGATATAAATTATCAAGCAATATTGTATTAAACAAATAAAATTCTATAAATAATAAGCATACCTAATTAAATTAATGGTAATTAATAACAATGGCATAAATTAAAAATAATCACAAACACGCTTACCTAGAAATATAAAAAATAAAATAAAAAAGCAAAAAATAGCAACAAACAAAAATTTTAAATGTACAAACAAAGAAAATAATGCATAATACCACCGGCCACCTTCACAAATACTGAACCCGAGAAACTAAATAATAATAGGTACTATGACTCAAGAAACAAAATTTTAAAAATTATTATAATAAGCAATGCCGAGTCACCAAGCCGTGCACTAGATGTTTCTGCAAGTAAGTTATTTAAGGTAAAAATAGACTCGCCATCGCCACGCCCTCCCGCGCATCGCACAAACCCCGTTGGTGAGTATCCATTCCGCTGTTGTTTAACTGCTGTGTTAATAAATGTTTTTTTAGGTGTGCTTTAAAAGTAGTTTTAACTTCTTGGGCGCGCAATGGCGGAGGCAGGTCATTCCAGCATCTTGACGCGGCGAACCTGAATGAGCCACGGAACGCTACCGTGCGATGCTTTGGGGTGGTAAAGACGTTGACGCATTCTCTCTTTGGATATCTGCTGCGTTCGCGAGCCCATTCCAGCTTGTCTAGAAGATATTTTGGAGTGGCTGTGGCGAGAACACCAAATAACCAGATGTAGTCTTCTGCGCGCTTCCATCTTCAACGTTTTACCGGCGTTGATGAATGGGGTAACGTGCGACCTCGGAGGGACGGTGAAGCAAAAACGAGCACAGGCATTCTGTACTCGTTGTATGACTTTGGCCGTTCTGGCCAGTAGACATGGCCCATACACCGTGTCGCAGTAGTTAAACTTACTGAGTACTAGGCTTTCACAGAGGGAAATCCTCAATCTCTCACACAAATATGGTCTCAGCTTGTATAGCAGCTTCAATCTGTAAAAACAGTTTCTCGCACACTCTGTGACATGGTGCTCAAATTTAAGATGGCTGTCAAATACGAGACCCAGATTTCTAATGCGGTCTACGCGTTCAATCCGTTTCCCATCTATTCCGATATGCAGGTCAATGTTGCTGAATCTTTGGACGGATTTGGGTGTTCCTATTAAGATGTATTTTGACTTTTTGGGGTTGAGGACAAGGGAGTTAGTTGAGCACCAATTATGGACCCAGGTACATTCAGAAAATGAGCATTAATTTTATTAGGATCATCGAAAATATGTGGAAGGTCTGCTGATTTTTTATTGTCCGGCAAGACAGTTCTCTTAAGGTTTTTCCAGAGCTTTTTTGTGTTCTGCAAGTTATTGTTAATATGTTGCTCGAAAAAACATGCTTTTTCTTGCTCAATTGCCTGTGACACTACTCGTTTCATATCCTTATAGCAGTCTCGGATGACTGTAGTACCATGTTTTTTATATTGTTTGTGGAAATCATCAAATCATCATCATCATCAAATCAAATCATCAAACTGCTGCAAAACTATGTCTTGTAATGGTCTGAAAGTGACCCAGCGAGGCCCCGATTTTATCTTCTTTAGCTTGAATTCTGCTACCAGCATAGCATGCCCACCCAAGTCAGGTGAGTGCTTGACCGTGACACCAAGGGGTCCCATGTCAGTGCATATTACATCAATCAAGGTATTGCTGTGATCAGTGAAATGCGTAGGTTCCGTTACAAGTTGCTTAAGGCTAAGGCTGTGCATGCATTGTGTGAATTCTTTGTATTTGCAACTTTGCTGATCGAGAAGATTAATATTAAAGTCGCCAGCCAGCACAAGTCCATCCAATCCACTGAGTGAGGCTATGGTTTCCGTGATAGCATCCAAAAAGAGACCAACGTCCTGCCACGGAGGCCTGTAAGCAGTACCGACGACAATGTTTCTTTCTTGAATTCGAACGGAAATCCACATCTGTTCTATTGGAGCCACAGTGTTGGGATGAATGCACTTCCTCACGTGCAGACCTTTGCGGATGTAGAAACCGACCCCTCCTCCTCGTCCACCTCTGTTGTGCGTTGGCCGTGGAGTGTGCATCAGCCGGTAACCTACCAATCTTGGGGCACTATCCATTTCCTCTGCCCTAAGCTATGTCTCATTAATAGCCATGACATCAGGCGACAACTCCTCCATTGCTACAATAAACTCCTCATGCCTTGTGCCAAGTGACCCAGCATTGAATAAGCCAACTAATAAATTTAACCCAAGGCCGGGGACATAGTGAGGAAGTTATATGTAACTTTAATTAACCTTTAATTGAGCCATTACTACAGAATCAGCATATTCTTCGTTATTATTGCAAAACAATATGTAAGTATGGTAACTATGAAGTTTGAAATAACTTTTACTGACTTCAATGGAAATATGACGGCACAATAAATAAATATACAACATATATTCCTTTACAACACCTAACAAATATGGTAAACAAATATGATTGCTCTGGTTCTGATCCAAGACATACAACTAATAAAAATTAAACATGTATACAAACGAGAAAACGACAGAAACAATATGGAACGAAAAAAAACTATAAGTGAACAATTTATCACATAATATATAAAAATTTGTAAAAAAGTTAAGACATAATAATATTTAACATACAGGAATGAACAATTTTTTGCCAAATTACAGCGTCTGTTGAGTCAAATCCCCTTTGTACCAAACACACGTGCAATGTCATCAGGCGATCGCAACTGAAAGACCTGTGCGCCGTCGCTCCTGCGAGCGAAGATATGGCCTCGCCTCGTCCAGGAGTAGCGCCATTGCAGCTTACGACACTCCTCGCGCACCAGATGGAATAGCTGGCGGTTAGGACGAGTTAGTCGCTCGTTAACAAAAACCCGGCCGCCGCCCTCGGCCGCCACGGTTCGGCGCACATGCGCGGCGCGCAGCAGCTCATCACGCAAGTGGCGACGCGCTAGCCGCAACACGACGCGGCGTGCGCGCCCGCCATCAGGCGGAGGAGCGCCCACGCGCTCGGCGAAAACCACGTCCCGTTCGTCTAAAGTCATCCCCAGTCGGCTCGCGAGGACGGTGACGCTGTGGAGGACATTCTCGCCCTTCACTTCCGGCAGTTGCCCGATCTCTACGTCCGCAAGCAGCGCATCGTGGTCCCTGTCGTTTAGCTCGCGCCTGAGTTCTGACACAGTGCGCTCCAATTCTACGCTACTCCCCGCACCGACCTTCGCGCCAGCCTCCGATTGAATCCTACTCACGGCTTCCAGGCTTGGAGCAGTCCAATGCGTTGAGACGTGCCGCACTGACTTCGCGATCACGGGTCACTCCGAGCTCTAAAGATTTAACTCGCTCATCAACGCCAACAATGTGGCTCTCACATCTCGCCACTCTGCCCGCTAGCTGCAGTATGCTATCTTTGAGTCCATCGATCTGCACGCGCGCGGCTCTCTCGTCACGCACCTCCTCTCTGAAGGGCCGCAGCTCGCTAAGGATGCACGATGCCATCGTGTCGACAGATGATTCAGGATTTATGCTCATATTTTTAGTTTTACATGCTAAATAGCTTCTACTGATGATAAACATGAACAGGGTTTCGGCTCCAAAACCAATGAAAAATCTCGGTGTATATACCTACGGCTAGGCGGAGCGCTAGGGTTGGCGCCTACAAAAATAAAGCAGGCGGTGTAGATTTGTATTGTAAGTACCTTTGTGTGGAGTTTTGGTACAGGAATAAAACATGCCATCAAAGACATACTTGTAAAAGAAAAATGTCAAACAAATCAGTTCTTCTACCGTAAAAAGTTGTGAGATCCATGTAATACCAAAACAGAATGTATCTCACAAGTAATACATAATATAATTAAAAAAAATAAACTTACCTACACTCACACCAATTATCTAGCCCAAGAGAAGCTTCGAAGAAACTCGTAATGGTTACTAGACAACGGATAACGGATACTTAAAATATTAAATACATACTTATTATACATAGAAAACACCCAGACCCGAGACAATTTAGAAAAACAATAATTTCGATGGCGACACGATGAAAACCGGTGTACAAACCACTTGACAAAGGAGGTCGTCAATGACAACCAAATGCTTACAATGACTGACAAATATATTACTGTTTGGAATAAAAGCGTGAAACAGAATACATCGCTCTGTCTCACTCAGCTCGGTGTGACGTCGCGCGGCGCTCAGCTCTGTTTTTCTATCTCAATACAATTTCAATGACTTGTAATTTTTGTGTGGCACATCACTATTACATATAGTTCCGTTCATGGCGTCCGGACCACATTTTGGTTAACATTTATATTGTTTTATATTCAAAGTTTAATCTTGTTAAACGTTGATTTTGGCGACGGCTCAGCTACCTAGTATAGTACTTATTTTGTGTTCACGTACCGCGGGAGTATCGTGCAAAGTCTACGGTTGTGGGCAGTCGAGGCAACTGTCGAGACACGTGCCGAGTCCCTGGAGAACTGCCTTTAGGGTATCTAGGATAACCTCCCAACACCAGCGGCGTACAGACGGCCAGCGAACAGATCCCACGCGAGGAGCAGCAGCGTCAAGGATTCGCAGCCATCGTCTCCATTATATGTAAGTGCTGTTCAATTTTTGTTTAAGTTAATGATAGGTGCTCGTCATGATTTAGAGGTTCAGCGGCTGAGCTTCTGGATCATACATTTTTGGTAGCAGAGCGTGGTTTTATCCCGGACCTCAATTAGTTATTAGTTTTAACGTTGGTTAGCTAAACCAATAAATTAATACTTTAGATAATAGGTTATCGTTAAGATTGCATTGCAACTGCATATTAAATTGCATTTAGAATGCAATGTTATACGTAGGTTGATTTTGAAAGTTCACATCCATATAGGTAATAGTAAAATTTTCTCACTGTTAACAGTTCATAGTAAACATTTTTTTTAGATCAGTTGTCCTACATTTAGAATGTATTTATTTGAGTAAGGTTATAACTGTTTGTTGCATTAAATAATATGTGGATGTGTATTTAAAATTATGTCACTGTGTACAGTGCATTGCAAGCATTTGGTTTGAATCTATTTGAGTAAGATTAACTCACCGCTAAATATTTTGTTGTAAGTATTTGGCATGCAAACTTAACATTAAGATTATAGCTGTTTGCAAGAAATTAAACATCTAATTTGGTTTCTTTCTGGGTTGTTTGAAAACCTAATTTAAATTAGTCTCGCTGCGGTAGCGTGGATTTGGGACAGCAAATAAATATTTTAATTTTAATTGTTGTATTTGGTCTGCAAATTAAATTTTAAGATTATTGTTATTCGCAAATAGTTAAACATTTTATTTGTTTCTTGGTTGTTTTGACAACTTAATTTAGAATTTAAAGTTAAAGTCTTTTATAACACTGTGGGCCCAGCATTGGAATTTCATTTGATATAATCATATTGTAGTCACATATCAATGTTGAAGTTGTTACATAATACATTGTTTGTTTACATAGTGGCGTATGTAATAAGTTACGTATACCTACTCTAAGCAGATCGCTGATCCTACGGTTTACGCCATCCCAACTATTGGCGACGCATTGTATTAATTAAGTAGGTCAATTTGCCACGAGTTGTCGACGCTGCAATTTTATTAGTTATTGTTAAATTGTTAATTTGAATCAGTCTATATTCTTGCATCGAATACATCACTAGGCTATTTAAACACATAAGTTTATTGTAACTTTGAACCTTTAAATAAATAAGAGATATAATTTTTGTTTTTTTTTCGAACCTCCGGCTACAGCTAACGTAATTGGCGCAGTCGGTAGGATACTCGCGGGCCGGTTCGCGAACCTTAGGGAACTCTTTTCGTAACAAAATCCGCGTTCGCGTGTTCCTCGGGCGGCTTCCAAGCCCCGCTACCGAGTATCCCGAATCTAGGGACCTGCTGCAGACCCGAGGCTGAATCCAGACATCGATTCCAGAAGAATAACCAGAAATGCTGTTCATGTAAGTACACTTGATTTGTTCTCGTGTTGCTTCCTTTATTCTTAGTTTTATATTTTCCACAATTTTTCACCCACGTTCCTCGAAGTCCCGGGAACCTGCACTACGACAGGCTCGCCGGCATAACCTAGACTCCAATAGGGATTTAGATTTATTAGATTTAGATACATCTTTAAATAACTTGTTTAACATGGCTCATGACCCAGATACGATTTTTGAAGCTCTTCGCCTAGTACCGGAGTTCGATGGGAACCCTAATATTTTAATACGTTTTATTAATATTTGTGATCGCACAGTATTTAAGTACAGAACCTGGTAGTGAATTATTTAACCTGTGTTTGTTAAACGGGATATTCAATAAAATTTCTGGTAATGCTGCTTCTACTATTAATTTAAATGGTATCCCGGATAATTGGCTGGGAATAAGTACCGCTCTTATTAACAATTTCTCAGATCAACGCGATGAGACCGCTCTTTATAGCGATCTCTCTTTGGCTACACAAGGCAGTAAAATGCCCCAGGAATTTTATGATAAAAGCCAGACTTTGTTTAGTACTATTATGACTTTTGTTAGTTTGCACAAGCCCATAGCATCTACAATAGAGGCGAAACGTACCCTTTATAAGAAGGTCGCCATGCAGGCCTTCGTACGTAGTTTAAGGGAACCATTGGGGTCCCGCATTAGATGTACGCGCCCACCGACTATAGAAAAGGCTCTTGATTAAGTACAGGAGGAACTAAATGTCATTTATTTACAGCAGCGCAGCGACGTATTTAAGGCTCAGCCTACTAATAAATCTTTAATTTCAGTACAGATACCAGCTTTAGCAGCACATAGACCACAGACTTTACACATGCCGGTATCTAACTGGCCAGCCCCTATGGCGCAGCGAGGTTATCAGCCACCACCTCAGGCTTTTAAATTTAACTCTTCTAATAACCAGTCTCAACAGCGCCCTGGACCAAGTCGCACACAACAAATGTTCCGAGCGCTGCCACCTAATTATAATCCACATAGTAATGTTTTTCGCAATCCACAGAGATTTAACAATCCGCAAAACTCGGCTCCGAGGCCAATGAGCGGAGTACAACATTTTGCACCTAAAGTTTTGCCACATTGATGACCGGTCATGACTGGAGGGAGTCGGGAATCCCACCTCCAACTAATTATTTTAAGTCCCGCGAAATGAACATGAACGAGTACGCACCTTATGACGACTCATATTACGCGACCGATTATTACACGGAACCCGATTATTATTACTATACAGATGAGACAAATTACAATGAATATAATGGATATGATTATAACATTACCGACTAAAATCAATTTACAGATATGACGAACTTATGTCAACCCCAACCCGGTCCTAGTAACTCTGACATGAATCCGGATTTTCAATCGAGCGCGACATCAAAAATGCCAAAATAGAACTAAATCTCCAGACCCAAAGACAGTTACCTTACATACAGATCAGGGAACCACCGTTAAAACTGTTAATTGACACCGGTGCCAATCAGTATTTTATTAGGCCGGAGGCTGTACAAAAGTATTATATTGAGATTCCTCTTAACTATGACCCATTCGTAGTTACGAATGTGCATGCAACAACTAGAAGTAACCACTCTATTACGTTACCATGTTTTAATGAGTTTAAGGACACTGACTATATAAAATTAAAATTATTCGTATATAGATTTCACGGCCTCTTTGATGGACTTATAGGACTAGACTTACTAACCAGATGGGGGGCAAAAATTGACTTGAAAGACGGACTTTTGATAACTAAATCAACTACTAACCCGATTAGAATATACAACTCATGTAACGTAAATCTATATGAAGATATTATTCCGGCTCACTCTTCAAAATTAGTTAGAACTCCTACAGACTCTCCGGATGGAGAAGTTCTTATCAAAGAACAAGTGATCTGTAACTGTATCATTCTCGAATGTCTTACTACTATTACCAACAATCGCGAAGTAATAGAGGTAGTGAATCCGACACCTAATGATATAATTTTTTCACTAGACCGACCTGCACCCGCGGAAATGTTTAACACGGAGTTGAGGCGATGATCAAACACAAACGCGAGTGCAAGATGTAATCTCGCGGTTAACCGCAGAACCTTCGTGAAGAACAGATCATCTTAACGAAGAAAAGAAAGCCAATCTCATTGCTCTTTGTTCTCAATATTCAGACGTATTTTATGTTGATGGCGAGGCTCTTACTTTCACAAATAAAATAAAACACCGGATTAGAACTACCGACGAAGTACCCGTTCATACTAAAAACTATCGTTACCCTTTTGTACATCGCCAAGAAGTTAGGGAACACATAGCCAAGATGTTAGATCAGGGAATCATAGGACCTTCTGACTCCGCATTGAATTCTCCGATATGGGTTGTACCAAAGAAGATAGACACGCATTCGGTAAACAGAAATGGCGACTGGTAGTTGGTAGTTGACTTTCGGAAACTTAATGACAAGACTATCAATGACAAATATCCCATACCAAATATCAATGATGTCCTTGACAAGCTAGGTAGATGCCAATATTTCACCACACTTGATTTAGCCAGTGGCTTTTATCAGGTTGAAATGGACCCTCAGGATATCTCCAAGACTGGATTTAACGTTGAACATGGACATAACGAATTTTTGCCTATGCCCATAGGATTAAAAAATTTACCGTCCACCTTCCAACGAGTAATGGACAATGTTCTTAAGGGTCTTCAAAACGATATCTGCCTAGTTTATCTCGATGATATCGTGGTGTTCAGCACCTCGCTCCAGGAGCACGTTATTAACCTGGAGAAGGTCTTCCAAACACTTAGAGAGTCCAATTTCAAGATCCAGATGGACAAACCTGAGTTCTTAAAACTTGAAACAGCTTATCTCGGTCACATTATTAGTAAAGACGGCATCAAGCCTAATCCAGACAAAAAATCAGCAATTAAAAAGTACCCTATTTTAAAACCTCCTAAGGAGATATTATAGCAATTTTTAGGACTTATCGTTTACTACCGAAAATTCATTCCAGACTTCGCAAGGATTACAAAGCCTCTCACAAAATGTCTGAAGAAAAGTCGTAAAATCATCTTTGATCCTGACTACGTAAACAGTTTTGAAACATGCAAAACCCTACTTACAAACGATCCAATCCTTCAGTATCCCGATTTCAACAAGGAATTCCTTCTTACCACAGACGCCTCCAACTTCGCTATTGGAGCCGTACTGTCCCAAGTCCCGTAGGTTCTGATAAGCCAGTGTGCTATGCTTTTCGCACTCTTAATGAGAGTGAACAACATTGTAGCACTATTGAAAAAGAACTTCTGGCCATAGTCTGGGCCACCAAATACTTTAGACCGTATATTTTCGGACGTACATTCAAAATACTAACTGACCATAAACCTTTACAGTGGTTGATGCATTTGAAGGAACAAAACTCACGACTGACTAAATGGCGACTTAGACTTACCGAGTATGACTTCACTGTAGTTTACAAGAAAGGCAAAGCTAACACTAATGCCGACGCACTATCTAGAGTTGAAATTCACAATGAAGAAATAGATTCAGTAATCGATAGCCTCAAAGAGATTAACTCGCTGATAAATAACGCAACTGCACACACTTGTGATAAACATCCCAACCTAGAAGTACCTATCACAGATGAACCTCTTAACAAGTTTCATCGACAGCTACACATTACGGTCGTAGACGACGTCAAACGTAAACCATCAGTTTCCAAACCATTCGATACTCGCACCCGCGTTGCTATACAATTGTCTAAAAGTAAACTAGAGTCAGACGTAGTTAATGCTATTAAAGAATATGTCATATGTCATATGTCATATTCATAGCCCTAAGGTCAAAACTGCAATCATTATCTATCCTCCTCTAGCTATGTACTCTATAATTCCAATTATACAAAGTAAATTTAAGAGTTCAGCAATGAATCTTATCTTAGTAAAGCACGAATTAGAAAACGTTAAAGAATATCTCCGGCAGCAGGAGATAATTCATCTCTACCACGAAGGAAAATCTAACCATCGTGGGATAAATGAATGTTACTTAGCTCTCTCGCGAAAATATTATTGGCCAAAAATAAAAGATCAAATCTCCAAATTTATAAACGAATGTACAACATGTGGACAGGCAAAATATGACCGAAACCCCACTAGGCCACAATTTAATGTCGTTCCCCCAGCAACCAAACCTTTCGAGATAATTCACATGGACCTCTTCACGGTTCATAATGAAAAATATGTTACCTTCATAGATGTTTTAAGTATGGTCAAGCTTACCATCTGCGCGATGGCACTGCTGTTAGCATATTACAAGCATTATTACGATACTGTACTCACCATGGCGTCCCTATGACTATCATAACCGGTGATCGGCGTAGGTAGTGCCATTTAGGGTTAATGAACATGAATGTTAGTGTTAATATGGATACGCCCCGAGAATCCCGGGATTCGCGAAAATATTTTCCTAAATATTGATGTATTAATTATTTAACTTAGGTAGAGCAGTCTGAAATCAATGAGATTGAATTTTAGTGTTAATATAGATATGCCTCGGAATTTCCGTAAATGTTTCCTGAGTGCCGATGTCTTGATTAATTAAGGTTAAAATGTTTTTTTTTATCTACAACGGGAAAGATCTTGGCCTTCATTCATCTGACCTGATGGTAAGTGAAGATAAGGCCGCGACCTTCACCAGGACTCATTAATCACAAATAAATGTAATTCGGTTCTTGTCAGGCACAGCGTAGCGCATTGTGTTTATTCTCGCTGCGAATTGTGATAATGTATAGACACATCGCGCTGATCACGTAAATAACAAAAATGCTATCGCTACTGAGGGCACATGGGTAACGCGGGGCTCCGCGCGGGGGAGCAGGGAGGATGTTGCATTCCAGCGGGGTGTCCAGATATGTCGCACGAGTTATAGCGACCAATACAATGTAGATACCTAAATCTGACTAGGTATGCAGATTAAGAGTTCTTAAACTGTTTTAAATAAAAAAAAAGTAACTGCAATAAAATATTTCACATAGTTAGAAACCATATCCGTGCTAGGATAACGACGAGAATAGCACTACCTACGCCGATCACTGATCATAACTGATAACGGAACTGAGTTAACAAACCAACTCTTCGCAGAATTTACGTGACTTTACAACATACACCACCATAGAATACTAGCCCATTCTCCTAACGACAATGGAAACGTTGAACGTTTTCACTCAACAATCTTAGAATATATAAGACTTCTTGTACGGGTAATGTACGATCTTTAGTGATAGTTGATATGAATGAAAGTCTGATAGAAAAACAAACTAATATATTGATATAATTTCACTTATGATATAAAGGATATGCGGTGAATGAGTACGCACGCGATAATTATGATATTCGAACACGAACTGCCCTGTGCAATGACCTGTAATGACCTAAATTTATGAATGTGGCGAAAAATGCTTGTAAGACAAAACTGTACGCGCTTGCTCGTACATGTTCCCGGGCCTGAAAAGGGACGCGGGGTTTGATGAACGATAAATTGAATGACGTGCGACAAGGTGATAAACAATATTTAACTAATGCTAATAACAAGATGAATAACAATGTTTTTAAACGTAAATCTTAAATCGTAAATTGTCTTTTAAAAGTGGGAGACGTAGCCCTATCTTTTTGCTATGACACACTAGCACTTTGTACATTAGCTTTTACACTTTTCACTTTAACACTGTCACTGCACTGATTAATTAACCTTACGTTACACTCTCTTACTACACTACACTGTTCTGTAGAAGGGCTGGCATGGCCAGCCGAGATAACCGCCTCAGCCTGAGGCAGCGGCGGCAAAGGCGAAGAGGACGCGCGCGCCTGCGCCCGCTTCCGCGACAGGCGACGCCACGCGATCACCACGGCCACATTCGCTGCGGAACCCAGCAGCAGATAGATGGCAACGTAGTGATGCACGTCGTAATAGGAGACGCGATCCGACAAAACGTCATCGTTTGCGCTTTCCTTCATACTTCTTAGTCTTTGATCAATTACCTCTTAATATTTTTGATGATCGAAAGTTGATATCGATGATGATTCTACATAGATATTGGAACGGATGCGTTGAAAATA
This sequence comes from Scoparia ambigualis, assembly GCA_963921215.1. Lineage (NCBI taxonomy): Eukaryota > Metazoa > Arthropoda > Insecta > Lepidoptera > Crambidae > Scoparia > Scoparia ambigualis. The sequence continues at coordinate 41,436,143 of OY992504.1, read as the reverse complement.
TGATTAATCGGCGGAATATCGATCTGAAGAATATCCACTGTTTCATTTACTATGCTCGATAATTTGTTCTGAGTGTTAATTGTAAAAGTGTTTGATTTAATTATACATCCATTACTTAACGTAATTATGCCTACTTTATTGAGCTTATCGGCTGTAACATGATCTTCACATATGATCCGAACATTACATTGATTGCAGCAGAAAAATAAATAAGTGTTTATATTATGGAGTTCTATCCATTTATCTTGACACAACATAGTGTTTGTTTTGCATTGGTCGGATGTTTGATTTTTAACGCATAAGATTACATCTGATCTCATCTCGTAAACGGGTTGCTTAAGGGGGCATAAAAGTATGTCTTTACTATATGCATTACACGCCTGCATGTCTGTGTGCGTTACAGGTATAAAGGTATCTTTGTGTATGTTCACCGCTATGTAATCTGATATTGGCGTAATTGAAACTATGTTATTTCCTAGCTGTTGTGGGATGGGGATTAATTTGTAAATGTCGTAGTTATCTCGACTCACCAATGAAATATTTACTTCAAATATGAGAAATCTTCTGAGCGCTCTTCTAGCTTTCACAGTAAGAATATGATACATTTTTGATAAATCTGATTGTATGCTATTTAAAGGTAATGTTAAGTCCTTTGATAGTAAACTTGATATTGTACTTAATTCAGAAAGCAGCTGTTTTGGCGTGAGGAGATGGAAATTGAATTTTCCATGATAAGTATCGGTGATTGAATCAATTAAAGTTTCTTGAATTTTTTGTAAATTATATATAATATTGTTAGCAATAACGGATGACGTAATGAAATCGTCTGAGTTTTCTAAGTTTTGGATTTCGTCTGTTTGCATATTCAGTGCTTTTTCCTGAACATGAGAGTTGAAACCTTTGTGTTGCTTATCGATTGTTTCTGCTATTCTCTTGATAAAGTTGAATTCCGCTTCCACAACTGATGTTTGGTTTTTCCATAAGTTCGCTAAGTGTTTTTGATTATTTCTGAGAATATCTATGTCTTTCTCATATTGTTGAGCGAAATTATCGTCAAGTACTCCAAAAAGCGTATTTGCAATGTTTCCGATGCCATTGATAAGGCCGCGGCGCCGACATCGCGTGCGCTCGCGCCCTGGGAGCTGCTGAAAGAGCAGAATGCTATTGTAATGCTCGAGCTCGGTTAACCCGTGATGTAATTGGAGCAGCATAACATTGCACTGTGATATCTTTTTAATGTTGTTATTAAAACATGTGTTTTCCATGTGGTTTACATATTTACCCAGTAATTCAGTGCCTCGCCAGTATGGATCCATATCGTAATATATTACTATTTTCCATTGATTCCTTTCTATGCGAATGTTGGAGATTTTATCGAAATAGAAACCTTGGCTGGTATTTAGGTATGATGTTTTATATTCGCATTTTACAGCTGAGCTGAATGATAAAAGCAATGTGAACATGATAAAGAAATAATTGAGTAAATTGAACTTTGTTGACTTTGGGCGCTTCAATTCCACTGTTGCGGCGGCGGTGATATTATTTTCCACTTTAGGTTTTACTTCAGGGTTTGGCTGTGTTTCATGATATGAGACTGGTAATCGTGATATCTTTGTAATCGGCCGTTTGATGATGCTGTTTTTTGTTTTTATAGTGACAACTCGCACATAGCCGTCGCTTCCGGGGTGTAAGGTAACGATTCGGCCTAAAGACCACTTTCCGGGGGGAAGATTGACATCCTGTATGATAACGACATCGTCGACTTTGAGGTTCTCTTTAGGTTGGTGCCATTTGCTCCTGGATGATAACTGACATAGGTACTCGGTTCTCCACCTTTTCCATATATCGTTGAATATTTTTTGTGTTAGCTGCCATCGGGTTTGCAAATCTCTTTCTGTCTTGATGGTAGTAAGGGTCGGTCCGCTTGATAAGAAATGAGATGGTGTAAGATAATCAATGTTATCGGCGTCTTCTGTTAGAGAGCACAACGGTCGGCTGTTCAAACACGCTTTTAGCTGAGCCAAGAGGGTTGAATATTCTTCATATGTTAAATTTTGTTTTCCAATTACCCTTTTGATGTGATGTTTCAAGCTTTTAACGGCCGCTTCCCATAAACCTCCGGCTGTGGGCCAGGATGGGGCGTTAAAGGACCAATTAATTTCCATATCTGTAATGGCAGTAAAAAACTCGTAGTCTAATATTTCTTTTAAATTGATATATTCATTGTTGAGGATTCTACTAGCACCGACAAAGTTAGTTCCATTGTCACTGTAGATATTTCGAGGAGCGCCTCTTCTCGAAGCCATTCGACGCAGGGCTGCCAAAAAAGCGGATGAACTTAAATCTGATACTAATTGAATATGCACGGCTTTTGTCACCATGCATACGAAGACGGCGATGTACCCCTTAGTTGTCTTGATACCTCGACCCTTGTTTGCCTTGATATTGATAAATCCAGTAAGGTCTACTCCACAATTGTAGAACGGTCTGGTAGGGGTTATGCGCGCAGCAAGTAGATCTACCATCAGTTGATAATGCTTTACTGGTTCGTGTCTTCTACAGGTGACGCATAGGCGTAGGCGTTTTTTGATAGCTCGATTTCCACCAATGAGCCAGTACTTTTGTCTGACATATTCTGCGGTCAAACGAGGGCCTCCATGTAAACATATTTTATGATAGAACTCGATTAAAAGTTCTGATAGGCGTGAGTTTTTCGGAATGATTAAGGGGTGTTTCATGTCATGGCTTATGTTTGCTTTTCTTAGACGTCCTCCGACTCTGATAAGACTTTTTGGATGAACAGTTTTTCCTTCCTTCAAACAATCAATCTCCTTTGAAAACTCAAATAATTGAAATTGTCTTATAATTATATTTCTTGCTCTGTCTAACTCTGATATTGATAAATAATTTTTCTTGATTTCTTTTGCAGTGAATCTTAACATCCATGATAATATTCTAATTATTATGTTGATTGTACTATATTTTAATGATAATTTATAAATGATACTGTTGTTGATATTTTCTTTTGTTATTATTACGTTAACTTGGCATACGTTTTTCACTTCTTGTTCTGTAGTAAATACTAAAGGCTGTTCTTCTAACTTGTTATAATTTTTTAACCAAGCCGGACCTTTCCACCACAGAGAATAATCTTTTAACTGCGATGCCGTTAATCCGCGACTAGCGCAATCCGCCGGGTTCTCTTCGGATTTTACGTAACGCCAGTTTTTCCGAGGTATGACTCCGACTATCTCCCTTGTACGGTTCGCAACAAAGGTCTTCCAGCGTGTTGGATCTCCATTGAGCCACCCTAACACGATCATTGAGTCGCACCATCCAAATTGTTTGATTTCGTAACCCTTATAACATTCAATTACTTTTGACATTAATTTTGATAGAAGTAGTGCTCCACTCAACTCTAATTTTGGCAGTGAGAGCTTTGTACTAGTAGGTACCAATCTTGATTTTCCTACTAATAGTGTTATTATGTAATTATCACCTCTTTGTATTTTACAGTATATTACACTGTAGGTGACTTGTTATTATTTATGTATATTACCTCATTTAACACAGTAAATTTAAATTCATGTTAGTCTATATACATATTTATTCATACTGTATTCATAAATCCACATACAACATACATTCATCATTCACGCGCCACACGTACAAACTTAATATAATATTTAACACAAATATTCATCGCAAGCATCGCCGCGGTATCGGCTAACATACGCGGAACAATAGACCGGCCCCGCAGGAGCGCATAACGAGTCCGATCGCTCGCGAGTGCGCAACCACACCTTCCACGCGAAACCCGTGTCGCTCGCGCATCTGCGCCGCTTGCTTACGCCTTCAGCTTTTCCGTAATTTAATAATTGTAAATCCAAATTTCTTTCGCTGTATCATCTGTGCTTTAGCTATCCTTCTTATAAGATTATTAAGTAGCTTATATCTTGTGCTTGTGTGTACACCTGTGTAATCGTGGCAATACAAACCAGTGTGAACTATTTAGCTGTTTCATTGCTCCCGCACATAGACTATACACCTAGACAGCTACCTATAACTGGTGACCCCGGACTGTGCACGCTACGTTATGAGCAGTGAAAGTGATACGGCGGATTCGCAAGTCAACGTGAACACAGGGCGTCGACGACAAGATAAGATGGCGGAAGGCGTCGAAACGGGCGACTCAAAAATTATCGCACCACCGCCGATGTCGATGCCTATTAAAATCCCACCATTTTGGCCAGAAAAACCAGCCATTTGGTTTGCCCAAGTGGAAGGCCAGTTCGCAATTTCACGAATACATGATCAGGCGACTAGATTTTATGTGATTTTGGGTAATCTTGACCGGCAGCACGCGGCAGAGGTGGAAGATATACTAACAGGTCCACCTGATTACGAAAAATTAAAATCTGAGCTCATAAAGCGCCTGTCAGTGTCGAGAGAAAATAAGGTTAAACAGTTGCTTATGCACGAGGAGCTAGGCAACCGCAAACCGTCCCAGTTTTTACGGCACTTACAGCACTTGGCGGGCCCAAAGGTTCCAGAAGATTTTTTAAAGACGATTTGGACCAGCCGCTTACCTGCTAGTATGCAGCCCATCATTGCGTCACAGCCCACACTCTCGGTGAGCGCGCTTGCAGACCTCGCCGATCGAGTCCATGACATTGCGCCCCAGGTACATCAGGTTTCTGTTGCTGCTACATCTTCACCAATAGACGAACTGACACGTCAAGTGGCTCAACTGACCAAGCAAGTGAGTGCCCTTACTAGCCAAGTGAATAGTAGATCGCGACCACATTACCGGCAATACAGACAACAACGCAGCCGATCTTCTTCACGTCGATCAGAGTCTGTCTCTAAGAAGTTCCCAACCTGTTGGTACCACCACAAATTTGGTACCCAAGCCAAGAGATGTCAGAAACCCTGTGATTTCAAGATGGGAAACGCGACAGGCAATCAGTGATGGCGACCAATGATTGCCGAAGTTCGTCTGGTCGCTTATTCATCACGGACCTTGACTCGAAAGTGCAGTTCTTAGTGGACACGGGAAGTGACATTTGTGTTTACCCTAAATCCGCAATTCGCGAGTGCCGTAATAAAACCACGTACCAATTAAGTGCCGCTAATGGTTCAATCATTGACACGTACGGTTTTATTGAACTTAAATTAAATTTAGGTTTACGTCGCGATTTTCCCTGGCGGTTTGTCATAGCTGACGTCACGAAAGCCATAATCGGTGTAGATTTTCTTTCGCATTACCGCCTAATTGTTGATATTCGCAACCGTAAACTTGTGGACGGTCTAACAAATATTAGTACGGTAGCCACTATAGCAAAAAAATCTGTTTGTCTGTTAGTTTCAAGTGTGAAGGTGCAAGCTGGTGGCAATAGTAAGTACCATGCAATTTTAGCTGAATTTCCGGAAATAACTCGTCCAGCCGGCAAACCAGTTGCAATCAAACATCACACACAACACTATATTCGTACTACTCCAGGCCCTCCAGTGTCGTGCTCTCCGCGACGCCTTGCACCAGATAAACTTCAAATTGCCAAAAAAGAGTTTGAAGCAATGCTCTCTTCTGGTACTGCTAGACCTTCTGACAGTCCTTGGGCGTCTCCCCTGCATCTTGTTTCAAAGAAAGACAATGGATGGCGCCCCTGTGGTGATTGTAGGTTGCTAAATTCTCGAACAATCCCCGACAAGTATCCCATTCGCCACATACAGGATTTCTCACACCACCTGTCAGGTTGTACGATATTTTCAACAATTGACATGGTTAAAGCGTACAATCAGATCCCTATTGCTAAAGAGGATATAGCGAAAACAGCGATCACTACGCCCTTCGGATTATATGAATTTTCATGTATGACATTTGGTTTACGAAATGCAAGTCAAACATTTCAAAGATTCGTCGATGAAATGACTCGCGGGCTTGATTTCTGCTACCCCTACTTAGACGACTTTCTGCTGTTTTCAAGGACTACAGCTGACCATGAAAACCACTTACGTCAACTCTTCACCCGTATGAGAGATTACGGAGTTCTGATAAATACTGCGAAGTGTGTCTTCGGCGTCCCAGAGGTGACATTTTTAGGTTACCACATCTCAGAGCATGGGACTAAACCGCTGCCTAGCAAGGTTCAAGCCATCTCTGATTTTCCCACTCCTAAAACCACCCGTGAACTTAGGCGATTTCTAGGCATGATCAATTTTTATAGGAGGTTCATACCAAAAGCTGTTAAATTTCAAGCACCCCTTAATGCCCTTTTAGTAGGAAAACTCAAGCCTAACGACCCGATTAACTTGAACGGTGATACTCTGCAAGCATTTAAAGACTGCAAAGATAGCCTCTCTCAAGCAGCTCTTCTAGCTCATCCCGATTCCCAAGCTAAATTAGGCCTCGTCACTGACGCTTCTGATTCAGCGATTGGTGCGGTCTTACAACAATTTAAGGATGATGGTTGGCAACCTTTAGCATTTTTCACGAGAAAACTTAGTCCTTCTCAAGTCAAATACTCACCTTATGACAGAGAACTTCTCGCTATCTATGAGAGTATCAAGTATTTCCGTCACATGCTAGAGGCTGCCAATTTCACCATTTATACTGACCACAGACCACTTTGTTATGCATTCCACGAGCGGAAACATAACTGTTCTCCACGTCAGTTTAGGCATTTAGATCTCATATCGCAATTCACGACTGATATCAGACATATTTCTGGTAAGGACAACGTTGTCGCCGACACTCTATCCAGAATAGAAGAACTTCAGGCGCCGGTTGATTTCGATGTCTTAGCACAGTCACAGTCTACAGACCCTGAGCTTGCGGAATATCTCACAACTGACAGCTCTCTCCGTCTTGCTAAAATGACTATACCTGGTAGTCGTACTGCATTGTACTGCGACGTCAGTACAGCGACTCCCAGGCCATTCATCACAAAAAGTTTGCGGAGGCATGTTTTTGACTGCCTTCATTCTCTGAGCCATCCCGGAGCCAATGCTACAGCCAAGCTTGTTGCACAGCGTTTCGTCTGGCCCCGTATGCGTAAGGAATGTCGTGAATGGTCTAGGGCGTGTTTAACTTGTCAGCGTGTGAAGGTGAATCGACACGTACATTCACCATTAGGTACTCTCGATTTACCTTCAGAGCGTTTTAAATACGTTCACATAGACCTGATCGGAGCACTTCCCCCAGCTGGTAACTATCGGTACTGTCTGACAGCCGTCGATCGTTTTACACGATGGCCGGAAGTTGTCCCTCTTACCGATATTACAGCAGAAACGGTGGCCAAAGCGTTCGTTGCATGTTGGGTATCCCGCTTCGGTTGTCCTACCGACATCGTCACCGATCGTGGTAGACAATTTGAGTCGGCACTCTTCCAGCAGCTTTCCAAATCAATCGGATTCCAACACCGGAAGACCACAGCTTACCATCCGCAGTGCAATGGCTTGGTCGAGCGATTCCACAGACAGCTCAAGGCAGCAATCACGTGTCATGCTGATTCTAATTGGACTGAGTCATTACCACTCGTACTTCTCGGTATAAGGAGCGCTTATAAAGAGGACCTCCATGCCTCATCAGCTGAGCTGATGTATGGAGAGCCACTTCGCCTCCCTGGTGAATTTATTTATTTATTTATTTATTTATTTATTTATTCTTATACACAACTATCCTTACAGACTAGTCCAATGCGACAGTTGCTTACATTTAACCTTAACTAAAATTAACCAATTAACTTATAAACTATTCACATTGACACAAGTAGGTACAACTATTACTACATTACAATTATTAATCATATAGATAGCTAACTACGTATAAAACTAACTTTGCGAGTTCACTCAAATTACTAGAAAATATATCAATCCTCTCATGAACTTTGTTCAGTGTGAGGATCGATCGGACAAAGGGCGTTTTGGACAGGAGATTGGTCCTTGCCACCGGCACGGCCAGCAGCGGCGGGCGTCGTCGCCTCCACACGTACCGGTCCGGCGCGCTCAGCCGCAGCCGGCGCAGCACGCCCGGGTTGTGCTCCAATCCACGCAGCACCCGAGACACATATGCGGCGAGCGCAAACTCCCTTCGCACTCGCAGTTCGTTATATCCGACCATGCCGAGTACAAACAGTGTGGGGTACATTAGCGGGTACAACGGATACACGCCATATAATTTGAAGTACAAGTGCCGCGTAAATTTGTTTTGGACGCGTTCCAACATTACCCTGTACTTCTGTTCGTGTGGAGCCCATATGACTGCCCCATACTCCATATGACTCCTGACCAGAGCGTCATACAACACCTTTAAGGTTGTAATATTTGTGAACCCTCGTGACTGCCTCAGCATAAACCCGAGATTCCTATATGCCTTCTTGCATACTTTTAAAATGTGTTCCCGAAAAGTTAAATCGGGAGTAAAATGCACTCCAAGATCCTGCACCTGAGACACTCGCTTCAACGGCGTCGCCTCCACCTTGTAGTCACCATGCACCGGGGTCCGCGCACGGGTGAATGACATAACCGAGCACTTGGACACATTGAAATGTAGTTCATTTTGGTGGCTCCACTCTACCACTCTATTAATGTCATCCTGCAGGCGCTTACAATCAGATATGTCCTCAACCTGGAGCAGCAACTTGAGATCATCGGCAAACAATAAGCACGTGCTATGCCTAACGACTTGCAGTAGGTCATTTATCATTATGATAAATTTGAGAGGCCCCAAATTACTGCCCTGGCTCACACCGGATCTAGTGTAGTACAGCTCCGATTCATACCCATTGTACTCCACATACTGTCGTCGGTCTTTCATGTAGCTGACGAAAAACTGAAGCATATGCGGCGTACATCCAATTTTAGCCAGCTTTCTTAGTAGGACATCATTGTCTACGGTGTCAAATGCTTTTCTAAAATCAAAGTACGCCACGTCCACCTGCAGTCCAGCATCCACTGCCGGTACTACTAGCCCCATAAAGTTTAAAAGATTAGTGGCCGTGCTGCGACCCGGCCTGAACCCGTGCTGCGCGTCTGACAGCTGCGCGCGTACCTGAGCCTGGACTCGCCGCTGGATGGTGGACTCGAACACTTTTGCCGCTGTCGACAGGACAGCCACCGGTCTATAGCCAGTAACGTCAGGACCCGCCTTACCCTTCGGAACAGGAATTACTCGTGTAATCTTCCACTTCTCCGGGAAAGTTGCGTGCTTTAAACAGATGTTAAAAATATGAAGTAGCGGTTCTGCTAATACCTTGCTACAATCCCTAAAAAGAAACGCTGGTATACCATCCGGGCCAGATGACCGTTTTGGTTTGAGCCTGACTAGCGCCTCCTTTACCTCCTGAAGACTCAACGTGTCTATATGCACGCGTGCGCTAGTCGCATCGCCTTCCATCGCTGCCGCCGCCCGGGCGTCCAATAGCGGTGGGTTTATATTGTACACAGATTCAAAAAAATCGGCAAAGTGACCAGCACACTCTTCATCCCTGATAAGCTCACCCTCCCTTAAAATACTTACCTTATTAATTCTACTTTTTTTAGATTTAAAATATTGCCAAAATGATTTCGGGTCTTTAGCAAACTGAATTTGAATTTTATTTTTGTGTTCGATGTGCGCAAAATCTATGGCTTTTTTAATACGAGTTCTACATTTAGCAAATTCCCTGTAATCACAGTTCAGCTTAGTTTTCTTAAATTTCTTATGAAGTATCGCTTTATTTTTAATTTCGTTAATAATATCCCGCGTGTACCACTCGGGGTATACGTATTGCGGTTGTTCACAATTGAGCCTTTTTTTAGGTACACATTTATCTAAAATATCGTTAAAAGTATCATAGAAGAAGTTCAAAGTCTCGTCTAACTCATCCATCTCGTACATCGCACTCCAATCCGTAGTTGCTATCATACAATACAATAATTGATAATCAGCCTTATAAAAATTCCACTGCTGTCTAATATTGTTTGCGCGGCTGGTGTGGGCGGCCCCGGCCGGTGTCGGCGGCGGCCGCGGCGCACGGCGCTCCGCGGCGACACGCACGCTAATCGCGAGCGTCGGGTGGTACGGGTCGCCGGGCACGAGCTCCTCGTCCGCCGCCGCCACCGACACCGACCCGCTAAAGCCCGCGCTCAGAACCAGGTCCAACTGACGACCTAAACAATTAGGTACTGCGTTACTTTGAGTGAACTCGCAATAGGACAAAAAACATTCAAAATAGTTAATAATATTTACAGGGCTAGAATGTAAATTAAAATCTCCGATGACAATTACTTTCTTATATCCGTCACATAATTTTTCAATTAATCTAAATAAAATCATGTAATCGTTCTCCGTGCTACCTGGTGGAGTGTAAATAATACAGCACAAAAACAAAAATCTATTATTTAAATGAACCGTTGCACATACCATTTCAAAAACACAAGCGTCTATGTTAACGTCCGATATCAGTACACGTCGCAGCTCGAACCGGGGTGTGGCCACGAGAAGCGCGCCTCCCTGCTTCCGACCATCCGTTCTATCACACCTTAATACTTTGTATCCCTGTGGTACGATCTCCGCGTCTTGAATCGATTCGTTGCAGCCTGATTCCGTAATTGCGTATAAGTCCGCACAAGAAGACACAATATTAGTTCTAAAATTGTCCAATTTCGTTCTAAGACCCCTTACGTTCTGATAAAATATATCTATGTTATTACTGTGTATCAAACGTGGTTTTTGATGATGCACGAAACCAAATCCATTCCTTGAATTCAGCATGTAGAGGCCATACTTCCGTTTTATTCAAGTTTTCATACATCTGTTCCGGTACACCTATTATGAAGGATGAATAGTCTCTTTCCGTTTTATGCTTAATTTTGTTGACTTTTACATTAACTTCCGACCCACAAATGCTTTTAACGTGATTGGTAACTGCTTCTGAGGTGGTTTCCGGGTGCAGACGCCACACATGCAGGTGTTTCTTCCGTTCTGTAGCCTGTAATGCCTTTAATTCTATTTTACCGCTTGGTAGGTATATTAGTGGTGACTTGCAGCAGTTATGGGAAGGTATAAAATGACTACACTGTTGTACACTGATGAGCTGGTTTATTGACTGTTCACACAAAGGTTCACAACATTAAGTTATAGTTCTGACTCCATATATATAATTACACTATATTAACCAAATGGCGACAACCTGACGATAAGGTGTGCGATGTGCGACTGGCGACTGCCGGGGCGAGCTCCCGTCCGCTCGCTATTGCTATATCAGCATTCTAGGAATAATACAATAATGTGTCGCCACATCACACCCTTCCTTAAAAAAATTTTAATTACTACAAAAAAATATTTTTAAAAGAAAGAGAAAAAAAAAAAAACTAAACAATGTAGACAACCCTAACGTATAAAACTCTATTACAATAAAACATTTCTAACAACATACAAAAATATACCAAGGTTAATCTAAAAGCTACGCTGCGATAACAATACAAAGTTGCGGCGTTATCAGCTGATACTCGAGCGAGCCCGACTCGACACGCATGCCAACGCTTAAGGCGAATACATGTGATTCTATTTTTAGAACATCTTAAGGTCAAGTAACTTTTACTGTGATACAATTTTCAAATAAAAATTTTAACATACTATATCTGTTTTTTATTTACTTTCCTTTCCTACGTTAGGTTGTTTACTTGTTACACATACTTATAATTTATTAAGACTACAAAAACACAAAACCTAAAATTTTGATTTCACAAACATTATAAAAATAATACTACATACACTACTGTACTGTATCAACACATTTAATACATACAATAAAATTGCGGACACCTACTTCTAGGGCCGACTTAAAAGGTTTCAGGAAAAACCGCAACTTACAACTAGACAATGACTTAGGTAGTTGTCGTGAGGGCATGCTCTGCAATAACAAAATAACAACCCTTTGGGTCCCACAACACCTCTCACGGCAACGCCATGCATGTACTTTGACACTGTTAACACTAAACACGTTTTACAAAACGCACACAAAAAAATATAACTAAATTAAGTATCAGTTGCTTATTACTTTTACACAACTCCTGTTCTTCCAGGTGTTACGCTGGTGGTGCTGCGAGGCATATGAATGACCTCTGGTAGCGCCACTTTAGCTGTTTCTTTATTGATCCATTTTCTTATACGATTTATGCAACTTTTACGAATGGCGTATAACAATCCGATGCTAAACAGTATAACCATGACAATTAAAACAATACTAAATATATTTACTTGGTTTTGTATCTTTTCGGATGTTGCCATTTGAGCCTGGGCACTCACAATTACATCTTTGTTCTGATAATTCCCCATCTTATAACTTTACAATTACTGTTAAACAAGCGTACTGCGTTGGAATGACCTGATAATTAAACGAAATGGACATAAACTTACTCTTTTATTAAACTAACATACACAATTATCATTTCAGCAAAAATCGAACTGGTTGCTTAACAACTCTGCCACTGCGTGTTGACCTCAATATTGGTTTCAGCACTTTTTCTTCACTATGTTTAACATCTGAGTTTACTTGGTTCTTTTTAACATTACAATCATTATCTTTAATACTAATATTGACATTATCTTCGCAACTTTTGTAAAAACTATCATCGTATTCTTCGTTTAATATATATGCTGGTTTAAGTCGATCTATAGAAATATTTGACTGACGCTCTGCCAATTGAATCAGAAATGATTTCCCGAATCTTTTAATGATTTTATACGGTCCACTATACGGTGGTGTTAGTGGTCTTTGCACCATGTCGTTCCTAACGAAAACATGGCTACAACTATTCAAGTCTTTATGTACGAATATTTTCCTATTTTTTCTACTTCTATCTAATACTGGCTGTAAACTATTTAATGCTTTCTTCAGCTTATATACATAGCTAGATTCGTCAGACAAATTACAATTTACACTATTGTCATAGAAATCTCCAGGCAGGCGTAACTGGTGTCCTAATGCTAATTCTGATGCACTTACATTACTATCGCTTTTGCAGGCTGCACGAAGTCCCAACATGACAGTTGGTAATTCGTCTGCCCATGACCTACTGTAATCTAATAAACGTGCTTTTAAGGCTGCTTTCAGCGTTCTGTGGAATCGCTCTATCATCCCGTTGCTTTGTGGGTGATAAGCTGTAGTGCGAATCTTCTGAATACCTAGCGTTTTCATAAGGGAGGTGTAAAGCTCACTTTCAAATTGTCTCCCTTGATCGCTTGTTATTCTTTTTGGACATCCATATCTACAAACCCAATTTTCGTAAATTGCTTTACTTACAACTTCTGCTGTGATTTCTTTTACTGGAATAGCTTCCGGCCACCGTGTACATCTATCGATCATGGTTACTAAATATCTATACCCCTCACTTGTCGTTGCTAAAGGGCCAACTATGTCCACGTTTAAATGTTCCCAACGATTGCTAGGTGGATACTTTACTAAATCGGAAACTGTATGTCGTTGTATTTTTGACTTCTGACAAGATATGCATTCTTTACACCATCGATTAATGTCCCTATTCATGTTAGGCCAAAAATATCTACCTGTAATCATTTTCCTAGTACCTCTAATGCCTGGATGACTAACATTGTGAACTTTACCAAAGACTGTTTTTCTATACTGTAATGGAATGTAAGGTCTCATGTTACTTCCTGTAACATTACAATACATTACACTATTGCACAATGGTGACTGTATTCTTTGTAATAACTGCTTACTCTTGTTATCAGCAAGTATGGTCACGAGTTGCTGGTCGGTTTCCTGTGCTAAAGCTATTTCGTCGAAATTAATGTCAGCAGGGCAAACTATGGACTCTATTGTTCTGGATAACGTGTCTGCAACGCAATTGTCGTTTCCGCTGACGTACTGTATGTCGCTTGTAAATTCGCTAATATACAGTAACTGTCGCGTACGTCTAGAAGTTTCTCTGTCTGAACCAATTTTATCGAAAACGTACGTTAATGGTTTATGATCTGTAAATACTGTCAATTCACGGCCTTCAACTAAATTTCTAAAATGAATTATTGCCAAATATATTGCTAAAAGTTCTCTATCGTAAGTAGAGTATTTCATCTGTGTGGTAGTAAGCCCTTTCGAAAAATATCCTAAAGGCTTCCAGTCGTTATCCATCTTTTGTTGTAACACTGCTCCGACGCCTGTGCTAGATGCGTCACACATTAAAGCTAACTTACTATCTACTTCTGGATAAGACAACACACTGGCGTTAACTAAATTATTTTTACACTGCTCAAAAGCTTCGATTGATTCCTTAGTCCATATTATTTTAGTTTTGTCCCTCTTTTTAGTTTTGTGTAAAAATTTGTTAAGTAGAGCTTGGTGCTCAGCTGCATGCTCTATATGCGATCTATAAAAGTTTAGCATTCCCAAAAATCTACGGAGTTGTTCGACTGTCTCTGGCCTTGGAAATTCCTTAATTACGCTAACTTTATTTGAAATGGGTCGAATGCCTACTTTGCTTACCTCGTACCCTAAAAATTCTACTGTCGGTTGGGCAAAAGTACATTTTTTTATATTGATTGTTATGCCAAATTTCTCAAACCTTTCAAAAATCTGTCTTACATGTTCTTTGTGCAACGTTACGTCATTAGTTGTTGCCACAATGACGTCATCAATATAGCAAAAAAGAAAAGAACTTTCTCCCTTACTTTCTTTATTATTGTTAAAAATTTCTATACCTTGCAAAACCGTGTTATTCATCCATCTCTGGAAGGTTTGTGCAGCATTACGTAACCCGAAACTCATTTTTACAAATTCGAACAACCCGAAAGGTGTCGTAATGGCTGTTTTCGCTATGTCTTCTGGTTTAACCGAAATGTTATGATAAGCCCTATTAATGTCTAATTTAGTGAAAATACACTTACCTGATAAGCCATACATAAAATCGTGTATCCTCGGAATCGGATATCTGTCCGGAACTGTCACTGCGTTGAGCCTTCTGTAGTCGCCGCATGGTCGTAGCTGGCCATCCTTCTTTGGCACTACGTGAAGTGGGCTGGCCCACGGGCTCTTTGACGGTCTACAAATACCTAACTCTTCCATGACTCTAAACTCTTCCCTTACCGCCTTATAGCGGTGTGGGGGCAAAGGCCTCGGTTTGGCGTAAACCGGCGGACCAACGGTTTCAATGTGATGGTATGTGTCATGGCAGCTCGGCTCTCTATAATTAATTGGCTTGGTAATGTCGGCGTATTGTTCTAACAAATCCCGGAATGGATTGTCCCTGTGGATGCTAGATATTGTCGGCTCGACACTACTTATTACCGATACATTTCTATTCAATTTGGTCAGTCCGTCAATCAATTTCCTATTACTTAAATCTATTATCAAGTTAAAATTCTTTACAAAGTCTGCTCCGATAATAGGTTGTTTGACGTCACATATTATAAAATTCCATTTGAAACATCTACGTAGGCCTAAATTTAAATCTAAAGTTATAATGCCATACGTTTTTATTTTGGTGCCATTCGCGGCATAAAGTTCATAATCACAATTAAGCTTTACTTTATTACGGTTTACTTTACATAATGGTATTACTGAGACGTTTGCGCCCGTATCTATTAAAAATAACTTACCACTATTGTAGTCTTTTACGCACAAACGGTGATTTACCTCGGTGCTGCCGCCCACCGCTGACGACTGCACCGGATTCAGTTTCCCTGACCAGGTTGCTGCTGCTGTTGCTTATGTTGCTGCTGCGACCAGTTGCATGGTGCTGTGCAGGTCCTCGCTCTCTCTCTAAAACGGTAGTGATAATGGCATAGCCACTCTGCGCTTGCTGGAGTCCTCCGCGTGGCTGATGATCCTCTATCCTTCGATCTCGACTGCCGACGCTGGTCTCTATTCATATGATAATTGCGATGCTGGCTGCGTGCACCGGTTCTGATGCTGTTGACTTCTTCTTTTAGTCTCTTTACCTCTATGGTCAAATCTCGCATATGTTTCATCATTTCTAACGCGCTGTCACTGCCGGGCACTGATGAGCTGACGGAGGCTACTTCGCCTGTCCTCAAATTTTCTAAAATCTTGTCGGCTATGGCCGCTAAATCTTCCAAATTCGTGTTATTGCTGACCGCTAGGACTGCCCTTACATTCGGTGGTAGTCTGTTGATCCATAGTTTTTTTAATGGGTCGCCTGCAATACTACAGTTTCTGGCCAATTCTGTCATCTTGCGCAATAACTGGGATGGTTTTTGAGTCCCGAGATCCATATCACTCACTAAACGTTGAAATTGCGTCTCGGCGCTTTCTTCATACACTGTTAACAATCTTTGTTTTATTGCGTTATACTTCTCGGTAGCAGGTGGTGACTGTACCAAGTCACTTACTTGACGGAGTGCGTCGCGGTCCAATTTCGCGATCGCCAACTCGAACTTCGCATTGTCGCTCTGCTTCTGTGGTCCCATAACTGACTCAAAATGCGCGAACCACATTCTCGGCATTTCGGTCCAAAATTCTGGTATCCTGGCTTGCACGGATATCATTGCGACGTCTATATTACTTGTTGATGCTTCGCGCTCTGGTTTGGAGCTCTCGCCGCATTTTTCTAGCTCATTATAGGCGTCTACATAAGCCATCTTCTAAACACGTGCTCGGCCGTCAGGTTGTCTTCTAAGTGAGTCGCACGCACGCCGGAAACGCGGGGTCACCACTTTACCGCTTGGTAGGTATATTTAGTGGTGACCTGTTGCAGTTATGGGAAGGTATAAAATGACTACACTGTTGTACACTGATGCTGGTTTATTGACTGTTCACACAAAGGTTCACAACATTAAGTTATAGTTCTGACTCCATATATATAATTACACTATATTAACCAAATGGCGACAACCTGACGATAAGGTGTGCGATGTGCGACTGGCGACTGCCGGGGCGAGCTCCCGTCCGCTCGCTATTGCTATATCAGCATTCTAGGAATAATACAATAATGTGTCGCCACACTATGTTATTCCCTATTCTCACCTTCGACAATCGGCTAGTTTCCTTTTGTGGCACCGTCTTCCAATCGGCTTGGTTATTCTCCTCTCGATAAATTTGTTCAGTTCTCACCGGTGAGCCAGCAATCTTCGTCTGCTTCATAAGTACAGTTGACTTTGTGGCCCCATTATTATTTACCTTTTGAATTTCGGCAGTCAGCTGGTCTTTTAGCTTCTTTTTCGTTTGTACTTTGACACTAGTGCCTTGGTTATTATTAACGGCTTCCGCAAATGTACATGGAGGGTAGGCGATAACCTCCTTTGGTAATTTTTGTGTTGGTTTATTTAGAGAAAGTTTAGAAACGACTTTTTCCTCTATTACCTTTATTATCTTTACCAACTGGTCAAAGCCACTCTTAGTTTGAGAGAATTCATGTTGCAGATGTGTTATAGCACTTGCTTGACTATCCAAACGAGCAATAATTTCTGAACGAAACTGTCTCAGCTCATTAAGTAATACGGAGTCTACTTCTCCGTCCATCATTACCGGTGAAAATCTCTGCTGGCTCCCGCGTTGGGTATTCACATTACTTATTGGTGTATGAAAGTCGGCGGCTGCCGCTCTCACAGGTGTTTCTGCGTCTCCGCCTTCCGGATTTAAACAAATGCATCCAGGGCATATCCACTTCTTCTTATACTGTACGGTAAATGCCCTAAAAGCATCTGGTGCAATATTAAGACACTTCATATTATACCGTTTCTTACATTTATCATTAGAACAATCCATAAAGCAGTCATCCATTATAGTTGACCCACAAGCGCTGCATTCGTTGGCCATAATTATGTAACTTCAAATAAGTACGTAAATGTCCTCACGCACCGCACGGCGCACGCTTTAGTCACGACTCACGTCACGTGTGCCGGGCGCTAGTGGAGCGCTCACACTTGCACGAAGGGCGTGTAGATACGAGTCGCTAATTTCGACGCGGTCGAGCTCTGCGTTCTTGGTCCAGTGGTCAAGACGCCGACACTCACCCAAGAAATCCGGGTTCAAACCTCCGCACAGCAAAAAATATTTTTTCAAATATTTGCTCAGCATGGAGACCCCAGCAACTGGAGGGCGAAGTCCGAGGCGAATTCCGGCGACAGGGCGAAGCACTCAAAAATTTTAAAATTAATTTCGATAAAAATATCGCACGTCCGTCCTCGTTAAGCGCAAGAACGCAATTCTTCGGACATGATGTCCCATGCTACACCACCGACATGTCTGACTTCTCAGCTCGCATGAAATCCTTTGCTTCGAAAATCCAACCAGTCCCAACCCAACACCACTCTCATAAAAAGCCTTTCGTGTACAAAGACCTCGCCACATGTAGTCACGTGTTCCTTAGAGAAGACATTCTTCGTGGGGCACTTCAACCCGCTTACACTGGGCCACACGAAGTTCTAAAGAGAGGAGCAAAATTTTTTAATATCAATTTTAAAAACAAAGACATCACAGTATCTGTGGACCGCCTTAAACCAGCCCACATACTAAATGATGCCACATCTTTTTCTCAAAGTCCACAGCTATCCCCATCCTCAGAAGAATCTGAACCACCGTTATTATCTTCTGATAACAAACAGACTCGTCCCGGACGTCGTCATGTTCGTTTCCCTGATTATTATCGTCCGTAGACACGGCCTCTGGAGGGGAGTGTTGTAGGTGACTTGTTATTATTTATGTATATTACCTCATTTAACACAGTAAATTTAAATTCATGTTAGTCTATATACATATTTATTCATACTGTATTCATAAATCCACATACAACATACATTCATCATTCACGCGCCACACGTACAAACTTAATATAATATTTAACACAAATATTCATCGCAAGCATCGCCGCGGTATCGGCTAACATACGCGGAACAATAGACCGGCCCCGCAGGAGCGCATAACGAGTCCGATCGCTCGCGAGTGCGCAACCACACCTTCCACGCGAAACCCGTGTCGCTCGCGCATCTGCGCCGCTTGCTTACGCCTTCAGCTTTTCCGTAATTTAATAATTGTAAATCCAAATTTCTTTCGCTGTATCATCTGTGCTTTAGCTATCCTTCTTATAAGATTATTAAGTAGCTTATATCTTGTGCTTGTGTGTACACCTGTGTAATCGTGGCAATACAAACCAGTGTGAACTATTTAGCTGTTTCATTGCTCCCGCACATAGACTATACACCTAGACAGCTACCTATAAGCATAAGCCTTGTTGGATGAGTCACAAAAGCCGTGTAACTCGATGGTGTCGTTTTCTCGTAACCCAATCCAACGCGGTATTTGTAATAAATTTATATTAATTATGTCATTCTTGACTTTATCCCATTCTGATTGGATTTGTTTAGGTAATTGATCGTCCCAACTGATATTTGATAACCACACATCTTGAAAAATGATTTTTAATTTAGTAGAAAGGGGTGATAACCAGCCGAGCGGGTCAAATAATTTTGATATGTTTGACAATAAAGATCGTTTGGTTTCATGCTCGTTGGAAAGATTAATTTTTGACTCAAAAAGAAAATGATCTTTGCGCGGATCCCATTTCAACCCGAGAGTTTTGCTTTGCTCAGCTCCCTTGAAATCGAAACTATCTTGATTGGATGACTCACGATAAGAATCTGAAAGCTCCGGTACGTTTGATCTCCATTTTCTCAGGTTAAAACCTCCTGATTTTAGAAGTTTGATGAGGTCATCACGTAGTTGTCTTGCTGATTCGACACTATGGGCCCCATCTACGAGGTCATCCATATACATGGATTGTTCCAGAACAGCTGGAGCCTGGCTACCGCTGTAATTTGATCTTTCGTCAGAAGCCAGCTGTTTTATTTATTTATTTATTTATTTAAGAATAAGAATAAGAATAAGAATAAGAATATTTATTTGTCAATAACATGTGTGGTTACATAATAAAAGTTGGTACCTATAAATTTTAGTTGCATCAACATGTTTTGCCAGTTTGGCGTACAAATTATTTATAAAAAGCGTCTATTGTCAATTAGTCAAAAGAATTAAATATCAACGTAAAAAGTGCAAGTCAAATAACAATACAAACAATAATTAAAAAAAAAAAAAATAATGTCGTATACATTACATTACTACAAAATACAAATGTCAAAATAAAAATATCGTAATGAATAAATTAAATTAAATAAGTTTATCATTTAAATAATCAATAATGTTGTAGTAGCATTTGTCAATCAATAAGCATTTCATTTTATTTTTAAAGTGGTTTAATGGCAGTTCTCTGTACATCTTGGGAATTTTGTTATAAATTTTAGGTCCCATGCAAAATACACTTTTAGACATCAATGTAGTATTAGCTGTATGAAGTTGTAACCGGTCATTGTTGCGTCTATTACGGACAACACCATCTGACATTTTAGGGAACAGTTCAGGGTGTAATTTTATGAATACAGCAGTTTCATAGATGTACATGGATGGCAACGTAAGAATTTTGTGTTTTAAAAATAGAGGCTTACAACTTTCTATGCTCTTAAGACCAAACATAGACCTCAAACAGCGTTTTTGCATTTTAAATGCCAATACTACGTCAGTGGAGTTACCCCAAAACATTATGCCGTATCTAATAATGGAGGCAACCAATCCATGGTATGCAGTAAGCAAAGCGTTAGTGCCTAAAACTTGGGCAAGTTTATACAATGCGTACGAAGAGCTGCTGATTCTTTTACATAAATATTCAATGTGCTCTTTCCAATTTAATTTACTATCAATAATTAATCCTAAAAATTTTGTTGAGTTTGTCTCAGTTATTAATAATTTAATATTATCTAGTGGCATTCCCGGTTGTCTTTGTCTTATCTGCATAAATTGAGTCTTATTTAAATTTATTTTTAAATTATTATTTTCCAACCAAGATATTACTAATGTCAAAGAGTTCAAAATGTCAAATTATTATTTATTTATTAGATCACCAACAAGATTACATTGAATCAAGATACAGTTACACAATGATAGGGATACAATTTGTAAATGTAAGCTTAATTATAGGTGACAGCTGCATGCAAATAAGGTCAACTAACTACTAAAACGGTTAAAAAAAATTATAAACTATTTTACTGAACAATTAGGTATGTACCTATTATGAATTAGGTGGCTTGTTTAAGGACAACGATTTAACTTTATTCAAAGAATAGTAAAATGTATCTATATTTGTGGACTTGGACAGGGAGTTATACCGGAAAATCATTCTATTCAAAGGAGAGAATAGACCTAGATTTGACTTAGAGCTCCTCGTAACAAACAAATTATATCGAGAAATTCTAGACAGCCTGAATGGAGCATTTAAATTCACCCTCGATAGCAAAGCCGGACAGTCCATATGGCCATTTACGAGTTAATGCAGAAAACTAATGTCTAACATGTTCCTGCGATCCTGGAGGGACAGTAATTTGAAGTGTTGTAATCTGTCTTCATAGTGAGGTAGTTTTTTGCCAGATTTAAACCGTATGACAAATGCCATAGAAATCTCTTTTGAACCCTCTCAATCTTTTTAACATAAACATCGTAGTGCGGGTTCCACACCGGACTACAATATTCTAATCTACTTCGCACTAGCGCATTGTATAAGACAATTTTTGTTTGCGTTTTCTTGAATTCCCTACAGTTGCGCAAAACAAATCCAAGTGTTTTAAAACCATTCCTCACTATTTATTTATTTTATTTATTTATTTATTCAAAATCCACAGCTCTTATTACATTTGTTAACCTTACTTAAAACAATGGAGCTAACAGCCAATAACGGATTTTATATACATTCACGTAAAAATTATAATATTAACAGTCAAGGGGTGATTACTGATTACAAAACAAACCAAAAAAGAGAAAAAAAAAAAGATAAATGTTACCAAATACACAAAAAAAGAAAGAAAGTCCAATTCTTGTTCTTGCACGCAGGTTATAATTATTTGGGGTAAAGTGTGTATTTGTGAGGATGTGAGGTGGTGTGTGTAGTTTTATGATTATGTCTGATTATTTTAAAACTATTATTTGTTATTTGCTATAATTTATATATTTTCAAACCGTACTTATATTACACTTGCCTAATGTTCTGTCGCTGTAAGAACTTCGCAAACCCTTTTCCTAAATGATAGCTTGGAGTCGCAAAATAGGTCAACTGTTGAAGTTATCTTATTGTACGTATTGTGCATCCTATTCACTACTGAGTTTTGAGCATAATTACTGTGAGTGAACGAGCTACAAAAGAGTTTGGTGTTCGTGTGTCTAGTTCGTTTGCGAGGCACACCAAAAACAAGAGTTTTAGTGGCAAGGGCAGGACTATCTATATTATTATTACAAATGTTGTACAGAAACGTCATGTCCAGCAAACAACGACGGTCTTCGAGAGTCATAAAATTAAAATGTTGACATGAGCCTTCGTAGTCGATAAACTTACGATGATCACGGTAGCTTAAATGTTTTAAAAACTTCCGCTGTATTCCCTCTAATTTATGTTTATGGGTGATATATTGGGGATTCCAAATGCAACTACAATATTCCAGTACACTTCTTACATACGCATAGTAAAGGATATTTATACAGTTTACATCAGAGAAGGGTCGGCTTGCTCTCAAGACGAATCCAAGATTCTTAAAAGCCTTAGACACAACAGCTTCGATGTGTTCGATAAATGTTAATTTTGAGTCTATTAAGATACCCAAATCTCTCACCAAGGAGGACTGTGTGATATTTGTACTATTTATTTTGTAGTTATATCTTATAGGGCTTTTTTTTCGAGTAAGTGATAAGTGAGTGCATTTACTAACATTAATATCGATTCTGTTTTCATTATAGTATACACCTAGTCTATTAAGGTCTTCCTGTAAACTAATGCAATCCTGGACATTTCTGACTCTCATAAAATTTTTTGTGTCATCTGCATACATCAAGAATCCGGAAAATTTAAAACATTTTGTGACATCATACAAGTAGCAAGCATACAGCAGAGGTCCCAATATTGAGCCTTGGGGTACACCAGATAGAATTTCAATATAATCAGAGCGGAAACCTCCCACAACCACAGCTTGACTTCTGTTGCGCAGGTACGATTCTATCCACCTGAGCAAATCACCCCGTATGCCCAATACAAAGAGCTTTCGGCAAAGTATAACGTGATCCACACGGTCAAAAGCCTTTTCGAAATCCGTATAGATCACGTCAACTTGGTGACCTCCATCAATGTCATGAAGTACCTGTTCAGTGAATAGTGCCAGATTCGTAGTAGTTGATCGATTTTTCATAAAACCGTGTTGTTCTGCCGGAATTAAAGGTGAGACCACAGGATAAACATGATCGTGTACCACTCTTTCAATCATTTTACTCAGCACATTAAGAATCGATATGGGGCGGTAATTCAAAACTGACTACTGATTCTATGTATTTAATATACAAAGACAGGCTACAGATAGCATCATTGCTAGCATATAATTTAAAAGACACAGTTATAAGTAGTATAACAATGTCGACCCAAAATTATCGCACTGTTAGTATTTCTACTAATGTAAATTTAGTTGATAAGTCTTGCACAACCTCTAGTTTAAACTAAGAGGTAAGACAAAAGCCAGCCCTATCCAAATTAAAATAGTTCATCAAAACATGCAGGGCCTGGCCGGCAAAGAGTTAGAAATTGAACTTTTTTTATTACATGAAGATATAAACATTTTATGTATAACTGAGCACTGGCTTAAAGATTGTCAGTTATTTTTTAATATTAAAAACTTTCAGCTTTCCAGTGCTTTTACTAGAACAAATGCAATTCGCGGCGGATCCTTAATATTTGTTAATTACAGTAAACATAAGATTACGGAACGAAAGGATGTAGTTTCCCTTTCTATTGAAAGCGTTATTGAGCTGTCATGTGTCGAGTTAGAGAAATTTATAATTGTTTGTGTATATCGACCTCCTTCTGGTAATTTTAGTGTCTTTGAAGCCACTATGGAAGATGTAATTAAGAAGATTTGTAAATCTAAAAAGAAAATAGTAATTTGTGGGGATTTCAATGTAAATTTATTAGACAGTCATTCAACTAGTGTAAGATTAATCTCGTTGTTTAAATCATTTGATTTGGATTACCAATTTAGAGAACCGACTAGAATTACAGCAACCACTGCAACCTGCTTAGACAATTTTTTTTGTAACTTTGCTCCTGAGTCTAAGTTCATACTAACTAATTTATCTTCAGATCACTGTGGGCAAAAAATAGCTTTTACTGAATATGGACACCCTAACTCAGAAGAAATATCTTGTAGGCCAGTGACAGAGAAACGGGTTAAAATTTTCAAGCATAACATAACTGCTAAACTTGCATGTTTACCATTTATACAGTAAAATCCAGATGCTCTTTACAAGCATTTTTTTGATCTTATAAACGGTGAATTTAATAAAACTTTCTCTATTAAAAAGTTTAAAACTAATATTTCAATGAAATTTAGGGATTGGGCTACAGCTGGTTTGCATAAAAGTAGGGCTAAGTTGTATGACTTATATGAGCAGAAAAAATATAATAATAGTCCAAGTTTTCTAGAGTATATCAAAAAGTATTCGAAAACTTTTAGGAAGGCTTGTGCATGTGCCAAGTCATTATTTATTAGTGAAAAAATTAAAAAGTCTGATAACAAAATAAAGGCAACATGGAACTGCATAAACCGCGAAACTGTTAAAATAAAGCCACGTGATACTAAGTTTTCTTTAAGAATAGGCAATAGCTTTTTAAGTGAAGACAATAAAGTTGCTGATGCTTTTGAACAGTTTTTTACAAATATACCAATTGCCACAACTATGTTACTCAACTCTTCACCAAGTAATGCAGAAATTCTGCTAAAAAAGTATGTACCCATGTGTAATGAAGTGTTCAAATTTAAACACGTAAACTGTGTCTTTACAGTACTTAAATCCTTTAAATCTTTAAAAATAAAAAACACTTGTGATTTGTGGGATATTTCAACAAAAATTATTAATAATATTATCGAGTCCATTGCGCCTTTTCTTGTAGTCATATTCAATAGCTGTGTTGACGAAGGAGTTTTCCCAGATCTCATGAAGCATAGCAAAGTTCTGCCACTTTTCAAATCGGGTTGTAAAGATGACCCGAGCAATTTCAGGCCTATTTCGATTTTACCTACTCTTAGTAAAGTTTTTGAAAAACTTATTTTAGATCAACTCGGCTCCCACTTCGCTATAAACCACCTTTTTCACAGTGAACAGTATGGTTTTACCAAGGGAAGGTCTACTACTGATGCTGGTGTAGCTCTGCTAAAACACATATTTGAGGCTTGGGAGGGATCGCAGAATGCTTTTGGAGTGTTTTGTGATCTCTCCAAGGCTTTTGATTGCGTTGAATACAACACCCTTTTAATAAAGCTAAAACACTATGGAGTGCACTCTGATGCCTTGAAATTGATTCAATCATATCTTAGCGGCAGAATCCAAAAAGTTAGCGTGAACGGATCCATATCATCCGGATCTTCTGTGCTAATGGGGGTCCCACAAGGGTCAATACTAGGTCCATTTTTATTCTTAATCTATATTAATGATTTACCATTTTATGCGGAAAACTTTTGCAATATTGTTTTGTTTGCTGACGATACATCTTTGATATTTAAGACTGATCGAAATAAAAATAGTTTTGATGACATCAACAGTGCCCTAACAGATGTGTTGAATTGGTTTACTACTAATAATCTTCAATTATACGCGAAGAAAACCAAATGTATAAATTTTACTCTACCTAACGTAAAGAATATTATAGGAAATAAAATTAAACTGAATGGTGAACTGTTGGACCTTGTTGATTCAACAGTTTTCTTAGGTATTACCTTAGATTCAAAAATACAGTGGTACCCTCATATTAGCACCCTTGCGGGGAGACTTAGTTCAGCTGCTTATGCTGTTAGGAAAATTAGGCATTTTACAGACGTGGAAACTGCTCGATTAGTCTATTTTAGTTACTTTCACAGTGTTATGTCCTATGGTATACTACTTTGGGGTAAAGCAGCAGATATAGAAACCATTTTCATTTTACAGAAAAGAGCAATAATATATAACCTAGGATCACGTGACTCCCTTAAGGAGCTGTTTAAAGAAATAAATATTCTTACAGTTGCATCACAATTTATTTATAACTGTATTGTTTACGTGCGTCAAAACATTACTCATTTCAAAAAAAATTGCGATATACACAAACTAAATACTAGAAATAAGTATAAACTTCTAATTCCTAAATTTCGACTTCAGAAAGTTTATGGATCATTTATGGGACAAAGTGTCATAATTTACAATAAAATCCCGAACGATTTTATAATTTTGCCCTTTGACAAATTTAAGACACATGTTAAGGACAGACTTTTAGAAAAGGGCTATTACACTGTAAGCGATTACATCAATGACAAAAATGCATGGAATTAACATTCCTCTAGTTTCGCATACATTGTTCTAATGCGTTCATAGTGCCCGAGTAAAACTTGTAGATTCACTTTTGTTTTTATCTTTTATTTTATATAATTGTTTTATGACTATTGACTGTATAATTTGGTAACGACATATTGTTTTGTAAATGTCGTTACCTCTATATTATTATAAAGCTGTGGAGTTTGTTGTGCCCGTTCTTCTCCACAGCTAAAAGACTTCCTGAATGGGTGGGGTGGGTGGGTGGGTTCCTGTGCCTATCCATCCATCCATATAAAAAAAAAAATTGACGATTCAAAACGCTTAATTTAAGCTTACTGAATAAAGTTATTTTGATTTTGATTTTGATTTTGAAGTCGCGGAACCTTTTTTGTGTATGGGCACCACGTGTGCAGTTTTCCAGACGTTAGGAAGACAACCTTGACTAAGACATTTATTAAAAATAATGCAATAGGTTGTGCTAAAGATTCAGAACATCGCTTAAAGAAGATCGGTGGGATATTGTTACAACCGGCTCCCTTTTTGTCGTCCAAATTTGTTAAAAGTTTAAGTATGTACGACTCAGTAGTATTTATAGAGTGAATAACGTGTTGGGATATGTTCTCTGAAGATACAGTAGTAGGATAGTTAACAGCAGGCTCTCTAAAGTTTTTAAGAAAAAAGTCATTAAATGCATTACAAATATCTGATTGTCTACGGTTTTTCCGTCATAATTCATTAAACTAGGATAACCGGATTGACCATTTCGCCGGGATTTCACGTAAGTCCAGAAAAGTTTTGGGTTAGCTTTTATATTTTCTTGTGATCGTTTTATATATAACTCATAACAAGAATCTTGTAGGAGCTTTATTTTAGACCTTAATGTAGAGAAAAGTTGATAATCCACTGGATTATTGTGAAGCTTCCAGTTGCGATGATGCCTTGATTTTTCCTTGATTGCGTTGACAAGAGCTTTACTATACCACGAAGGGTAATTCCGGGAACCAGAAATACGGACTTTTGGAACATGCATGTCAATTACTTTATACAAGATATAATAAAAGCGAGCAACTATGTCATCCAAACTAGGTAAATTGGATATAAATGACCAGTCCTCATTTATCAGACTTCTATTAATTTCTTCGAAATCGCCTCGCATATATCTATATTTAAAACGTGACTGAGGCTTAATTGGACGAATAAACAGGTCAGTGGCACATATTTCCAATGAAGGGTGATAATTGTCCTCAGTAATTATAGGTGAGTCAGACCTGTCTATTTTAAGTACAAAATTAGAAAATATAAGGTCAAGGGTACAATTATAATGGTTTCTTATAAGATTATACTGGGTTAGCCCGATATAAGAAGTCAATTCGATAAAATTCAATGCAGCAGTTTGCAGGTCCGAGGAACCTTTTTTTTGTATTGCAGGTTCACCTGTGTTCCAATTAATGCATGGCAGATTGAAGTCCCCGGCTAGGATTATGTGATCATTAGGATAAGTTGAGGAAACCTGTTCAATTATCTCAGAGAACTGTTGTAGACGTAGAGTGATGTCACGATTCGGAGGAAGGTATATAACAGCCAAGTGTATATTTTTCATATTATTGCCTAGTGACGATGCTGTGATTGTAAGCCAAATGCACTCGAGACCGGGTCTCTGCCATTCATTTCGAATACATGCTTCGAGTTTCTGTGAACACAGAACCATTACCCCACCGCCCAGGAAACCGCGATCACGGCGAAATACCTTATATTTGTTGTTACAAAGTTCACCATCAAGTACACCATCACACAGCCATGTCTCCGTGAATAGACCGATGTCACAATCTGAGAGCAGCATATTATTATAGAACGTATTCGTTTTAGTGCGTAAGCCTCTTAAGTTTTGATAAAATAAATGAAGTTTATTAACACGTGTACCTTGTACAGCCATTTTGATTGAAACGGGGGTGATAGTACATATTGATTAAAACAGCTAAGTATGGAATAGATTTGATAAAATGTGTCAAGGAGAACATAAATAATAACGATATGTTATAATGCGAGATAAAAGGTTTGCGACAGTCAAAAATACTAGGGACGACAGAATAAGCAAGTATAGTTAGTAAATATAGATAAGTTTTAATGCGTTGAATGCGTTGCGTGCAAGTTTGAACAAGGTAATAATATTAAAAAGCTTATTGATATATGTTACTACAAAAATATGCAAAGGAGAAGCTAGGCGATCCTGTCCAGGTCTGCAGCAGAAGAGATTGCGATTGGCGGGGATGTATCGTTTTTTCGCATGAAAATTCTGCAGTTTTTTGTCCAAATGTATTTGTAACCTGATTCTTTAGCCTTTAGCTTGCACGATGCCAGAATACCTTTATTTTCTCTTGTAAGGTGCTCGTTGACATAGATCATATCAGTCTCCTTACCAAGACTTATTTCCTTAGCTGTTATACCGCGTCGCTTACGGGCAGCAGCCACGATTCGATCCTTAGTTACGCGCTGTCTAAACCTGACAATGATGGCCCGCCCTCCCCTGGCGCTAGCAGGGCGCCTTGGCTGGACACGATGAGCAAATTCTATGTCATCCAGCACCACATGCACTCCCAGCTGTTCAATTAATTTTTTTTTCACTGTTATCTATGTGGATATTAAAACATAGCTTAGTATCTAAAGTCACCCCTAAATCGCGAACGCAATCCAATTTGATAAGATCAACATCTCCTATTCTATATTCTCTTGTAAAGGATCTTTTTTTACGAGAAAATTGCACTGTGAAACATTTTTTTGTATTGAGGGACATACCATTTACATCACACCAGTTGACTAAGTTATTTATGTCATTTTGAAGGAGCAATACATCGCCAGGTGTATTAATTTGCCTTAGAATTTTAAGGTCATCGGCAAACAAATAGCATTTGGAATTGTTAAAGCATTGGAAGATATCGTTGATAAAAATATTAAAAAGTACAGGCCCAAGGTTTGAGCCTTGTGGGACTCCAGAGTAAACCCTAATAGGGTCTGAGGTGTACCTATTCACCACAATCATTGACTTTCGATCGCCCAGATATGATTCACACCAGTCCAACAAGTTTCCAGTGATTCCAATAGAGGATAATTTTTGGACTAAGACACTGTGATTAACAGCATCAAATGCTTTACTAAAGTCAGTATAAATGACATCGACCGACTTCCCGTTATCTAAAAAATCCGTTAAATCTTCGACAAGTGAAATTAGATTAGTGGAAGTGGATCTAGTCTTAATAAAATCATGCTGATGTAACGAGACAGTTTGTTTAAAATGCCATGATATGAAAGGGCAAATCAATAGCTTAAAAACTTTGCCAAAGATGGGGATGATAGAAATTGGTCTATAGTTGTCAATTTTATTGATATGTCCACTCTTGTGTAGAGGTAAAACCAATGACTTTTTCCAAACTGATGGGAAAATTCCTGTACTCAATGACTTATTAAAAATCAATGAGAGCGGGTATGAAAGGGTATCAGCACATCTAACAACAAAGATAGACGGTATACCATCCGCTCCAGCACCCTTACGCAAATCAAGTATTTTTAATACCTTAAGGACTTGATCATTTGTGAATGAGACAGAAGCAAGTTGATGACCAGCCTGATCAGGTATTATGTTATGAACAGCGCGGTGGACATTACGGTTATAAACGGATGAAAAATGTGATGCAAACAGATTACATATTTCCTTTCCCTCTGATACAGTCCTATCACCAAGGGACATTTCTGCTGGGTATGTACTTTTGCCGTTTCTTTTACGTTTAATAAAGGACCACATAAGCTTAGGATAAGTCGTAAGTGCCTTTTTTTTTTTTTTTTTTTTTTTTAACCCAGGGAATGCTTGATGCATACCTAGGCCCAGAAGGGGCCTAGGTTATGTGGGACTCGCCCGTCCGCCTTTCCACCTCCCACCAACTATATGGGGAGACGCCATTGTCCCCAGTCGGCTGCCTTGGCTACTACCCCAAGGCTGGAAGGGGTGAGACGGAGGGGGATACCCACTAAACCCTGGAGGACATCTACCGAATCAGGTGAGGCCACGGTGCCTGTCCCTGGGGAATTAAACCGCGGGGCTCACCCGGCTGCCCGTGTGGCTGCGCGCGCCGACCCAGGGGCCGGCGCGCGCAGTCACACGGGCGCAACGCGATACGCGACAACAAGGTACCTCAGAGGGAGGACACCACTAAAGGCTACGCAGTCCAGAAGGGGCCACGCAACCTAGCGCCCCTTGGGCACACTCTAGGGGGAGTGAGGGGGTAGAGACCCTCACACCCAGACTCAGCATGCACACACGCACGGCGCCATGTGCACACTACAACCTTGGCCGCAGGTGAAGCCCGCAGCCAAGGACCCTTTGAGCTGTGAAGCTCGGGGAGGAGAGCGACGTTATACCGCCGCCCTCGACCCTCCCGCCGCCGGTTGCCCGGCCTCGTCCATCATCGCCCTCCCCGGCGACTTCCTCGACTTCGCCGGTTGCCCGGCCTTCGCCCTCACCAGCGACTCCTCCTCCATGGGCGATTCGCCCTCCCTCGCCGTAGGAGGGGCCCGCGGCCACGGGGCCCACTTCGCCCTCATCCTGGGAGGACGGCAACTCCTCCCCCCCATGTGATGTTCATGGGGGAGTCCCGCCTCCCTGCACACGTCACATGTCGCCGTTTCTGCCGAACAGTCGGCCACCTTGTGCCCTGGGGCACCGCACCGAAAGCACAGCGTGCTACGGCTGGCCTCCGAGCTACACGAGTAGCTGAGATGGCCCACGCCGTAACACACATAGCACCTTGTGGGCCCCCTGTCCCAGATCTCCGCCTTCGTCTCCACCCACCCAACTGTAATCCTGGGGGCTACCACCAGAATCTTCGCCGCAGCGACTGGGAGCCGGATCACCACGGAGCACCGGCCAGACCGTCCAGTCCGCAACGGCCCCACAGTCACCTGCTCAGCATCGCATTTTGTTGCTGACGCTATGGACTCCGCGATATTCTCCGCCTCGTCCGCCATCTCCGGGCTAAGGCCCACCAACCGGATCTCACTCATCCGGCATGGCCTGCGAACCTCCACGCCCTTTGGTACCACCCTTTTAAGGCACTTCGCCAGGTCGTCGGCAATAGGGCCGCTGGGATCGTCCGAGACCTCCAGCAGTCGTCCCCCCGCCGCGGACTGCCGCACACGGACACCATTCACCAGCCCAAGCTCCTCCATGTCTATCTCCCCCATGGCTTCAGACATCACCGATTGGTAGGTGTGCCCCTTCGCTACCGCCTCCGGTTTCAGCGTCACCAGGACAGCGGATGACCGCGGCAACTCCAGTTTGGGGGGGGGCCTCGCCCCCCGCGTCCTCCTCGGTACTCCATCTCCCGCAGGCGGGGCCTGGTCAGCCGCGGCCTTGGCCCTCCTGGCCTTTCGCATGGCCGTCCTCGAGGAGACATTCTCCCACTGCGCTGGCGGCGCTACCTGCCCCTTCAGGGGAGCACCGGGGGCGCCATGGGGTCCGGCTACCGCTCCGGCGTAGCTCACCCTTGCCTTCGCCGCATCACCCGCCAGCGGCGGCCTCCTAGGGTGCTCGGCTGGGAGGCGCCTCTCGATTTTATCGAGGCGCCCTCCCAGCGACTCCAGCACTTCCTTTTTCAGGGCTGCCATCACTTCCCTTAATGTAGGAGAGTCAGCCTCCCCGCTGCGGGCCGGTCCGGGCGCCCGTTGCGCGTCCCTGACGGCCTTGACCTCGGCCCGCAGCGTTTCTACCTCGAGGCGGAGCGCCTCGTTCTCCCCCTTCAGACGTCGGAACTCCTCAATTGAGGGGAGGGCCTCGTACAGCGAGTCGACGCAGTCTAAAATGACCGCAACCCCACTGGTCACTTCGTGGCCAATCCCTCCCGCAATAGCCGCTTTCTGCAGTGCCAACGCGCTCGTGGTAACCTCCGCCAGCAGTTCACGGCTCGGTTTTCCCGCCCTGCCGCTCCGCGCGGGAGCGTGCTCTCGCGAGACCTTCTTTGGCCTGCTTCCCTTCTTCCCAGTCCCTACAGACTCGTCGCTCATTGAGTCCTTTCGCGCAGCTTCAATTGAGCGCTTCCTGGACTCGTTCGCCAGGTCCACCTCCATCTGCATCATTGCGGGGTCTGACTCGCCCCCCTGCGCCACCTCGGCCGCCCGGTCGGAACGACCGGCGCCACTGCCACCGGGCACCGCCGGTTCCCCGCCGCTCGAGCCATTAGCCCGAGCGGGCGCTTCCCCGGACGCGTCCCCGGCCATCACGTCCTTTCCGGACCCAGCTCTCACCCCGCCCCTCTTGGGCAATTCACCGCACCGAGCACCAGTAATACTCGCCGATGCAGGAGCCTGGTCTCGAACCCCTGCATGGCCTTCGGTATCCAACTTCTCACACGGAGCCCCGGATAGCTCCGTGCGCCGGGCGCCAGCCGGATCGCATGGCACACGTTTCCTCGTATGCAGACCTTTCATCATGAGGGAGTTTAAAAGGCTTGCCCACACCTTTTTGGTCGCTAGGGGGTGGGCTGTTCGCCGCCCACCAACCCGTTCGAGAACGAACGGGCGCCCGTCGCCGCGCCCCGCAACGACGGAACCTTTGCGCTGAAACGGCGCCCAGAAGGGGCGCCGGACTACCCCAAACCCCCCCGTGTATCGACGCCCAGAAGGGGCGCCGACTACCCCAAACCCCCCCCGTGTGACGACGCCCAGAAGGGGCGCCGTCAAAACTCCCCTCAAAGCCGCTCAGGAGTGAGCGGCGAGCGTGCGACCCAGAGTGGGCCGCACGTGGAGATCCCCCCCGCAGGTCAAAGTGACCCGCTGTGCGGTCCAGAAGGGACGCGCGTTGAAGGGGGTGCGATGCCCAGAAGGGGCACCACCTACGTTATTCGGCGCCCAGAAGGGACGCCAGGGATTAGCATAAGGCCCCTTGTCCCACGCTGAACGTGGGCCGAGAGGCCTTACCCCAGGGTGCACCACGAGGAGGTTCCCAAATTTGCACCCCAAGTCGTAAGTGCCTGCTCTAAGCCATCCAAATATCTATTATAGACCAATTTTTGCAGCCGTTGACATCTACGTCTTAGCATTTCAAAAACAAGAACATCGCGAGGATTGTTATTAAATTTACGTATTTTCATTCTATGCTTCTGTTTTTCTTTAAGTAGGTTTATGAGACCAGGAGAGTACCATAATGGAAACTTATTGGTAGGTGGCCTGGATTTAGGTACATGCTTCTCAATAACATTACAAAGAATAGCGTGAAACCTAATTGACATCTGGTCGATCGCTGCCTGATGCAAATATTTAATAAAAGACGCTGATGTTTGAAATATTATTGGGATGTCTGGCTTAAAAATCAACACAAGCGCGGAACGAAGTGAAGCAGCCAACAAAGTGAGCGTGGTTGTGTTGATTTTTGAGCCAGACTTCCCAATAATATCACTACTAATGTTAATTGTGTTTTAAAATCTGTGTTGTCCGTTAAGGTTTTGACTGGAGATTCGCGGTACCATTCTATTTTAAGGGAATACCCGGATATCACTCGCCCGTCTGGTACACCGCACATCACACGACACAATACAGTGCATCATATTCGCACCATTCCAGGCCCCACTGTCTTTTGTACCCCTCGCAGGTTAGCTCCCGACAAGTTAAAGATCGCGCGTAACGAGTTCCAGCTGATGTTAAACAACGGCACCGCGCGTCCATCGGAGAGTCCTTGGGCATCAGCATTGCATTTAGCGCCCAAGAAGGACAACAGCTGGCGACCCTGCGGAGATTACCGTGCACTGAATGCACGTACCATACCCGACAGGTACCCTATACGTCATATCCATGACTTTGCTTACAGCATCGCGGGCTGCAAGGTGTTCTCCACAATCGACCTGGTGAAGGCCTATAATCAGATCCCGGTCTTCGAGGAGGATATTCAGAAGACCGCCATCACCACCCTCTTTGGCCTGTTCGAGTTCCCATTCATGACCTTTGGTCTAAGGAACGCAGGCCAAACTTTCCAAAGGTTCGTGGATGAGATGACTAGAAGGCTGGACTTCTGCTATTCCTACCTCGACAATTTCTTGGTGTTCTCCAGGGATCAGGCCCAGCATGAGAACCACCTGCGACAGCTGTTCGAGAGGATGACACAGTACGGTATCCTGGTAAACACCTCAAAGTGCGTATTCGGCGCAAAAGAAGTCACCTTTCTGGGATACCACATCTCAGCAGAAGGCACCAAGTCTCAGGAGACCAAGGTCCAGGCCATAAAAGACTGTCCACCCCCTAAAACTGTTAGGGAGCTGAGGAGATTCTTGGGGATGCTCAATTTTTACCGGCGATTTTTGCCTAACGCTGCGCAGAACCAAGCTCCTCTCAACGCTCTTCTTACTGGCTCGGTAAAAGCTAAACATCCAGTGGATATTACCGGTCCAGCACTTGCAGCATTTGAGCAGTGCAAACAAGATCTCTGCAACGCTGCTTTGCTGTCCCATCCCGACTGCGACGCTCAGCTGGCGTTAGTCACGGATGCATCTGACGTGGCATTAGGAGCGGTTTTACAGCAGTTGAAAGACGGCAGCGCTGCCTCCAAGGGACGGATGTAAAATACTCCCGCATACCGTCCCAGTCTGCCGACGCGTAGTGCCAAATCTGGCGTTTCGCAACCGCTGTTGGCGGGCGCGATGCCAAGGGCACTGTGCTGGATATCAAGTAGTGATCCGAGGAGCTCGAATCTCCACCCGGTATCCAGCTGGGCGACTCGTCAGCAGAAGGTCGAGTAAGGAGGGCGCATGGCCAACTATGTCTGGGATCCTGGTGGGCTGGTTCACCAGTTGCGTCAGGTCATGCGTGAGAGCGAATGCGTGGGCAGTTCTACCAGCATGGTCTGTTTTGGAGGAACCTAACCACAACTCATGGTGGGCGTTGAAGTCCCCCAAAAACACCAATTCCGCCGATGGAAACCGCTCCTGCGCATCATCTGCTACCCGACTAAGATGTTCAATTAGTCGAGTTGTCTCCATGTCGCCGTTATGGGATCGGTAGACGCAAACGTAGACACGGCAATGAGAGCCTAAGTCGACGTGTACCACTAGGAGGGAGAAGGAAGGGTCCTCCAGACAGCGCAGACGGCGACAGCAAACATCCGCCCGAACAAATAAGCAAACTCCGGCTTTGGCTTTGAAGGATTCTTCAAGCACAAAGCCGGGATAGTTCAGGTAGGTGGTGTCAGCAGGGCGGATTATTTGCGTTTCCGTCAGGAACAACATTGCTGGCCGTGCCGTCTCAAGATGGTGGTGGACGGCATTGAGGTTTGCATGGAGTCCGCGGATGTTAGCGAACTCCACCTCAAACGGTAAGGTTGTGGTGGGGGTGTGCACCGCTGTATTACCAGTTTTGTTGTTAGGCGCTGTCATTTTAGGAGTGGAAAGAGAGAGGCGTGAATCGAGAAAATGATGCCGCGATGCGAATGGTCAAAGTGTGGTGGCCTGTTTCCCCAGGAATTTGCCCACAGACGAGTATTTTTAACCTGCCGAACGGAAGGCATCACAAAAAACAGGCCAATTGTTCGGTAGGCACTAATGAGTTGCCGCCGGCGCCGATCGCTGTGCGCCTGCGCACCACAGACTATATAGTGAACAAGTTCAGACGGACATCTATCGTACATTTCTATGAAGCTTTAGAGCTGGCCGCCATCTTAGCTCAAGATTGATGTATGACATGTGTAACTTTTTAATCTTGAATGCTTAATATAAGGCAACAACATTTTCTACATTCAGCCAGAACCGAACCAACATACCAGGCAGTTTGTTTTTCTTAGGTAAATTAGGATACATAAGAATCTACCAAGGTAACTATTAAGCAAGATATTTTGTAATTGCTAATAGTTACCCTTTGAAATAAAAACAAATATTTCTTAAGTAGGCACATTTATTATTTTTTTAAACTTTTTGGTAAGTATATTTTATAAAAGCTTTATTTTACATCATTGGAAGACTTCTCTTCTGCAACCTGCGAATGTCAGTGCCTCCTGATATTGCACCAGTGCCTAATACGAGATTTGGAAGTTATAAATCTCTTCTCAAAATTTTTCTGACAAACAAAGCGTTTTAAATTCAAAGTTCATCAACATTCAACGCCCGAAGAGTTTCACTGTTTAAATGCACTCCAGCCATTTATTGAGTCTAATAGCATTAACACATGTAATTTAACGGTCTGTCGTAAACACTATCACAGTTGGTAACAGCAATGATTTAACATCGTAGAAAGCACTAAAACGTAACTTAACACGGAATAATCTGAGTAATACTCAAGTAACACTTAGAAGTTATCTGGAGAAATAGATATACGGAAATAAATCAAGATCGCCTGGACACAAAACAACAAGTGATGAAAATGACGCCATTTTCAAAGATTTTGACAGTAGTGATATTCGCATCGGAAAGAAACTTTCATACATCATTCTTGAGATGCGTTCTCTAGAGCAACTTTTTTCAGTAGGGAACATTTTCACCCGTGCTGCGTACGTAGGCCAGTCGAGACCCTAACACGACGCGAAGCGCTTGCCTCTCATCTACCCGCTTTACATTTGTCGCGACACCGTATAGCTTACGCCTAAACGCTTTCAGCTTTTTATTTCTTATTGTGTACTTTCTTCCTTCTGCTTTCTGAACTGTGCTGTGTTGTGTATGCTAAGGCTATTCTCCTTCTATTTAAATGTGAGTGTATTCTGTGTATTGTATGGACGAACATTATACCACCTTACGTATATAAGCCAGACTATTATTTGTGCATCAACACCCATCACATACACCTACACCACACATATATCATACTACAATACCTTTTTACGCCGTAGTAGTGACTACAGCTATCATTGTCACTGCTATCGCAAGCTACAGATACAAGATCTGCTGAAAGCTCAAGAGGCCAACCGACACTTCACAATTAAGCAAAGAGGAACCCGTCTACGCAGATCCCGTGAAGATAAGAAATGCTAAGACGGATAAGCAGACTCCAGCGACTTTTTCTCTTAGCGTCCTGAAATAGTCGCTCATTTAGTTTTACTCTAGGCAGATCGCTGATCCTACGGTTTACGCCATCGCAACTATTGGCGACGCATTGTATTAATTAAGTAGGTCAATTTCCCACGAGTTGTCGACGCTGCAATTTTATTAGTTTTTGTTAAATTGTTAATTTGAATCATTCTATATTCTTGCATCGAATAGATCACTAGGCTATTTAGACACATAAGTTTATTGTAACTTTGAACCTTTAAATAAATAAGTGATATAATTTTTGGTTTTATTTCGAACCTCCGGCTACAGCTAACGTAATTAATATTAATTAACATTTATTTCGTTTATTGTGGTTTCTTTGGAAATCAATTTGAGTTCCATTTATTTGTTACATGATTTGATTACACAGCGACCTATGTAATATAGGTTGAACATTTATTTTGTTTTTTATTTTTTTCTTTGAAAACCCGTTGGAGTTTTTATTTTTTGTTACATTATTTGCAATTTAGTTGGATTACGGCATAACAGTTTATGCAGTAATAATAACACATTATTTTTGGTTTTTTGTGGGTTTCTTTAAGAACCAGCTTGAGTTTTTATTTTTCTTTATTTTTATTATTTTGTTACATTAAATGCAGTTTGCTTCAATTGTGGCATAACGACAAATATAATAATAATTGCACATTTTATTTGTTAGTGCGCTTCTCGTTGTAAAACCCGTTTAAGTTTTTTTGTACTTATTATTTTTTTTTGTTGCTGCATTGTAATTAAAGGGTATGTAGGGAATCTTGCCCCGCGTTTGTGCTACTGTTGGAGATATATTCTCATCTCTCTTACATTTAATTTCTTGGTGACAACGCGATGGTAAAGGCAGTCTGGCCAAGGAGCTGCGATGGTTCGTGTCCGTGCAAGGTCTGCTGTCCCGGAGTGACCGGGACGACACCATCCTGGAGCGAGCGGAATAGCTGAGACTGCGGGTCTTTTCGGCTGAGACGGCCATGGAGGCTTTGTCGGAGACTGCTCCACCGCACTGTGGAATACGGTAGAACAATCGCATATCAAAATTGATTTTTACAACTGATTGAAATAGGGTACTCTATGAATATAATTTAATAGTTCGAAAGTCGAAGTTTAATATTCTGTAGCGTAAATCATTTTGTATTTGTTGGAAGTAAATGTTTTCATGTAGTAAAGTTAAACGTTTTTGCAATTGAGAAACAATAATTTAAGTAAAATTTTAAAATTTTGAACACTGAAAAAAGACAACCTCAGGCGGGAAACGAACCACGCACCTTCCGCATTCCGGGCGGCTGCCTTAACCACTTGGCTACCGAGTTCTGGCTTTCAACCGTCGAAATTTGTCAGTGCTTGATGCTTACCAGCATCAAGGACTGACAAATTTTTGCATGCCAGCTTCTGGTAAACAGTGTGATCAAATTATCTGTACCAACTTCTGTACCACTTTTTATGCAAATAATGTTTTTGGTCAACATCGCTTCATCAAATCTTAGAAGTTTTCACCTCTGAGTTCCGAAAGAAATATTTTTACAAATATTTGATCATTCGGTTAAGATGAAGCTGCGTTTATAGATTAATGTTTTATATTTTAGCGTTTTATTAACGCTTAAATATACTTAAGTAAAATTTGAAACACTGAAAAAAGACGACAACCTCAGGCAGGAATCGAGTCACGCACCTTCCGCATTCCGGGCGGCTGCCTTAACCACTTGGCTACCGAAGTCTGGCTTTCAACCGTCGAAATTTGTCAGTGCTTTATGCTTATGTCTTTAGTCAACATTGCTTTATCAAATCTTAGCATTTTACTTAAGTATATTTAAGCGTAAATAAAACGCTAAAATATAAAACATTAATTAATAAATTATAATTTCTTCATTTACGATTTTGAAAGTAAAATAGTTTTGAAATTTCAACTGAAAGATATAAAGTATTATATATTTTTGAAAAGCTCATCTATCGGAGATTTAAAACTAATAGAATTTATTGTTTTTAATACGGCTATATAAAAAAAAAAAATTTAAAGAAAAAATGCAGGAAAAAAAGTTTTCCCCACTTTCGTCGAAGCTTTTAACATTTACCGACGTTTACCGATGCTTTGAATTTAATGTTAATTCATAGTTTAGTTACTCATCAAAAATATATAAAAGAATTAGCTGCGAGTTTTTGCGAGCTACGAAGATATGAGAAAAAATCGTATACTAGTCTGGGAACGGAAATTGCTATCAATTGCGGTTTCGTAGTTGACTTTTACTATCAGTAGTTTGTGGTATGTTTTATCAATTAATTATTATATTTTGTTAAGTTTTTATCATTTTGATGTCATTTTCCGTGAGAATATAGATATCTGAAATAATTCTGAAACTGAAACAATATAAAAAGCGCTGTAAAAAATATGTCTCAATTACCGTTTTAGTGGTCTTTACGTAGATAACGGCTATTTTATTCTTCAAAATGTGTACTTTTCACTGTACTAAACGTGAGTTAATAGTGTCATATATAGAAGGCGGAAAAACGACAGCGGCACTTTCAACATATTTAGATTAAAAACAAGTTTCAGAAGACATATATGTTTTATTATTGGTGTTAGGTATGCGGATGGGAACGAGTGAAACAGTCGATAGTTCTAGCACACTGTTTATTCGACGCTAAGGACGTTGCATATTTTGGTTGAACAGTGGAGGGGGGTGCGGGGACGCAGCCACGCTATGACGCATACACAACAATCCCTCCCCCTAATAAACGTTATAAACAATACATAACAATACAATATATAACATACATAACAATTCCATTCAGTCATACAGTGCAACTCATCAATCAGAGTCAAACCGGGGACAAGGACGTCTGTGTCTTTGGGTTATTCTCACCGTCACATCAATTTCCCGAGACTCATCCGCGCTCTCGTACTCTGGCGTTCTTGGCTCAATTATTTCCTCTCTCCTCTCTCTTCTCGATAAAATTGGTTAGCTCTCGACTGGCGACTGGAGTTCCGAAACCTGCGAGTGTGTCGTGGAACCAGGTAAGCT
Source organism: Scoparia ambigualis (assembly GCA_963921215.1). NCBI lineage: Eukaryota > Metazoa > Arthropoda > Insecta > Lepidoptera > Crambidae > Scoparia > Scoparia ambigualis. The sequence continues at coordinate 41,395,706 of OY992504.1, read as the reverse complement.
TTCCTGAAGCGGTGAGGAGTGTGTCATCGGCGGCGACGATGCCGGCGGTGATGACGGCGGCGCCGGCGGCGGCGGCGACAGCGGCAGTGGCGGCGGCGGTGGCCGCGGCAGCGACGCCGATGGCGAGAGCAGCGGTGGTGGCGGCAGCAGGGAGCATGTCCCCACAGGTGAGTCATTATTAGTATTAAGTTCGTCCCTTGTCCTTTTATATAACATTAATTGGTTCACATGTCTTACGTAACCTTGGGAACTAAAAATGTCTTTGAATAAATACAATACTGTGCTTAGTCTTTTTTTATGATTCCTTTACACTACTTATATTTTATGTTGTTACTAAACTTTTTATAGAATATTATATCATTGTTATTAAACGTTCTAGTTTTATTTGTACTTTGTATCTTAGTTTGCAAACAATGCTCATTTTTAACATGGTGGCAGGTGACAAAGGCGGCGACAACGCTTTTACATTTATTAAATCTAACCGCGTTCTTAAATTTTGCCCGAAAATCATCTCAGCGGGAGACAACCCGGTGGTGGTATGTACCGAGTTGCGATTATCTTTAAGATACTTAAGCAACTTTAAGGTGGTATCTCTCCCAGAACAATTTGACATAAGACAAGATTTAATGCCCTTTTTTACTATTTTAACAAAACTCTCGGCTTGGCCGTTACTGGCTGGATGATATACCGGTGAAGTCATATGTGAAATACCATTTGCGTTACAAAATTTTGTGAATAACATTGGACAAAAAGATGTGCCATTATCGCTCACTATCGTTTTCGGTACTCCAAATCTTGACATAAAATCGCATAATTTATCTATTACCGCGGTAGTCGTAGTTGAGTTTTTCATATTGTATACTTCCACCCATTTACTGTGTGCGCCGACCATGACTAAATGTACACAACCCTTAATCGGCCCGAGAAAATCTAAATGTAACCTTTCGAACGGTAACGAAGGAAATTCGGAGAGGAGGCGGATTTGAACAGCGGAGAGTGGTGCGGGGCCGCAGCCACGCTATGACGCATACACAACAATTGGCAATATTAAAATGAGTATCATCCCTTCGTTTAATAAACGCTGGAGTGAAGCAGGACGCAACAAATATTACTTTTTATGAAAGAACGCCAATTGGTTGGATTCTTAATATTCCTTGACAATACCGATAACCGAAAACGTGTCAACTGACTCTACTCCGTTTACTTCTTCTGGTAAACGAGGAAGACCGTGTGTGTCATATGGAGACTCTTCAGAATAGAGCAAAAAAAGAAAAAACCCTATTTTGCTAAATGAATATGGTTTGGAGCACATTACAAGCGCATATCTTCAAGGATTGCAATCTATCGGAGAAGGAATTGAAGCAAAACTAATTGAAAAATTAAGGTTAGCTGATGCCGAAAAAAAGGTTTTTGTTAAAAATCAGTTAGATAATGCATAAATAATCAAAGGGTTTACAGATGAAGAAGCATTAAGTGTGTTCATCGACTTGGAACTAACAAAAGCACAAAATCTGTATCTCCGGAACGTTACAGATGAAAGAAACTGTTCAATGTTTCCACCTTACTACAAAATACAAGAAATGAAACAGCAGTGCTATCCACCATCTTCAACAATCGAAATCACAAATACTTATACAAAAATATTAAGAGTACAAGATCTATTAGATCACACTGCAGCTAGAATTTTATCCATAGATACAGTTAACAAGAATGGACAAAATCATTTACTATTATATAGCAAATGGGGTTGTGATGGGTCATCTGGACAAAGCCAGTACAAACAAAAACTTCCAACGGAGTCTGTACTTGTTTCCGATGCAAATTTATTTATTACTTCTTTTGTGCCAATCAGATTAATTGACGAGGAATCAGGCGCTATCGTATGGCAAAATCCAGTGCCTTCATCTGTTCGTTTCTGTCGACCTATACCTATTGAATTTTGCAAAGAAACACCGGAGAAAACAAAATCTGTTGTAGATGAAATAAAAAACCAAATACAAACTTTGCTTCCATCCCTAATTAATAAAGAAGGCGTGGGAGTTCAAGGCAAGCATAAACTTTTTCTGACGATGATAGACGGAAAAGTGGCACAAGTTTTAACAGATACGCCTTCTAGTTCCACTTGTACACAGTGGCGTGCCTAGGGCTTCAGATTGGGGCAAGCCACGAAACCTGAAGTTCCTAATCTTGCTACCTAGGTACAATGTTGGTGCCCATTTGTGACACTAGCCACATTTTTTACTCAAATCGCCATAGGCCGTGGCATTCCAAACGTTCTTGTCGTTGGTAAAAAACAGGCTATTACCTTCTATTACATCTTGAATGTGATTTTTGTGAGAAATTTTTGAAAAAAAAAATTACTGCGGCCAATTTTGGCGTTCTTTATCTCAGAAACAAAAATACATTAACAGTATTTACTTATTGAATAGTGTAGATTAGCTATTGGCATAGTACGTAGCGGCCTCGCTTTTTGTAAATTTCGCTTAATTTTTATTTAAACCCAAAATTGCAGAGAAAGATTTTCATAAATTGCGCGAGGGCACTTTTTTGAGCTCCTGGATTAAACTACTGTTCTAAACAAATAAAATTAAAAAATGAGAATGTTATCTCGTCGTATAATGCTTAGGGGTCACGAAATTTTTAAATATTATTGATTTTATATAGAAAAAAAATGTTATTCAAAACCAAAAAAACTTCGAAAATCGTGTTAAGTTAACTGTGAATTTCTCTTATCTACGATAATATTATTGAGTAAAATTAATACCAGAATAATTGTTACTTCATGAGGAATAAAAATGTTATACTTAATGAATTTATTATCCTATTTCGATGAAAACTATAAATACAACTAAGTACAAAATGCGATGCGCCGGACGGGCCGTCCGAACTCAGCTTATTCTCGCAGAGTGGAGATTCGTAATATTAAGCATGCATTTATTATCCTATTTCGATAAAAACGATAAATACAACTGGAAAATTACTACAAAATGCGAAAATGGGCATTTTGCGCGGGAACGGGAATCACAGTCAATATGTAGGCCTCTACACTTAATTTATTAATTATTACTTAATTATTTGAATGGAAGCAACCAACAATCCAAAGAGTTTTTTACATAGACCTATTATAATTAATGCCCTAGATGACTTTTAATAGTTTGCGAAATACATAAATCAGTTATAGGTTTGTGTGATGTTCAAAGAATTTATTTACCTCTGCCTTTCGTATGCCAATCATCAACACGTTTAAGTACACATTTGTTTGCAACACATCACATGCCCAACACATCTATGTTCGTCACAGAGACCAATGACGAGCTAAACTCGGAACACATTTTTTTTTATCACAAATTACGAAAACACTTGTTACTTAAAACAATCGCTCAAACAAAGTGAAGTGTGACAATAACAAAGAATAAAAAATGGCTGGCTGCTGCCTGTGGCTGCTGCACAGCACAATCGCGTATTAACGCTCGCTTCTGATTGGTTCGCCCGAGCTCGAGCTGTCGTCGGTCGCCTCTGATTGGTTCGCCCGCGTTTAAGATGCACGTGATTCGGTAGAAATAAAGCCTGATTTGGAGATGGCCTTACTTGCGAACTTCATAACGCAAGTTGGTTTTGACGAAGAGTATGAATTTCTCATAGAATCTATACATACTTACGCATTATTATGTTTATAGCGTAGCAATTTTGTTAAAGTTAGAAGAGCGGATATACTTTACTCCGAAGCCCGGTTGCAAGCCAACTTGTGCGAGAGAGATGTAAAGCGTCGCACGATTTATAAGCAGCTTTATGCGATTTGTTTGGTGATTCTTAATATGAGAAACTTATAAAATTTGATAATTTGAATGCTGATGAAAAAAAATTAACAATGGTAAAAAATATTAAGTGATTTTAATAATTGCGTTTTACCAGTAGGGATATTGAGTTTTTGTTAGGGCAAGCCGGGCTTTTCGGCTTGTATGAAGGTACCGCCACTGCTTGTACAATATGAGGAGCAACTCCCAGACAAATGAATGATTTAACAGAAGTAACAGCCAGGCCTGAAAATGAAAATGCTTATCAATACGGATTATCAACATTACATGCCTGGATTCGTTGCATGGAAATGCTATTGCACATATCATATAATCTATCTTTCCAAACGTGGTCTGCGACAACCGAAGAAAAAAAAGACTCAAGCAAGAAAAAAAGACTGAAGTACAAAAGCGATTTCGTGAAGAGTTGGGTTTAAATATCGATAAACCACGATAGGGGACGGGAAATAGTAATGCTAGAAGATTTTTTTACAATGCTTCCTGTTCGACATATTGCTAAAAATATAATATTTCAATAAATAAAATAAATACATACCATTTTCAAAGATTGTGACTTTTCTTTATTAAATAAAAAAATTAACACGTAATTCCAATTCTTCAAACATTACTTATATGAATCCTTATATATCACTTCATATTAGTGCAACATTTAATAGCTCTATTTTTCAAACCGACGGAGTTACAGATTTTTGATCCGAAACGCACTGAAATATTCCACAGTGCGCCGCCCAGCAAAGAGGTATGGTCGGCATACGAGGAGGACTTTGCCCAAATCATGGAAATCCATGAAAATGTCGTACAGGCGGCCTGCAACATCAAGAGGCGACAAATGGGGGATGTAGTACCTTCCACGCCCACACCACCGGCAGGACCCGCGATAACTGGTAGGCTGCCTACCTTACAGTTGGGTAACTTTAGCGGCGCTGTGGCGGAATGGGTCGCCTACAAGAACATGTTCACCTCGTTGGTGGATTGGACACACGAACAGACTTGACACGTGGGCAAAAGATGGCGTATCTTCTGTCTACGCTGCAGGGCGAGGCCAGGGCACTCGTCCAACACTTACGGGTCGAGGACGACCATTATGAGACAGCGTGGGAGCTTCTCACAAATAGGTACCACAACGTCCGGCTATTAGCCGATGCACATGCCCGGCAATAGTTGTCATTACCTAAGGTGACTAACCGGGCTGACTTACGAATGCAGCTGTTGACGCCAGTTACAGTTGCATGCAACGCGTTGCGAACATTGGGGTTGCCAGTAGAGGAGTGGTCGTTCCTACTGGTCCACATCCTGTTGACCAAGCTGCCCACGGACATTCGCCGCCGGTTTGAGCGGGAGGCGGCAGAGAAGGAGGGAACTACTCTGCCTGGGTTAGGAGACCCTATGAAGTTCCTAAAATACGAGGCTAGGGTCGTGGAGACCTCCCAACCTGACCTGCCGCCATCAGGGGCGCGGGCCTGTAGGTGCGGCACTTCACAGGGGCGCCGGGTGACCCCCACTGCACAGCTTCAACGAGGACGTAGGTACCACTCCCGTTCCCCGGTACTTTGAGAGCGATCAAGCTGAACGGTCGATGACAGTGTGGTGAAGCACTCCCGTTCCCGAGTCCTGCGCGAGCGATCATGCTGAACGGTCGATGACAGCGTGGTGAAGCACTTCCGTTCCCGAGCCCTGCGCGAGCGATCAAGTTGAACGGTCGATAACAGCGTCGTTAAGCGCTCATTAAATAAATTAATAAATTTCGACTAATAAATATTTACCGAAACAGGGATACGAGACGAGATATAGGATACACGAACGAAGTCACGGACAGTAACTTGTGTCTAAGCGTATGTACAAAAACTAGAAAGGCAAATTCCAGTTGTGCCGCGCCGACGCAGCTCTAATTATCCGGGAGCGTGCTGAGCGGCTGCTCACGCACATGCCAAGTCCACGCTGCTCGTTAGGGCTGTTTGCCCACAAACACGGTTGGCGGGAGCGCTGTTGACATTCCGGACAAAGGCCACGAGTCAATATCTGATCAGGCCCGGCCTCATTTGAGTCCCCGCGCCGATATGCCGGATCATGATCGCGAAATGTTCATATGTAGGTAACTAAGTGATTCAGATAAGCTCTTGATGAAGTTTTAATATTTAAAATAAGCGCCTATGTTGGCTAGTTGGAAAACTATCGGTCTCCGATCCAATGATATCGGGTTTGATTATCAGTGGAAAGTACATGATGTGCTCGTTTTGGTTCTTCCAACATATTTTATGATAACTTGTAATTACCCAAAAAAAATTGAGAGATTGCAGTAAAGTTTATATAAAAAATATATGATACTTAATTAATAGGTAAGATTGTACCTGAAATTATTTCATTAAATAAAAAAAATAATTCAAATAAATAGTAAAATCGTAATTATTGTACCCGTGTAACTAATTTATTTTAACGATATTTTTATTTTAGAGGTAAAAATACGTATCTACATATTTGTTCCGTTTGCGGTGGAGACAATGGGTCCATGGGGGCCGTAGACAACACGCAGTTCATTAAAGAGTTAAGTACTCGCCTTATTGAGGCCTCCGGTGACAAGAAGGCTGGCAGCTACCTCTGCCAGCGTATCAGCCTGGCAATCCAAAGAGGAAACGTCGCCTGCATTCTTGGTACGGTACCCATGAGCCAACGTTTGAGGATATCTTATATTATTAGGTTTATTTTTTTTAGTTTTAAGTTTAGGTAATTTAATTTTATTAAGTAATTAAGTTGTTGTTGTAATACTGTTATTGTTTATATAATTTTAATGCAAATTTTGTTGCGAACAAATTACAAATTGAAATTTAGAATGATTTGATTGAAGTTGCGTTAAAATTATATAAACAATACATTATAACATAGCTTGCCTATTTCTCACTAATCTTTCATGTTTGTAAAAAAATTATAATTAGATTGGATGTTGATAACGTAGTTAGTTGACATTGAATGGGCGCCTATGGCTTGAAAAGTAAAAAATTAAGATGGTGTTGATTAATTTCGGCGGGCTGGATAAGTTCCACGATAGCTCAACTGGAAAGAGTACCTGACTCCTATTGCCAGAAGGGTGCGGGTCCGAATCCAGCTAGTGGATTTTTTTTCAACACTGTCTGTTTCAATAAGTGTGTTTTGTTTTTATTCTTTCTTTTGAGTTGTTTCAAAAAAAAATCAATTTGAATTTGTATTCCAATAAAAATTGTACACAGCATTGACCCAAAAAACAGTAAACAAAATTTTTAACTAATTACATAACTTAAAATAAAAAAGTTAACAACTTACGAACAATTTAGAAAATAAAAGAACAAGAAGCAAAGCAATAAGTGAGTGGCTACGAACAAATTCAACAGGAAAAAGGAGAACAATTTAAATATCACGAAACAGTGATACTTTGAACTTAAGCTACAATTAAAAATGTCTTTTTGAGAACATAAGTTCATAAGTAAATATGGTACCCATTGAGTGTTACAAGCTGTGAACGATTCAGGAGATACGAAGTGAACCAACGATGAAGACTTCAATGTATTCCTAAATGATACAATTTAGGAATGATGTACCTATATCGTATTCATAAGTCTCTCTTTTTGAAAGATACTCTTTAACCAACCCTTGTGGGTTCAAATACCACGCGATCTCCGGTCGTTGGTCGATGCGGGGCCATGCCGACCGGACACCGCAGATCGTTCGTGTAGGAAATGAATTGAGATTACCGTTTCAAAGAAATAAAATTTATTTCACTCACACCCAGCAAAGGCCTCTTCATACTGTTAATAGTAGCGATTTCATCATAACCGACAATACTGGTACAATTCGGCTGGACATTTATACTGTTTGCGTTACTAACGTCCGAAATTATGTGCAGAACATCTACAAATACAGGCGAAGTGGAACCTAAATCCGCAAAAACCTTTTCTCATTAATTACAATGTGCGGAATAAACAGCGCCATTACAAGGAATTACCACAGCTCCGTACAGCCGGCACCGTACAGTACGAGCACTAAGAAACTCGAAACCGGTACCAAGGGAACAGATTCTGGATCGGTATATACTAAACGATTTTTGTCATTTCGGTCCGTGGGTACCGATACCCAATTCAGGTAGCCGCCGCGTTCAAGAGCGACTACTTTGTGCAACTAATGTTCTCACACTTAAGGACTCGCTAATGTGTCTACTGGACCCAGGCCTCGGTATATTGCCAGGTAACCTTTTAATTCAGCGCTTTGCGACCTTGCCACTCTTAATACCTTTCAACGATTCATTGTCGCAGCGGGTAAAACTCACACAGTAGCGACTAAATACGTAAGTGTTTTTAATCATTTAAAACACTGTACTATAATATTATTTTTCTTGTTTTATAGTAGAAAATGGCGTCCAATAAGGCACTAAACAACAGAAAAATTGAAATTTACCTGAATGAAGAAATAGAAAGTGAAGACTGCTCAGAAACAGAAGACTCTTTAGAAGTAAATTATCATAAATCAGATTCGGAACAAGAAGACGAAGGGGAAGAAATGTGTATACCACGCCACCTTCTATGATCTGAGCACGCCACCGAGTCCAGTTGTGCAGCCGTTATCAATCTCTGAGTCTGATCTGTCTCTCTGATCTGATCAAGTCTCTGAAAGTGAACATACATTGCAACTAATTTCACAACCAGGTGAAGACTTTCATCGACCTGCCACTTGACTACTTTCGTCCAGACATAGAAGTGTTGCTTAGCTGGAGTGAACGCATTTGTTATTCATAAAGCCAAATCAGATTCCAACGACTTAGTACGTAAAGACTTCCTAAAATTATTGGCTGATACGATGATTCAACCATACCCACATAAAAGAGTGGTTATTATATTTGATCCACAGCACATAAAAATCGAATCAGGGCCATAATACCTCAACATGAACCACCGCCAGAGCCAAGTCAACCAGTAAGTAGACGAAAGTTTATTGCGGTCTTTGTACTTGAAAAAAGGACAGAAAAGCCAAAATTTCTTGTGCCAAATGCAATGTCGCTATTTGTAGAGAACATACAAAACAAATTTGTGTAAATTGTTACAATAATTTATAGATAAAATATTGAATATTGTTTATTAGTAGTTAAATTTATGCGTGTTACAAAAAGCTTATTATAAGATGTTGATTTTCAAAGTTAGTTTATAAAATAAGCATAAGTTGTGACTGATCTCTTTGTGTTTTATTTAATACATAATTTGTAGTAGTAAGGGAAAAATATGTGCCATTAGAATTTATAAGAAAATAAAAATAATATAAATACTGAAAGTAACATGAGTCCAAAAACTATGTATAATTTTAACATTTTTAGTTTATTTTTTTTAAATGTTTAATTAATTAATGTTTGTCTTTGCATGACTTACTTGTTTTTTTTAAATCATAATCATAATCATTTATTTGCAAGAAACATGGTATGAAATGGTGGTTACATAAAAACGAACAAAAGTGCTCATGTCTCACTATCAAAATAGCATGCCAAAAATAATAATATAATAATAATAAGATATATTCATTAACATTTTGCAGTTTTGGATATATCACACAATATAATCTAGGTCCAGTGGACCCGGTAGCGAGTTTCCGCGTCACAAATAGGGGCGCGGGTCCTTACGTGTTAATCTTAGTACCTAATGCAACATTAGGTAACGGTTTTGGTACCGGAATACATTTTTTTTAAGTGATTAGGAGGCAAACGAGCAGGCGGGTCTGCTCATGGGAAGTAATAACCGCCGCCCATGGACACCAGTAGTAGAACCTTTGAGGAAGAAGTAGGAATCGTGGAGGAGTGAGGTAAGGTGAGGTTAGACAGATGGGCCTCCGGTAGTTTCATTCACCGGACAAAACACAACAGCAACGAGTGTTATTGTTTACAGGCAGAAATTCCGTTGGAGGGTGGTATAATGCCGGGCGATCCGGCCCAACTCGTGCTGCAACGCAGCGTGGCTCTACCACTCAGACAGTGTCACTCGGTTAGCACCAGCAAGGGGTCACGTGTAGGGTCTCAAGAGTGAAAATCGGAGGCGCGTAACTTTAACCCAGATATCAAGACTACCAATACCGATTATATAGTGATCGTACAGGTACTGCGTCTGGTCTAATACCAGTAGTACACGTAATACGTGCGTTACCGAATCACATAAAGGACAACGATACCGGCTCCAAAATACCAGTATTTCTTGGCTCGGGCACGGGTGCAAAAACGCTCGCATTAGCGCGCGGCATCGACGGTAATTATCCGCGCCACAAAAGAAAGACATTAGATACAAGAGCAAACATTACGTCTAGACGCGATTTCCACCGAATTACCTCTCACTGAGACAATACTCCCCACCCGGCTAAGGCGCCTCGTCCGTATGCTTCCTCACACCTGTAACTGAATAGTACCTGTGTCACGGTTATGTGACTGAATGTACACTGACACGCACACATAACCAAAAATCGTATCCAAGACTATAATGTTTTTGAATAACGTACAAATTACTTTTTGAGTTGAGAATCTACTATCACAGTATGATGAAGACTTAAGCGAGTTTTCATTTTGTAAATGTGGTATTACTTAAAGTCTATCTTGAAAAAATAGTCATGATGATATATTTTAATTTTTTAAACGATGAGAGAAGTTTAATTTTCTCATTGTACCTCTGTGTCGTTGTTGTATGTATGTTGTTATGTACATAATTTCTAGTAGGTACCTCCGATAAATAAATGTAAGAAAACAGAAAACAATTGTTTTATACAACAGCGCACCAAAAGGATTTGTTTTTGAGGGTGAGTACCTTTTTTAAACTACGGTAAGTACCTACGAATATTTATTTATTAACGACGTGTGCACGCCCTTACCATTCTGAGCCCCCCTCCCCCCCCCCCATCACCCCCCGAGACCGCACACCAATTGGAGACAATATTTGGTATCATTGAGAGCCTCATTATTTGGCGCTCGCTTTGTTCGGGTGTTTGCCAACAGGAACTTTAAAACAGTACCTAAATGAGATACTGAGCACCGCCGGATTGGTGGATGATCAGTATTCGTTCAAGTTAGAACAAAGAGAAAAAGTTTAATTTCTGCTTTTATTTATCAAAAAAGACTTGTAGTAAAAAGTGAGTGAGAAAGAGAAATCGTAAATTAAACTCAAATCCAATACTTTAGCTTCTGGTTTTTGAAGGTATTTTCTTTGTGGTAATGAAATCTTTCAATTATGAAGTATTTTCCTTCGAAACAGGCAGCTGTTACTTTCAGCATACATAAAATAGGGTCGGCAGAGTCACGTAATATTTTGAGAAGTCGCAGATAACAGCTTCTATGATATTGGTATAATCTAATTTTGTATAGCAATAGAGCAATATAGAATATCCCGTTCAATATACACGTACGAACAACAACGGTATCTCATAAACAATATTTGTGCGTCAGAGCCTTTCTTCGGCTCAGACCTAAAGTGTAACGTCACTCGAAAATAACCCCTATGCGGCGGCCGACGCGCGCCAGCTATATACATAAACAAACTTACCGATTGTTTACTTTCTTCCCTTCTCCATGCCGAGAAAATAACAGGAAAGAGTGAACCGCCCAATTGGGCATATCGCCGTATCAGCGCCCCCTGGCGGATGAATTAATGCGCGCAATTACAGCGCGCCACGTAATACTAGCGCACATTCACTGCGAGAGATTGGAACGACCGAATATGTTCATTGCTATCTCGTTTTATTACGAGGCGTGGGCAGCATATTTTGGCCGCTTTGTTTCACTATAATACTTTTCCAGAGGAATAAAGGATGAACAGTATTGTGTGCATTATGTCCTGACAGACGTAAAGTTGCCGATACTCGTTAACTTACCCAACAAAGTAGGCTTTAAACACCGCAGTATCTTTTTATTATTATTGTTTTTCATCTAACGCCCGCAGGTTGACGGCCGCAGCCGCGTTTACGACTGGCGGCTTATAAACTAGCAGCGGCTTTATGTCAACCCTTAAACATAATCAAGCTAATCTTACAGCAACGGCTTAATTTCGCAAATTTTGAGATTTAATAGCTCCAAGACAACAGTAATAAAGTACACTTTAGAGATGTAAAACGCAAAGTGAAAAGGACCGAATTAAGTTCAGAAATAATAGTGAAAAGAATAAAACCATAGCAACAGAAAGCTTTGAATGGGCCCGAGAAGTATTCTCCATTTACGGCGAAATAAAATACTCCGTCGGTTGCTCTCAATGTGAGGCTAATTTTCCGGGCGGCGCGCGGCGGCGGTAAAATCTAAATAATTTTTATTTTACTAACAAGATATATTTCACTCTCAGATAAAAACGTTGGCTAGTAAATTACTTACGTGCCAAAACAGACAAAACAAATACCTTCATGAAAAGTAAAAGTTTTTCTAGAATCCGGTTTTAACCATTATTGATAGCGGGGACACCCGTACCTATTATTTATTCTGTGCCCGTACCATGATCATCTGTAACGATCATTCAAATTATGATTCTTTTATTTCACATTAAAACTACAATGCAAAAAGCACACACCAACAGAAATTGCTTACGGTTTATATGAAATTTAAATATTGCTGTTTAAATTCCCGCCTTTTTTGTGCAGTGAAAACACGATATTGCGCGATTCGGTAACCGTTACATTATTTTCTTTTTCGAGTACGGACATTCGGAATAACATTTTCCACAGCTCCAAATGCAGCCTTTCGGTCTATTGAGACTATTAAAACATTATTTCTTTTACTTTTGCGTGAAATAACGAATACAGTTTTGTAAAACCAATTTAAAGTTTGAATTTAAAAAAATATGTCGTACTCGTATGCCATTAATAATATTTTATTTAGGCATTTATATATTTTATTTTTATTTTTGGCTTACTGTTCTAAGTACATAGAGCATAAAAAACGTAAATAAAATACTTTTTTTACTACGTTAGTACCACAGACTTAAAACCTAACCTGTCGTACGAACTAGTACCTACAGACTAGTTATTTTTCGTTGTTCTATATTTATAATAAAACATCGCGCTAAAACCGATTGCGTGGCGGAAGGATGCAAGTAACAGCGACAGGGGTTTTAAGTTTATCTATCTCGGTTCACAACCATACAAATAAGCTCTAGTAATATTATTAAGCACTAACTTGACGGATAACAAAGAAATATTCGACAGCGGGAGGCGGGCGGAAGATAATGAAATTGCGAAATGAACAAATACACCTGCCAAACAAAGGAAAAAATTACGGCAAAATATTTGTTTTGTTACAGAGAAAAGATGATGGCAATGTTTATTTGTATTAAGTCGGGAATGGCTCCACGAAAATATTGCCCCCCCGGCCGGCAGGGGGCGCGATGTCTGCAACGACAATGGCAGTAATTAAAGTGACGCCAATGGGAAGTTGTAAAAAAACCGAAGATTAAACCGCAATTCGGCGCCATCGGAGCCGCACCTAAAGTTATGAAAGGACGCGGAGACAAAGACCGAACTGGAGCGCAGAGACTGCTATCAAAGGAGCAGCGACGGATCTCAATTTAAAACTTTGATCCGCTCCGGCGGCTGAGATTAAATTAGATACTCGCTGAAATATGGCATCAATGAAGTGGAATTTAAGAGACGCTCAGATTCTATTGTGATGTACTCAAACAAATTTCCTAAGCAGAAATATTTATCTTGACATCTTAAAAGCCGTTTCATCGCCTCCTGCAAATCTTATTTATGTCGTGATAAGACTTTCCGCAAAACATTATTATAAAATGTTTTGTTGTTAGTAAGTAGTGAGAAAAACGGTCGACCTATAATAATAAAAAAGATTATATTTAGGTGTACTTAAGTTTTGATATTGATGTAGGTAAGTATTGGCGAACTACGCCATATCATGACATTCATTTTGTTAGTGACCCGTCTCTCCTTGACCGCCCGATGCGTATAATGTTTACTAGCGGTCTTAATGAGAAAGCAAATCGCATTTTGGACTAGATGTTGCTACTGGCTGGTGGAGAATGTGCAGGATTATCCTTTGGCATGGCCGCAACTCGGATAAACCGCCGCATTATTTCACTCGGGCGCACAGGCAGCGCCAAAATATGGAAAAACTGTCCGTACCTACTAGCAAAAATCGTTAACCATTAAAATTCCTTTGTGCTGCTTCCGGTGCTGGAATTCAAATATTAATGTTTGCTAATTGAATTTGTGCCGAATATCGGAATCGCAATGAAAGATGAATATGACTTTTTTGTGTGTGATGCTTTCCGCTTATTCCGGACTGTAATTTGCCAAGCAATGCTCCTCTGTAATATTTAATCGTCGATGGTCGACAGAAATAAAGCTCGATATGACCAAAAGGTGTTAATTACTAGTAGGTGTAAATTATACTTAACTTTTGCGTTATACGTTATTATAACCGACTAGTTTTTGCCCACGACTTTTTCGCGTCAATTTTTCATGTGAAAAAGTAACCTATATACTTAGCCGTCTCCAATGTCCCAGCTATCTCTACACTAAAATTAACCAATACCGGTTTTGTGGTTTAGATGTGAAAGCGTATCAAACAAACAAAATAACTTTCGGATTAATATACTTATAATATTTGTTAGAATAGCAGATAGACAGAAATTATTTTTTATAAATATTTATACAAAGCTTTGCATGCCCTTTCTAAGGTTGTTGCCTCTCAGTACAAGGCTCCCGTCCCATTGTTAGACTAAGTCTAAGTCTTATACGAACCGATGGCATAGCGACATTCATAAGTGCTCAATAATTGTAGCCTAAATTAAATAAATGATTAAGATTAAAAAAAAACAGACTGTATTCGCGCGGTAAGAATTTTGTAGCCGCAAATCTTCCAGCTTATGTGATAGAGTGGCTGTTGCCCGTACTAGGCGATATGTTGCCATTACATAATGATATTAAAAATCTGATATTACTCAACTATGGTTCTGGTTCATTACTATCTACGGACTTAAAACAACCTTCCACAATCCTAGTTACTGCTAGTATTGCCAATAATTGAGCTACCTACTTTAAATTATATGTTTTAAACAAATATTTACGGATAAAATAATAAAATGATGTTTGGTTCATTATGGTAAAGCACCAAATTTCAAAAGGTTATAAATGCTAATCCCACGCTGTTTTAAAATATAATTATATTTTCGTCACAAGTCTATCTCCCAAGAATACAGCGACACCCGGCGCCTTCTCATAGTAGGTCAGGGCATTGTAATAAATTGGCATTACAAAGGGAACGCTTCGGACCTCAAGCGATAAATTTAAAAACGCCGTCCGAACAAGAGGGACCGCAATAAATTAAATGATGAAATTATCTTCTATCCGCCTCGATAAATTCGGAGAGATCGGGAGTAAAATAGAGCGAAAGTTTAAAGTCCGTGGCTCCGAGTGTGTACGGAATAGCTGCAGTAAAACAGTATACAAAGGTATTAGTGCTCTGTGGATCGGCGTCACAGGCCGAGCCACGGGCGACGGGCGGCGGTGGCTCAATAAATTCACCTTTGTGAGATGTAATAACGAATCATCATCATCATCATCATCATCATCCGCCTATAAACGTCCCACTGCTGGGCACAGGCCTCCCACGTGGACAATGCACGAGGGGATATTGGGCCATAACCCACCACACTGGCCCAATGCAGGTTGGTGGGTTTTAACGACTGTCATCTTACGGCAACAACCGGGACCAACGGCTTAACCTGCCTTCCGAAGCACGGAGGAGCTCGAGATGTTTTAAATTTTGGTCACCCATCCAGCGACCAGGCATTGCGAAAGTTGCTTAACGGGCAAGTTCGCAAGCCGAACGCGCTAGCCGCTGCGCCATCGAGCTCCTCAATAGCGTATAGTTGGTAAAATACCAACTACAAGAACTTACCTCCGTTTGCTTAATTATTGAATTGTATAAAGAACGACTCCCGGACTTAGCAAAAGCTAGAACAAACAAAACAAAAACATACTAAAACATATACACCTACGACTATTACCCCTAAGAGGTAGTCAAAGACTAGGCAATAGGGACCGCAAAGGCAGTGAGTGCACTGCCACAGTCCACGCTAAACTAAATGACAACTGAGGTACTGAGCCCACAGCCGCTTGTTGAATGTGTAACCAGTCTCCAGTCCGTTAGTCGTCTTTTACGACACCCAAGAGAAGAGATGAGTTGGTAGTATTATTTTAACAACGAGCCGCCCGCCACCACACTGCTCCCTTGTTAATAGACATTTTATAGATTCATTAATGAGCTTGCTCCTCAACTAAAAAGGCACTATCTGCAGCTTACCACAAAAATAATATATTCATGACGTAGTTTTATTTAAATATCTCACAAAACCGCTGAGTCCCGCCCCGCCCGTGGCCGCGCCGCCCGCGCCCGTGCCCCGCGCCGCGGTGTATGTTTCAGTGCTGCAACGAATTCAATTAGACGCCGCTCAGAGCCGGCCGCCTCCGTATATTGCTCCGGTGCTTCGTGCTTCGCTGTTCTCATTTGCTGTAATGCGCTTTGTTGGATTGTTGTCATCGGGCGCCGTATTGCGCTCTCAATTATTTAAACAGAAATGAGATTATTGTAACATGGGCGATGAGCTCACCACCTGTCACGCTGAGCACATTTGCAGTCGCTTTTTGGTGTTCCGTAGACTATTGTAGAGCACTGCATTTGCGGTCCTCAAAGCGTATAGTCTGTGACTAACCCTAAAGGGATATCGTAATATGTGCAATGTAACATGGTTGTAGTCAGTGTATTTATCATCTAAAAATTTTATGATGAAAAGAAATACTCTAAAACAAAGACATTAAACTATTACATAAAGGAATGAAGTTTGAAACCGATTTTATTTTTCAAATCAAAAGAGTATAATAATTTATAGATATAAACAATAGAGGAAGATACGACATACCCCTAATAGTATGAATCAAAAAATTAAAAGTAAAAACCTTTTTAAAAACAAGCTTTTCTTTAAATGCGCTAAAAAGAAAAAAATAACTTTTACTTTAAAACTTTTACTATCAACTTATAACGTCATTACACAATTTATATAAAATAAAAGGTTGTCGCGAGATTTAAGTAAGTACCTACTCGTATTTTCTTATATTGAAAGTTTTAATACAATTAGTTAAAATCAATCACTTCAAGTTATTTAAAAATAACTTTTACTATCAACTTATAACATTACACAATTTATATAATATAAAAGGTTGTCGCGAGATTTAAGTAAGTACCTACTCGTATTTTCTTACATTGAAAATTTTAATACAATTAGTTAAAATCAATTACATCAAGTTATTTAATTTACTTATTTATTTACACATATTAGTATATGTTGTAAATCTCGCGACAACCTTTTATATCATATAAATTGTGTAATAACGTTATAAGTTGATAGTAAAAGTTTTAAAGTAAAAGTTATTTTTTCCTTTTTAGCGCATTTAAAGAAAAGCTTGTTTTTTAAAAAAGTTTTTACTTTTAATTTATTTTTTACTTTTTAGCTATCCCTAAACACGTTTTTCATCTGTCCATCTCACTGAATACAATTATTTATGTATACTAAATTTATTCACGTCCACCAAACCGCTACTACTCACCACGCATCAAAAACGGTCCACCCATTAAGACGAATCAAACTCGACGCGGTTATGTCGCTTTATTACTTACTGAGTTTCTATGGAGTTCCGAGGAGCTCGATGGCTCAGCGGCTAGCGCGTTCGGCTTGCGATCTTGCCCGCTAAGCAATTTTCGCTATGCCGGGTCGCCTGTTGAGTGACCAATTAAAAACATCTCGAGCTTCCTCCGTGCTTCGGAAGGCACGTTAAGCCGTTAGTCCTGGTTGTTGTCGTAAGATGGCAGTCTTTAAAACCCACCAACCCGCATTGGGCCAGCGTGGTGGGTTATGGCCCAATATCCCCCGTGCTATTGTTCACGTAGGAGGCATGTGCCCAGCAGTGGGACGTTTATAGGCTGATGATAATGAGTTCCTATGGCCACCTTCCAGCTCTATTATCAGACCCTGGTTACTATCTAGCACCAAAGTACTCGTCAAGACGAATCAAACGAGCCCATACTCGATGGGGTTATGTTGTTTAATTACTGAGTTCCTATGGCCATCTTCCAACTGCATCATCAGAACCTGGTTACCATCTAGCACCAAAGTACTTGTCAAGACGAATCAAACGAGCATATACTCGATGGGGTTATGTTGTTCAATTACTGAGTTCCTATAGACATCTTCCAACTTCATCATCAGACCCTGGTTACCATCTAGCACCAAAATACTCGTCAAGACGAATCAAACGAGCTCACAGTCGATGGGGTTATGTTGTTTAATTACTGAGTTCCTATGGCCATTTTCCAACTCCATCATCAGAACCTGGTTACCACCTAGCACTAAAGTACTCGTCAAGACAAATCAAACGAGCCCATACTCGATGGAGTTATGTTGTTTAATTACTGAGTTCCTATGGCCATCTTCCAACTCCATGATTATGATCAGACCCTGGTTACCATCAAGCACCAAAGTACTCGTCAAGACGAATCAAACGAGCCGAGACTCGATGGCGTTGCGTCGTTTTTTTACTGAGTTCCTAGGACCACGTTCCAGCTCCATCATCAGATCAGACCCTGGTAACCATCTAAAAATAAAGTACTCGTCAAGACAAATGAAACGAACCGAAACTCAATGGGGTTGCATCGTTTCATAACAGAGTTCCTATGACGACTTTCCAGCTCCATCATCAGACCCTGGTTACCATTGAAAGAAAAACTACTCGTCAAGACGATTCAAACGAGCCCAAACTCGAAGAGGTTGTGTTGTTTCATTGCGAAGTTCCTATCGCCACCTTCCAGCTCCATAATCAGAACAGCACCATGTTAACATAATATTGCATTATCACGCGATTTACACATGTCTGTAAAATTTAAGCTCAATCGGTAACCGGGAAGTGGGTCAAAATTGAGTTACAAAATTCCACCCGAACAAGACGAGTCGAACCAACTGAATCATGATTCATGACCCACTTCGCCGATCATTCCTTTAAAATCATAAATGTAGTTAGGTTTCTTCGCTTTTATTCATGTTGCACTTAGTACGTTTTAAATATGAATAAAAATGCGTCATTACGGGTCAGAGATGTATGCAATTTTAACCTTTGTTATCACTGCACTAGATATGCTTTAGACAAAGCAGTCTTATTTTGAATTTCTATTAAGATGTCATTCATACATAATCCAAACTCTTTTCCCTACGGAGAAAAGGTATTTTAGTTTTAAAAATAAAGTGACGTTGCGTTTGATGTCAAGTTGTAGTCTGTCTGAAAAAATTGAAACATTAATTGAATTGAATTTGATTGAATTAAAACAAATCGTATAATGACAATTTGGCAGAACAAAAAGCTCGAATAGTAGTGCTCAGTGAACAAGGCTCCAGCATTCGGGATATATCCCGAGAGTTAAATATAAGTCGGCACACAGTCAGAACCTGGATCAGAAGGCACGCTGAAGATGGTACCCTTGAAGACAGACGACGATATAATCATAGCGTTCGTCGGATCACGAACCAACAGAGAACGGAAATGCAACACCATTACGAAGAACATCCTTTTACAGATACCCGGTATTTTGCGGCACGTTACGACGTATGTCTACAAACAATAAGAAATAATTTGCACCGCACTGGGCTGCATTACAGGCATTATGCATTATGCTAAGAAAGCTCACTTAACGGATGCACACAAAATTGAGAGATTAAATTTTGCACGTAATTACTTAGACTTCGACTGGACAAACACCATCTTTACAGACGAAAAATCGTTTTGCTCTTCTCAATATGGTCGCTTAACTTTGTGGCGTTACGATAACACTTGATACACAGAGGATCACATAGTGCCCAACCAATTATCTGGCCGAATTTCAGCTAACATGTAGGCCTGGATGGATGCTGGAAGTGTAGGCGAACTTGTTCAAATTTATCCTCGTCAAAATGCTAAGAACTATGTCGATTTATTGGAAGAATCAATGTTACCGACTTTGCGAACAGTTTACCCGCGTGCAGTGCCAGTATTCTCCTACGTTCATGATAACTGTCCAGTGCATACTGCCAGCATTGTCTTCAATTGGTTTACCCAACATGAAGCTCAAACCAGCAATTTATTTATAAAGTTATTTTCTAGTTTTTCAGTTTACCAAGTGAATGCCATTTTTTAAACTTAATAAAATCTATTGATGATATTAATAAAATAAAGTTTATAATTCTTCAACTTTACTATTTTATTATATAGTGACCACGACATGTTCCAAATGTGATTTTATAAAGTAACTGGGCCCGTTACAGACTGGGGTTGTAAAGCGGTAAAATTACCCCGCTTAAATACGGTAATATTCGGTAAAAAACGTTTTAAACGTATTCATACCCACTAGGCCACTAACTACTATTACGATTACACTATTATTACGAAAGTGAGTATGTTTGTGTAAATGTCTTTACTCTTTAACAAATAAATGTATTGAATGAGATTTGACAGATATATGGATGAATTCAAGTCAACTGATCGCCGTTTGTTCAGTCCTCAGAACAATAACTAAATATTGTTCTTAGGTTCAGTCGCTCACCGTCACCGACAGCGGAACGGCAAGAGCGCTTATCGCCGCACAACACAGCACAATATGGTCAATTGCACTAATCGGCAACGTCGCATGATGGTTTTCATATTTGCCATGTCAGCTGTCAGTGTCTTATAAAATATAACAGGTTCGTTACATGCGTTACATGTAATGTATGTTCAAGCTAATTTCAACCTTCTCGTATTAGAATGACTGTAGGAAAATGACCTTAAGGTGGGTCATGATTCAATTTGGTCGACTGTACATTCATATACATACATTGCAAGTTAAATAAAAGCTTGTAAAATAGTCCTACCTCAGAATAGTAGATAGATAGATAGATGGATAAAACGCTTTATTGCACACACTAAAATACAGAAAACATAAAATAAGCATATTAAAACGAATGTAGGCAAAGGCATAGTAATGCTTTAATTATTATTCTGAGAGTCCAACTCAACTACATACTCTTTGTAGTGTGACAGCTAATGTCAATTAAGCGAGCGAGACACAGCTACGTTAAGCGAGTGGCAAGTACTCCGAAGTTCCACGACGACGACGACGCACGATAAATGAAACTCGCTCATGACAATGTCATAAATATTTCTACAATGAAAATATTTTTGGTTTTGGTGTACTTTACACGTTACACGTGAAAAGTTATTCCATGTGCCTTGTTTTTGCTTATTTGTGCACCGTATTAATGAACAGCAAGCACAGACCACTTAGTCTGTGACAGCAAGGCATTTTAACGCACTTTCTTACTAAAAAAGAACTAAACGTCACTGACACGAATAAGTTGCTGCTGTATTCGGGTGTGTAATGTTTGATATAAATACTTATGGTCTAACGTTCAGATAATATAATTTCATTTCATATAATTTCATTTCATATAAGAACTGACTTAATATAACAAACATTTAATATATTTTTAGATTCTATGATTTCATTTGATATAATGAACTTTTGACATAATATACATTTGATATAATAATCTAATGATATAAAATATTAGTCATGTAACAAGCATGCAGCACGCAAGAAAGCAAGCAGCATGCAAGCAAGCATGCAGCATGCAAGCAAGCATGCAGCATGCAAGCAAGCATGCAGCATGCAAGCAAGTATGCAGCATGCAAGCAGGCATGCAGCATGCAAGCAGGCATGCAGCAGACAAGCAGGCATGCAGCAGACAAGCAGGCATGCAGCATGCAGGCAGGCATGCAGCATGCAGCAGGCATGGTTTCCGTCACGGCTCCGGCGCTGCGGGACTCCGGTGGTCCCGCGAGCTCATCGTCGCAGATGGCTTTCGCTCACCACCGCAGCTTAGGCTTGCTGGCCGGCTTCGCCGGCCAGCCTCAGCCACGGCGGCTAGCGTTAAAGCCACCTGCTCCTCAGCTCGCGGGCCGCCTCGCCCCTCCGCGCCTACGCGGGCTTGAATTACACTCTAGCGTATGGCAGACAAGTCTACGTGGAGTCGGTTTTGCCGCGATTCATTTCTGTCACTGACTGAAAAAAAAAAACACAACGTATTAACTTTTTGAGACAATAATTGATATCAATTTAAGGTTAAAATGCTATTTTTATTTATAAACAAAAATTATATCAAATGATGTTATAGAATATGATATTCTACCAATACAGCTTTATAGAAAAAGTTGTTAGAGAATATGAGTATTATATCAAATGAATAATATACGTAATGTTGTTATAGAAAGTGTATTTAGAACAAGTAAAAATTATATCCAATGAACGTTATGTTCTTTGAAATTATTTCATATGTCACGGCGCAAAGCATCATGAAATGATACGCACCCGCTGTATTCTTTTTATTGTAACATAATTGGCTGTATTGACGACTGTCATGATATTCGGTGCTATAATTACTTTTTCACTCCTCTTGCTCAAAAAGACCGTCATTGTAGCGTTCTAGAGCGGGGCTAAAATAGCTTTTCTCGCCCTAGGGGAAAAAGTAATTTTTTTTTAAATTTTTGTCTGTCACATGACAATGAGCCTACAAAAACGAAAAAGTATTTAGTTTTATGTAGAATAATCATGATTAAAGCCTCGACTTATTACTGTTTACATATCAACAATTTTTTTGAGATAACACAGACCACGCTTCAGCAAGAAAAAACTGCACAGTCTGCACATGTGCTTAGGTGGTGAGCCTTTAGCCCGTTAGTCGCTTTTACGATACCCAAGGGAAGAGAGGTGTTGGTAGTATTATTTTGATGAGCCCATCGCCGCTCTATGCTGTTGGATGTATGTGCAGTCTTTAGTCCGTTAGTCCCCTTTTACCAAATTGAAGAAAAGTGAAGGGTTGGTAATATTATTTTGATGAGCCCATCGCCGCTCTATGCTGTTGGATGTATGAGCAGTCTTTAGTCCATTAGTCGCCTTTTACGACACCAAAGAGAAGAGAGAGGTTGGTAGTATTAATTTGATGAGCCCATCGTCGCTCTATGCTGTTGGATGTATGTGCAGTCTTTAGTCCGTTAGTCCCCTTTTACCAAATCGAAGAAAAGTGAAGGGTTGGTAATATTATTTTGATGAGCCCATCGCCGCTCTATGCTGTTGGATGTATGTGCAGTCTTTAGTCCGTTAGTCCCCTTTTACCAAATCGAAGAAAAGTGAAGGGTTGGTAATATTATTTTGATGAGCCCATCGCCGCTCTATGCTGTTGGATGTATGTGCAGTCTTTAGTCCGTTAGTCGCCTTTGACGACACCCAAGGGAACAGATGGAAAGACTGCACATATCTACTATCCAACAGCATAGAGTGGCGATGGGCTCATCAAAATAATACTACCAACCATTCTCTTCCCTTGGGTGTCGTTAAAGCAACTAATGGGTTAATTTTAAATAAAATAAACCAATTCATATTGTATTGGATTGTTTTATTTTCTCGCATTCGTAGTGAAAAGCAGAGTGTAACACTCGGCGCTAAAAGCCCATTAAAACTCGGTTTCTATTTACTCCCTCGCTAAAGCTCGGGAGTAAAACTACCTCGTATATAATGGGTCATTTTAGCCCCTTGTATAACAATCTACTATTTCACTCCGCTTGCTCAAAAATACCGTCATTGTAGCGTTCTAGAGCGGGGCTAAAATAGCTTTTCTCGCCCTAGGGGAAAAAGTATTTTTTTTTAATTTTTGTCAGTCACATGACAATGAGCCTACAAAAACGAAAAAGTATTTAGTCTTATTGTAGAATAATCATGACTAAAGACTCGACTTATTACTGTTTACTTAGATCAACCACTTTTTTGAGATAGTTTTTAATAAAGTTTATGGTAAAATTAGTAATCATTTAAATCTATGGACAACACAGACCACGCTTCAGCAAGAAAAAACTGCACAGTCTGCACATGTGCTTAGGTGGTGAGCCTTTAGCCCGTTAGTCGCTTTTACGACACCCAAGGGAAGAGAGTGGTTGGTAGTATTATTTTGATGAGCCCATCGCCGCTCTATGCTGTTGTATGTATGTGCAGTCTTTAGTCCATTAGTGGCCTTTTACGAGACCCACGGGAAGGGAGGGGTTGGTAGTATTATTTTGATGAGCCCATCGCCGCTCTATGCTGTTGGATGTATGAGCACTCTTTAGTCCATTAGTCGCCTTTTACGACACCGAAGAGAAAAGAGAGGTTGGTAATATTATTTTAATGAGCCCATCGCCGCTCTATGCTGTTGGATGTATGTGCAGTCTTTAGTCCGTTAGTTGCCTTTGACGACACCCAAGGGAAGAGATGGAAAGACTGCACATATCTACTATCCAACAGCATAGAGCGGCGATGGGCTCATCAAAATAATACTACCAACCCCTTTCTTACCTTGGATGTCGTAAAAGGCGACTAACGGACTAAAGACTGCACATACATCCAACAGCATAGAGCGGCGATGGGCTCATTAAAATAATATTACCAACCTTTCACTTTTCTTCGATTTCGTACAAGGGGACTAACGGACTATAGACTGCACATACATCCAACTGCATAGAGCGACGATGGGCTCATCAAAATAATACTACCAACCTCTCTTTTCTCTTCGGTGTCGTAAAAGGCGACTAATGGACTAAAGACTGCTCATACATCCAACAGCATAGAGCGGCGATGGGCTCATCAAAATAATACTACCAACCCCTCCCTTCCCGTGGGTCTCGTAAAAGGCCACTAATGGACTAAAGACTGCACATACATACAACAGCATAGAGCGGCGATGGGCTTATCAAAATAATACTACCAACCCCTCTCTTCCCTTGGGTGTCGTTAAAGCAACTAACAGGTTAATTTTAAATAAAATAAACCAATTCAAATTGTATTGGATTGTTTTATTTTCTCGCATTCGTAGTGAAAATCAGAGTGTAACACACGGCGCTAAAAACCCATTAAAACTCGGTTTCTATTTACTCCCTCGCTAAAGCTCGGGAGTAAAACTACCTCGTATATAATGGGTCATTTTAGCCCCTTGTATAACAATCTACTATTTTGTCACAATATGCAATAGGCGCGCGCGGCACGCTGGTAATGTATCTTCCTCTAATGTTTATATATTATGATGATAATAATAAATTACACAAACGCAAGTATAGTATAGTAAGGCTCTTTTTTTTGATGTCCATAAGTCGAGTGATGGACCTGATGCAGAGTTCCTCCCATTGTGCTTCGGACGTGTGCTCCTCAGTTGGCGCCGGTTCTAACGCGCCTTTTTCGGCTCTCTTGCACTACTGGCGTAGTCCCGAGCTCTTGGAAGACAGCTCTAGTCCACCCGATTCCCAAAAAAGGCGATCGCTCAGATCCGTCCAACTACAGGCCAAAAGCTATCACCTTTTGCTCTCCAAAGTAATGGAGTCCATTACAAACCGTGAAACGACGATACCCAAATTATGACGATGTGAATAATGCGGTTTCACAGATTGTTCACTGGTTTAGTGTAAATAACATGCTATTAAATGAGGGAAAACCTACTGTGTAAGATTTGTATTGCCTAACGTTAAGCAGGTAATAACT
Source organism: Scoparia ambigualis (assembly GCA_963921215.1). NCBI lineage: Eukaryota > Metazoa > Arthropoda > Insecta > Lepidoptera > Crambidae > Scoparia > Scoparia ambigualis. The sequence goes on along the minus strand of OY992504.1, from coordinate 41,370,287 downwards.
GGTGTACAACTTAAAGATAAGAATGTGAATCCAGTAGACACAACTGTGTTTTTAGGCATCACGTTGGATGCCAAGCTTCAGTGGGCCCCACATATAGCTAAATTGTCAAATAGACTTAACTCTGCGGCTTATGCAGTAATGAAGATCCATCAATTAACTGACGTTGATACAGCTAGATTAGTTTATTTCAGGTACTTTCATAGTGTAATGTCGTACGGCATTTTACTGTAGGGAAATGCTGCCGACATTGAAACTATTTTTGTGCTGCAGAAGAGGGCTATTCGAGCAATCTATAACCTAAAAGCTGGTGACTCTCTCATAGAGAGATTTAAGGTAATAAGTATAATATAAACAGTTGCATCACAATAAATTTATGAAAATCTCATGAATGTTCTTAAAAATATTGAAATATTTTTAAAAAACAGTGATATTCACAATTTAAATACTAGAAGTAAGAACAAATTAGCAGTACCTTATACTAGGCTTCATAAAATAAATAATTCTTTTAAGGGTCTGTGTGTACGATTTTACAACAAACTACCAATTAATATTCAGAAATTAGATCTTGACAAATTTAAAATCCATATGAAAGAAATACTTTATAAAAAAAGCTTATTATAAAGTGTCAGATTACATAGAAGACAAAACTTGCTTGCTCAAGACAAAACTTGCTTGACAAAACTTGCTTGGCTCTGAACTGAAATGCTCCAAGTACTCCAAAAGCTATTTCTAATTGTCTATAATAAATTTATAGTACCGTATATTTTACATTCAAATCATTATTTTGTCTTTTATGACCTGGTAACGACATATTTTTTTTTGTAAATGTCGTTGCTTCTGTTCGCTGTGGTTTCTTGCGCCCGTTCTTTGCCACAGTTAAAAATGACTTCCTGAATTTGTGGTAGGTTAAAAATTCGGACGATTCAAAGTACATATTTTTGAGTTTGAGTTTGAACTATTCATATAAAATCATTTACCATAAAAATTAAAAAGTATATTATTCTAAACATTATACATACTCATTTAATCAAATATTCGGTACCTTTAATATAGCAATCAATTTAAATAACATGTTTATGAACTAACAATCAATTCCTATAAACATGTATTAAATTGAACACAAAAAATAATCCTTTCAAATCACGTGACCTACAGGAGTAGGGCAGCTAGTATTTCTTATGTCTAATAAAAAAATAATATCGAAATTCAAAGTCATAAATTTCTAACCTATCGCGTGATCTACAGGAGTAGGGCAGCTATTATTTCTGTTGTCTAATAAAAAAAATAACCGCGAAATTCAAGACAATCGTTAAGCTGCGCTTCGCAATTATCTTACAAACCTATCGCGTGACCTACAGGAGTAGGGCAGTTAGCATTTCTGTTGTCGAATAACAAACAATAACCTCGAAATATAAGACAATTGTCGTAGGCCTCGCGACCCCTTGAAGTAGTATGATGATAGGTTACCAGGGCAATGTTATATTATCAAATAATGAATATATCAATTAAAACTTATAAAGCAAAAGTGATTTCAATTGATAAGTTGATTATATAAAACTTATTTGAATTGATCTTTATAATAAAAGGATAAATATGAAATGATAATTAAAATAAATGATTCATATTATGTAAAGCGAAATTCAATCAAAAGAATATTATATTCAATGATTTTATATTAAATAACAATTATAATAAACTATTATTATAATAAATAGAATTATGATAATAGTTGTTATATATATTGTTCATTATGTAAAATTAACGTTATTAAAATGAAAATATATCAAACGTAGTTTTATTAAATGAAGCGCACCCGCTTTATTCATCATCATCACTAGCCGAAAGTCGTGCACTCCTGGACAAAGACCTCCCCCAAGGATCTACAGCTAGCTACTATTAGCTTTAATAATAGATGTTCAAAGTCGCCTAACAATTGTTACAAAATATTACCGAGTTCAATTTGAAATAGCCTGTTTAATTCTGTACACGTTTTTGAGGCAAAAGTTTTGTGTATCGTAGCGATACTGAGTTCTCCGCAGCAACTTCCAGATACGAACAGACCAATATAATTGGATTCCTGGGATCCTTTCTATTGCCGCTCAGCAATCAACAGGGTGCTTATTAGCCGGCTGCTTTCTCAACTGAACGAGAACTATTCCTCCACTATGAAGAATGTTATTTTCAGGGATTCCTGAGAAAAGGTCAAAGTCACTACATCTTAGTAGTAAGCATAGTCTGGTTTGTTTCAAAGGGTGAGTGTTTGGAATTTATGGTAAACTTATCTAAGTTTAAATACCTTTACCAATTCTGCACATACATCCATCAGCATACTTCTATACTGTTGTCGAATAAGTTTCATATTATTTTTTTCGACGCATATTAATTAGTTATGGTTAGGTACATGATGTGTCTTCAGTCTTAATTATTAGTGTTACGTTCTCCCATCACGGTGTTGTTGTAAAATTTTCATTCATAAGCACGAGTTGAGAGCTGTAGAGTAGTTCTAATATTAAATGTAAGTTTACGCTCACTTCGGCTCGTATAGCGGCTTCCGCGTTCCGTGCAACTTTTGATCAAAATAATTCGAAATCGACGCCTGCCTTCATAATTTCCGACAGAGTGGGTAATGAGTTCCGAAACTACTTATCATCAGCAGTTGGTACACCTTCGGCTTATCAAATTGCCTTTAATATTATTCTACTTTGTTATGAAGGCAACTCGATTCAAAATGATATGGCATGGGTAAAGTTGTTCGTAGCGTCGAATGTACCGAAACTAACCGGATCCAAATGCTGCCTGATTGATGAGGTCGCAATGATCCGTGCTGAGTGGCATCATTTGTGTTTGGCAGTTTTACCCACAATTTTATGTGCCTATAAATACAGATAAAAAAAAACCATTTCATAACTACATTATAACCTTATTACAACAGCTTTACTTACCACATTAGAGTCTACATCAGTGTAAAAATAACTATTATAGAAAATATAATTACTTACCAGAATCTATCTTTCAAAAACATATTGTATCCATAAATAAAAGTTTCAATATTTCTCGCGCTGCCCGATGCCCGGATGAAGCCATTCAAGTGAGAATCTGCACGGAAAGGTACTGTATTCAATAAAATACGCTGGAAAATGTACCATTGTGTTTGGGAGCAGATAGCGCCACGCCGCCCGCCGCCCGCCGCCGCGCTAGGACACTATCCGCGCGCCCGCCGTGGAGTAGTAACACCCACTCTTTACCCGTGGTCCCGGTGGGTCGACCCATTACAGGGTCCACGGGTAATTTTTATTACCCGTGGTCCCATGGCACTAGGGATTGTTTCCTGGACTTCTGACTGTATCGATAGATAATAAAAACCATCAGTTACACACAAAGTTTACTCAAACAAATAAAATAATTCCATCCTAAGGAACAAAACATACATAAAATTATAAACATAAAATAATAAAAAACAAAACATACAATTATTCAATTTCAATGCGTAACTTGCATATAATAATTATGTCAAAATTACGGAAGAGAACAAATTGAATAAAGATCCTACTAGTCATGACAACATGACGAATATAGGAAAAAGGTACTCTCTTTGTAATTTGCAATCTCTTTTGAAGTACCTAATATGCTATTACATGGATTTGTATTTAATCTTAAGTTGAAGTTCATGGTTGTAATTAATTTAATATCGATATAATCGAAGTCGAAATATTCATCCAAATGTAATCCCTAGTGCCATGGGACCACGGGTAAAGACTGGTTACACCCGTGCCCGTGGTTACATTACACCACAACAGGGATCAGCTGAACAACTTATTATTAACTAATTATTGGAATGGATAACCTTAATCAAACTTACGATATTAATGTTGGCATCTCTTATTTTTTTTTACAAATGTGAATAATAATGTTGATTAAATTTTTTGATGTATAAACACATAGGTACTTATATAAAAACCTCAGATAATACGAAATAATTGTAAAGTCATCATGGCATGTGGATAATTTTGAAAATTTTATGAATTTAAGCCCGTCAGTTCTGTGAAATCAAGTCCAACAATAATAATTATTGTTAAATCCACTGACGAACTATTTAATGTTGGTGTTTCTGTATCAATACTGTAAAAATCACTAGCGAGTTGATGAGAGTTCTAACTCACTTATTTCACAGCCATTTATGTTAGTGGCGCCATCTATGCATTAGTATGCTAGCGTAAACAGAAAAGCTTAACATACGAGTTGAAACAGATTTCTATTCCGTGGTTGTAAATCTCATGAACCTCTCACGAGTTTCACTATCATTGACCTTTTACACCAATTATCATCATCAGCCTATAAACGCTGGCCCAACGCGGGTTGGTGGGTTTAACGACTGCCATCTTTCGCCGAACACCGGGACCATCGGCTTAACGTGCCTTCCGAAACACGGAGGAGCGAGAGAGGTTTTTAATTTGGTCACCCCAGCGACCGGGCATTTAGAAAAATGCGTAGCGGGAAAGATCGAAAGCCGAACGCGCTAGCCGCTGCGCCATCGAGCTCTCTACATTATTTCATTATTGTAAAATGATTTTTGCGCCTCTTAGTGGCTTATTAAGTAACTACACCCTACACCAGGGTGAACCCCTACTCATGCTATAACGTCCCCTTTTGCTGTGTTTCCACTTTCCGTGCCTCAGGCAAGTGGTTTACGTGGCAGCCGCTAGATGGTGGTAAAAGTAGAGTCAAACCTAAGCTCCTAATTAATAATTACGAGTATGATTTTCTATTACTATTTTTGCATTTTGAAAACGTAAATCATAAACTAAAATACCTGGGTTAATATTAGTTGTGTTGGGAAACTAAATTAGGCTTTTTAGATACATTTGACTTTTACGAACATGTTCATAATTAATCAGTAAAAAAATATTTTTTCAATTATTTGTATTTTCTTAAGTTCATACACAAGTTACCTACACAGACACAATACAGTGCAAAGGTACCTACCAAACAAAAGTTTAAGAGTCGTGCGTGACAAGAGTTAGGTATTCGGTTTATTGACTTAATCCTAATATAACGCGCTTTTGTCACCCAACCGCAGACCGCTGGCCCCCCGGGCTGCCCCCGCCTGGCCCGCGTTACGAGATCATTAGTAAACGTCACGCGCCTGACATCCGACATGTCCCTCTAATTAGGAGCGAGTCGATAATTAACGACTATCAATCATACGGCCTTTGATTATACACTCTCATACAATATTTACATTTCTATCGTCATCAGTCTAATCACTTTTTATTTTAGTTTTTTAACGAGAACATAACCTTACCTGCTAGTAAAATCTGAGCCACTGAATTTACCACCTGTTTGGAATTTGCATTCAACTGAGAAGAGCTGGCAAGAAACTGAGGAGGATTTTAATTTATTTATCTTAATAAGCAAAATATAAATTTTATTCAACAGACAAACAAGTACCTACTGTGTTACTGCTGGGACTTGGTGACACAAGACACTCTATACTGGGTGGAAAAAAACACAGTGGTTGGAGGAAAAGTACCCTTAATAATAATGATAGCAAGTTTTACTGAAAGGAAATTTTCCTTTATTTCCAAAAATAATTAAAACTGCATATAAAGATTTTTGAAAAATCACCTGCTTGAGCCGGGAATCGAAGCGGTGAAATGTGAAAAAAAAACATATATTTTATGATACCAACCGAAAGAGTCATTCTTAAGGATCAATTTATTTTACCCAACATAGTATCTTAAATTAAAGAAACACCAAGAAAAATAATGTTTTTATTGTAAAGCTTACTTATATTACTATCTAAAGAAAATAGTTCACTTAACTTGTGAATTTCTTAAAATGAGACTCATTTTCATGTATGCACAGACGTGTTCTTTAATTTATTTTAATTTAAGATACTATGTTGTAGTACTTATATAAAAGAAAATTGGTCCTTATGAATGACTCTTTCGGTTGGTATCATAAGATACAGGATGTTTTTTTTCACATTTCACCGGTTCGTTTCCCGGCTCAAGCAGGTGATTTTTCAAAAATCTTTAAATGCAGTTAAAGTTATTTTTGAAAATAATGGCAAATTTTACTGAAAGGAAACATTTTCCTTTCAGTAAAATTTGCCATTATCAATATTAAAGGTACTTTTCCTCCAGCCAGTGTTTTTTTCCACCCTGTATACGGTTACAAAACCCTCGATCATTGAAATCAAGGCGCATCGCTACAATTGACGGGTATTGCACACACACGACTATCCCCGAGGGTTAGCCAGAGACCGGGGTGACACCGCGAGACAGTGCCACTGCCACAGCGCGGGTTTCACCAAATGACAACCTGCACATGTGCTTAGCGTGACAGGGGGAGAGCCCCCTAGCGTCCTATGCTGTTGGATGTATGTGCAGTTTTTGGTTACGACACCCCCCGGGGAGGGTTTGGTCGGTAGTATTCTGTTAACATGCCGCCACCACAACGCTCATGGGTATTGGCGTAATTAATTAATTAAATACAATAAATAATGTACGTATAAACCTATAAATGAAAATAAATAAATTGTTCAAGATTTATAAGGGTTCAGCAGTCATTCACAATAGTAAAAATAATAAAAATGAGCACCAGGACAGAACAGAATTATTTATTTTTACCTTAAAGGCTTTCGTAATTAGAACACAGTTAAATAAATAAAACAAAAGTTTTATTTCGGACAAGTAACATCCATATTGTGTTAGTAATAATGAAACTTAAAACTATGTTAGTACCTACATTGAATTTGTATTGAATTTATTTAGATTCTAATGAGGTGTTCGATAAATATTTCCGAATACAGTGGGCTAAAATTGGGGCGTCCCGCTTTATCGCGTATAATGTGCCATTTATGATATGTACATCCAGTCATATCGTCAGGTATATTCACAAGTCACAAGGCACAAACGCGCATATTTTGGCGTGTAATTGAAATTGACGTTAGAGCAGGCCCATCACACTGACGTAATACAACCATGTTCATTAATGAAACAACCTGGCGGTTCTTGCATTGGATATTAAATGGCATTTGGATCGTTTAGGCATTTATATTTATGAGTACAAGAAAGCTTACTGCCGCAATTTATTTTATAAGCTCTAGGAACATTATAACAACACGAAATAGTATTCCCATTCGATATCCAGCAGGCAATAAGTACTTATTTCACATTAAGTGCGGCAGCTGTCGGCGCGGGCAATAACTGCTCAAACATAACTTAATTGAATTACTTACGGTTCATTTACGTATTGATCCGCGGTATTTGAGCGGTAGTTGGGGAATATTCGCTCGTGTCGAGTGCGCTGGGTCAGTCTGGTTCGATGGAGTGGGCGTGGGGAGGGTGGGAGCAATCGTGCACGCATAATCGGCCTCTGTCAGTTGCATTCACAAACGTTTGGCCTAATGTGACGTTCACTCTACTTCGATTTGCATAGATTTGTTAGGTACTATCAAATTAAACGTAGTTGATAATGGAGTTGGCTATTTTTTACTATTTATTTACTTGCTAACAGAATGGATAACTGTCGTGGCCATATCGTAATATTGGCCATATCATGAGATTCTCGGCCACATTATGATTAGGTTAGGTTGGAACATGATCATTTCATGAAATATTTTGAACATTTCATGATATAGCCAATTATACGATATTGCAACGCAAAAAAAATAATCGCCAATTTCGGCAAAAGTATTGTTACGAATAAAATATAATAAATTCATTAATAATTATTGGCGCAACACTTATCGCAGGAAAGTGTTCTGTAAATAAAGTTGTAATAAAAATTATTCTCGCCGATTGCACGCACAAAGCACCGCCATTTTATAGTTGCAGTTGCAGCCTTGCAATGCAAGCCCAATTTTAGGTTACCACATGAACGCTAATACGATAACATTAGTTTTATAAATGAATAATCGATTTCTAGTACCTACTGGAATTAGAGAATGACTTTTACTGATCAAGTGGTTTGGTACAGATTTTATAATAATTCCACTCTAATATTTTGCCAGGCAGGCCGAAGAACGGTAGGTTGTGCTGTGCTCACGTTATGACAATAATTTGGTATTTAAGCTAGGCAAGGCACGAATATAATACTTATTACACCACCTGCCCAGTTTCTAGACAATATTTTAATTACATACGATTCTAAATTAAACCATTATACGAAATAATGTTGTTTTATTTTACGCTAATTAGCAGATTATGGTTTATGTAATCGTATAAGATGGTTTTATTCAGGATCGTATGTAATTAAAATATTGTCTAGAAACTCAGTCAACTCCAATTATTAAGATTATTTTTTTCTTTACACACCCTTAAAATTAAACCTACTTATAAATAAGTAAATAAATTTAAAAAATATGAATTAGTAAGTTAACCTTGCATAAATAAGTAAATATCTTTTCTTACTTAGTTATTTTAGGAAGAAATATTATTTTTTAAGAATTTTAGTAACAAAATCACAATATTACGCAGCATGCTAGAAATGGCATGTTTGTACAATTTGCCCCAACTTTGTTATGTATGGTATTTAATTTATTTTGGGTATGAAATATTTAAATAGGAATTCATTTATTATTATAGCTAATGTCCACGCCAGGCCAAAGCACCCTAACAAACTGATCAATCCCTATTGATTTTCAAACTGCGACGATCGGTACTAACATTTAAACTTTTTATCTAAAACAGAACGTCACCCTTTTAAAATGTACACTTATTTTGACTTTAGCTTCGACCATTATCACAATACAGGTAGATAAATCTAGTTTATTGCAAATTGATGAATGTGTTGGGGGTATCAGGTTCGCATGGCTGTACTCGTCGCTCTTTGAAGCTGACTGGAATTTAGTACAATGTGAAGCACAAATAATCGTGAATTCGTGATCGCGAACAGTGCCGTAAACAAGTGATATAGAGCAGAGTACGTAGGAGTCTGCTCTTGCATTATGTACTCTGTTGGGTGCACTGCCAGAGCTGTCGAAACTAATGTGATTTTAATAAAATTTGTATAAAATACAAATTTGAATAAAATAAAGTGTTTTTATCGGTTTAGAACTATTTATTACTTTAATGTTACTTATAGGAGATTCCAACTATAAGACTGTTAGCTACTTATTATGTTAGATTGATAATGAAATATGAGACTTTAAAAAGCTACTACTACTCCCTCAGATTACGGAGAATCTAATTTTATTTTTGGAAGCTATATCTGAAGATCACTTACCTAGATTGTCCTAGTATCGAGTCACTACACCAAGATACTCACTTTTTTAAAATATACAACTTCAGGCAGGACACTTTTCATTTCGTGATTGGTCTAATAGCTTTGGTGGCCTCTTTGGACAGCTACAAATTTTTTATAGGTCTCCGCAAGCGCTGGCCGCACTGATAAACTGTCCTAGACATATTTCATAGAGACCTGCACTTGGCTGGTACAAAGCGATGAAAGTTATCCAGAGGTTAATCTGAAACCATTAGAGGAACGGTGGGGGGAGGGGGGGCTGCAATTGGAGTGCTAACTGCTGGCCGTAAACGGAATGACGCCTTGTTCTGGACGGTCCATCGCTGCGGCGGAACAGGTCACAGGAGAAGGCGGATCGACTGCTAGAATAAATAATGTGGCTAGAAGAAACCGCAAAAAACTTCAAGAGCTGATCAGGTCAAGTGTTTTAAACATGACAAAAATTACAAAAAAGAAATACGTGCTTTTGTAATTTTTAGTTAAAAAATTCATTCTGATAATTCTAATTGGATAGTCTTTGAGTATCTAATATATTTTAAAGCAATAACATAAGAAAAATACGCACATTTCGTAATAGGAAAAAAAATGGTCTCATTGCAGGCTAACGTAGGTACTTATCGCCCGGCTGACGCGGACGGGTCAACAGACGATTGGGTCAACGACCGGCCGCTGCTCGCGCGTTGTAAATAATCGTTATTTTTAATTGTTCTTCATTTTTTTTTCTTATGTTAGTGCTTTTAAATAAATGATATACACAAAGACTCTCTAATTAAAATTCACCAAATGAATTATTTAATTAAAAATCAAAAAGGAATATTTCTTTTTTGTCTGTTTTGTCATGTTTAAAGCACTTGACCTGACCAGCCCTTGAATTTTCTTGCGGTTTCTAGCCGTCGCCTTGTAGATTATTCAATTTTGCCTACAAAAAATTGAGCACTTATGCAAATCTCTAGGCCGCCGCCGCCGCGGCATCGGCTCTTGGTTTAATGCTCTAAGGCTCCTAAGTCTATAGGGCGGGAGACCTTGTGCTGGGAGCAGCTGTGAGATGTAGCGATGTATATCTATTAGTAGTAAGTTCATATGTATCGTGTATGTTATAAATATGTTAACCAATTATTAAAATATATCATTATACTCGCGGCATTCAGTCGTTTCACTTTAATCTCGGGTCCCCTCCTTACATGGCGACCCTGCCGAAGTTTCGGGTAGCGCAGTTCACGAGAACTGACTAATATGGACTGCTTTGTAAAAACATTGGCTTAGTAACAGTGCTGGAGCATGCTCTAATAATGAGTGGGAAAAAAACTTTGTGCTCGTCGGCCGATCGGAACGCGCGTGTATTCTCTATAGTAAAATGGGAAAGCAACAGTCGAAGGAAATTGTGATTGCCCAAAATGCGGCAGGCGGAGGAGAAAATGGGACGCATCTGACGGATCTGAGTTACCATTTATCAACGGCCAATATTTTGACCACAATTATTATTGGCATTGCGGCCCTTGTTATGCTGTACTTCGCATTTCGCATTTATCGCAAATGCCACCTGCGATGGGTGCGTAAGGAGGGGGCACCCATCGCAGGTGGAGGTCCGTTCCATGGTGGTACGAACAGAGGTTCGTTTCTGCGACGTCGTCCATACCCGATCCCGACATATCCGGATGTGAAAATTGCCGATTCCAGGATGTGAAAGTGAAATTGGTGAAATTGTGGTGTACCTACGATACGGCGGCAAAATGCGAGTTTGATTGGACAAAGTAGTTATACTCGTAATACTAAAATTTATGTAATCACCATAGGAGTAAGTATGTCAAAGGAATTGTAACTATAAGGAACGTAATATTTTATTACTATTTGTTATTGACGTATTTTATTCATTATAAATGTGTAATGTAGGTTTTTTATTTTTATATATGTCTAATTCATTATAAATCTGTAACGTAATGTTTAATGGAAGAATTTTTAAATAATCTGTATCAAGAATTATTAGGAGTAAGAACTTATTTAATTAAAATTGGCGCTTTTCATAGGAAGGGTGATTATTTTAAATAAAAAATTAAATGAGGCCAAGTCAATTGTTAAGCAATATAATACTTATGTAGAGAATATTAAGAAAATTCCTAGAGATGAGAATATAGAGAGTTGTTTATTAGGATTTTGTGATAGATTTAATGATCATTTTTCGGAAATTGTAAGTTTGTGTCAGGAAAAGGAAATTATAAACATGGCGAAGTTTGACCTAAAACTTGCTTTGAATTTATTACCTGTAATGACGACGGAGGATAATTTTATAATTCAGCAGTTAATCGATGGGATTGAATATTATAGTTCGGTGATTGACACTGAATCACAAAGTAATTTGATTTCATTTGTTTTAAAGAGCAGGCTTTCGCAAGGTGCAAAGTTAAAATTATGTCAAAAATATGATAAGATTTGTGATCTATTGCAGGATATGAAACGAATTTTATTGCCCAAAAAGTCCGCTGGTTCTTTACAAAAACAATTATTAAATTTAAGACAAAATGATTTATCTGTTGACGAATTTGGGAAAAGACTTTCTGAATTATTTGTTGACCTCACGATTTCACAATCCGAAGGTGATTCTGTAAAATATGACGTTCTAAAGTCGATTAACGAGAAACAGGCGATAAGACAGTTTAGTGATGGATTGCGAAATCGCCGAATCAGCACAATAATTTCTGCCAAAACCTTTGAAAATTTGAAGGATGCTGTTCAAGCAGCAGTCGATGAGGACTGTACCACAGTAAATTCAAATGGTGAAATTTTTTCAATGAGAACTTATAATAGAGCCAATTACAACAACAATTCCAGGCCACACATGTACAGACGGCCAGCAAGGCGAGGCTACGGTAGAGGTGCGTATAGCGGAACTCAGTCAAGCAGCTACGGGGTGCCCGGCCGATGGTCTCAGCCGCGAGCGGGACCGCGCCAGTGGGCCGAGCAGCAGCCCTGGCAACAACGACCAGCATTCTCACCGCGAGGCAACCACCCTCGTACACGGGCGTACTCCAGAGGTAACCTTTTTACAATACTAATCGCGTTCATAAGTCATATTAAGGACATATTCGAATGTGCGATAATGATGAATCGCAGCCCGGTACATCAACGAGTGAAGAAAACTGTGAAAACCAGTTTTTTCGGAACTACGACTTATAATATTTTGGCTAGCGACAGTAGTTTTTGTGTAGAAATATTTGTACGTGACTCGCAACTATTATGGAGTTGGTTAGTTGACACAGGCGCTTCTATTTCAGCGTTAAAGTATAAACATGTTCTAGATTCCAACATCCCGATTCATAAGGAAAACATTGTCATTAATGGTGTCGGAGGCAAAGTCAATGCAATAGGATACACAAGTTTTATATATTTGAGACGCTTCCATGTAAGGCGCACGGACTTCTAGGGCAAGACTTTTTAAGTAAGTACGGATCAGTCATTGACTTTAACAATAACTTGTTATCACTAAGGTATGATGGAAAGGAAATTGTTTTGAAATTAATTAGTATACACGAGTATTTATTGAAATTACCAGCTAGGTGTGAATCTATACACTACATTAATACAAATTAAACAGGCGACTGCGTTGTATGTACAAAAGAAATACAGGAGGGTATTTTCGTAGCGAGTAGCTTAGCCTCTCCGAAAAATGGGAAAATACCAATACGTATTTTAAATACAACTAATACGGACATAACCTTATCTGAGATAAATATTAACATTGAAAGTTCCAAAAAGTACGACATTTGCACGTTTAATCAAAATGCGAAAAATGCATCTCGCGTAAAACAATTGTTTTCAAAATTAAATTTAAAACATTTAAATAAAGAAGAAAAAAGTAGTATAGAAAGTTTATGCGCGAAATATTCCGATGTTTTTTATTTGGAAGGGGACACATTATCTAGTACAAACATTTATCAGCATACGATTAAATTAAAACAGGGTACACAACCCATTTATTCGAGACCATACAGATTACCGCATTCCTTAAAAGATGAAATTAATCAACAAATTGGTAAAATGTTAAAAGAAGGTATTATAGAACCATGTCAAAGCGAATGGTCTAGTCCAATTTTGCTAGTACCAAAGAAACCTGATGAAAATGGGAACAAAAAATGGCGTTTGGTAATCGACTATAGAAAACTTAATGAAAGTATTCAAAATGATAAGTTTCCACTACCAAATATTACCGAAATTTTAGATTCTTTATCCGGTTGTGTGTACTTTTAGCATTTAGATTTGCACCAAGGCTATTACAACGTTAGTCTGGATCATGATTGTAGGAAATATACGGCATTTTGTTTTGGGCAGTTTCAAATGACACGAATGCCAATGGGCTTAAAAACTAGTCCAAGTTCGTATTCCAGAATGATGACCATGGCAATGTCTTACATACGAAAAATGCTTAGTCTATCAAGATGATCTAATCTGTTTTAGTCGCGATTTGAATAGTCATGTTAAAAAATTACAAGATATTTTCGAAAGACTGAGAAAAGTTAATTTGAAATTAAATCCTTTGAAATGTGATTTTTTAAAGAAAGAATTGCTTTACTTAGGTCATGTGGTTTCACCTGAAGGAGTGATACCAGTCCCAGGAAAAATAAGTGTTGTTCAAAATTATCCCATTTCAACAAAAACAGACGAAGTCAAGCGTTTCGTCGCTTTCGAAAATTATTATAGATAATTTGTTCCTCAGTTTGCTGAAAAGGCTTATCATCTTAATAGACTTTGTAGAAAAAACATACCCTTTAGTTGGGATGAAAATTGTCAAAAATCTTTTGATATGTTAAAACAAAGTATTATATCTCATCCAGTCTTGCAATATCCTTATTTTTCCGAAAAGAATCAGTTCATATTACAGACAGACGCTTCCAGCTACGCAATAGGTGCAGTTTTATGCAATTCGGATGGTAGACCTGTAGCGTATGCTAGCCGAAGCTTGAATACAGCTGAGAAAAAGTATCCAACTATTGAGAAAGAGCTTCTCGCAATTGTATGGGCAGTTAAACATTTCCGCCCCTACTTGTACGGTCGCACTTTTAAAGTTCAGACCGACCATAAGCCTCTCATATCTTTGTTTGGGATAAGAGACCCCTCCAGCCGGTTAATGAAATTTCGATTAGTATTGGAAGAATACGATTTTATAGTTGAATATTTAAAAGGAAAAAACAATTCGGCAGCGGACGCGTTGTCGCGTTTAACTATTACATCAGAGGAATTGAAAGATATTAGTCAAAATTCAATTAATGTAATGACACGAGGTCAGAAGGCGAGGCAAGCAATAGGTACTACTGATTTTAGGGATAATCGGCTTGTTCAACCGAGAGTTGTTGAAATTCAGTGTAAGCCTAAGTATTTCACGGAGTTACGTTTTACCACGGATAAGGAAATAAAACGATATCGTAATTTAAATATGATAAAATATGAGAATTATTGTTTTTGTTATGTTGAAGCTATGAATACAATTTTTATTAATCCAGTATCTCGATCACAACTATCGCCAGACGAATTTGTGAGAAAACTGAGTAAAATATGTAAAATGTTGAGAATAGAAGAAGTATACTTTCTAAAAAATGACAATAACAATATTTTTATAAAGAAAGTAGTTAATGAGATACAAAAGATAAGCTCATGGTCCGGACCATTGTTATGTATTTTAAAAGGTGTTGAGAGAATTGATAATAAAGATGACCAACGTGTGATTTTAAATGACTTCCACCTCTTGCCCACAAGTGGCCACGCGGGCATTAGGAGGATGATAAATAATATTAAAAAATATTATTTCTGGCCAGGTCTTGAAGTCGATATAACAAAATATGTCAAAATGTGTGATAAATGTCAGAGACAGAAACACTCGTCTCATCACACAAAGCAACCAATGGTTATTACAACTACTGCAAACACGGGGTTCAAGAAGATTTTCTTAGATTTGGTGGGTCCTTTAGATAAAGATTACTATAATTATATGTATATCCTAACAATACAGTGTGAATTAACTAAGTATATAGAGACATTTCCTTTATACTCGAAAAATTCTGTAGAAGTAGCTAAGCAGTTAGTTAATAATTTTATTCTTAGATACGGTATTCCAAAGGAGATTGCCACAGATCGTGGAACCGAGTTTTTGTCTGCAACATTGAATGAGGTATGTAAACTTTTACATATCAATAAGCTGCACTCGACGGCGTATCATCATCAGAGCATTGGGGCATTGGAGAATGCACACAAACAAATGGGTAATTACTTACGAATTCAAACCGAAAACCATTCAAATGCTTGGAGCACGTGGCTTCCATTCTGGTGTTTTTCTTATAATACATCAGTGCATAGCGAAACCAAATTTACCCCTTTTGAACTAGTTTTTGGCAAAAAGTGTACTTTACCGTCAAATCTAATTTCAAACAAAATAGATCCACTTTATAATTTCGATTCATATCCGTTAGAGCTAAAATATAGAATTCAAACCTCACAAAAGGAAGCTCGAGATAATTTGATAAATAGCAAAATAAATAGAAAATTAAAATATGATAAAAACGCTAATCCAGTGTCCTATCAGCCGAATGATTTGATTTTACTGAAAAATGAGACAGGAAATAAGTTCCAAGCAATCTACTCGGGTCCTTATAAAGTTGTCAAAGATTGTACTCCTAATGTAGAAATTATTAAAAATAATAAAAGTTACATAGTTCATAAGAACAGAACTAAACGGTATTTCCCAACAGTGTCTGTGTAAATAGTCTATAGTTTTATAACCATTTGTAATGTGTATCTGCTGAATTTATCTATTACTATTACGTACCTATATCTTATGTGTACTTACTCATTTTAATTAAATATGAAATTAAGAACTATTTCGGTATAATTATGTTAAAGAAAAAAAAATAAACTTTCAGTATTTTTTTTTTGTGCACGGTGGAGGTGAGATGTAGCGATGTATATCTATTAGTAGTAAGTTCATATGTATCGTGTATGTTATAAATAGGTTAACCAATTATTAAAATATATCATTATACTCGCAGCATTCAGTCGTTTCACTTCAATCTCGGGTCCCCCTCCTTACAGCTGGCAATATACTCAGCAAGGGCCTTCCTTTTCTCCCTTTTGTTTACATGTTCGTCATGCAGCTCGAGTCATTTGTAGACATTGATTCAGATATTGGTTAGTGCGCATCACGTCACAACCTTGTTTTACTGATGCCTTTGGATCTGGATTCCGCTTACAAAAATACATACATATTCATATAGTCACGACTATTATTACGGAAGGGTTAGTCAGAGACTAGGCAATAAGGGGAGAAAAAGCAGTACTTTAACATAGTCCTCTTTTCACCAAATAGCGTCTGCACATGTGCTCAGCGTGACAGGTGGTGAGCCCATCGCCGCTTTATGTTGTTGGTAGTATGTGCAGTCTTTAGTCCGTTAGTCGCCTTTTACGACACCCAAGGGAAGAGAGGGGGTGGTAGTATTCTTTCACCGCAACGCGATACGGTTATGAAAAAAATACTAGAGTTAAAATGACTACTTGTATTTTAAAATAACAAGAGTTGGTACAAGATAAAGGTTCTATGGGTAAGTAATTATTTCTGGTAGAATACATTATTAAAACCCATTACTCAACAACTAGATTAGTCTAATGTGCCGTTGCCGGAAAGCACAAAGACTGTATTATTTTTTTATTCTTAAAATCGTTTCTCCGTGACACCTACTTACATTCGCACTTAAACTACCTACATACTTCGTAAATAAATATTTTGCTTTTAAGTTTTATTTTTGTTTAATTGACTCGCGTCCCCTAAGATCAAGATAGACAGCTAGAATTTATGGTTAAAGTAAAAGAAATTAATGTCGGTTATGGTTCACTATCATACCGGATTTCGTTAGTAGCAAACTACAACACATACACATCACAATAGTTTCAACGTCTAGTGTTAAACAAATAAACTACATTGTCTGAAATATAAAACTCAGTAGATTATGCTGCTCATTTAAAATAACGCTTACATGCCCCAACGGAGGCGGCGGACATTGCGAGTACAGTTGAGTGGCGATATCCCTGCTAACGGCGACTGCAAAACTCAACAACGACGCGCTCAAACTGCACGGGCCAAGCGAGAGGCGGCCGCGGGTTACCATTTTAATTATTTTTAGTCAACTTTGGAGCTTGTACCCTTTGGTGGTAAATTGGTTCCCAGAGGTCCAGGTTCGACCCCCGGGTCAGGCAAAGTGAGTTTCGGGTTTTTCGATTCATAGCCCAGGTATGTGATCACCAACCCGCATTTCGCAAGCGTGCTGATAAAACCAACACCCATCAAATTCAATGATAGAAGCTTTTGCCCGGCTGTGGGATAGTATATACTCATTATGATCAGTCCGTTTAGTCAACTGCTAGACATAGGCCTTTCTTAACACATGCCAATGGACTGAGTTAAGCCCTAATGTAAAAATGATTTGTGGGATACACGAAGACAGTTTTAAACTTTTAAACAGCGCGCTTCATCAAGCCGAGATGTGTTAATTGCTTCCGTGGAAGTTTCCGCGCTATCGTCAAACTCATTGTCTCTTAATTATTTTTCAGTCCATAATTGATCGTCGGGGCAGAGGATTAAAGTTGCCTCCTCCGAGTTGGCAACTTCAGCTCAGACGCGTAAGCACCGCCGGTTGTGTTCAATCTGCGATATACTAAACTTCGGCTAGGAACTTTACAGGCACTTGCTTATTTTAAAAGACGCTTTAAATAAGTGCGCTTTTTAAAACCCTTTTTTGCTAATAGTCTGGAGTATGCATTCTTATAAACAATTGAAAATTAAGAAAACTTAGGCACAGTGTCCAATGTACAAAATATGCCTGTATACCAACAGCCAGAAACTTCTTCTTTTTTCCATAATTGTAATAGGTGTAGAAAATGCGACTTATTATTAATTGATATTTTATATACCCCAAGTGTGTCTGATTAAAACCGTTATGTTATACTCGTATATACGTATGCACCCCATTCAAATTAATTTAATTTACGATCATAATAAACACACGTCTGTTTAGTTACAACGCAACAGTAATGTGTTACAGTCACAGCTTATGACTGTTAATTTTCACAAATACTGTCGAGTGTAGGTCATACGACTTGATTACCAGCATCGTAATGAGAATCCCGTTACGATTATAATTAATTGTAATCGGTGCGTCGTTTACCGATAATTAGCTGGTTGCGCTCAGCAGCAAACAGCACTCGTGTCAATACTGGTTAATTAATCCAGTGATATTAACCTGCGTGGCACACTTTCACACTAAAATACATTGTTTTTATAATAAAAATAAAGTAAATTACTTACATTGACAAAGTTATTGTTTATTGTATTTAACTGTACATGTCAGTGATGGCTGGTAGGCTCACTATGAATAAATAAAGCAACGAAAACGTATATTGACGATTTAATTAGGTCCCAAAAAAGCATTTTTTATTTTTTCTGAAATTAGTATTCTGCGTTCACTATGCTTTCATTTAAGAGGGTGCCGCGCGATCGCAAAACCTGACATAAGTCTCATAATGAACTTCAAAGCAAAATCAATCATATTGATTTTTAAAGTTAGAACTATTATGCTTTGAAGTTTCAGACCTAGTAATTTGATTAGAGCAATGTTTTTATTCTGCGAAATGTACAAAACCATCACGCGCTTGTGTTAGAAATTAAAATTTACTGTTTTTAAGATGGGGGCGACCTGCGAAATATCAATACAAATATTTTCATGTAAGAATTATTAGATAAAATGTTTTCTAGAAAAAAAAATCAACCAGTCTCAGGAAGCTCGAGTGGGATTCGAACCCACGACCTTTGGATTGCCGGTCCACGGCTCTAACCGCTGAGCTACCGAGACCCCAGAAGACTTGTTGAATTCTTCCTAGTAGTTTGATTTACGCTGCAAGCCAGCGGTATTACGTCACTGTGAAGTCTACCCTCACATTCGAAAGCAATACTATTGCAAGTATTTAACAATCGATAAAGACGTAGTTGCTTATAAATATCTTTATTATTAAAATTTTGCATTCACAATGCTTTATAGATATAGGATAAAATGTTTACTAGAGAAAAAAATCAATCAGTCTCAGGAAGCTCGAGTGGGATTCGAACCCACGACCTTTGGATTGCCGGTCCACTGCTCTAACCGCTGAGTTAGCTAAGAAGAGCTGAGCTAAGAATTTATTGTTTTATGCGTAAAATTAAGAAAGTTGTCGAAAAAGAATGTTTTTAGGAGTCATTCGATGTATGTATTGTTTGTTATTGTTTTAAGAATTTGTTTCAAATTTCAACAAGGCCACGACCTTATGCAATGATCAGGCTAACTTACGGAAGTTCTTTTAATTTATTTAACTGATTCAGCGCATAGTACAAGTAAGTTAAAAATATTAAAATTTTCACAATTTCGTGTAGGATCCCCTTAAATGAAAACATAAAATTGATCTTTGAAATAGAATACCACTGTATGTGGATGGAGCGTTACGGACGAATGAGAGTTAGAAAAGTTGTGGAGGCTGTCGTTTTTCACAAGTGCAGTAATTATTTTTTTAAACAGATTTTAAATAAAAGCTATTTTTGTTCTAAATAAATTTGTAATCTCACTAGTGTCATCTCGAAAGACTTTACGCACTCTAACCAACCCCTAACCTAATCCATCTCATTGCACTTTACATTTGGTTTTCGATTTTTCCTACACATGTAATTGAGAGTTTCTGTATAATAAACGACACTCGGCTACTCACCGAAATGGGTTAATACTCGTGATTGTCGCACGATGCATACGCTATACATATTACATACATAGAATCACGACTAAAGAGTTAGTCAGAGACTAGGCAATGAGGACAGCAAAAGCAGTCTAATCGTCGTCATTCTGCCAAAACCAGTAAAATGCACATTAATGCAATTTGAGATAAATCAATTTGAAAGTTAAATACTTACTAGCTTTCATTAATATTTTTAGATTTCTTCCGATGCATTATTTATCTTTCTACTAGAAGTCAAGACTAGTTGATTCGATTATCCTGATGATAGAAACGGATACAAATAAAAAAAAATCTCTCTCATTTAATCACTTCTGGCTGGCAATTATCAAAAATAGTTAGGTACTTGATAAATTTGAACCTTTAAGTCTATCAATTTGTAATAATGCATAAAAGCAGATATTCATTTTACTATAATACATATGTAGAAAATATTGTGTCAGAAGAACAGAAAAAAAGAGTTAGACATAATTTAAGTCAGTTTTGCCTGACGAAAAAATTAAGGTGTTAGTTATATATAAGTCGTCAACAGATGGCGCTGTGCGTATTTAGATTCGCTTCTGCGTTTCACGCTTTTGAGTGTTCGCGCCATTTTGTATCTGTACATAACTTGTCACTTGTCAAAAGGGTAATAAATGGTGTAACGAGTTTTTTTCTGTGGTTGTGCATTTTAATCTCAAAATAAACTATCTAATAAACATTTTGGTCCTTCGAGCCGGATAAAATATCAATTTAGTGCGGTGTGAGACACGATAGTAATGTAGGTGATTAAATTAAAGTGCAAATACATAATTACTTACGTATTACAAAAAGTGCAACACGTAGTACCTACATCATACGAATTGTTTGCGAGTCCTGTCCTGGTAATCGTAAGTGGTAGTAAATAAGACACACTACAAAGACACAAATAGGCTTATTACATAAAGATGGATAAAGTTGAAGCTTCACAAGTCTGTAATTTCGAGCAAATTGACAAACTCCTAACTAACTACAAAAAGGCGGGAAAAGAAAGGCTGACAAAAGCATTTGTAGAAGCTAGATTAGAAGTAGCCGACAAGTATTGGCAATCATTTGAACAACAACACGACACTTTGCTAACTGCTAACGTCGAATTCAAAGATAAATCAGATTATTTCCGGCGTAACCTCTTTGATGACTGCTTTGACAAATATTTAGATCTTAAAACTCGCATGAAAGAACGACTCAATGAGATTGAAGACAGTAAACGGCCGGCACACATTTCTACAGAACACGACAGTAAAGGTTTCGATCAGTTTCCACTTGCCACTACAAAGTTACCACCTATACAGCTTCCCACATTTTCGGGTGAATACAGGGAATGGTTGTCCTTTAGAGATTTATTCAAGTCGCTAGTACACGAAAATGTAACACTATGTAAAGTTAACAAATGTCAATATTTAAAATCAAGTTTGCGCGGAGAAGCAGAAAGCTTAGTCAAACAAATACAAGTCTCTGACGCGACATATGACATTATATGGAGCATGCTCAACAAACGATATGACAACAAGAGGAGCATTGTTAACACATATATTGGCAAATTGTTAAACCACAAGCGTATACCATCAGAGTCGGCAAAGAATATTCGAGAGCTGTTAGATGCTACAACAGAATGTCTAGCTACGTTGAAGAGCCTGGGATTGCCTACGGACAAATGGGATGATTTAGTTGTATACATTATCATACAGAAGCTTGATTCTGATTCTCATAAAATGTTTGAGCAAAGAATGGAATCGAGTGATCAGTTGCCAACCTGGAATGACCTATCAACATTTTTAGAGTTTAGATTTCGCACATTAGAAGCCATTAAACCTAAAGAATATACTTATCCACACACTAAGATGTTACCACCTACTAAGAGTTTTGCCACTGAGATTAAACCACAATATAAAATTACATGCAGCTATTGCAAAGGAGAACATTATATTCACGGCTGCAAAGAATTTTGTAAATTAGAGCTTACCAATAGAAAAGAGTTTGTACAGAGTAACCAGATGTGTTTTAATTGCCTCAGAAAGGGCCATGATGTCAAATCCTGTTTACAGTCCACTAGTTGTCGAAAGTGTGGCCGCAGGCATCATACACTTCTGCATGGCTATGTCGTACCTAATCAATCTATAAAAAACCAACCTGAAACAGTCACTACACTCAGCGCAACCACAGATAATACCACAAAAAGAGTACAAGTCATATTAGCAACCGCACTAGTCAAAGTGCAGTCACACAGAGATCATAGTCATACACATACGCTTCGTGCACTCATAGACCAGGGCTCACAAGCTTGCCTTATCACCGAAGCAGCATGTCAATTTTTGGGCTTAAAGAGATCACCCGTGCAGGGCACTGTGATGGGAGTTGGATCTTCCACCTCAACCACAAGAGCAACAGTAGAGTTTAATATTAGCTCTCAATACAACCCAAACTTTGTAACAAGAGTCAGAGCATACGTTTTAAAAACATTAACAACATACATACCACAGCATTCACATTCAGTTGATTGGCCACAATTGCAACAGTTACAGTTAGCTGACCCAACATTCCAAAAGCCTGGAAGAATAGATTTAATACTAGGAGCAGATGTGTTCGCTGAGATTTTACAACAAGGAGTTAAGAGACTAAAAACTAACAACAACACACTCATCGCTCAACAAACATCATTGGGTTGGTTGATATCTGGCAATCACATAAATACAAACATTAATAATTCCTGTGAAGTACATGTTCATCACATTAAGATAGAGATAGATTCAATTTTACGCCGTTTCTGGGAGATAGAAGAGCATACTGAAAAGAGAATTATGACTAAAGCAGAGATCCAATGTGAAACACACTATGTCAAAACACATACAAGGTTAGAGGATGGTTCCTACAGAGTAAGAATGCCATTTAATACAAACCCCCCTGACCTCGGAGAGTCATTGACCTTAGCCCAAAAGAGATTCACATCATTAGAGAAAAGATTCAATAAAAATCCAGACCTACATGCAAGGTATAAAGAGTTTATGGAGGACTACATACAACAGGGTCATATGGAACCTGTTTTTACAAAAGACACAAACACAAATATAACAAAAGTTTGTTATATACCTCACCAAGCCGTCATTAATGAACAACATCTTACAACAAAACTGCGTGTTGTCTTTGACAGTTCTGCTAAGACTACTAATGGCAAGTCACTTAACGACAACCTGTTAGTAGGCCCCGCTTTACAAACTGATCTGCGAGATGTTACACTGAGATGGAGAAGGCATCGCATTGTTTTAGTTGGTGACATCCGTCAAATGTTTAGAAGAATCAGCTTGGATGAGAGAGACAGAGACTATTTAAGAATTTTGTGGCGATCCAATACTGATCAAGAGTTACAGCACTTCCGTCTTACTACAGTAACATATGGCACCTCATGCGCACCATACTTAGCTATTAAAACACTCAGACAGTTAGCCGAGGATGAAAGAGGCAATTTCCAAGATCACATAATTGATACAGTGCTACATGACTTCTTCTGCGACGATTTGCTATCTGGAAAAGACACAATTGAGAAAGTAAAAGAGCTAAAAGATCATCTCACATCTTTATTACTAAAAGGTGGCTTCACACTTCACAAGTGGGCTTCAAATTGTAAAGAGATAGAAACAGTAGAACAATCAAACCGCAAAGTCCTTGGAATAAACTGGAATGGGCAATCAGATAAATTTGAGTTAAAAATAGAACTTCCACCCGCCAGTACATATGTAACAAAGAGAACAGTGTTATGTGATATAGCTAAAATCTATGACCCAGCTGGATGGTTAGCACCAGTTGTGGTCACTGCAAAGGGCATGCTACAAAAACTGTGGATAGACAAAGTAGATTGGGATGAACCCTTACCTGATTTATTATTACAAGAGTGGTTGACTTACCGCAATCAGCTGATTAACATGCCTACAATAGAGTTGAACAGATGGGTTGGTATTACTGAAAACACTGTCAAAGTGGAACTGCATGGATTCTCAGATGCTTCCACCATTGCATACTCAGCTGTTGTTTATTGTAGAGTCATAACACCTGAAAACACTATAGTCACAATGATTGAAGCAAAATCAAGAGTCGCTCCAGTTAAGCAAATATCACTCCCCAGATTAGAGCTCTGTGGAGCTGTATTACTAGCAAAACTACTACATAGAGTAATGCAAGCTTTATCAATTTCAATCCAAGATACTTACGCATGGACAGATGCAACTATTGTTCTTGCCTGGTTGCAACGGTCACCTAGTTACTGGACTACATTTGTTGCAAATAGAGTGACTGAAATTACAAACTTGATAGACAAAGAGAGATGGCATCATGTTGCCTCACAAGACAATCCTGCTGATGTTGCCTCCCGGGGGATCTCTCCTGCAGACTTACCTGATCACCTGCTGTGGTGGCATGGGCCTCCTTGGCTTCGTGCACCCAGTACTTTGCCTTTAGAGAAGGCAAGCTCCATGGAATCTACAGACCTGGAAAAAAGAGTGTTAGTTAATGTTAATACAGTGCTTAATATCAGTGAAAGTCAATCTAAAAGTGAACAGTGTAGAGACATTAGTATCTTAGAAAAATATTCTACATTGAGTAAATTAATCAGAGTTGTAGCATTTATTTTAAAATTTTATAACTGTATTAAACATAAATATATAAATAAAAAATATTTGCTATGTCCTAAATACCTAACAACATTTGATATCAATATTTCACTAACTACCCTAATTAAAATGTCTCAAGAAAACAGTTTTAAAAAGGAAATAGAGTTTTTAAAATTTAAAGTTAACAAAGAGAAGTGTAAAAATCTATTTAAATTAAATAATGGTAGAAAAATTGTAAATTTGAATCCATTCATTGATAAAGAGAATGTGCTTAGAGTTGGAGGTAGAATTTGTAATGCTAACATAGCATTTAATATACAACATCCTATTATTTTAGCAAAAGAATGTAATCTTTCTTATTTAATTGTTAAAGAGTCACATTATAAAACTATGCATGGCGGAGTTCAATTAATGTTGAATTTCATAAAATGTAAATATCATATAATTAGAGTTAAGTATCTTGTGAAACAAATTATTCGAGAGTGTACTTCATGTTGCCGACATTCTGGAAAAACCAATATACAATTGATGGGCGACTTACCTAAGCATAGAGTCACACCGCAAAGACCTTTTAGTACCAGCGGCGTGGACCTGGCTGGACCTGTAACACTAAAATTGTTTAGTGGTCGCGGTTCAAACAGAACCCAAAAGGCGTATATTGTTTTGTTCATCTGTACAGCTGTTAAGGCAGTTCACCTAGAGTTAATTAATAGTTTAAGTTCAGAAGCATTCTTAGCCGCATTCAGGCGTTTTACAGCTCGTAGAGGGCACTGTCACAAACTAATAAGTGATTGTGGCACTAATTTTATTGGTGCGAGTAAGCAACTTAAAGAATTACATGTAAATAGCGTAAAAAACTTACCTGAGGAATTGGCTGCCCTGTTAGCTCAGAATGGTACTGAGTGGCAGTTTAACCCTCCTAGTGCACCCCACATGGGTGGGTTATGGGAGGCAAATATAAAGTCTGTTAAAAGGCATTTATGTCGTGTTCTAAATGACACTAAACTTACCTTTGAAGAATATTATACATTGTTGTGTCAAATAGAGTCCTGTTTGAACTCTCGTCCATTGACCCCTACTAATGATGATATTGCTACTGCAATAACTCCAGGCCATTTTTTAATTGGAGAACCACCTATAGTAGTACCAGATGAAAATTTGATAGATGTTAAAATTCCTTATTTAAAGCGCTGGTTATATCTGCAGCAAAAGTTGCAGTATTTTTGGAAGAGGTGGAGTCAGGAGTACTTAGTAAATTTGCAAAATAGACAAAAGTGGACAGGAGTTCAGACAAATATCTCAGTGGGTGATGTTGTTTTAATAAAAGATGACAGATTACCACCTGCTAAGTGGCTTTTAGGTAAAGTTTTAGAAACCTATCAAGGTTCTGATGGTCTTATTAGAGTTGTAAGTGTAAAAGTTAAAGATATGGTCATTAAACGACCAATTCACAAGCTTTGTTCATTGCCTGTTTAAAGTATATTTTTTGTGATTTGTGGAGTAGTTACTTTATAATTCTATGTTAGTTAGAGTAATTTGTATGGTACTTTTTTATACTTTGGTTTATTAAAAGGCCTTAACGTCCTTTGGTGGGCGATATGTTAGTTATATATAAGTCGTCAACAGATGGCGCTGTGCGTATTTAGATTCGCTTCTGCGTTTCACGCTTTTGAGTGTTCGCGCCATTTTGTATCTGTACATAACTTGTCACTTGTCAAAAGGGTAATAAATGGTGTAACGAGTTTTTTTCTGTGGTTGTGCATTTTAATCTCAAAATAAACTATCTAATAAACATAAGGATTTTTCATTTATTATTTTTATACTCATACATTTTTATTAGGTACATTTTATATACATTTTTCTGCACACAATATCGAAACTATTGAACGGATTTGTATGAAATTCAGTAAGTAGATAGATAAGGCAAATGATTAACGCATAGGCTGCTTTGTAATACACTGCTGGACATTGCTATTAAACTATTGAGCTTGTTTAAAAGAGCGATGTAAATAATTACTTGGTGATCGAGTTTCAACATTTAATCGCTTTTGGCTGGAGAGACTTTATATAATAGAACATGTAGTAACTTTAGTCAAAAGTAATTAAATGCATTTAATCATTTTTTTCACAAAATCATTATTTTATCTTGCATATTAAGGGCGCGGGCCAAAATGAGTTTAAGTTAATAATTTAATTTTTGCGGACGTATGTTATTAAAGTTTTCAATAAGTAAATAATTTTCCAAAAATGGCTAACGGCATTTGAAATACTTTTGCAGAATAAATTATCTGTGGACCTACTCCAGTGCGTAAATGAGAAAATCAATTAAATGTGTTTAACAATATTTAGCAAGCGTAATATCGTTAGAGTGACGTCGGAGTGACGTCCGGAACGACACAAAGTTGTGACACTGTGTCTGTTTTTACTACATTTAAAAATACTTTTACGCGCTGAATCGGTTTATAACCATATACGTTTTGTTCAAGTTGTGTTTGTGAGTCTGTGCAAGTGTGGGAGTCTGATTTCATCTGTGTTTCACTAAGAAAACTTCGATTTTAATCAGCGGTTCAATCGTGTTTCTATTTTGTGGTGGGTATCCGGGAAAAATCTTTTCATTCTCAACCCACTTACCGATTTAGAATTCACGCCATCTATCTGGGAGTAGCGGCATCGCGATAGCAAAGACATCTAGCGGATAACTGCGTCGACTTCGTGTACACGGTGTGGTGGTTCGAGCCGTGTAGTGATCGTCTAATATACTTTATAAGAGTATCTAGTATACTTTGCCAAATACAGAGATCCAACATCTTAGGAGAGCTAGACTATCTTGATTATTTTGCTTCCAATCAAGTCGATTGCACATGTCTATACCAGTACATTAGACCGAACGAACAGTGACCATACATCTTTCCATTCCACCTAGCTTGCTCTAACTAATGGCGAGTCTCGGCCTTCTATGACGCCTAGATAAATTTTCAATCTTAAATAAATCTAAGAGCACATAGTAAGTCTGATGAGTGATTGAATAGAGTTGATTAAATGCGTTACAGACTAGCCATAGCAATTGTTAAGATTGCGTGGAAAGGTGTATTGTACCTGTAGGATTTGTGATCCTCCGCCGGAAAGCCAGCCAGGCGAATGTCGGGGTACCTACACAGCTGACGCTGAGCGCGCTGCTGACCGAAGTCACTTTATGGGGACAACTGACCTGTTTTACCATATACGCTGCGAAGCGTGTTTCATGTCAATTTTGCATGGCGCTGAGCGCTAATTATGAGTGATGGCGTTTTCGCATCTTTTTCCCCTTTGTTTTACCATGGTTTTATTCTCACTCATTGTTCTATGTATATATATCATATCATATGTAAATGATGAGTTAGTCTCGTCAGACTATAGAATGCAAGGTCAGTTGAAGACGGGACGTGTATATGTGACAACCCCAGCTGCCGCAATCCCGTCACGATCATGTACTAGTTTCAATTTTTTGAATTCAGGCTTCACATTATAGCGATTGCCTTACTAGCAATAAAACAAATATGACCACTCCCCCATAAAACATTGCAAAATCTCTGTATTAGCCCTACATGACCCTACCTCCGAGCCTACATCCTAGCTTATTTATAATAAATATTACCTACCGTTACTTACTATCCGTCGGATGTCTGCATCTGCTCTCCATCTGCTCAACTCTGCATCTAATCTGCTATTGTCTATCAACTCTAATGTGACTAAATGTTTCTGTTCTCTAATGATACCTGTCTCACTCTCTAGTTAGACTGGATACAAATGTGCAGTTGTCGTAGGCTAGATATAGTGGCTAGCCCGAATTAAACCAGAGTATCAAAAATGATTGCTCATCTAGAATAATTAATAACTTTACGTCTGTATGTCTACAAAGATTAAGTCTACAGTCATCTATTCACAAGTGGCTAGTGAAACAAGGCTTGTTTATCTAGAGAACAAGCTTGAGTAACTAGTGAAACAAGGATTATAAGTTTAAAGAATTAAGCCAAGAACAATAGAGATAATAATCGTGAATGCTAGACTGCATTTGATTGACAAGATCATGTTAATTCTCACTATTACGATATACAAATCACAAGTATTTATCTCTGCTGTTCCTTGCGTTGTAGAAATCAATTGAAATAAAATAAAACACAAGATTATGGTAGATAGCTTAATTTATTCTACCTCGATGTATTTGTTGATTTATTATTTATATTTGTTGATTTATCGATTATTTATTTAATGATTTTTTTTATTTAGTTGTGTTTGTTTATCTCATCACTTATTTAGTTATATGATTGTTTATTTAACCATATATTTATCTACTCATCTAAATATAAAATTTCGAAACTCTTTCATTATTTATGCCTTGTAAAGTCTTTAGATTAAAAGCTTTATATTATAACCATCATTAGGTCTTACTGCCTCTTTTCTAGAATTTACTTTCAAACGTAGTCAAACCATTTACGGTCTACTCCAAATCATTTTAGCTTTTACTCATAAGGTAATTAGCTTTCACTCTCAAGATAATTAGATTTATACTCTCAGGATAATTAGCTTTTATACTCACATCATTTGAACTTACACTCAAGATCGTTAGTGGTTTTCACTCAACAATCGCTAGTGTTTTATGTACAATTAATTAAATTTATAGACAATAATTAGACTTTCTAAGGCCAATCGTTAGTTCCTAGGCCATCGATTAATGGGAAAAACAACGATTAGAACAAAAAAAACCCTAATGGGTTTTTTTTTGTTCTAATCGTAATTAGGACGGCCTAATGGCCGTCCTAATTAACATTTCATAATGACTAATCATGCAAAGCAATGTACATTAGACCGAACTTAACTTTCTCGACACACACAGGTATTTTAATCTCTCTAGGTTGCATGTAATTTATTAAATAGGGCACACATAGATTTCATATATGTCTCGTAGTTCAATTGGTAATTGCAGAGGCGGATTGACTATGTCAATACAATAATTAAAATGACCCTTGGATCGTTTTTATGCAACATGTTATTACAATTAATATGACTATAATTATTACTATCGTTAGTTCCAGGTAATAGCTCCGCAAAATCGGATGCCAATAATCTACGTTAACATAGTCCCACACTGAATAAAATTATTTACCCTTTTAGATAATTATTATATACAATTCAGTTATCACTCTTATCAATACTGTGTCGAGAAAGCTAACAAAAGATATCTGGTGAATTTAAACATTAATAAATCTAGAAAATATCTACTTTACCGGTATGATGTCGCTGTGTCTCGAACTACCTATCACTTTATTTACTTTTCCATTTACTAAACGCAATTCTAAGGTGACTGATTCTATATAAAAGTACTATACGACAGTAATTCAAAACGTGTCGTTTCGTTGTGGTCCCCGTCCTCGGTCGCCCAAGGCTGAATCCAGAATCTCCCCGTCTACCGAGAGCTCTCCGCTCGCAGTCTCCGCCCTCGCCCCGCTTAACCGTTCCTCAGTGTCTGAAACCAAAACCCTTACCAGTAAATGGCTCCACCGATTGGCTTATCTTAATGTGTGAGTGTCTGCAGTGCAGCGATGCACCCTAAAGTTTTTTATATGGGTGTCAACAATCACCACGTAGGGTTTTAATTTTTTTCCCCATCGTCTTCATATTTTCAACTAAATCTTTAAGAGTTTTTGTCCAAAAAAAAGGTTCATTTTTGTTATCTGGAATTCTTTGAATGTAATTCCCGTCCCGCTTAATGACCGGCAATAATTTGTAACCTTTTTCGCATACTGACAAACGGCCTTTTGTCTAGGGATATTTTATTGCTCAGTTTTTAGTTTTTACGCCATGGACACAAAAAAAGTGTTGGCACTTTATTGCTTAAATATGTAGAATTTTTAAATTTGTAAACCCTAAACCATCCTCTTAAACGTAGCTAATTCTTAGGAATTCGCTTGCACGTGCTTACATCGTCGTTGCAATGTTTTTTCCCACTTATTAAATATAGTTTTATTTAATTCATACACGCGATGACCATCTCAACGGACTCAAGGGTGCAATCGGGTGGAGTAGACTTTGCTGTGCTGCTTTTAAAAAGCGTGCTATTCTAATCTTGCTGCTTCGTTGCTGTGTTGCTATTTGAACGTAATATAAACATCAGGGGAGGCTCGCGGCGCCACTGACGCAATATAAATTATATTCATTAAGCACTGATAGTGCGCGGCCGCAGATGAAATATTGAGCAGTTTCACAAGCGTCATTTTTCTATATCCATTGGCGAAATGGTTAACTGTGGCGCCTGCGGGAAATATCTCCCGGCAGCCGGCGGTGCTGCCTGTACAGCGTGCCCTTCAAAATACCACAAAGCTTGCCTTAATATTTCGGACAAGGCACATATTAGTAAGGACTGGGTTTGCCCGAATTGTAAGAAGAATAGTCGTAGGGGTGACAACAGCCACACGCCGGTTAAAGCCATCTGCAGTTCCCCGCCGCCATCCGATTCTGCTGCGTCACCTCAGGCTGATGCGAATAGCGATGAAATCAGGGAGGAGCGCTGGTATCGGGAGCTCGCCCACTTCATGGCGGAGATGCGCCAATTTTGCGTCGAGATGAATGAGTTGCGTGTGTCCTTGTCCACTAGAATGGACAGCCTAGAGAAAAGGCTGGAAGTATTGGAGCAGCGCAAGCCTGATTCTGAGTCGACCATTGAGCTCGAATATACAATCCAGGAGCTGAAACTTGAACTTAACGATCGCGACCAGGAGGCTCTCCTGTCCGACCTTGAGATCGGGCAGCTTCCCGAGTCTACTACGCTACGCGCGTAGTACGATACGCTTACGATACGCCGCCGTGTGCGAAGGCACTTACTCAGCGCCGCGCGCGTGCGCCGCACTCTCACCTCCGCGGCGGGCGGCTGCGTCTTCCTCAACGAGCGACTGACCCGCCCGAACCGACAGCTCTTCCATCGGGTCCGCGAAGTGTCGCAAGCTCCAGTGGAGGTACACGTGGACCAAGCGGGGTCGCGTTTACGCTCGCCAGGCCGAGGGTTCTTCAGTTTACCAGCTCCGATCGGTGGCGGACGTTGAGTGAGTATTCGGTAGCTTAAAGAGTTGACTTGTTGCTTGTATTTTAACAATTTACTTAGTACGTTTATATATTTCATATCTCTTGTTTTTATTTTGTCCTATTGTAAGGTACATCTTTCTTGGTAATGAAATTCTCGTGGTTGGTTTTAATATTTTCACAGTTGTTTCTGTAAAACAAATGAAACGGTGCAATAATACAATTATGTTAGCATCAAAACTTTTTATTTTAAATTACAGTACATTAAAATCGACATTACACAATTATATTCTTATAATAAAAACAAAGCTTTTTGAGACGGACTTTATAAATTTATATTTTACATCTATGGAGGGACATGAACTTGAACATGTAACAGTAATCTATTTGCGTGTCTTTGCCCTTATTACAGAGATCTTTTTCATAAAACTGACACTAAATATTTACATTCTAGTGCGTGTCGTTCTTGTGATGCCTGTATGTTGAACTTGCACAGTTTTATAAACAATACAAAATTAAATGGGTTACATGTCATTACAGAATTTATAAATTTTAATGGTTTTCTAAATGGTATATAATAAATTTCTAAAGGTTGGTTTGTTTAATGCCGGTTCATTGGGTTCAAAACAAGATGAGTTTATTTCCATGATGGATAGATTAAATGTAGACATAATGGCAATTAATGAGACCTGGCTTAAAATCGGTGAGGACGGTCGCGCCCCGTCTGTGCCTGGTTATCGCCTGCGGCACCGCCCCCGACCTGCTGCGGTTCGCAGTGGTCGGGGAGGTGGCGTTGGATTTTACATCAAAAAGGGAATTTATGCGCGTACCTGCCCTTTTTCTGACTCCCCTACCGTGGAACAGATGTGGCTCAGCCTTAAACTAAACTCCTTTCAAGTTGCGATTGGTACTGCCTATAGACCACCGTGGATGGACATAAACGTCTTTATTGATGCCCTGTCCCAATCAGTCTGTGCGCTAGTTCGGCATAGCTATTTTGTCCTGTTAGGGGATTTTAATATTGACATCACAAACAGTAATGATAGTAAAACCAAATTATTACAAAGTTTTTTGGAGTCCATCAATCTTCAACAGAAAAATAACTTGCCAACTCACTTTACTAGCCACAGCCAAACCTTAATTGATTTAATCTGCACTGATGCAGGGGTTAAAAATGTAAATGTTCTGCATATTCCTGACTTGGGAAATCATGCAGCTGTCTCGGTGGAGTTATGTATCAGGTAAGAAAAGCCCACTCCGTTTTACATCACATATAGACCTTACAAAGATATCGTTGCTGAACTTGAGTCAGATTGACTGGAGCCGTATTGAGGAACTACCTGACCTTAACTCAATGGTTGCTGCTTTCAATTCTTTGGTTTCACAAGTACTTGAATTGCACGTGTTATATGTGGGATTAATTATAATTAACAAATCTTAGTTAAAAGTAGTCTAGACAATTTATGTTAATGTATCTTTTGATGTTCTCAATAATTACTGTAGTAGTTTTGATTCAAACCATTAAATATTATATTGGAATTCATATTACCTAGTTAAATAGTCACATTGTTTATTTTACAACATAATTATTATTATTATTATATTGGCACACACAACAGGTAACAATCAAATAAAAGTAGAAAAATAAATTACAATGGATTGAAACTAGATCGAGACCCAAAAAACGTGTATACACAGCATTATAAATTTTTGGCGCAAACATTCTTGTCACCACGATAGAATTAAACATTAATAAAAAAAACAAGTAATGTACAGACTCAAATTAAAAAACTATTGAAACCATATAAATAAATTAATTAAAATACAATAAATCAAATTCCAATCAATTAAATTACAATAAATTAAATTAAAATTTCAATAAATAAATAAAATTACAATGAATTAAATTAAATTGGATTACAAAAACATACAGTAAATCTAAACCTCTAATCAACAGAATAAGATTTATAAAATTTCAGACAGTATCTTTCTGACAGTACGGTAAAACATGGTGAGGCTCGGCACAAAAATGTACAGGTCACTACCAACCTGCGACAGCTCATTGTAAGTACGGCACATGCGTACAACGGGATTATAAAAGGAGGTATTATTCCTATAGACTTGCAAGATAAAGGTCTGTTTTTTACGGTTACGCAAGGGAATTCTAATATTGAAGTTGAGAAGTGCCAATAAACTTGGGGAGTCAAATAAGGAATGCACTATTTTGTATAAGTGGAGGAGATCCTGTCGCTTTCGCCGCACGCACAAAGAGGTAATTTGGAAATACTGAAGTCTATCGGAATAAGAGTTTAGACGGCGGCCAAGGCCTGATCTGTAAGATATTATTCTCAGACATTTCCTTTGAACACTCTCTATCATGTTTGAGTGGGTTACATAGTTAGGTGACCAAATCACAGAACAATACTAATCTGACAAGACTGTAGTAAAGATGCAAGAAACCCATATTCTTTTTAAAATGTTTTGTGGCTCTAGCGACAAAACCTAGAGTTTTACAACTTTTCAATACAATATGGTTATAATGATCTATAAAAGTCAGCTGCTGATCAAACAAAACACCAAGATCCCGCACAACCGCAGACCGATGCAACAAGTGACCATCGAGTGAGTAGTCATAGTAAATTTTGTGCTTCTTCTTTTTCGTAAAAGAAATTATATGACACTTATCAATGCCTAAATGCATTTGGTTGCACTGACACCATTCAGTAATAGTGTCAAGGTCACGCTGAAGAGTGATACAATCATTGGTACTTCTAATTGTCGCATATATCTTCAGATCATCGGCATACAAAAGACAAGGAGACACCAAGCGGTGAGGGAGATCGTTGATGAATAACAAGAAAAGCAGTGGTCCCAAATGAGACCCCTGCGGCACACCAGACGTAATAGGAATTGCAGCAGATGCATATCCCTTTAGCGTAACCAACTGACTTCTCATGCTAAGGTAGGAACAAACCCATCTCAGTAAACTTCCATGAAACCCATACCACGAACTGAGTTTACGACAAAGCAAGAAGTGATTGACCTTATCAAACGCCTTCCTAAAGTCCGTGTAGATTGAATCAACCTGTCCGCCTACAGCGAAAACCGAGCAAAGGTAATTCTTATATTCAAGAAGATTAGTTGTTGTGGATTTGTGTTTCATGAAGCCATGTTGAGTATGGGAAAGAAAAGGTTTTACGTGTTTGTATATGTGGTCATAGATCACACTTTCAAACAGTTTAGCCATGCTTGATAAGATACTTATGGGTCTATAGTTGGTACAGTCTGATCTATTACCGGACTTAAAGACGGGATCGACATGTGCAGTCTTCCAAGATGAAGGGAAAATGCCAGATTTAAGCGACAAATTAAACACAAGCGTCAAAGGAAAGCATAGCTCAAGGGCACATTCTTTTAAGAACCTAGATGGAATTCCGTCAGGCCCTGCGCCCTTAGCAGGGTCAAGCTGCTTAAGCTTAAGAAAAACCTCATCATGCGTTAATGAAACATGGGAAAGGTTACTACTGCAGGCAATGTCACAGTCACTCGGGTTAAGATCCAGACAGGTAGGGGGTTTGAAGACAGAATGAAAATAGCTTGAGAACAGTTCACAAATCGCCCGTCCATCAGTTGCCGTGGCATTATCATAAGTCATAATATGAGGTATGCCACAGGCTCCTTTCTTGTTGTCGATATATTTCCAAAAGGACTTTATATTAGTTCTCAAAGAATCCTCGACAAAAGAGAGATAAGAATTGTGACAGGATTTAATAAGGCCTTTGCACGTGGTGCGTAACGAGGCAAATGTATCGTAATCCCTTGGGTTACCATATTTCTTAAATCTTTTGTGAAATTTTTTCTTGTCCTTAATACGCCTTATCAATAAAGGTGAATACCAGGAAGGAAATTCACTATACCTAATCGTAGTCAGAGGAGTATGTTTTTTAATTACGGTATTCAACTCCGCGTAAAGCCTGTCAACAGCAATGTCTACATCCTTGTTAGAAAGAACCTCTAACCAGTCTATCTCACTAAGCGCATATCTAGTACTGCCGTAATCACACTTTTTAAAATTAAGTATACGGTTATTATTCTTTCTCAATTTATTTACTGGGAGTGCTTCTAAATTAAGATCAATGCACAACGAAGGGTGGTGCTCATCCAATCGAGTAAGAG
This sequence comes from Scoparia ambigualis, assembly GCA_963921215.1. Classification (NCBI taxonomy): domain Eukaryota; kingdom Metazoa; phylum Arthropoda; class Insecta; order Lepidoptera; family Crambidae; genus Scoparia; species Scoparia ambigualis. The sequence continues at coordinate 41,334,402 of OY992504.1, read as the reverse complement.
GGTCAGCTTCATTCACAGTAACTACGTCAGAAGTACTTAGGACCAGGTCTAGAAACCTACCGTTTTTATTTGGTATACAGTTAAGCTGAGATAGTTCACAGAGTGAAACAGTACTCATAAGCAGGGAAGACTTTATACTTACAGAGGGACCAGGAGTCAATGCAGACCTACCAGACGTTGATATCCACGACATTTCAGGCACGTTGAAATCTCCAAGTACAAGGTTTACGGAATTATCTTGTACATTCATCAGAACCCTTTCGGAGTTTGCAAAAAAGTCCTTAAAATCGCTCTGTGGTAGGTCCGGAGGCAAGTAACAAACACATATATTAATTCTGCACGAGAACATATTGCTAGGCTCTATAGTGACCCACACATCTTCAACCAAACTGTCCCAAGCCGCTTGCCTTATTACATTGTATTTCTTATGAATAGCAATCAAAACCCCCCACCCTCAACCTTTTTGATGCAAGTTGTTTCACGGTCTCTACGAAACACAATATACCGTTGATCAAACAGCTCACCATCAAACAATCCTGAGTTAAGGTTAGTTTCCGTTAAGCAAATTATGTCATAATTATTATTAAGTGTATTCAAAAACAAATCAGCAATCTTTGAACGTATTCTATTCACATTTTGATAATAAATTAACATAGTAAAACACAAAAATGTACCAAATATCAGAGCTATACATTTATAATTAAATTAATATTTAAATTAATTATTAAACTATCAAAAACAAAAGAAAAATATACATTTAAACCAGCTTATCCAGGCTTGCAACATCCTTAATTACAGTGGCAGGCATCTAGGTGTACTGAGTTCAAGGGGTCAGCTCTCTGGGCCTTATTATACCTCTTGTAGGCAGACATAATGTGATCACGGTGGCGCTCCGAGGGCAGAGTGACTAGTATATTACGGGGTCGATTAGATGAGGAGTCCAATTTAGCGACCCTGCGAACAGCACACAGATCACCGTCCCTGATGGGAACCTTGATAACGTCACAGAGTTTCTTCACTATAACGGAAAGATTTTCACTTTGGCGCTCCGGTAACATCTGGATTTCAAAATTGTTGCTTCTAGAAACCCTTTCCAGTACTGCTAAGCGCCGCTTAAGGTCAGTCATTTCCGATCGCATTTTAGTACTGTCCGTCTCAAGAGTAATCACTTTACTGTTGACATTTTGTATTTCACCTTTCAGGTCTTTCTGTTCAGCAGCCAAGAAGTCAGTGGTCTCAGTAAACTCCAATCTGACTCGATCAATCGCACTCGATATTTCCTTTTTAATTGAAGTATTGATTTCACTTAAGATAGATGACCTGAGGCTATTGAGTTTCGATTCGAGTAAATTAGCGAACTGGTCATATGTGATAACTCCAGCAGCGGATGACTCATTCGGCAACGATGATCGACTGTTAGTACTATTGACAGAAGACAGCACCAACCTTTGTTGCTCCTGTGCAACAATACGGTCTGAATTCGACGAAGCAGAGGTGTTAAGTTGCAGCTCATCGCACGACATATCGGCCTCCTCTTGTAGCACCTCAAATCGGTTACGCACAGGCGTGCCATCGTTCCGACGTCGAGTAACATTAACGCAGGAATGACACTTCCACGACTGTTTGAGCTCGGTCTGGTGTTTTGTGTCATACCTAGACAGCCAAAATGGAATGCACCCCTGCATGTCATACAGATCAACAATTCTCCACGCACAACAGTCTTACTGCAAGCAATGCAATTCATAATGTTTTGTTTACCGTGCGGTCAGCTGACAATTTGAATTCAAATAATAAACAATGCACGAGCCGGCAGCAACACAAGGACACCTTTCGTTCAAAGGATAATGAGCGTACGCTCCACTCAATAAGGCCGCCGCTGGCCTGGCAAAGTCGCCGGCGGTTGGGATTCACTTTCTAATAAACCGGTTACGGCGACAAGCTGTCTCGCAGCTAACGCACTTGTCAATCCACGAAACAAATTAACAAATGAATACGATGATTGCATGAAAAGTACTGAACGTGTATATTAACTTTTTTCACTGTGAGAAAGCTCATGAATTAAGCTACAATCCAATGTAGAATAAATCTAAGGATTATCACTCTATACTACACTTTTGAAAAATAATGTACAGAACGGCACGGTGACAATGTTTACGCGTAAACGAGACGGTCACATTACATTTGTTCCCGATGTTTTAAAGCCCTATAAATAGTTTTATTAAAGAAAACAATCATTTTAATTTGTACTGAATGTCCAACGGCTCGATGACGTCACTTTGTCGCTAATGTTCGTGTCCGCCTATAAAAGCGAGATCTCGGACCTTGTGGATTCTGTCTTTGCCGAGCCGTCGAACCGAGCAGAACAGAAAGTTAAGTACTTGTGCCTTGCTTATCAATTTTACAATTTTTATAATGTGTTGCTATGAGATTGTGTACTATATTGTGTATTGTACATAGTAATTATATACTTAATGTATTGTGCCATATGTACATTAGGAAGATAATTGTACTTTAGCAAATAATAACACTTAGAGATTTGTTAATAAATAATTGTTCTTTGTTACTTTGATCTTATTTTTTTAAGCGCCCTACTTTTATTCACCGTAATAATCAATTTTAACGCTTTAGTCGCTTTCTGATTTCATGGTAATTTTTTATGGTCTATCCTAACATCAGAAGTGGGATCAACAGCATACTAATGTATATTTTTTCTAGGTATCTATAATTCACTTCTAAAATGGAGCACGCCGTTCATCAAGGGCTACTCACCGCCCTCAAAGAAGCACTAACCAGTAACCAGCGGCAGGACGACGTGGCGCTCGCGATAATCGACCCAGCGACCTCCGACAGCGGTGCAGCGGTATGGTGTGCGGACATCAACAAGCATGGCGAGGAGTTCGGTTGGAGCGGACTGGCCAAAGTTGCAAAAGCAGGTAAAGCCCTCAAGGGTTCAGCTTTAATATGGTACGAACCTTGCAGTCCCTAGAGGGGAGGACTTGGGATAGCTTCTCTGAAAAATTTATTTCCTTATACCCGGAAAAGAAAAATCTTTCTGAGCGATTATATAAAGCTATTACATATTGTTCAGATTTTGCTGACTCCTATTGCGAATACGCCAGGGAAAAATATAGGTTACTGAAAAGTACTAAGATTTTATTTTCCGAAGCCAAATTAATAGAGTTAGTCTGTGGAGGCATTCGAGACAACATTGTAAAGATGGCATCTTTTAACAGTAGCATCAAAACAACATCCGAGTTGATAGCTTTGTTCTCTGCCTACGTTGAAATTAAGAAGGAACCCCTAGAACAGACCTCTGGAGACTTGCCTGGGCCTAGTAATAACAAGTCATTTAAGCTAAACCCGAAAGCTGAGGAATCATCTCAAGAAAAAAAATGCTTTACATGTTTTGAAAAGGCCTATTGTCGCTATCAATGTATTAAATCTCAGGAGAAAGTTTCGTTACCCCACAATATAATTTTTTTTACCATTTGTAAGAAAATAGGGCATAATACAACGACTTGCTTCTTTAAACGTGCGAACTCTGAGAAACAACAATCTAATGCTAACAGCAATCCATGGCTATATGGATTTGTTCTCTCTCATATGAATACTTTTTCCGTATCTAATCTTTTACCCACAAGGGTTACCATTCGGAACATTCCAGTAAACTCTCTTGTTGATACTGGAGCAAATTGTAGCATCATACGGGAATCCGTTGCTAAACGATTAAATTGTAAATTTTCCCCATTCTTGATGATTATAAATGGAATAGGTAACGGTAAAATAGAAACTATTGCAACTATCACAGTACCGGTTTTGAAGATATTTGTACAGATCTAGATTTACAAGTAGTTCGTGATAATGATTCTCCGTATGATCTTCTTATTGGTAGGAATGTGGTTAGGCCCAGCGATGTTCAAATAATAGTAGACTCTGAAGATTGTAAATTAGCATTTAAAGAGCTATCATCCGCTGTTGCAACTATAAACCTCGCTCATAACAATTCGTACGATTTTATTAAAGAACTCCAATCATTTATTTTGAATTTGGACATCAATTTGCAGGAAAGTATCATTAAAATAGAAAAAGATAGGTACCCGTTGCCATTAATAGACGATCAAATCGATCGGTTAGGTAACGCAAAATGCTTTATATCTATCGATATGAAAAACGGTTTTTACCAAATCTCCGTTGCTCCGGACTCAATAAAACTTGCTGTGCAAAAATAAATTTTTTTACTTACTTAGATTGATGATTTGCTAATTCCATTTACTACTACTGAGGAGGGACTGTCATATTTAGAACTTACAATAAAGCACTTTATGAAGCCGGATTCACCATAAACTTAATCAAATGTAAATTTTTCGTGAACGAAATTCAGTATTTAGGTCGGTTTATTTCTCCAGATTGAGTAAGACCTAGATGAAAACCAGTATGTCGTATTAAATAATGTGTTGTATTATAAGGCTTGTCCAAATGATTCACCTAAATTGTTTGCTCCTAAAAATTGTCTTGTTACAATTTTGAGATTATTTCACGATGACAATTGTCATGTAGGTTTTTATAAAAACAAAATTAAAGAAAATTTTTGGTTTCAATCTATGGCAGTATTTGTAAAAAAAAGTACCTATACCATTGCCTTGTCTGTATAGAGCGTAAGGGTCACTCTGGACCAAAGGAAGGAATGTTACACCCAATATATAAGTCAACAGTACCTATCTATACTATTCACTTGGATTGTACTGGACCTTTCCCACAATCACCAGAAGGATATAAATACATATTACTAGTTATTGATGGCTTTACTAAATTTTGTATATCGAAAAAGCTTAAAACTTTAAGCGCTGCTGAATTAGTACCCATAATTTGAGAAACAATTACTCTATTTGGTACTCCCTCACTTATAGTCCATGACCGCGGCACCAACTTTAGTTCCAGTTTAGTTCGAACATTATTTCATGACCTAGAAATAGAACACCACATGATAGCGACAGGGGACACCACGAGGTAATGGTCAAGCAGAGAGATATGTTGCGACCATGACCAATATGCTGGTAACCAGATGTGGCAATGTGTCAGATTGGCCGAACGAACTATGGAAAGTGCAATTATCCATAAATACCACCATCCAAAAATCCACTGGTTTTTCCCCTATTAGATTGCTAATTGGTAGTAACGCAAATATACCCAGTGTCCAAGCTCGCCTAAATGAAATTTACGGTAATCATGTTGCGCAAACCGATTTTGTTATCCAAGCAGATCGAGAGATTGCTCACAACCGTCTAAGGTCAGTAGCTCAAAAATTTAAAGAATGTTTTGATTCGGTACGATTAAATAAAAAAATATATATACCATGTTGGGGATATCGTTTATGTCTACCAGGATCACAGTCGTCATGAAAAACTAAAACCTAAATTTAGAGGGCCATACGAAATTTTGGATAATGATCGTTACAGTTTGTGTGGCAGAGGTCAAAAAAGGAATCTAGTCATTTCTAAAGACAAGTTAAGGTACTGGCCAAGGGAATGGGTCTTTGACGATGCTGTTGTTGAAGATGCTATTTAAGTCTCTTATAAGTCTACTCTCGTCTACTTAATAAATTATTGTGCTTGTGGCTGTGCCTGTGGCTGTGCCTGTGGCTGTGCCTGTGTCTGTGCCTGTGGCTGTGCCTGTGGCTGTGCCTGTGGCTGTGACTGTGGCTGTGCCTGTGGCTGTGCCTGTGGCTGTGCCTGTGGCTGTGCGTGTGGCTGTGCGTGTGGCTGTGCCTGTGGCTTGTGCCTGTGGCTGTGCCTATGATTTGTACCTGTGGCTGTGCCTGTGGTATTGCTTATAGTTATGCCCATTGATATACATAATTTAAGGAATAGTTTTAGATTGTTTTTTTTAATTATAATGAATGACATGCTTCTTTAAAAATTATTATTATACTTCGAGAACGAAGTACATGTCAGTATGGCCGTGTTATATGTGGGATTAATTATAATTAACAATTCTTAGTTAAAAGTAGTCTAGACAATTTATGTTAATGTATCTTTTGATGTTCTCAATAATTACTGTAGTAGTAATCGACGTACATTTACACAAGGAAAAAATTATTTTGGCTTACAAGAAGCTATATCTATGACATTATTAGTCAAGATAGTGATGATGATGCTACTTACGACGTGTTTATTTATCCTGCCACCTTTCAGACGTTAACACTGACGAAGAGGAAGGTGGAGACGACGACTTGTATGTAAATGAATTGCCTCAAGATGTTCCTGGTAATATAGAAGGTGTCACTCGCAGACATAGCACTGCCGGCGAAGATAAATGGAGTAGTGATGACAATGAACCACTCACAACATTCGCGTCATCTACTCATCTACTTCACGAAATGTGCCAAAGAGAAAAAGACTTGAAACTAACGCTGAGTTGCCAACTTGGAGAACATGTGTGCCTATTTACTCCGATTCTCCGTCTACTCCATATCAAATATCTTAAGAAGAACGACGTGCTAATGTTTCGGATACCCTAAAAGGTTTGACTCCTGTGAAAGTCTTCGAGAACCCTTTTGACAATGAGGTGCTAGGGCTTATCGCAACTCAAAGTACATTATATGCTGGACAATAGGCACGTTAAAGTCTTTACCCAAAAGGAACTTCGAAAATTCCTGGATACCAAAAATTACCTAGTAAAATATCATATTGGAGCTTAGATGACGACCTCGGTATGATACTAGTTTCATAGTGTATGTCAAGAAACAGATTCTTAGAAATAAAAAGGAACCTGCATGAACATATATTAGCCATAAAAAGAACAATAAAACTAGGCAGTTATAGTCTACAATGGTTGGACAAGATAGATAAAGTAATGGCCATAATCCTTAAAAAATACCAAACCAACTTAGATGTGTTGTGTGTTCTAACCGTGTTAAAACAGGATGATAGAGGATGCTTCGCTCAATATCACTCCTGAGCGCCCATTGTACTAAACTTAGTACACCCCTAAGAACACAACTTCCATGTATTTTCTTGATTTTCTTTCTTTATTGTGTGTTAACTTAAGTATTTTTATAAGGATATAAAAAATTGGATTATTAAAATTTCTCATAGTTTTCATATGGGCGTTAATGGGTTAATAAGAATATAAATAATCCAAAGATGCTGTGGAAAAATGTAAAGAAAAATATAGTCATAAAAAATAACAAAGATAGACCTATTCCTTGTCTTGATCCTAATGCTATAAACAACCATTTTCTGAATGTTCCTGGTATATCAACTACTAGCATCTCTGACTTAACTTTCTATGAGTATCACAGGCATGGCACATCAACCTTTTCTTTTTCTACAGTGTCTGAGGCATCTGTGGCTGATATTATTCGGCGCCTGCACTCTGATTCAGTTGGGATTGACGGTATCTCTTTACAGATGATACTTCTGACTCTGCCGCAGTCCCTTGGTGCAATAACAGCTATAGTCAATAGATCTCTAACTACACACATCAAAAGTGTCTAGGGATCAACATATATTTTTGCAATAACTTTTCTCCTGATTGATATTAATTAAAATTTTCTTTAAGGATTCATCAAATAAAGTGTTTTCGTTTGTCTACAGTAACGATAAACCAAGTCACCTTTGCATTAATAAAGAAATTTGCCATTTTCCAAATAAAGGGATTTTTGACATTTGAACCACTAACATTAAAGTTCGAAAAAAAGACTGAAATAACAGTTTTCTTTAAAATTTTATTGGGTAACTTAAACAATTAATAATCCGTGTTTCTACCGCGAACACTAACAACACAAGAACATCGGTTTGGCATACTCAAAATGAGTTCATCCAAATCACGCTGTGGAATGGCCGCCCATATTCGTTGCAACAACAAAAAAAGGTCTTCTTGCGACTGGATACCCTCCATATTCGGCAGAGCTCTTCTCTGTAGCATATCCCATGCATGCTCAATCGGGTTCAAGTCTGGCGACTGAGCAGGCCATGGCATGACATTGATGTTAGCTGCAGCGAGAGTCTGTCTTACAACTCTTGCGGTGTGCGGTCGTGCATTATCATGCATTAACTGAAATAAGGGACCGATTTGCACTTGTAGAGGAACGATGACGTCTGATACAATCGTCTCAGCATAAATTTGAGCGTTGAGGTTGCCTCTGATCCAAATCAACTCAGTTCTTCCGCCGATCCAAATACCCGCCCATACCATGATGGTTCCACCACTATAAGGATGGACTTCCTGGCAGGATTTTAATCGCTGTTGGCGTCCAGGGGTTCTCCAGTGTCGTATACGTCTTGTATCCGGTCTCATACCAAAACGATACTCATCAGAAAAGCACACGAAACGCCATTGTTCTTCTGCCCAATTTCTGTGTTCAAGAGCCCATTGATATCGAATCCTACGATTGTGCATTGCTATAGGTGGTACCCTTAGCGGTCTTCGGGAATGAAGGTTCACTTCATGCAAGCGGTTTCTGACTGTTTGGTCGCTAATTAAGTTCCCTGAAGAGGGAGAAGCCTCACGGCTAACATCATGGCGGTTATTGTTGGAGCTCTTCGAGTTGTGATTTGAATGTATCGGTCTTGTCTCCGTGTGGTGCAGCGATACCGTCCTCCATGGCGCTCAGCCACGGTACCAGTGCTTCGGTAACGTGTCCAAAGTCGACTGATAACACTCTGACTTGTATTCAGAGCTAAAGCCACAGTACGTTGCCGGGAACCAGCTTCTATCATTCCCACGGCTCTGAGCATTTCTTCCCTGCTTAAATGACGTCGCCGCTCCATAATAACGTTGGTTTTAATCAGTAGTAGGGAAACAGTAGCACTAATAATGTCTTCAATGCGTTGTATGTTTTTATAGGGAAAATATTGACAGCTGATTTTCATCTTTTACTAGAAATTGATTGAAAGTTCCTGTTTCAAATTATAAAATGCACCAAAAAGGATCCATATAAATTTATAAAATCATAAATTTATTACAAAGCCACATCTCAATCTCAAGAAATCCGCATAAAAATGCTTGATCCCTAGACACTTTTGATGTGTGTATTTCTAATTTCCCAGATGTGTGGAAAACAGCTCTAATTAAACCTATCCCAAAGAATGCGAGTCCCTGCAGTGTTAGTGATCTTCGGCCTATAAGCATTCTCTCTTGTCTCTCTAAGATCGTCGAGAAGGTGGTAAGCAAGCAGATGGTCAAGTACTTGGAATCGAACTCTTTGCTTCCCCAGGCCCAGTCAGGCTTCCGGAAGAAACGCAGCACATCCACAGCACTTCTTAATGTAGTGGATGATGTTCTATCTGCACAGGATAGGGGCATGGGTGGGTGATTCTTTGAAAATGCGCATATTGCCTCATGTTAGGAGATTGCATAAAAGTTGTGACAAAACGCATTCTTTGAGTGAATTTTACATTGCTGCAAACATACCCTTACAGAAACTGTACAAGGGAATTATGTAAGTGTTTTACTTTTTAACTGACAAGCGTTTAAATTTTTTTGTGAATGGTAGTGATATTTACAGTAAATGGCAATTAGATAATGGTACAGGTAATGAGAAATGGTTATTATAAATCAAATAGCAAGAAGACAAAAGTCTAAACTGTTATTTCAAAATATAGCAAACCATTTTTTTTAACAAACTAAATGTACTTACTTATCAACAGTCGTAAAAAAATTAGAATTTTTTAATTTTTTAAAGTGAATTATCCTAAATAACATAATTATCAACTAAGACACGGTTTTAATCAACACATTTTTTTCTATATATTTTAATCAGCCTTACACATAAGTTCTTACTTGGTAGGTATTAAACAAAGTAATAAAATTTTAAAAAACAAAATTCAATGAACTTCTTGGTAAGTAAGCGGTGAAATAGCTAAAAATATACACTTCAATATTAATCTGAAGATTTTGTTTTATACGAATGGTTAATTCTGCAAAAAAAATCTTATCTATTATCTATCAATGAAATGAACAAAAATCAATATAAAAGAAACAAAAAACCAAAACGTCTTGGGTAGCAATTGGAAATAAGCATCCAACTCAAAACAAAAATAATGACTTATTAAAAAAATGGACTTACAGGATTAGATGAGACCTTGACACAGACATGATTGAGACCTTTAAATAAAAAACTTACAAAAATATTGCAAAACTAGTTTTAATGATTATTATTGATAAAATGTTTATAATTTACTTGAAAATCCGTTTTTACGTCAGAAAAATATCAAAATCATTATCAGAATTATTATTTTTGTAAACAGGAGGCTTTTTGCTATATTAATTCGAGAAGTCGAGGGAGTCTGCGGGTCTATATTATGATCATGTCAATTTAGTGCAGCTTTGATCGTAGCTTCAAATTAATACTAGTTGTCTATAAGGTTAGTTTAGATTTCAATGATGGGATTCTCTAGTATCTCTTGTTTTGTTTGCATTGTGAATTTTATGTCAAAAATACTTAGTTATAGTGTAATAGTAGTGTAGTTTATAATTTTCGCGACTAAAACACATTGAAATAAAAAATTCATACGGATTTAAATCGCGAATTTTGCTATCTGTGATTTCCGTATATTTTTTTACGGAACTTTCCAGATAGCTTCCTAATTAGTATTTGTTTTCGTTAGTGCACAGCACAAGAATTACACATATTTAGACGGGATTTAACGCAAAACTACTTAGTAAAGGCATTCTACGCATACCTTTTTATACCCGACGTTTCGACCGAGTTGCACCGGCCGTGGTCACGGGTGGACGGGTATAAAAAGGTATGCGTAGAATGCCTTTACTAAGTAGTTTTGCGTTAAATCCCGTCTAAATATGTGTGCATAATGAAACGCGAAAGTTTAAAAGTGTATACAAGAATTACAATTAAAAAATATTAAAATTACCATTTCTAAAATTCACTCATTACCATTTACTTTAGAGTAACGGAAAATACGGTAATTATGCAAGTGGTAATTAGGATTTCAAACATTTTGTTGATTAAACAGTTCTTTACAAGAAATATAAAATTTTTACCTACGTTACTAAAAAATGGAAATTATAACAACTTAAATAAACGTATCAGTTAAAAAAAAAACAATCGTCTATTTACCATAAAAACGGAAAATGGTGGTTAGACGATATTTCGACAAAAGCACTACGACGACGAGAGATTTGAATATGGTGCCAAAAATTCCGGTCTTTGATAGATGTATTATACTCGGGCACCGAGCGCAGACAGGTGCAAACTTGTTAAGACAGTAAAGGGTACGAATTTTCTAATTTGAAGGTAGTAAATTAAGGCGAATATTTTTTAAACGGTAATTATAAAGTTATCCGAGGACATATTTTAAGAGCATTCATTCTTAATAATTTATGTTATTTATGTTAAACAACTTGTGTATAGGGCTAAGAAAACTATTCCTATCTAAGAATATTGAACTATTATTACATTCTTCGAAAGGGATTTAGCTATATTGAATAAAAACTCAATGAAAATGTAAAATGGGACATGAATGGTAATTAGAATATGGGTGCTTGAAAACAATTTTCTCTAAATTCAATAAACAAATATAGTTTCTAATAGACTACTTTAGATCTGTAATACTTATATGCATAAGGTAGTATTATCAAAATAAAAATATTTGCACTGTAGAAGATTCTTTATCATCCGCCGCGTAATATGCACATTCTTAAAGAATTGCCCGGGTACGCTCCTGGTTCTCCTTGATTACTCCCGTGCCTTCGACTGTCTTGATGTCCCACTACTCCTTTCCAAGCTAGCGTATTATGGTTTTGATGTTACCACTGTACAATGGTTCCATAATTATTTGCTGAACCGCTCACAAATTGTTGAGATAAAGGGGGAACAATGGTTCGGTCTCTTATTCGCACTGCAGGTCCTTATCCAGAGGTGTCCCGAAGGGATCAATATTGGGTCCGATTTTATTTATTTTGTTCACTGCAGACATATCTAAAAGCATAAAACATTGTCAGTATCACCTATACGCTGATGACGTTCAGATGTATATCAATTTCTATCCCAGTGATACAACTAGCTCAGTGAACAAGGTTAATGATGATTTACTCAGTCTATCTGAATGGTCACACCGTAATGGCTTAGTACTGAACCCAGGTAAGACCAAATATATGGTCCTTGGGTCTGGTAAACAGGTTTCCAGTATTTTGGAGTGTCACCCTAAAATTTTTATTGCTAACCAGCCTGTTGAGATGGTTACAGAAGCGAGAAATCTAGGAGTGATCTTCGAGTCCAATTTACGCTTTGAAAAGTACACTTCAGAAGCTGTTTGGAATTGCTTTTATCGCCTTAAGGTTTTATACAAATTTTGACCCTTTCTCAGAGAGGATCTAAGAGTCAGATTGTGTGAGTCACTGGTCCTTTCAAAATTAAATTACGCAGACACTATTTTTGGCCCCTGTTTGCTGGCAAGGACTGAGCGACTATTACAACGTGTACAAAATGCGCGCGCACGCTTATGTTTCTCCATTCCACCTAGAGCACACAGCACCCCTTTTTTAAATGACTCTAATCTTTTAAAAATGTGTTCTCGTAGTAAGCTACACTTTGCTACTCTGCTCTTTGACATTGTACAAACAAAATTACCCGAATATCTTTACAACAAATTAAATTGGGCAAAGGATAGTAAATCATATCGCACCAGAGCAGCTTCTTTTATGATTCAGACTCCCAAGCACAGGACGGCTGCATTTCGAGGCTCTTTCAAGTACTCAGCCTCCAAGTGTTGGAATAACTTGCCGCCTCCCATACGCACACTGAAAACAGTTAATACCTTTAGTAGAGCATTAAACGCATATTTGATTGAATCACAAATGTCATAGCCTAGTGAATGGTTTTTTACCCCAAATCCTCCTCATATCCTGGTAGGTACTTACTAGTTTGATTTGTACATGCTGTACATTGAGGCGGTGAATCCTGTCGCTGTTATTGAGTTATGTTTTTTTGCTTTGTCATAATCTTATTGCCACTATGTATGTAAAGTCTGTTTTTGTTTAATTTTTAGTGTAAAATTAGTTGTATTCTGGTTAGGTAGTATTGATAAAATTAATGTGCGCCTCATAACCTCTTTCCTTTTTAAAATTTGTTTGTCAGTGTCACTGTCAGTGTCATTTGTCAGTCAGTCTGTTCCGAATTTCAAGTCCGTGTTGCGTTTTAATGTTTTGCTCAGAACAATAACTATTTATTTGTTTTTTTTTGTATGCCCGTTTTGTTTTTGTGAGTTTGATGTTATTTTTAATATGTACCTAAGTTGGTTTTAAAGCTCAGGGACCTAAGTAGTTAAGTAGTAATTTGTGTTTTTAAATATTTATTTTTTCTTATATGTCGTAACGTGATGTCACTACTGTGTACAGCAGAATAGCAGTGCAGCAGGCCCCGCTTGCTGCAAATACTGAGTTGTGCACGTGTGTTGGCATCACACAACAGGGTGCAATGTATTGCTTTATTATTTTTATTTTATGTTATTTATTACTGTTAATTTGTGTGTTGTTGTATGATACCAATAAATGTTTTTCAATTTCAATTTCAACTTAAACAAATTTAATCGTTTTTCTGGCGCCTTATTACAGAAATGGATGAGTTAGCCGTTATTTGCAACTATGAGTTAACTTATGAGACTAACTCTGAAACTATGAGTTTTTGCGTTTAACCGATATTGGCAGACGACAGATCTGAAAAAACTGAATCTTTTGGTATATTTAACACATAATTGACCAAAACTGTAGATAATCGGTTTTGGTAGAATGACGGCGTCTTCTACCATTATTCACTTTTCACCATATAGCGACTGCATATGTGCTCAGCGTGACAGGTGGTGAGCCCATTGTCACTCTATGCTGTTGGATGTATGTGCAGTCTTTAGTCCGTTAGTTGCCTTTTACGACTCCCAAGGGAAGAGAGGGGGGGGTAGTATTCCTTCACCGCCACGCGACACGGTTATACGCTACACGCTTTATGTGAACACTAACAAATGGTTAGAATATTAAGATTATTAATAAACATTTTTAGTAATACTGATGCATTACCCTACCTTAAAATTAAACGTAATCATCTCCGCCCTTATTGTTTAATATTCCATATTATGTTTTCTCTCTTTGCAATGTATGGTCTCTAGTGGGAACACTACATAAATACGAAAAACCTAATTCCGAAACTCATGATCACGAATTTCAAAACTCCGAATTTTATAATTCCAAATGGTTTAGAATTCCGAATACATCACAATTCCGATATATCATAAATCTTTTTTTACAAATCCGAAATTACAAAATCCCGAACGTTTCAAATTACGAAAATCAAAATCCGAATTTCAATATTCCTAATAGTTAAAATTCCGACTCAACAATAATCCAAAGTCTCAAAAATACTACGAATTATTAAAGATCCGAAATTTATGATTTGGTCACCCATCCAGTAACTCGGCATTGCGAAAGTTGCTTAACTGGCAAGAACGTAAACAAGCCCCCCAGCAGCATTCAGCATGCAAGCCAGCATGCAGCAAGCAAGCGAGCATGCAGCAAGCAAGCATGCAGCATGCAAGCAAGACAACATGCAACAGGCATGTTTTCTGTCACAGCTCCGGCGCTGCGAGGCTCCGGCGGTCCCACGCGAGCTTATCGTCACAGATGGTTTTCGCTCACCGCCGTGGCTGCGGCAAGCCGAAGCCCACCCGTTAAACCCACCATATTCGGAATATTGACGCTCATGATTTTAAATAATCGAGATTATATATTTTCTAAAATATGAAAAAAAAAAATGTATTTATTTCAGGTAAATCAATTACAATTAAGTTACCGGGGCTACCCCAGAAAGTAGTCAGAAGACACTTGTGTGGGGTACGCCTCGCTCTTCCTACGTAAACAATATAACAGTTTCGATTTACATGAGTGATACAAGATAAAATTTCTTTGCGAGATAGTGTGTGTGTGTGTGGGTGTGTGTGTGTGTGTGCGTGCGTGTGTGTATGTGTTTGTGTGTGTGTGCGTATGTGTGTGTCTGGGGGTAAGTATATGTGAGTGTGTGTGGGAGGTGTATATGGATTTTAGCGTGTGTATTATGTAGATGCATATGAGGTAGCTGATATAAAACCTGCTTTATGTAGCGTCTGTGTGAAAAACAATAAGTTTCAACTCCATCAAGTTACTCTAACCAAAATGTCTTCGACGTCATCGTAACTAAGGGCTAAAAGCCACTCAGTTAAAACCTTCCTACACTTAAACAGTTGCATGGGGTAAATACTTAGTTTACGATGTATTTTGTTATACACATAGGGAGCTTGAGCTATAAATTGCCGAGTGGCAAAGACAGTACGAGCAGGGTATGAAGGAGCTACGGTATGGCACCGTCTTTTTTGAAGTTTGGTGTTATCTAAAGGTAATGATTTGTGGTAGCTTATTGTCATCTGTAGAATATAAAGTTTTCTAACAGAGAGCAAATTAGATGTATCATAAAGGGTTTCGGTTGAGTATCTAAAAGGCTTACGGTACATGACTTTAATAAGGGATCTTTGTGCACGTTCTAAATCTATAAAGTAAGTTTTGGCTGCACCGCCCCATATCGGGATGCAGTATGTTATTACTGATTGGGCTAGAGCAATATATATTTTGTTTAGGATTTCAGTACTCATGGCGTGTCTCAGAGATTTGAAAATCCACATGAGCTTCCTTACCCTTCCTATAGTAAGCTCTAGATGTGGATACCAACTTAATCTCTGATCCACAATAATTCCGAGGTATTTAACACTGCTAACTTTTTGTATAGATGGGCAATTACAAGTGATTGATGAAGGTGTACCACAGGAATGAATTTTGATGTCAAAATCAGGTGAAGGCTGTGAACTTATATAAGGAGCGAAACATACGTATTAGTTTTTTGGGTATTTAGAGTGAAAAGATTATCACTAACACTAGCCAGTCCCCTCTCAGCCTCTAACCTAACCTTGATCCAGGTCTTGGCAGTAAAAATGATAGCGGTGTCGTCCGCGTAGGACACAATCCTCCCCCCAACGCTACTTAGGTTACAAAGACTGTTAATATATATCAAAAATAGTGTTGGGCCGAGGACGCTGCCCTGCGGGACCCCGAACGATACATTTTCTTCTGTACTAGTAAAATTGTTAATTTTTACTCCTTGTTTTCTGTTATTAAGATAACTACTAAGAAGTGAGAGAGCAGCGCCCCGAAATCCAATACTTTCAAGCCTGCGTACAAGAATTGAGATAGAGACGGTGTCAAAGGCTTTTTTCAGGTCGAGAAAGACGGCTAGACACTTATTACCCTTATCGACTTCCCTAGTTATGACAGATGTAAGATCAGAAATAGCATGCTGCGTAGATCTACCCTTTCTAAAGCCATATTGAGAGTCAGATAGAATGTCATACTGGTTCAGGTAACTTACTATTCTAGAGTTCAAAAGTCTCTCAATGATTTTAGAGATG
Organism: Scoparia ambigualis; assembly: GCA_963921215.1. Classification (NCBI taxonomy): domain Eukaryota; kingdom Metazoa; phylum Arthropoda; class Insecta; order Lepidoptera; family Crambidae; genus Scoparia; species Scoparia ambigualis. The sequence continues at coordinate 41,317,960 of OY992504.1, read as the reverse complement.
GAGGTCAGCACAGAGATAAGTCTGTAATTGCTTATGTCGTTGCTATCTCCATTCTTGTACACAGGAGTGACAATGGAGCGCTTGAGAAGGTATGGGAAGATTCCTGTTCTGAAACACAGATTGGCAAGGCCAGTGATCAGCGGAACTATGATATCCTTACTTTTCTTTAGAAAAGATGTAGGAATTCCATCCCAGCCTTGAGCAGAGTTGGAGTCTAAAGATATTAAAGTATCTTCTACTTCCTTGTGATCAGTGTCCAGTAAAACAAAAGAAGACAGATGGTAATCTTTATCTGCAATGCTTGGTTTCGAAGATACCAGTCTTTTAGAGATGTTGTCAGCTAGAGTTTTGCCAATGTCAATGAAGTATTTGTTTATATGGTTGACAGAGGTTTGAGGACTAGGTTTAATTTTAAGTAGGTGACTGTTTGGACTTTTGGGTGGCTTATAGTGGGTGATTTCGTTTATAGTAGACCATAAAGTTCGAGGGTTCTTTGCTGAGTTATGAAATTCGGAATTAATTTTTCGGAGTTTAAGGGTGTTCCTGTCTCTAGTCCTACATCCTAAAATACAAATAGGAGTTAGAAGTAGACAAAACCTTCTATTACCTTTATTTAGATAATCTAATCAACAGGGATCCTGATTACCATGTAGAGCCGTAGTAACTGTGTTTCGTAAGGCTCCCCCATAGACAGATACCTCAATAGCCGCGCCTAGACCGGCCGTGCACGGCTCGCGAGCCACGCTCGGACTTCCTGCTCAATTTGCGAAGGTTGCGAGCAGGCCTCGCTAGCCAAGGTAAGCCAGTTTGAGCATGGAGAGAAACTAAATTCATCCACACCACGCGAGCAGCTCAGACTGAGGCGCATCATGCGCGCATTTGAGCATCGCCAAAAACCGACAATGTATGGCTCGCGGCCGAGCAGCGCTCGGCCGAGGCAACGTGTGCCTGGGGCAGCCCGAGCGATGTCCACACCGGCCGAGGCATTGGCTCACGAGGCTGCCTCACGAGCCGTGCTCGGCCGGTTTGGACACGGCTTATGGTGATTGTCACCACCAAAATGAAATACATTGGTTCTCTTTCGACTCATGCGTGCGATGTTGCTTGCCTGCGTGCCTACGAGCGGGCGTGTGTGCGTGCGTGCGTTTAGGTATGTATCTATCACAGCCAACCCTATGTATGGTATGTATGCGTTAGCACAGTACCAACCAACACCAACGCATGCATGATGACGTCATCGCCAAATGTCCGCAGCCCGTGTGATTAATTTCGCTAATGACCGGGTCACGGCACTCGCGGCCGCGCTCGATACTACTCATTTACAATCTGTTGATTATAGCCCGCGGCAAACGTAAAAACCATTAACTCATTTCCCAATCTGATATCTTCCAATTAGCCAAAGCGTTTAAACTTCTATGGCTCATAGGAATCCTTTTATTACAAATTAAATATATTTATGACACTTAGGATTACAAAAACTAACTACGCCAAATTTTACCACAAAACCATTAAATTGATTCCATGTGATAAGTCAACTGAAACTAAAACATGGTTGTGGTTTATTCTGTTTATGATAATAATATAATAATAATAATTTATTTCCAAAAATTACAATTTACACACTTAACTACTTGCGGTCTCTGCACAAAGCAACGCTTGATTTGCAGCAACCAAACATTAATAACATAAAACAATTTATATTGTGCTAGTTAGATGTTTGTTCAAACTACTACTACAAATAATAAAAAAATTAAATTTATGGACATGCAATTATACGTGTTTAGATGATCGAAGATGAATACGCTTAATTTGAGCACTGCTATCAATGCTATTGTTTCGACGTGTCTTAATGGGCGAACATTACACAGATGTAATTACTGTAATGGGGCTACACAAACCTATATTATCTGCAGTGACGTCACTACGCAGTGTCCGACTCCAATCAGTCATTATGACTAATTTTACTCGCAATCAGTTGAAGGCTACCCCTTGCAGAATGTACTGGAATGTGTCTGCTGTTCTAGTACAGTTTTGCTTAGAGCAAGTGACCACACTTCACGTGATCTTACGTGAAAGTGGAATCCCCATGTAAGGGCTGCTGCTTTAGTAGCGGTTTATGTTTTAGGTTTGGTTAGTCGCGTTGCATTTTAATTCTTTCTGTCGCCAAAACAACAATGTGTAAATAGCATTGTTGCGTTATTACTGGTCGAGCCGTGTATGTAGCGACTCACTGAAAGGATACTACCAACCCCTCTCTTTCCTTAGATGTCGTAAAAGGCGACTAACGGAATAAATACTGCACATACATCCAACAGCATAGAACGGCCATGTGCTGACCACCTGTCACGCTGAGCACATGTGCAGTTGTATAATTTGGTAAAACGTGGACTATGGCAGTGGTCTGCTGGTCCTGCGGTCCTCATTGTCTAGCCTCTGACCTAATACTTTGGGTATAATAGTCTTATATCTATGATGTATGTATGTTGTAACTCGAAACACAACGGATACAGCATATTCTGCATTCAGCTCACGCCAATGGTTTCATTGCTGTCACTGTTGACAACAAGTTAACAGTACCCAGGTTATCACTTACCTAAAGGGGTAACAGTAAACTGTAAAGTTGTCTAATTTTCCGAAAAGCCCTAGGAAGCCGCGGCATTTTATATTTGTTTTATTCTGAACTCCCTTCTGGAAGAACGAGGAGGCAAACGAGCAGGCGGGTCACCTGATGGAGAATAATCACCGACACCCGCAAAACCAGAGTAATCGCAGGCGCGTTGCCGGCCTTTAAGGAAGGAATAGGCTTGTTTCTTGTAGATCCCTAAGTCGTAACGGTCCGGAAATACCGCCGCCAAAACATGGTTCCACAGCACTGTACTAAGAGGCGAGAAATTTCTCGAAAAACGCACAGTAGTAGACCGCCATCCATCAAGGTGATGTGGATGGAATGACAGTCGATTGTGGGTAGTTTCCCATGATACATGCGCAACAATATACAGAAGGAGGCAACTTCTCTCCGAAGAGCCAGTGGATCGAGCCGACCTGAAATTACTATCGTTGGTCGTCTACAACTCGAACAGCTCTGCGTTGAATGCGTTCAAATGGAAGGAGTTGGTACTGGGGTGCTCCAGCCCAAAAATGGGAGCAGTATTCCATAATATGTGGCCTAACCTGTGCTTTGTACAGTTGTAAGCTGTGGGCCGGCGTGAAATACTGACCCACTCCATTAAGCACACCCAGCTTTTTCGAAGCTAATTTAGCTTAATCCTTCCAAATGACCTCGAAACTGAGCGTCACTCGAAGTATCGACGTCGAGGATTCCAATAGTCCGGCTGAGAAGAGCTCCCTCAAATTTCAGATGTACGACGAAGGGATGTTTTTTTTGCGATAAATGCGCAAACTTGTGTTTCGGACATTAAAGTGAACTAGGTTACGTCGGTAACCTATCTTACTTTCGAAACCTTTCTGTACGAATTTCAATTGTAAACAGTATGACGAAGTTTTAAATACCAGATTGTTGCTTTTACATAATTTTGATAATCCATAAACTTATCATACGTAGGTTCATTTTCCAGAAAAAATAGTAGCCGATTATCAAAACAATTTTTTTCCTTTTGGAAAATGTTTTGCTTAAAATAAATTTCCTAACTGGAAGTATTAAAATATCATATTAATATATTACGTTTTCAAGCTTTGGAACTTCAGTGAATGTCGTAACGTTACAAATATTATGTTGTAGCTAAGGTATTATTAATAAAGAACTGACCGCAGTAGTTTACGAGTATATCTTCATCTCACAATGTATCGTTCGATGAAACGTTACTACGATTACATGTTATGTATTATTATGGATTTCAATTATTTGTCATTTCAAATGTTGTATTTTTTAAATATTTGAAACATGTTTCTGGAAAATGAATTATCTAACATGAAAAGCTTCGGCCTAAAGAAGAGTGGGATTTCAAAACATTAAAAAAAATTAACAATAAGGTAATAATTGTTATTTCAAAATTTTGTCAATTGTGTTTTCGGTAAAAAAATATAACGAAAAATAAAAAAATACAAAACGTTTTCGGTCATATAAAACGCGAATAGGAAACTTTCGAATTTAAGAGAGGTAACCGGTTACGGCGGCCCTAATTCCAGATATGACTTAACATAATCTCAGTGTCAGTCACAAGTTTATACCGGCTCTTCTGCTAAGGGGATAACACACACCCCTGCGGATCTCCAGCGTTCACAGGCTTCATGTCATATCACGAACCGTCGACTACGACTCTGATGCTACGCCCAGAAAGAAAGCTGGCGACCCACGAACACAATTTTCCCTAAGATAGCTTTGGCGAGAGACCAGAACGCAACGCCAATTCTACCTATGAATGATAACTTCGCTTTGGCAGTGCCCCTCTTAATGAACCTGGCGGCAAAGTTCTGTTCTGCTCTTTCTGAGCACGCTCGTATTTGGATACTTTCATGACACCGCATTAGCCCAGGCTTGGTAATGCTGTCGCTTTTGGCGAGACGACATTTTGCAGCAGCGACCTAACTATGGTTGGGACCTGCCGCCAAAGAGAACCACAAAGTTAGTAATGAAAAGTTAGATTCCCTGCAGTATCACATTAACGATAGAGTTGGCGGCGACATCAGAATCATCCAACAAGAAGCAAACTCACCACCACAGGTAGGACGCAAAGAAACTTCGCATCCCATCCCAGTTTGCTGACCTATAATGCCAGACCCGACGGCTAGCCGCTGGTTGCGTTTTTAAAGTTTCTGTGAAAGGGACAGTGCTACGAATCAGACAGTGGTCTGATGAGCTTAGTGGTGCATCAACAGAAACTTGATACCTGTCTGGGTGCGAGGTCAGCAGAAGGTCCAATATGGAAGCTGTATAGCTCCACATCTGGAACCCGCGTAGGCTCGGTTACCAATTGGGTTAGACTTTTTGGGGGTTAAGTTACTCGCGTCCGTAGGTTTACCCCTTGAGACCCTACACGTGACCCCTGGGTGGTACTAAATGAGTGACACTAACCGAGTGGTAGAGCCACGCTGCGTTGCAGCACGCATTGGGTCGGCTCGCCCGGCGTAATACCACCCCCTCACGAATATTCCTCGTGAAACAATGGCACTCTGTGCTGTTGTGTTTCGTCCGGCGAGTGAGGGTTCCGGAGACCCCTCCCTCCCCCCCCTCACAATTGATATGGCAGCGAACTTTAATCTATATTTACCCCAGGGGGGTACCGACACATCCAGTGTCGGAAAATCCGGCCCTGCGCGTTCTCGCTCAGGCTGCCCTACGTATTCTGGGGAGGGCAAAAGTCAGCTCGTGTCAAGGCATGCTGCAGGCAGAAGAAAGGCAAAACAATTGGCACCCCCTTCTACGCTTCGCGTGGACTTCTGCAACATCAGGGGAATCCACTCTAACTTGAGCGCCGTCCATTACCACCTCGAGACGGAGAAACCGGCCTTGCTCTTCCTCTAAAAAAGGCAAACCAGTAAAAACCAAATGTTACAAGTAATAATACTATGCATTACAAACACTTTTTTTGAACTTAAGAAAACTGAGCTCGAATATGTCAATTAATTGGTAATTTTTATTGTACTGTTCACACGCTCTAATAATGAAGCGATTTTTAGCATAATTGGTGCGACATAATGGAGGGGCAAAAGTTTTAGTGGATCTTAGACCAGGTCTTGGGCACCGATACAAAATTTTGCTCGTTAAATAAGGCGATTCAACAAGATTATTAATTATCTTATACAAGGAAATTTGATCTCTGTGCTGTCTTCGCTGTGACAAGGGTGTAATTTTATCTGTAACTACTTTAAGGAATCTATATTTTAAACGGTTAATAAATTTGTTTTGTACTTTTTCAACGGATTCAATGTAGCACAAGTAAAAAGGATTCCAAACAGTGGACGCATACTCTAAAATAGATCTGACAAATGAATTGTACAACAAAATCAGTGTGCTAGCGTTCTTGAAATCAGTATCTTGCCGAAAAATAAAACCTAACATTTTATAAGCCTTTGCGGTTATTTTACTAATATGTGACGCAAATAGTAACCCATTGTCTAAGATAACACCCAAGTCTCTTATTTCGGACATCCTATTAAGGTCTTTATTTTGAAGATTGTACATATACAATATGGGATTCTTTTTCCTGCTATATGTCACAATGCAACATTTATCTATATTCAAATGTAACTTATTTGCAGTGCAACATTGTGAAAAGCGATTCAAATCCTCTTTCAATAATTGACAATCAACAACAGACATGATTTCAGTAAATATTTTGGTATCATCTGCATATAACATTATTTTAGAATTTTGGAAAATACTTACAATGTCATTCATAAATATATTAAAAAGTAATGGGCCGAGATGGGATCCCTGAGGAACGCCAGAGGTTATTGGGATGTATGTTGAGCTGAAGCCCTTCACCGTAACTGCTTGAGATCTATTTCGGAGGTAGAATTTTAACCATCTCGACAGGTCACCGTGTATACCGATATATTCAATTTTAAAAATAAGAACTGAATGGCAAATTTTGTCAAACGTTTTAGAATAATCTGTATACACAGCGTCCAATTTAGAGCCTCCATCCATAGTAGTATGAACCTCATCTAAAAACTCACAAAGGTTAGAGACTCCGTTGACCGCTTATTAATAAATCCATGTTGCTGCAACATTAAATAAGGTCTAATAGCTGGAAAAAGCGTACCATGAATAATTTTTTCAAATATTTTTGGGAGGACAGATAATTTGGATATTCCTCTGTAGTTCCGTACATTATGTTTATCACCCGACTTAAAAACAGGTACTACAAGAGAACGCTTCCAGTATTCAGGCACTATACCACAAGATAAAGACGCTTTAAAGAGTTTATAAACGGGATAAGAAATCTTTTTACTACAACGTTAAAAGAAAACTGGATGCAAATCGTCCGGGCCACTACCCTTCGACTCGTCCAGCCGAGAAAGGTATTTTTCCACCGTTTCACAAGTCATGTCTACAGTTTCAATGATGCATGGATTTCCTACAGACGGATTCCTTGATGTATAATCAGTCGCATCCAAGGGCTCAAAACGGAATGAAAGTAATTGTTGAACATATTAGATATTTGTTGGCCGTCTGAAGTAGTCTCAAAGTCAATATAATGAGAATCGGGAATGCCGCTGTTACCTTTTTTAATTTTATAAAAGTCCAGAAAGCTTTGGAATTTTGTTTTATGTTACACTCCGCTCTCTCAATAAATACTTTATAACACGATGCTTCTAATGCTTTGCATTGATTACGTAAATCTGAAAATATTTATTTTCGTAATGATAAGACCTACGATAAATTTTCCACTTTATAAGTGCTTTAATTTTTTTAGCTAACAATCTAATTAAAGCGCGTGAGTACCAGGCCGGATAATTATTATTACCATAAAAAACTTTTGAGGGAATGAACTTAACAATTATATTATTAATCAATATAGTATAGAATTTCTGGAGCGCTACTTCAATACTAATATTTTCTGGCAAGTGTAGGTCCCAGTCGATTTTAGAAAGTTCAGAATTAATTTTGTCATAGTCCGCAGCATATAAACGTCTCACAACTCGCGGTGCAGCTCTTAGGTTATCTTGTGAGTAATCAACGCATGAGTAAATATTTAATGCTGGATGGTATAAATCCTCAGGGTACGCTAATGGGGTGGTACGAGTAACTTCGCATGGAGAACACGAAAATACCAAATCCAAACACCTATTGTTCTGATTTGTACTCCGTTATATTGAGACCAGCTGGTAAATTTTATAAAATCAAATATTTGAGACGTGAGCATGTTCACTGTGGGGTTCTTTAGGTAGTAATCATAATTAATGGAACGGTTACTAGGTTTAACACACCATTCAGCATCACGCACATTAAAATCACCCACAACTATAAACTTTGTATTTGTCAAGTCCATACTTAAGTCGGCAACATAATCAAAAAATTGCATTTGTGAAGACGACTGACATGGGCCTTGAGGAAAGTAACAACAGAATACACATAAATATTTTTTATTGGGTCCCTGCGTTAAAACCAAGTCAACACAGGTAATATCCGCGCGTTGTAAATAAGAAGGATATTGCCAAGGCGAAGTCATCATTCATAGGTAGAATCGGCGAGAGGCTAGTGCGTCTTCCTTCGGGGACGCGTGCGTTCTAGTCTCTCGCCAAAGCTATCTTAGGGAATTTTTGTAAGCCGTCCCTACCATCATTGCACAAGACAGATGACTGCCTGGCCTACACTGCAAAGGAGAAAGCCGATCTTTTGGGCTCTCTTTTCGTATCAAACTCGACCTTGGACGACGGGGAAAACTCTCCACCAACTATACCGCATTGCGCTTGTACAATGCCAAACGTTCAGTTCCTGCAAAGGTCAGTTCGTAAGGCTCTTTTTTCCCTTGATATCCATAAGTCGAGTGGGCCTGATGCAGTTCCACCCATTGTGCTTCGGACGTGTGCTACCGAATTGGCACCAGTTCTAACGCGCCTTTTCCGGCTCTCTTACACTACTGGCGTCGTCCCGAGCTCTTCGAAGACAGCCCTTGTCCACCCGATCCCAAAAAAAGGCGATCGCTCAGATCCGTCCAACTACAGGCCAATAGCTATTACCTCTTTACTCTCCAAAGTAATGGAGTCCATTATAAACCGCCAGCTCTTAGGGTACCTAGAAGAGAACCAGCTACTAAGTGATCGCCAGTATGGTTTTCGTCGCGGTCGTTCGGCTGGTGATCTTTTAGTGTACCTTACTCACCGATGGGCGGAGGCAGTCGAGAGTAAAGGGGAGGCACTGGCAGTTAGCTTGGACGTAGCGAAAGCCTTTGACAGGGTATGGCACAGGGCTCTTCTTTCTAAACTTCCATCATACGGGCTTCCTGAGAAATTGTGTTCATGGGTTGCCAGCTTTCTTACTGGGCGTAGCATCAGAGTCGCAGTCGACGGTTCGTGCTCCGACATGAAGCCCGTGAATGCTGGAGTCCCGCAGGGGTGTGTGTTATCCCCTACTCTGTTACTTCTGCATATCAATGACATGTTGCATAACAACAGCATTCATTGCTATACAGACGATAGTACTGGGGATACGCTCTACACCGGGCGAGCTAATATTTCTCTGGAAAGCGTCATCGAGAGCCGGAATAAACTTGTGACTGACACCGAGAACATGTTAAGTCATGTCTCGAATTGGGGCCGACATAACCTAGTCCACTTTAACCCCTCAAAAACACAAGTTTGCGCATTTACCGCAAAAAAACACCCCTTCGTCGTACCTCTAAACTTTGAGGCAGCTCCCCTTGATACCAATCCGACTATTGGAATCCTTGGCGTCGATATTTTGAGTGACGTTCAGTTTCGTGGTTATTTGGAAGGTAAAGCTAAATTAGCTTCGAAAAAGCTGGGTGTGCTTAATAGAGCGGGTCAGTATTTCACGCCGGCTCACCGCTTACAACTGTATAAAGCACAGGTCAGGCCGCATATGGAATACTGCTCCCATATTTGGGCTGGAGCACCCCAATACCAACTCCTTCCATTTGACCGCATCCAACGCAGAGCTGCTCGAATTATCGACGACGTGGATATTTCAGGTCGGCTCGATCCACTGGCTCTTCGGAGAGACGTTGCGTCTCTCTGTATATTGTACCGTATATATCATGGGGAGTGTTCTGAGGAATTGTTCGGCTTGATCCCTGCCGCTGATTTCCTTCACCGCACTACACGTAATCGACTGTCATTCCATCCACATCACCTTGATGGATGGCGGTCTACTACTGTGCGCTTTTCAAGAAATTTCTTGCCTCGATCTACAGTGTTGTGGAACCAGCTCTCGGCGGCGGTATTTCCGGACCGTTACGACTTAGTGATCTTCAAGAAACGAGCCTATTCCTTCCTTAAAGGCCGGCAACGCGGCTGCGATTCCTCTGGTTTTACGGGTGTCCATGGGCGGCAGTGATTACTTTCCATCAGGTGACCCGCTTGCTCGTTTGCCTCCTTCTGCTATAAAAAAAAAGACTGTAGGCCAAAGCGAAGTCATGAACAGCTCTACCCGCGTAGTCAGTTGTGCGTGAACCAAGCCATTCGACGTGGTAGACATTGAAGTCTCCCGTACCACAATCTCGGCAGAAGGGATCCGTTGGAGAATGGAGTTTGTCGCTGTTTGGACGATCTCCATGAGTTGGTCAGTTACATTGTTGTTAGTACAGCTGCCGACGTTAACCTTTTGTTTGACTGTATACTAAATGCATAAGAATAGGTTAAGTTTGTAACACAGAATGGTAAAATAAATATATTATTATTATTATTATTATTTATTATTATTATTGTTACCGCAGTGGGACCAGGCACGCGTAAACGCGAGGACGGTGTCCGCAGTCTACGTGTAGCCATAATATGGAGTGGTCCCTATCTTCAAGATTGCCGAAGCGACGGACGCACATATCCTCCCTGGCGTAGGCACAAACACCGGCTCGTGGCACAAATGCATGTTCCTATTTGTATCCCGAGTAGCGCATGTAGGAGATTTCAGGAGGGGGGATATTTGCGTCTCGGTGAGCGAGCGAACTTTTGCCCTCGCTAGAATACGTAGGGCAGCCTGAGCAAGGATGTTCAGGGGGAGATTTCCTACACTGGATGTGTCGGTACCCCCCCTAGGGTAAATCTAGATTAAGGTTTGCTGCCATATTAACTGTGAGAGGGCCTCCGGAACCCTCACTTGCCAGACGAAACACATCAGCACCAGATGCCATTAGAGGAGTGAGAGGGTGGTATTACGCCGGGCGAGCCGGCCCAATGCGTGCTGCAACGCAGCGTGGCTCGACCACTCAGTCAGTGTCACTTATTAAGCACCGCCCAGGGGTCACGTGTAGGGTCTCAAGGGGCATGTCAACACTCAGTCCGCCACTGGCCCTTAATTAGCGCCACCTGACGTCTATTAGTATTATTTCCCCGTCTGTTTATTTGCGCACGGCTCGCGGACCGTAATAATGACCCTAACACGATTAGAGGTTCGTGCACTGCGTTAAAAAAACATTTTTCAACAACAGAAGAGATGTAAGGGTACACAATCGACGCCTCTGTTTTGCAAACAAGGTATGGTTTTTAAAGGTGTGATTGTGTTATTAGTTTAAGTATATTTGCCCACTGCAGGGCTTATGAGCCTAATGAAGGAGGTCTTTTTGATATGTTATCAAGTCATTGCTACAATTGATGAGTAGGTATTGGCATAATTACCACGCGTAATTGCCAAATCCGGATAGCTGATCACAAACACGGGCTATGAATAAACAAAACACTTAGCCTGACCTAGGAATTGAACCCAGGCCCTGCAAATATCAGCCGAGCGCTGCCACCCGGCCACCGAGGCGTTATTGTATGTGCTCTTAATTTAATTATTGAATTTTCTTATCATCATTTCCATGACGTAGTCTGCAGAAGGTCCACAGTTTGGCTGAGTCTATCCCATAGTCTATTCTATCCATGCCGTGCCTTAACATAATAATATGTACTATCCCATGGGTAAAATTCTGAAATTAAATAAATAGTAATAATGGCCTGTTCATTTACGAGTATGCTAAGGAACGCCATGGATAGAAACCAGTGGGTCAGTTGAGACAATCATTATCTTTTATCAAAGATCAGGATATTTTACATTCACTTTACGACGGAGCTCAAAAGTTAATTTAAAAATAAATATTTCATTAATACAAGATAAAATTCCCATCCGAAATTAATTAAAATTATGCAGACCACATTTCGTGATATGAAATGTGCTTCCATTGAACAAGGATATATTTATCATTTATGCGGATGCCGCATCTCGTGACTGCACTACGTGGTTCACGGTCCATACTACTTTTTAATTATAATTATTACACTTAATTATTATAAAAAATCTGAAATAGCTGCCTTTAAAGTTTTCCATCTACAAACTTTTCATTGTTATTTTATTGAATCGTACCTCTGGTTATGGAAATAGTTTCAAATTTTTCACTAAAAAATGTTTCTAAAAAGCTGATAGCCAGCGGCTACTTGGGTCAAGCACTGCCTCGCCATCCAGTTAGCATATTATTAATATGAAAGGTTGATTCGGCAAAGCACCGCCTGATATTGAGCCGGCTGCAGAGCCAGCGCCCATCGCTAACGAGGTCACAATCACCAAATTGACTTACGAGTACGCCCGAGCTGCCGTCCTTTGAAGGCCCGCCGCGATCGCAAAGTGTTCTAGCATACGAGGATTCTACGCCAGCGTTATACAGCTTGTATCAAGCAGGGCCAGCCATATTTCACGTACCTAATCACTTACTTTTAGTGAGCTGGTACACATAAAAACATTTCTTGATATCTCGGGCATTGTGGAAGTACATACTTTTAAAAATAATACGACTTTATCGACATTATGACAACACTATCAATCAGCTGATTGGAGTAATGAACTCTGTCTAGTGTTACTTCCTCCTTTGCCTCTGCTGTGACTTTAGTATTTTTGTGCCTATTGTGCTGACTCCACCCGCTTTCAACTATTTATTTTTGATAAAGTTTAAAGGGTTCCGTGTTGTTATTTTTTTCACTAAGAACATAAGTTACGACTACCTACTTTTATTAGTTAGAAAAGAAAATTGAGACGTTCATTTAGTCAATTATTCTGTGTTCCTATCACCAGGTCAGGTCATACGAAACGCACTGAGAAATGTCTTACTTCGCATAGCATTTCTACTTTGCTTAGACCGCGATTTTCTAAGCGACACATAGTCGCTGTGATTGCTTTCTCTTTCAGATTCTATGAATATGAAAGAGGCAGAGTCAATTCTCAGCGCTGCGGCAGCCGCTACTACCAAGGCTTTAACTTAGAGAATCGCACTGCTGAACAATAACTAAAGCAGTATTGTTCTGAGGCTTAGACAAGTAAATGTTTGTGAATACGGGTTTCATTCAGCACTGTACTAAACTCACCCGTTAACACGCAGTAAAAATAACAAAACAAAAAAATCTGTCAACATGTGAGTTTTCATTGTATCTTTTATGTCGGCTCTAAAAAAACAGAAAATAATAAATTTAATAATTTGAACAGTGATAAAAAATGACTTAACTAATTTAAAAATATTGTTAGTTTTCGTAACTGTAGTCTAAAGTTCGAACCCTAAAAACTACTAGGGTTATGGGCGGTATTAACTTCTAGAACCCCAAGCGGTCGCATGAGACCGCAGTTGACTTGCCTTTGTGGAAGCGGGCGAACTACATTTTTCGAATTCTAAGTACCAGGAGTAGGCGGCACACCCCACCATAGCAACGCCCAACGGTACGGTAGGTTTGTTTGCATGTTTGCCTACAATTTTTACGCAGTTGTTTGTGAAAGCTTGCAGAGTGCATACCTACTTTTAGTTATTTTTTTGCTGTTTGGTTTCGATTCGACTACCTATTAAATTAATATAGCATTTCTAAGTAATCAGGAGTATTACGAAATTATTATTTGTGTCGGAGCAGCTAATGGCAGTCTCCGTGGTGCTCGTGAACTGTACCGCGAGAGATTTTTCTTTTCTTAAATTTCTTAAATGAGTAAGAGAATACCAAATGTGTCAAACAATTACAATGCGATACAATTGCGATTCAATTATGCCATTCGTAAATTAGCAGACTTGGGCCCCTGAAGCTTAGCAGCGACGCTTGCCATCTGCGGATTGCTTTCGACGATGGTTTTGCGTCTCCAGCAGACTGGTTCCTTTCGTGGGACGAGTCCGGAGGTCCAGCCAAATATGCGGGACCCGGCTTTAGTGGTGTTGTGCTTGTGTTTTGCTGTGTTGGAGCCACTTTTGTAAACTGTTTATTGTGAAGTGCAGTGGACTACACGTGCTTCGCTTTACCTCTCAAGCCCCAAGCGGCAAGAAGTGAATCTTTGTGTGCTGTTTTTATCAGATTTATCTAATGTAAGTACCTACTGTTGTTTATTAGAAAATTATTATTCTGACTAATGACTAGTAGGTGGAAATATTTAACAATATTTTAAACATTCAGTTAAGATAAGACTGCTTTATAGATTCGTAATATTTGATTATTTGCGTTACAAATTCGCTCAAATAAACTCAAAGAGAACGAAACGTTAAAAAAAATGTCTACCTCGTTCGTTCTGTTTATGAAATAGATAATACACGGTTGAAAAAAAGACCGTGGTTGGAGGAAAAGTACCCTTAGTATTGATGATGGCAAACTTTACTGAAAAGAAACATTCCTTTATTTTCAAAAATAATTAAAACTGCAATTAAAGATTTTTGAAAAATCACCTGCTTTAGCCGGGAATCGAACAGGTGAAACGTGAAAAAACATCCTGTATTTTATGATACCAACCGAAAGAGACATTCATATGGATCAATTTCTTATAAACAGTTGTGGCGCATCACTACTTGATGTGCCCTCATCACTAGCCGCACCTGCCGGGCGTTCGCGGGGCGGACCGCGGGACGCGGGGCGCGGGCGCAGGCGAAGAGGCCAGCTCGCAGTCGACCGGACGGGAGCTCCCGTGTCACTTTTCGCTCCGCCGCTATCAAACTTAAATTCGCTATAACTCTGTATTTATTCGCAGTATAATTGTTAAAGTCATACGATCGTCTTTTACTGTCTATCTCCTTGCTAGTGATAGGGATTGTAGGCATACATCTACAGTGGTGACCCCAGACTTTACACGTTTATTATATATCCGCGCGCCGTCGTTATTTCGCCTTCGGATAGTTATGAGCGCGCCTACTAGCAGATCGCCGAGTCACGATGACGTCATACAAGAATATAAGGACGCGAGCGAAGAACCGCCTGGCGCCGTGGACCGCGTTACTTTACGTTTGCCCGCGTTTTAGCCGGAAGACCCGGAGATTTGGTTCGCTCAAGTTGAAGCTCAATTCGCGTGTACGGGGACGAAGAGTGATAGTACAAATTTTTTTCAAGTAATTCGTGAACTAGATCAGCGCACTGCACGAGAGGTTCGCGACGTTATTATGAATCCACTGTCGACGGGCAAGTACGACAAATTAAAGCAAGAGCTCATTAATCGTCTCTTCGTTTCTCGAGATCATCTCATGCGCCAGTTACTTACTCACGAAGAGTTAGGAGACAGGAAGCCGTCTCAGTTTTTACGGCACCTTAGAGCTTTGGCAGGAGATGGCGTTAGTGACGATTTTTTGCGCAGCTTGTGGTCAGGTCGCCTTCCTACGCATATTCAAGTAATTATCGCGTCACAGAAAGCTACGTGTCTAGATGAGGTTGCGGTTCTCGCCGATCAAATTTACGATGTCGTTCCTACCCCCTATAATCAAGTTGCTAGTACCTCTTCTAGTAGTATTGAAGGAATGTTTCAACGCTTGGAGCAGACGCTTACGTCGCGAATACAGGACGAATTAAGCCGCCAGTTGTCTCAGCTAGATGTTAAATCAGGGCGTGGTCGACAGTCGTTCCGGAGACGGTCTAGTAGGTCGAAAAGTAGATCTAGAAGCGCCGGACCAGGTCATTTTAGAGATTCAGGTATGTGTTGGTACCATTTTAGATTTTCCGAGAAGGCACACACATGCATTTCCCCCTGCAACTACAAGAAGGAAAACTCTCGAGACGGTCTGTAATGGCGACAACCGACTGTTGTAAAAGTACCCATCGCCTTTTTATTACCGACCGACAAAGTAAAATTCAATACTTGATCGACACTGGTTCTGACCTTTGCGTTTTACCTCGTAAATTTTTACGTGCATATATAACGCCGACTGATTACAGCCTTACAGCAGCCAATGGTTCCAGCATCCGTACTTTCGGATTGATGAAGATGCTTCTCGACCTGGGTCTTCGGCGCGACTTCTCGTGGAACTTCGTCGTGGCAGATGTAGACAAGCCTATTATAGGGGCAGACTTCATCGCACATTATGGTTTGCTGGTTGACTGCAAGCATGGCCAGTTATTAGATAGCCTTACTACCCTCTCAACGCCAGTCACGAGTAAGTACAGTCAGCTGCACAGCATTAAGGCGATTTCAGGCAAAAGTGAGTACCATACCATGCTAGCTCGTTTTCCATCTCTGACGAAACCATCAGGCGTATTTCGCGAAGTCAAGCATAGTACTGTGCACTACATTCGCACCACGCCTGGTCCACCAGTTTACAGCAGGCCTCGACTTTTGGCACCAGATCGATTAAAAATCGCTAAGGAACAATTTGAGGAGATGCTTCGAGATGGGACTGCTCGTCGTTCTGACTCGCCCTGGGCATCGGCTCTCCACTTAGTCCCAAAGAAAGGTGATGGATGGAGGCCGTGCGGAGATTACCGAGCACTCAACGCCCGAACCGTACTAGATAGGTACCCGGTAAGGCATATTGAGGATTACTCACATAGGCTGGCGGGCTGCAAAGTGTTTACAAAAATTGACTTAGTTAAGGCGTATCATCACATCCCCGTTTTCAAGGACGATATATCGAAGACTGCCATAACTACACCCTTTGGAATGTTTGAGTTTCCATTTATGACGTTTGGTTTAAGGAACGCAGCTCAAACATTCCAACGTTTTGTCGACGAAGTGCTTCGGGGGCTTGATTGTTGTTATGCGTACGTTGATGGCATTCTCGTGTTTTTCAGAAGCAATACTGAGCACCTGGAGGACCTGGAGAGGGTATTCGGCTACCTGGAGGAGTATGGCAGCCTGATCAACGAGGCTAAGTGCAGTTTTGGCCAAGATGAGGTAACATTTCTTGGTTATTCTGTCTCTGCGGCTGGCACACGCCCATGAAAGACAAAGTTATAGCTGTGCAGGAATTTCCCCCTCCAAATACAGTGGGTGGCTTATTGCGCTTTTTAGGAATGCTTAACTTTTATAGACGCTTTATTCCTCATGCCGCAGAAGACCAGGCGCCATTACACAATATGTTAGTTGGTACTAAGAACAAGAGTTCGCAACCACTGACCTGGACTTCAGAACAACTGACAGCATTTGATAAATGTAAGACAAGCCTTTCAAGATCAGCTCTTTTAGCACACCCATTTCATAATGCGCCGCTTGCTTTAGTTACAGACGCTTCGAACGTAGCTTTAGGCGCGGTAGTTCAACAAAACATTGAGGGTAGTTGGCAACCGTTAGCTTTCTTTTCAAAAAAGTTAAATCAGGCTCAGCACCAATATAGTGCCTACGATCGCGAATTGCTTGCCATTTACGAAAGCGTAAAGCATTTTCGTTATTTAGTCGAAGGTCGACATTTTACAATTTTTACAGACCACAAGCCTATTACTTTTGCATTCTTACAGAAAGACCGGAAGTGTTCTCCTAAGCAATTTAATTACTTAGATTTTATTTCTCAGTTTACAACTGAAATCAAACACATATTAGGGAAAGATAATGTTACTGCTGACACACTCTCCCGTATAGAGGGTATAACAGCCCCTCCTGACTTTGAGACAATAGCTCGTTCACAGCATAATGATCCAGAGCTTCGAGAACATTTGGAAAACCATTCCACTTCTCTGAAACTTCAGAAAGTTACAGCACCAGATACAGATATAACCATTTACTGTGACATTTCTCAATCAAGGCCTCGCCCTTACATAGCAAAAGGGTTGCGTTGTCAAATTTTTGACAGTGCTCACAACTTGAGCCATCCTGGAGTTAGGCCTACTACCAAGCTTATTACCGAACGGTACATATGGTCCTCTATCCGAAAAGACTGTCGTGACTGGGTTAGAAGCTGTGTATCATGCCAAAGATCTAAGGTACAAAGACATACCTCTTCACCAGCAGTTGATTTTCCTTTGGCTACCTACCGATTTAGCCATGCACATATTGACCTTATAGGTCCTCTATCGCCATCTAATGACTTTAGATACTGTCTTACAGCCGTGGACAGATACACTCGTTGGCCAGAAGTCATGCCGCTTGTAAATATTACAGCTGAATCTGTCGCAAAAGCATTTTATGACATGTGGGTATCACGCTTTGGTTGCCCTGAAACGGTGACAACTGACCAAGGACGTCAATTTGTTTCACATTTGTTTAAAACCTTGACAGATCTTTGTGGAATACGTCTACGGCACACAACGGCGTATCACCCAGAGGCGAATGGAATGGTGGAGCGGTTTCATCGGACTCTGAAAGCCGCGATCATGTCCAGTCCAGTAGAGGAATTGAAAACCGAAGTTCAAAATATTATTTTAAATATTCACCATAACTCGATGCAAAAGGCGAGACGTAACGAATTCAGTCGAAGAATACGTCTTTGCATACGCGAAAATGGGTCTCATTTTAAGCAATTTATACCACCTACCACCTTCCTCTTTAAGTCTCACGTCAAGCAGCTTGCTGTGTTCCGTCGTAACGTAGTAGGAATACCAGTGCCTTGGAGGCTTGATGGTTAGCAGTAGCGTCAGGAGGACCGGTCTCGGACTTTGATTAAATCTGTACTGTCAAGCTCATCGTGGAGGGTAGCGGGCTCCGTGGCACGGTTTTAGCCGTTGGCCGACCGCAGGCAGTAGGAGGCCCAAGTAGTGCGCCAGCCACGTATGAAAAGCTGCCCCGCCACCTCGCGAAAAACCCTGGAATGGCTCCACCGTGCCAGTTGGCGACTGGAAGAGAGGACCCGGTGGCAATTCCCAGGGGAACACGGGCGTCCCCATGGTCTCCACATGAGTTTTTTCCATTAGAACTTTGAAGATTACGAGCGCCGTGTTTGGTAACCAAACTGCGCCTCGCTGGCCTTTGATACCCCAACAAAACCGCCTCACCTCAATATGAAGCAGAAAGTTTTATAAAGTAAGTGTGGACAACGGCTGCACTTTACTTCCAATGAAAGTGCACCTCACTAACATCCGAGGTCTGCACTCAAAGCACACCTCCAGGCGGTCCACTACCATCTCGAGACCGAAAAGCCACACTTACTCTTTCTTATTGAGATGAAGATGAAGCAAAGATGAAGCGTTGGACGTAACCTACCTTAAGTATCCCGGCTACTCGCTTGAGCATAAGTTCAAGAATCAAGCCGGTGTCTGTGCGTATGTTCGCGATGACGTGTGCTGTCGACGTCTCACCAGCTAAGAGGTTTCAGGTTTATCCACACTATGGTTGCTGGTAGACATTGGCAAAGAGAAAACTCTATGTCGGTGTCTATCGATCGCACAGCGGAGATCAGGAGATGGCTCGGTTGTTTGACCACCTCACTGAGGCAGCTGATCTGGCCCAACGAAGGTATCCAACTGCGGAGCTTGTTTTTCT
This sequence comes from Scoparia ambigualis, assembly GCA_963921215.1. Taxonomy (NCBI): domain Eukaryota; kingdom Metazoa; phylum Arthropoda; class Insecta; order Lepidoptera; family Crambidae; genus Scoparia; species Scoparia ambigualis. Next base: position 41,298,714 of record OY992504.1, on the reverse strand, counting down.
GGGGACTTCAACGCTCACCATAGTGATTGGCTATTCCCGTTCAAGAAAACGGACCATGCTGGAAGAGAGGCACGCAAGTTTGCGTTATTTCAAAATCTCTCCGAGCTGGTGAAGCAACTCGCATAACTGATATCGATGGCCACACACCCAATTGCCTAGACCTTCTGCTGACAACTGATCCAGACAGACACTCAGTATCGGTCTCGGCTCCGCTGGGATCTTCTGACCACTGTCTGGTGAAATCCGTATCTATATGCTCTCCTCCGGACACTACCCTTCGGGGATCGAGACGAGTATGGAAATACGGGTCAGCAAATTCAGACGACATGCGGCACTTCTTCGCGTCTTATCCTTGGCGGCAACTGTGCTTCTCTTCGAGCGAACCTTCTGTCTGTGCCGGAGTAATCGCAGATGACCCCACTCCACCTGATGTTAAGTGGAAATAAAGTCCAGGCGCGAGGACAACTGGTGCAGCGTAAGAGACGTAGCATCAGACACCCTCACTCTGCCGGTCCACAAAGTGCTTCTTCACGCCTCGTTTGAAGGACCCTATGTTTTGAGAAATTGTGCACCTGAGTTGTCTCCTATTTTGACGCGCTTGTATCGCTGCTCTCTTGAGCAAGGAGTGGTGCCGAAATCGTAGAAGCTGACTTATGTACAGCCTGTTTCCAAGAAGGAAAGTCGTGCCGACCCTGCAAACTACAGACCAATCGCCATAACCTCGAATGCAAATGCAAAGCAAAGTTATGGAAAAGGTCCTTAACCACAAACTGATGACGTTCCTAGAGCTAAACGATCTCCTTAGCGATTGTCAGTGCGGTTTCCGCCAGGATCGGTCTACTGGGGACCTCCTAGTGTACGTCACACACTGTTGGGGTGAAGCCATCGAGAAACACGGCGAAGCCCTTGCCGTGTCCTTAGACATCTCGAAGGCTTTTGACAGGGTTTGGCATAAAAGTCTGTTAAGCAAGCTTCCCGCGTACGGCATCCCTGCTGGCTTCTGCAATTGGATCACAGACTTTTTGAGTGAGCGGTCGATCAGAGTAGTCATTGATGGCTGCTCCTTTGACTTCATGACTATCGACGCCGGAGTTCCTCAAGGGTCTGTTCTTTCGGCAACTCTTTTCCTGCTTCACATCAACGACCTGCTTCAGCCAGGGATAGTTGGATACGCAGACGATAGTACTGTTGCAGAAAGATACATTCTGGCTGCGGGAGCCAGAGAGGGAAACATTCACTCTCTAAAAGAGGCCATGGTTAAGCGAGCAGACGCGACCTTAAACCTCATCTCCAATTGGGGGGACGACAACCTGATCCGTGAATGCCTCCAAAACACAAGCGTGTCTATTCTCCGCCAAAAGGAATCCATTTCATCTGACTCCTACTTTCCGCGACACGTCCGTCCCAATCAAGGGCACCCTTGAGCTGTTAGGCATAGAGTTGACTGCAACTCTCAACTTCGGCTCAACCATCGAGTCCAAAGCTCAGACTGCAGCAAAAAAGTTGGGCATCCTGAACAAGGTGCGGCAGTATTTCACACGAGAGCAGATCCTCAACCTGCACAAGGCTCTAGTCCGATCGTACATGGAATACTGCAGTCACTTTTGGGATGGATCTGCCAAATACCAGTTGGCCGCACTTGAATCGGTGGAACGCAGAGCTATAAGGCTCATCGGTGATGACGCGCTTGTCGAGGCCAAGCTTACCAGCCTCGCACACCGGCGTAGTGTCGCCTGCCTGTGTGTCTTTTACCGACTTTACCTCGGAGAGTGTCCCTGTGAGCTTTTCGAGCTAATACCACCATCGCCCTTTTATCACAGAACCTCCAGACGTACTGAATGATATCATCCCCACCTAGTAGAAATTCCACTATGTCGCACTAAACGCTTCATGTCATCATTTTTGTTGCGCACTGGCAAGGAGAATAATTCTCTGCCACTGTCTGTGTTCCTAAAAACTTATAACCTGAATGCCTTCAAGGCGAGAGTTAATAGGCATCTTCTGGGGCAGTTCGCTCCATCGTAGACCTCATCTACGCTCACCATCAGGCGAGATCGAGGTCAAGAGCTGTATTATTAAGCATAAAAACCTACTTAGTAAAGTAAGTTTACAATAAATAAAATATTTTTATGCATTATTGAAATCAAATCATTGCTACAATAGATGCAATATAGGCTTAATCACCAAGCCTGCCCAATGCGTGTTGGTGATCACAAACTCGCGCGCAGCATCAAAAACCCCGAAATACTTAGCGCGGCCCGGGATTTGAACCCAGAGCCTTCAGCTATTAGCCACCGAGGTGTCTCTGAGTACCAAATTGAAAAAAAAAACATTACGAACTTCTCCTTGCTTGGGAGACCACTAAAAGCCATTGGTCCCGGATGTTGTCGTAATACAGCAGTCAAGTCATTGAAACCCAGATCCTTTAAGAAGGACATTGCCAAGGCGAAGTCATCATTCATAGGTAGAATTGGCGAGAGGCTAGTGCGTCTTCCTTCGGGGACGCGTGCGTTCTGGTCTCTCGCCAAAGCTATCTTAGGGAATTTTTGTCAGCCGTCCCTACCACCATTGCACAAGACCGATGACTGCCTGGCCTATACTGCAAAGGAGAAAGCCGATCTCTTGGGCTCTCTTTTCGCATCAAACTCGACCTTGGACGATGGGGAAAACTCTCCACCAACCATACCGCATTGCGCTTGTACAATGCCAAACGTTCAGTTCCTGCAAAGGTCAGTTCGTAAGGCTCTTTTTTCCCTTTATATCCATAAGGCGAGTGGGCCAGATGCAGTTCCACCCATTGTGCTTCGGACGTGTGCTCCTGAATTGGCACCAGTTCTAACGCGCCTTTTCCAGCTCTCTTACACCACTGGCGTCGTCCCGAGCTTTTGGAAGACAGCCCTTGTGCACCCGATTCCAAAAAAAGGCGATCGCTCAGATCCGTCTAACTACAGGCCAATAGCTATTACCTCTTTACTCTCCAAAGTAATGGAGTCCATTATAAACCGCCAGCTCTTAAGGTACCTAGAAGAGAACCAGCTACTAAGTGATCGCCAGTATGGTTTTCGTCGCGGTCGATCGGCTGGTGATCTTTTAGTGTACCTTACTCACCGATGGGCGGAGGCAGTCGAGAGTAAAGGGGAGGCACTGGCAGTTAGCTTGGACGTAGCGAAAGCTTTTGACAGGGTATGGCACAGGGCTCTTTTCTCTAAACTTCCATCATACGGGCTTCCTGAGAAATTGTGTTCATGGGTTGCCAGCTTTCTTACTGGGCGTAGCATCAGAGTCGCAGTCGACGGTTCGTGCTCCGACATGAAGCCCGTGAATGCTGGAGTCCCGCAGGGGTGTGTGTTGTCCCCTACTTTGTTTCTTCTGCATATCAATGACATGCTGCATAACAACAGCATTCATTGCTATGCGGATGACAGTACTGGGGATACGCTCTACACCGGGCGAGCTAATATTTCTCTGGAAAGCGTCATCGAGAGCCGGAATAAACTTGTGACTGACACCGAGAACATGTTAAGTCATGTCTCGGATTGGGGCCGACATAACCTAGTCCGCTTTAACCCCTCCAAAACACAAGTTTGCGCATTTACCGCGAAAAAACATCCCTTCGTCGTACCTCTGAACTTTGAGGGAGCTCCTCTTGATACCAATCCGATTATTGGAATCCTTGGCGTCGATATTTCGAGTGACGTTCAGTTTCGTGGTCATTTGGAAGGTAAAGCTAAATTAGCTTCGAAAAAGCTGGGTGTGCTTAATAGAGCGGGTCAGTATTTCACGCCGGCCCACCGTTTACAACTGTATAAAGCACAGGTCAGGCCGCATATGGAATACTGCTCCCATCTCTGGGCTGGAGCACCCCAATACCAACTCCTTCCATTTGACTGCATTCAACGCAGAGCTGCTCGAATTGTCGGCGACGTGGTTATTTCAGGTCGGCTCGATCCACTGGCTCTTCGGAGAGACGTTGCGTCTCTCTGTATATTGTACCGTATATATCATGGGGAGTGTTCTGAGGAATTGTTCGGCTTGATCCCTGCCGCTAATTTCCTTCACCGCACTACACGCAATCGACTGTCATTCCATCCACATCACCTTGATGGATGGCGGTCTACTACTGTGCGTTTTTCAAGAAATTTCTTGCCTCGAACTACAGTGTTGTGGAACCAGCTCTCGGCGGCGGTATAACCGGACCGTTACGACTTAGGGATCTTCAAGAAACGAGCCTATTCCTTCCTTAAAGGCCGGCAACGCGCCTGCGATTCCTCTGGTTTTGCGGGTGTCCATGGGCGGCGGTGATTACTTTCCATCAGGTGACCCGCTTGCTCGTTTGCCTCCTTCTGCTATAAAAAAAAAAAAAAAACCCAGCCTCAGTGCTCTCCTAAACCTATGCCCCGCGCCGCGTGGCCACTATGGACACTCAAATAAGAATACAATTATATTTGAGTATGCCGCGCCGCGCCCGCGCGGGCAGTCTGGCCGAGCACTCACACACACCTGCATTGACTAGCGTGGTTAGTTATTGCCCAATCTCCCCATGAGCTGCTGTCCGTGTGGGCAGGCCTATGCCGAGTAGTGGGACGATTATGACTGAAATTAAAATGTTTGCCATTTTTGATATTCACCGGATGTTCAAATGTGTTATCTCAAACAGTTTCGGTCTTTCAAAAGGAATATACTACTTTGGTCCCATTAGGTATTCCAAAAAGTATTCGAAATAAAATATAATTAACAATCTTATAATTATTATTAGATTGCTATTTTTATTTTATATTCATTTTTTTAAAAAACGTACAAATAAACTCTTACAGCTGTTACATAAGTAAATACCATATTTTATTAGCGCATCGAGATAGAAAATACTGCGAGAAAAAAATGAGAATGGTTGATGAGAGTGAGTACCTAGTGAGAGTGAGCAAGAGAGGTATTTTCCAATTTTTTTTTACTAAATTCACTCATAGTCTTATAGTCACCCCTTTCAACGGCTTACCTCATATATTGGCATTATTGCCCAAATTTAATTTATACATGCCGCACGCATGAGCGCCGCCATCGATCGCCGCCATGATGTAATTAAGGCCGCCGCTAAATGCCCAGTGCGGGGCTACGTACCTACTGCCTAGGTAGGTAACTCGTGTCTATTTCTCACGAAATACTCAAATTCAGTACATACTTTTGAAATAAGTCACACAGTGGCTTTAGTGCGTGATCATTTATCCCATTGGCCAATTGGTATCCCACCAACCCGCATTGGGCCAACGTGGTGGGTTGTGGCCCAATGTCCCCACGTGCTATTGTCCACGTGGGAGGCCTGTGCCCAGCAGTGGGACGTTTATAGGCTGATGATGATGAATCGGTATCCTTCTGGATCTGCATATTTTTGTAGATTAGTTCGTTACATTCGTAGCACTGGCACACGTGCGGGCGCAATATTAGAAAGTACCCATGTCCGTGAAATAATGTCATTGTAATAAATAGTAACTAGTAAGTAATAGTTCACGTAGATAGGTAAATAGCAAGCGGTATCGTTTTAAAGCGATACCTACAGTTACAAAATCAGAGAAAACTCAAGCACGCAAGATTCATTTAAAAAAAAAAGCTTTCCCACACTCACACCAACTATCTAGCCCAAGAGAAGCTTCGTTAGGAAACTCGTTAAATGGTTACTAGACAACGGATAAACATACTTAAAATACTTAAATACATACTTATTATACATAGAAACACCCCAGACCCGAGGCAATTTAGAAAAACAATAGTTTCTAAATTGACCCGACCGGGGATCGAACCCGGGACCTCAGAGATGGCGACACCATGCAAACCGGTGTACAAACCACTCGACCAAGGAGGTCGTCTTCATTTTCATTAAGATATGATTAACAATTTTGTTTAAGTTACGGCGCTCTCGGCACGGTACTGCTCCGTATCGTATCAGGCTTACGTATCAGACATTGCAACTTGCAACACGCGGCCGAGACGCGGGCGCGAGGCGGGTGTGAGGCGGGTGCGCGGCGGGTCCACCCGTAAGGTGTTCGGAATTCTAATTGCTGCTCACAGTTCGCATACGCAATGCAGCCGGTCCCATTTAAATTTAGACGCAATTTGAATACAAAGGAAAATGCAATCTTTATTTACATGAGACCCTAAAACAGATGGAACATCTTTCTTCATTGTGATTGATTTCAATAATTGTATGGTAACTAATTAACGTGATTGATTTCTATACTTATAGATTTTTTACTAAAACTTTGAATTGGTTATTTTGAATTCAAAATGCTATATTTATCTTTTAAGATTCGGGATCCTGGGGTCCTTCTTGAGGCAGTCGACTTTTTTATACTTCACCGTAGCTAATAGTGTACTGATTATTCAAAGACGCCTATTCCAACATCACAATTATTATGTTCCACGCAGCGTGAGGTTGGCTTATTTAGAACAGCATGCATTCCCTGCCATAGTTAGGCTGGCATAGAATGCAGCGCGTCGTCGCAATGCGATGTTAGCGAATAATAAGTCAGCGTCGCGACGGAAATTTAATTTGGGTGACGCGAGCGATCGCAGCTCACTACATTGAGCCGCGCCGGTGGTCGCATCTCTGTTGTTAGATTGCGCAAGGACTCTGTGCCCACAACTATTGCAACTCTAGCAAAATATACGAGTAATGTACCTATTCTATTATTTTTGGTAGTAGTATTCTTGTAAGTATTAGTATATTGTAAGACCGACATTTATTTGTTTTTGTGGCAGCCTGCGTCGCCACATAATTTATTATCCTCACGTATTGGTTAAAGAGTTTGTAAGCGCATTCCTAAACGCGTGTAGATCCGATAAAGATATGACACGGCATCCTCCCTCCAACATCTACGTAGTTATTATTGTATAAATAGTCTTGTAAGGTTTAGATAATAAGTTAGTCACAAAGTAGTCACTGTAAATATACAACACCATATAAAGAGACGCAGTCGTTATTTACCATCGCCATGGAACCCCTCCTTTCCTCCATACTACGCCCAGCGGAACAGTTTTCATCAATAAACGTAACCCTTTCTTTTAAAATTTTAAAATTTCAGTTCTTTAATAACATCTCACATATTAAGTGATCGAAGTTTCAGGTATAAATAAGCGATGAATGCGAGCTGGTATCTTGGGTACATTCAGAACTACTCGCGATATTTAACATGCTGATTATCTGAGTGCAATTCAAATAATTGTGACTGTTAACATTTTAAGTAGATGCATACAGCACACATACATAACGCAGTTTCCCCGTGGGCTAGGCAGAGATCACAGATTTCCATGCATGTATTTTATAAAATTAGTAGATATTTTTAAAAATAGTATCACTTTCTTAACGAAAAGGAAATTGAAAAGGGATTAATGAAATTCGTCTGCCCTTGAGCTGTTTGCGTAATCTAGAAGGACTTAATGAATCGGTTCGTGCCGCGTCTGGCTCGTTGGAGTATCATCCAAATATTTGCGAAGCGTTTGCCCGCCGGTGGGGTAATCGGCAGCCAAGCGGCAGCCCTAGGCCTCTGCTGGCGGCGTTGGACGTGACGGGCAGGGGACTACGGGCTGACTGTTCATTTATTATTATTAAGAGCCTCCTGTGTGTACAGGGCCTTGGTCTCACTTTTTTATTATTTCCATTAGAATTATTCAATATCTACAAAAGCATGAGGTCATTACTTTTAGAGAAAGACAGATTTTATTTTAAAGTTTGTACCAAGTTGATACATAAACCAACCATACTAAGTTGGCACTTACACAGTTAAAAGCAAAAAAATGGTACGCTACAAGGCTTTCACTCTTTTAATTATTTATTTTGCGTTAAACGAAATTGTATGGATATATTATTATTTAGCTAACCTTCGTGGCCGTGGAGTGGGGTCAAAGAATGGAGCAAACAGTATCAGGCCTTAGTCCGTACGATTCTGCGGCTGTGACACGCCGGTAGCGGCCCTCGGGGCCTGTCCTTTGTTTGGGGTCTTTACCGACCCTTGATCTTGCTAGCCATATGTATCTTTTTTTCTCTTGGTGGTATTATGTACGTATAAAATAATATTACCGTTATATTCGTAAAAGGGACAATGCCAATCTTAAATGCAAATACCTAAGTATGTTATGAAATTGAAATATTATTATTACTTTACTAGCGGCCGCTCGCGGTTTCACCCACGTGGTTCCTGTTCCTGTGGGAATATCGAGATAAAAAGTATCTTATGTGTTAATCCAGGTTATAAACTATCTGAATTTCATCCAAATCCGTTCAGTAGTTTTTACGTGAAAGAGTAACAAACATCCATCCATAGTTACCGTGGGAATATCGGGATATTGAGTATCCTATGTGTTAATCTAGGTTATAAACTATCTGCATGAAGAATTTCATCCAAATCCATTCAGTAGTTTTTACGTGAAAAAGTAACAAATATCCATCCATACTTATAAACTTTCGCGATTATAATATTAGTAGGATAATGAATAATCCCTAAAAGGACATTACCAACCCCTCTCTTCTTTTGGGTGTCGTAAATGGCGTCTAATGGACTAAAGACTGCACATACATCCAACAGCACAGAATGGCGATGGCTCACCACCTATCTTGCTAAGCACATGTGCTGTTGTAACTTGGTGAAACGTGGCAGTGGACTGCTGATAATAGCACAGAATAACTTGAATCTATATGTTCGCTTCTTAATCTTTACAAAATAATGAATATTTCAGACCATCAACAGTCGGTAGCTGATTCGCGCCCAGTGCATCGACTCGCATTTAATCCCAAAGCCATCGCCGGCGGCGGCGGCGCGACGGGCGGGCAGCATCAATCACGACGGCGTGATGTTCAAACACCCATTTGTGCCGGAACTACGGTTTCTTCTAGTTTGGACTAAGTAACGATTCGTACATCTGAGTTTGCTTTCAACTGTAGTAAAGGAACTTGTTGGTGTAATGGTTATCAATTTTTAAAGTCGCCTACATAAATATTTGATTGTTAATAATATTAACCGTTTCTGCGGTCAAATTGCGAATATGGTGTTTATTCTTTAATTGAAAATATTAACCTTATTTTGAGAGCTGTGTGGTTTCAGCTTATTATTAAAATAATACTACCGACCCGTCTCGCCCCCTGGGTGTCGTAAAAGGTGAACAGACTGATACTGCACACACAACCAACACACACATCCAACAGCATCTCACCACACCTATCACATGCGCAGTTGTTTTTTGGTGTGCCGTAGACTGTGACAGTGGACTGCTCCTGCGGTCCTCATTGCCTGGTCTCTGACTAACCCTTCGGGGATAATAGTGTATGTATGTATTTTATTCTAACTACATAATTGTTTAAAGTTCGCCTCGCTATCTACCCACTACGTTATTTAAGTCTTTCTTATTGATAGTCGACTGTTATAAATAAGTTTTCCATTGGGTCACATAAAAAAACAGAAAGCTTTCCCGTTAAGAAGTTAAGTTTTAGTTAAGTTACGGAATAAAATAAAATTGAACTTGTTGCTTGTTAGCTTAGGTATTTGAGAAAATTTAAGACAGTCTAGATATGCGTCTGATGTTTGCTGCTATCAATTAATGCTGGAACACTCGGTTCCTTCAAACTATGCGGATCCGGGCTGGAAACTGGGTTAAATTAGTACGGGAGCGAGGGGGTGGGTGCAAATGGCACGTAACGGCACAGCCTGCAGACGCTGCGGTACGTTCGGTGAACATACTGTTTTTAGCTTCCATACTTGACCGAGGTGTCTGGCAAATACAATAAAAATTGTGATTGACATTTTGATAGTTATAGCTAGCCAAGGATTTATCTTTTTTTGTTATTAATTTTATGTTGGAAAGGAAGTATTAAATTTTTTTTAAATTATTTTTAGTTTTCGTGCTGGTGAGCCACCTAATGAGAAGTGACCATCAATTCCCAATGGTCATCTGAAGCGTGCGGTGAGCGGTCTGTGTCTATGCGATGGCGACTATTAGAGCACCATTTACACATAAATATCTAACCACCACTTTTAATTTTATTAGTTGAATTTTATAGTAAACAACAATTTACATACCTACATATTTTTAATGCTGACAATAGTTATCACTGTATGCTCCTTAAAAATGTATATTTATGGTTACAAATTTCCAAATTTACTTGTATACAAATCTATTATTTACACATGATATTGTCAATTATTGATTTAAAATAGGAACAAAAAATCATACGTAATGTTAAAGCCCGGTGCCGGAGTGGCAAAGCTAGGGCATCGAGCCCGGGTTCATTCGACCCGAAAAAACCCGGGTTTTTCGGGTTTTCTGGATCGCAAGAAAACCCGGGTTTGGAAAATCAATAACTGGGTTTTCGGGTTTTTCGAGCTTTTTTACAATCGTTTTCTTGTCTTTAATTATTTGTATCCTAAGTATATTTACGCCTTTTCGAAATGATCTCTTTGATTGAACACGGTCAAAAAGTACCTAACTCCATTGTATCTCACTACGTACAAACCTTTGTATGTAATCAATATACAAACAAGTTAGTGAAGTTTACTTCTCTCTTAACTTTTTTTGCACTAGGTACTAATAATTTCTGCTTGACCTAATTAACTACAGTTGTTTTTTTGTGCGAAAAAGATTAAATTAATAAAGCAAGTTGCACGTTATTCGTGCGTTTGACTCAGATCAGAAATGACATAAACGGAATGAAAGATGGGGGCAAAATGCGTCGTCGCGTTGTTGACACGCAACAGGAGCGGTGAGCTGCGAGTGACTCCCCCGCCATTTTGTTTCGTCAGTCCTCCTCCCTCTCTTCAGAACTCTCCTTTACCCATTTCAGTGGACCTCAGCATTCTTGGCATGGACATCAGCCAGGAACTGAATGCTACTTAGAAAGTGTTATTTTAACTGCCTCCCGTAAGTTGGGTATTCTCAATAAGGTGGAGGAGTATGGAGAGTGGATGGAGTATGGAGTATTGTTCCCATCTATGGGACGGCCCCGCTAAATGCACTTGATAGACTGTAAAGGCGAGCGGTACGCATTATTGGAGATGCTGAGGTAACAGCCTCTTTTGAGGACCTCCAGCTGCGTAGAGACATTGCTTCTCTCAGTGTCTTCTACCGAAATTACTACGGAGAGTGTTCTGAAGAACTTTATGATCTAATCCCGCCCTCTCCTTTCCTGTCCCGGACTACACGTGCTTGTCTTAGGAACCACCATCATACTGTGCAGACTATCAGCAATCGTACCAAAAAATTGGCAAGTCCTCTGTAAGACCATTCGGCTAGACGCATGTGTTTCCCAGCTCCTATAGTCCCGGGTCTTTTAAGCAGGGCGTGAAACGGCATTTATGCAGACCGTCATCATGAATGGGTGCGCTCGGGTAACAAGCGTGTTTGTTCCACGGTGAGGAAAGCTCCGTTATTTTGGACTGCATCCAAGCAATCTGACTTCATACGAGTAAGTTAGCTACTAAAACGAATTTATTGTTAATGTTAATACGTGGGTCACTACCAAAGTTTTGAGATACAAAAAAAGTATAAAAGTTATTCAATTTTTTTTTATTACAGTTTCTCAAAGTACTCTCCATTAGTTTCTATGCATCGATTCATCCGCCTTAACCATGATTTATAGCATTCCCGGTACTCTTCTTCAGAGAGGTCTTCTACGGCCTGCAAGTAGGCATTCTATACATCCTCAGAACTGTTATATCACGTGTCACGAAGTTCAAATTTGATTTTCGGAAAGAGGAAGAAATCGCAAGAAGCTAAATCGGGGCTATACGGAGGATGACACAATTCTTCAATCTCTGTACTCTTCAAAAAATCCTTGGTGACAACGGCCTTGTGCGGCGACGCATTGCCATGATGCAAAAAGAGCCCCCTCAAACCAGTTTTAGGTCGTTTTTGTTTTAAATTATTAAATACAGTAGGTAAACACACTTCAATATACCACTTAGCATTCACAGTTTTTTGGTCGTCTAAGGAAATTGTGGCCACATGACCACTTGCAGAAAAAAATGTGGCCACCATTTTTTTCCCAACACTTCGCCCGCGTTTCACGTTCGTTGGAGGTTCATCATCGGGAAACACCCAAATTGTCGATTGCCGTTTAGTCGGTGGATCATATTGGTAAATCCAACTCTCGTCTCCAGTAATAATGTTAAAAATTGACCGTCCTTCTCCGTGATCAAATTTTCTGAGCATATATTTGCACCATGTCACGCGAGCTTCTTTTTGTTCTGAAGTCAGCGAGTGAGGCACCCATCGTGAACATAATTTCCTGACTCCAAGCCGGTTGTGTAAAATTTTATTAATAGCTGGCGATGAAATCTTCACGACCTCTTCTATATGTCTATAAGTCACTTTTGGGTCTTCCTTAATAATTTTTTTCCCAACTAGGACGTTTTCTTCTGTAACTGAAGTCGCGGGCCGGCCACTTCTTTTATCATCATTTAAGGAGAAAATCCCTCATTTAAATTGAGCAAACCATCTGAAAACTGTTGCACGCGATGTAACATAGTCCCTAAACGCCGAAACTAATCGCTCTCTGCACTCATATTCATTTAATCCAAATTTATAATCGTAAAAACAATCGCACGAAAATGTTCTCGCTTAAAATCCATAGTTGACGATGAAAGCCCGCGGAATTGAAACAAAAATCAAACGTCATTTTTTTATTTTTTATTATTTGATCAAATGGTTTTCTATGTTCGAATAACAAATAATTTATCTTTTTTTTTTTATAGCAGAAGGAGGCAAACGAGCAAGCGGGTCACCTGATGGAAAGTAATCACTGCCGCCCATGGACACCCGCAAAACCAGAGAAATCCCAGGCGCGTTGCCGGCCTTTAAGGAAGGAATAGGCTCGTTTCTTGAAGATCCCTAAGTCGTAACGGTCCGGAAATACCGCCGCCGAGAGCTGGTTCCACAACACTGTAGTTCGAGGCAAGAAATTTCTTGAAAATCGCACAGTAGTAGACCGCCATCCATCAAGGTGATGTGGATGGAATGACAGTCGATTGCGTGTAGTGCGGTGAAGGAAATTAGCGGCAGGGATCAAGCCGAACAATTCCTCAGAACACTCCCCATGATATATACGGTACAATATACATAGAGACGCAACGTCTCTCCGAAGAGCCAGTGGATCGAGCCGACCTGAAATAACCACGTCGCCGACAACTCGAGCAGCTCTGCGTTGAATGCGGTCAAATGGAAGGAGTTGGTATTAGGGTACTGCAGCCCAGAGATGGGAGCAGTATTCCATTTGCGGCCTGACCTGTGCTTTATACAGTTGTAAGCAATGGGCCGGCGTGAAATACTGACCCGCTCTATTAAGCACACCCAACTTTTTCGAAGCTAATTTAGCTTTACCTTCCAAATGACCACGAAACTGAACGTCACTCGAAATATCGACGCCAAGGATTCCAATAATCGGATTGGTATCAAGGGGAGCTCCCTCAAAGTTCAGAGATACGACAAAGGGATGTTTTTTCGCGGTAAATGCGCAAACTTGTGTTTTTGAGGGGTTAAAGCGGACTAGGTTTTGTCGGCCCCAATCCAAAACATGACTTAACATGTTCTCGGTGTCAGTCACAAGTTTATTCTGGCTCTCGATGACGCTTTCCAGAGACATGTTAGTTCGCCCGGTGTAGAGCGTATCCCCAGTACTGTCGTCTGCATAGCAATGAATGCTGTTGTTATGCAGCATGTCATTGATATGCAGAAGAAACAGAGTAGGGGACAACACACACCCCTGCGGGACTACAGCATTCACGGGCTTCATGTCGGAGCATGAACCGTCGACTGCGACTCTGATGCTACGCCCAGTAAGAAAGCTGGCAACCCATGAACACAATTTCTCAGGAAGCCCGTATGATGCAAGTTTAGAGAGAAGAGCCCTGTGCCATACCCTGTCAAAAGCTTTCGCTACGTCCAAGCTAACTGCCAGTGCCTCCCCTTTACTCTCGACTGCCTCCGCCCATCGGTGAGTAAGGTACACTAAAAGATCACCAGCCGATCGACCGCGACGAAAACCATACTGGCGATCACTTAGTAGCTGGTTCTCTTCTTGGTACCTTAAGAGCTGGCGGTTTATAAAGGACTCTATTACTTTGGAGAGTAAAGAGGTAATAGCTATTGGCCTGTAGTTGGACGGATCTGAGCGATCGCCTTTTTTTGGAATCGGGTGGACAAGGGCTGTCTTCCAAAAGCTCGGGACGACGCCAGTGGTGAAAGAGAGCTGGAAAAGGCGCGTTAGAACTGGTGCCAATTCAGGAGCACACGTCCGAAGCACAATGGGTGGAACTGCATCTGGCCCACTCGCCTTATGGATATCAAGGGAAAAAAGAGCCTTACGAACTGACCTTTGCAGGAACTGAACGTTTGGCATTGTACAAGCGCAATGCGGTATGGTTGGTGGAGAGTTTTCCCCATCGTCCAAGGTCGAGTTTGATGCGAAAAGAGAGCCCAAGAGATCGGCTTTCTCCTTTGCAGTATAGGCCAGGCAGTCATCGGTCTTGTGCAATGGTGGTAGGGACGGCTGACAAAAATTCCCTAAGATAGCTTTGGCGAGAGACCAGAACGCACGCGTCCCCGAAGGAAGACGCACTAGCCTCTCGCCAATTCTACCTATGAATGATGACTTCGCCTTGGCAGTGCCCTTCTTAAAGGATCTGGCGGCAAAGTTGTACTTCTTTCTGAGCGCACTGTTGTTTGGATCCTTTGATGACACCGCATTAACCCAGGCTTGGTAATGTTGTCGCTTTTGGCGAGACGCCATTTTGCAGGAACGACCAAACCATGGTTGGGACTTGCCGCCAATGGGAACCACAGAGTTTGGAACGAAAAGTTCCATTCCCTGCAGTATCACATCAACGACAGAGTCAGCGGCGACATCAGGATCATCCAGCGAGAAGCAAACTCGCCACCACGGGTAGGACGCAAAGAAGCTTCCTATCCCATCCCAGTCCGCTGACCTATAATGCCAGACTCGACGGCTAGCCGCTGGTTGCGGTTTTGAAGTTTCTGTGAGAGGCACAGTGCTGCGAATCAGACAGTGGTCTGATGAGCCTAGTGGTGCATCAACAGAAACTTGATAGCCGTCTGGGTGCGAGGTCAGCAGAAGGTCCAATAAAGAAGGTGCATGGCCCTCCACATCTGGAACCCGTGTTGGCTCGGTTACCAATTGGGACAGACTGTAGGCCAAAGCGAAGTCATGAACGGCTCTACCCGCGTGGTCAGTTGTGCGTGAACCAAGCCATTCGATTATCTTTAAAAAAAGGTTCAATCTAGTTGCGTTCTTTTTATAAATTTTGAGTATCTCAAAACTTTCGTAGTGACCTTACGTAAAAGAGTTCAATAATTTAAAAATATTTCTATATGTATAGGTATCAAAAATAGTCTTCAGCATATTATAATTATTAGCAGTATAAGAACTGACTATTACTAAAAGACTAAATTAATATAAATAATTTGATCTGCGTGAGTCTGTGATCAAAAATAATTACTAGCTAGATAAATACTAGATACCTACTTATTTATCTATTTTATATATGTTTTGAACAAATACTCATTGTATAAAAGACTTTTTAATACCTATTAAAAATATTTTTGTGATTTTGAAAGTACTGTTTAATTGATATTTATTTATTTTTTTATTTATTTATTTATTATCAGGCAACAAAGTTACAATATAACAGGCCCATAGATACATACCTTAAAAACTAACATATACATAGCTTATAAACATTTATTGTTAGTATAATAACTTAAAACTATGTTAGTAATTTACATAGCACTGGCTTGTGCTGTTTCGGTGGTGGTAGGCAATCTCCCGCGGAAACGCCGGTACACCACGCCCTTCGGCCAAAAGTCCTCCTTCATAAAGGTGTCGTCCAGCTTAGCTGTTGGGACTCGCACCACAAATGCCTTAAAACTGACATTATGTCGCGATTCCAGCGGCTCCACCCTCAGAAGGAAGTTGGTCTTTGTCTTAATGTACTCAACCACATCCTGCACTGTGATGGTGTGGTGCAGGCGCGACAGGTACATCGGCGTAGTCGGCGTCGCAGCACGCAGCAGGAACTGGGGCCCTGTCAGTGCGGTACCGCAACGGTTCTGATTCGGCCGGTGATGGCGTGCCCTCTTCCTTTGGACCTTGACGAAACCGTCGTCGTCTCGTTCCACGGCGGCATGCTTTGACACTCTCTGAGCGCTTAGGTTGGAAGCAGCAACAGAGGCGTAGTCACGTCGGCTGGGCTTCGTTTGGATGGTGACAGGCTCAGGCTCAGCTGTCACGTGCGGCACCGCGGGCGAAGGCGCGGGGCGGGTGGACGGCGGAGGCGGCGCGAGGGGCGCGACGACATCGGGCTGCACGGCACGGGGGGCCGGCGACTGCAGGGCGCGGGGGGCCGGCGCCGGCGTCTGCGGGGCGCACCGAGCCGGCGTGCGCGCGGGGGCAACGGCTGCGTCAGCGTTGCACGGCGACGAGGTCGGCGTCGAAAATGCTGACTCGAAACTCAGCCGCGGCGCGTTGACGAATGCACCGCGCCGCGTGTTGACGTTTGAGTCATCGACTGACCTACTTACTGCGAGTGATGCGCGCAAACTATCCACTTCCTTGCGCAACTCACTCACAGTATTCTGTGATGCTTCGAACTTTAGCACCACGTCCGCCAAGCCCGCCTTTAAGGTCACAATGTCCTTCAGCAAGCAGGTTACGTCGACGTGGTCGAACGTGACGGGAGGGAGCTTGTTTAGGTCCCTCGCCACAAACGTCGGCACGTCGTCAGGGTCGGTCTCCTTCAGCAGCGTGATTATTTCCTGCAGGCTCTTCGGTGCCCCATCACGGCGATGAGACACCATCTGGTCACTCTTGTTTACAGATGCAAACAGAAGCTTCTTGGCCGCAGATATGTCGTCCTCGCTGAAGCTGGACTTGCATATCTGCACCGCACTTACTTCATCCATCACGTCCAGCTTCTGTTGCAGGAAGGCGAGGAGCTCGTTAACCACCAGTTTGTCGCTCATGGTGGTGGTTCGCGCGGCGACTCGCGCCGCGTTACGTGTCTGATATACGATTTAAATTAAATTGCAATCGCTGCGTCCGCACAGAACGGCGCGTACTGTGAGACTGATATGAATCCTTCCCTGGTTTTACATAGGTACCTACCTACTCCTATTGACTTAGCAAATCCATACTAAAATACAGTTTCCTCATATTTAAAAAAAATATCAAAAAGCTCAAAAAACCCTACGGGTTTTGACTAAAAGAAAACCCGAAACCCGGGTTTTTAAAAAGTGGACCGGGTTTCGATGCCCTAGGCAAAGCGCTCGGCCCGATAGCTGCACGGCACAATGCACGGGTTTCATTCCCATACCGGGGATGTTTCGGATTTGTCTCGCATTTGGCAAGCGTTGTGGTTAAGCCAAAGCCCATCGATCATCATAAACAGTAAAGTCTATAAATTACTTTAGTTTTTCTTTAAAAGTGATTTAGTCACTCTACCTCTTGTCTTTGGACTTGACCATCTGCAATGGCGGCGCTGTGGCCTGGTATTGTTTACTCATCGAGTGGCTGGCAGTGAGGCGAGGGATTTGGCAAGTTTGTTAATAAGATTCCGCCCGGACTCTAGTTTAAACCGCTTTGTCCTACTGCGATGGATTAACTAAATATAAGCGTGCGAGAATTATACTGTGCTGCTATGTGAGATTTAACAGCAATTGTCTGCCTCTCCTGTTACTATCTAAATATTAGCCTCTAATCGACCTGCTTACTACAAGACGATTGGCCACCTGATAAGACATGACGAAATTCCTAAAAATATAATGGAAGAGAAATAGAGAGGAAGGGGAAGACCATGAACAGCCTATCTAAGAAAGAGATAAAAGATCTTCTCTTTTATCTACCTATTTCATAAATACGTCGTTATGTCTTGTCAAGGAATTGGCTTGGGACAGAGATGAATTTAAAAGGCTACACCTACGAGAGCGTGGCCCTTATGTTTAAAGAAGGCATGCCATGTGCAGCATCATCGTCTCATAACGTTTTTTGTTAGATACCCTGTAAGCATCAATTTGGTAAATTATACATACATACATATAATCACTACAATTATCCCCGAAGGGTTAGTCAGAGACTAGGCAATGAGAACCACAAAAGCACTCCTCTGCCATAGTCCACTTTTCACCAAATAGCGATTGCACGTGCTCAGCGTGACAGGTGAGCACTGATTGATTGGTAAATTATAAAAAAAAAAAATAAGACAATTTACGGAAAACTCTTTCCGTAATTGTCTTATTTTGTAATCGATCAAAACTTTAATTCTTGAATAATTGCGGTATTTCAATTTTCTTATAATTAAGTAAATAGCTTATTTTGTTTGTGATCATTGTTAGATTTTAAATATCATGTCCCGTCAATCTAGTCCATTTTCGTAATAAATATATGGCACCAAAACATGACAAGGCGCTATTGTATTCTGTGTACGTGAACACAGCGGGTAAATACCCTGCCTTATGGGATGGTGAATGAAGATAAAACTGCGTTGTTCAAGGGTTGCTTCTCTATTTGTAGTTTATGCCAGATCAACATTGTTTTAAAGCAACATTTTATCAACAACTGTACTTTGACAAGATCCGAAGTGCTATTTAGGTAAGTAGGTACACAGTATAATTTAATGAATTTAACAAAATGTCGTTGTGCACGGAACGCCGGTGAATCCGCCGGCTCGCATTCCGCGTTAGCTTATTTACGACTCGTGGCACAGTTTCGGTTGGGACGGGAATTATATCATATTTTACTACTCATTTTATGTTCAGTAATTTCTAAGTATTTAAGAATTATTTAAACACTGAATACCGTAATAGAGTATTAAGTTGTGAGACTTCGTATCAGTTATAGGTTACTTCTTTCTACCAATGTCATAAAATAGCTATTTACGATGAATCTATAAATTAATAAAAAGCAATTGCCGAAATGTTTGTTTGCGCATCACTTCAGAACGGCTGCACCTATTTGGGTAATTCTTTTTTTGTTGTGTTCGTAATTGTCAGGACTAGGTTTGTGTGAAATATTTTTTTTTAATTTTTATTTGTCACGGGATACATGGTGTTACGCAGACAAAGTCGCGGGCGGGCCGCTAGTATATCATATTTCAGGATAGATTTAGGAATTACTAGAAAGAGTTAAGCTTATCGTTTTATTGCGATAAAAAAACGTGCTTTATGTCATATTACCTCGTTCATATAACCATAAAGTAGATAATTTATTTATTAGTCGCCAATCTAATTGATCGGCACACACTTTACCGATTACACGCGAGAGGCAGATAATCCCAAATATCGTCGATTGGAGCGACGTATCGCGCGGATCGCTGTATTATTCAAAGCCTAGTGTTGTCGTGGGGCGGTAGAAAGAGCGGGCAGCGAAGCAATAGGTTCAAGTTTAATAATTCTATTTATTTTTCTATTACCATGGAAAATTCGTAAGGGTTTTGAAATATCATGATTAAACAAAATACACTGCGTTTTAAGAATCTAAACTGTAATAATTTATAACTATAACAGTATTATGTGTTCCACCAGCGCCTTGGCATAGTCATGGTATTATCGTATTGATTTGACTTAGATCTAGGCCTCTCTAAGAGCACGCCACTAATCACGATTTGCAGCTACTCTCATCTAGCTCTTGCCAGGCACCTTGCGAAGCATACGGCATACATCGGCATTCAATTGCATAGATATACATTTAGCCATAGTCGCCGCGCCGCTCCCCGCTGACCAGCTATGCGATTCTCTAAGCGACACAGACGCTGCGCGCATGGATGTGAGCTGCAGTCTCTTTCCAATTCTATGAAAGAGACAGAGTCAATTCTCAACGCTGCGACAGCCGCTGCTACCAAGGCTTTAACTTAGAGAATCGCACTGCAGCGCCCGCCGTGAGTGGCGCCGCGCCCGGCCGCGCTCACACGCCATGAATATTCAGCGCTCACTCAGGCTCGCGCGTGCGAGTAACGCCGCGCGGCGCGCTAAACAACCGCACAATGGCGTTACGAGCCGGCCGATATGCCTTACGTTACGACGGTTTAGGAAGGCTCACTGCCATGCATAGCAACATTAATATTGCAAACCGAACGCAATAAAGACATTTTGAACTTCGCTTCATGATTTTAATACAAGAAAGCACACGAACATACCTTTTGTCGAAATAATGAACAAAGGTTTTTGAATTTTAAAAATCAAACACAACATGACATAGGTATATATCGCAACCCTAGTATTACTTATGTGACCCTAGTCCTCCACATTATCTGTAAGACAGAAATCGAGTCAGCGGTCAGTAACATGACGTAACGCGACAGTCTATCCTGCTTGTTAGCGTGTTAACACAGACTATCTTAGGGTCTAGAAATACTTTTTACGGATTAATTAAATTTTAACCTGATGGGAGTGGAAAAAGGGTTTGATTTCAATACTGTCATTATGGAGAAGGACAAGCTCAGTAAGTACCTTGACTTGGCTCACGAGGTTACCGCCATGTGTGATGTAGGTTCAATCATTATTGTACCGATAAACGTTTTGGCAAACGGTCTTGTAGCTTGCCTCGATCAACATCTAGAAAGGCTTTCGCTTAAAGGGTAGATCAAGGGTCCGATTGCAGTACTCCTTGACACGGCACGTCAGGAGGTTCTTCAGGCTGCAGCTCTAAACACAGATAGCTTGGTCTATCCTCGCTGCCAATGGCTAAATCTAGGTTAAGATTTTTATGATATTTTGTATTCTAGTAAATGTGTTTTTCAAATAAAATATTGTAAAGGATATTAGCCTACGAATTTAAAATAGGGGTGTTATAAAATTGACGTGTCTGTAGTGTCTGTGTGTCTGTCTGTGGCATCACAGCTCCTAAATTGGTTGATTATGATTATGATGGGGTTTTCTTGATTAAAAGCTGACGTAATCGACATGGTTCTTAGCCAATTTTTAAAGATCTGTTCAGGCGTTTCAAAGTTATCTGCTTTTTTTTAACTGCGCTGCGGTAGGAATGTTAGACGGGTAATGGGTATTTACTTTACTTTCAAAGATATCTGTGACCTCACATTTTGAACACCCATGTACGCTGGTACCATTGAGCTACTCTGATGATGGAGCTCGAAGGTAGGCGACGAAATAATGGATTGCCTATTAGTAAACCCACCAAGTTTGGGCTCAATAGATTCGTCTTAACTAGTTCAGTTCATTTCTCCTGATGACGAGGACCGAAATGAAAAAAATGAAACAAAATAAAAAAGAATGTAACCGCCGACACAAAATCACTCTAAAAATGCTAAAAAGTATAGAAATAATATTTTTCCTTTGGCCTTTTAACTTCATTCATCAAGGATCATAAGACCGCCGGCGGTCGCGAAACAATTGATTTTCAATTGTGTCTGGTTTTACGGTGCTCAAGGGGTTAAGAGAAACTATTAATATTTTCAAGACTAGTTTCGGCAAAAGTGTCTAAATCTTAGAAACCTTGACAAGCAATACTACGTCATATGACAAGTTTTAGGTTTTAGTTTAAAACAAAATATATTTATATTTGGAAGCCGCTGGAAGCGTATGATCTGTTGAAGTTTACCCTAATTCGATATGAGCTACCGAGCACTACCTGTGAGCTGTTGCGACTTCCGAGACAATACTTTAGTCAAGCGGTCGAGAATGTACCGATATTATAACTATACCTGTCAAGTAACTACATTAACACGCAATATTAGAAATTATTACTCAAATTTTATTGATGACTAACAATGTATAGAGTTGCTTTACGAGTATAATACATGAATGTAAACATGTCAGTAAAGCAAACTAATTATTGGTCGTTACCGTTTTTTAATAGGCAATCGAGCCAACGGCCCGCCTGGTACAAAGCGGAAACCGCAACTCATGCTCGCTTGCAATTACAACACAAGAGGTATCACGTGCGGCACAAACCCAGTAGCTTTAGTTTTTTTGTCTCTATGCCTTACAATTTCACTGTTTCTAGTACCCTTAAAGCTACTTTTATGGAAGGTCTAAAGTAATGGTGATTTGGTATATAGGACTATTTAAGCAAAGTCACCATGCATCCTTTGTTTGTCAAAGTTAAAACGCTAAGTTTAAAAGTTAAAATAAAAAATAACTAACTTCGCTTGGATATACCGCCTATACCGTTTCTAGATTCGGAATTATAATAAAAAAAAACAATTTCTTATAGTGAAGTGTTGTCTAAGTGAAGGCGGATTGCGGGCACAGAAGGCATTATCGTACCACCAACCAAAGGTATTAGTAGAGCGTCTGAATAGCCGCACCAACTCACAGTTTATAAAGTGAAGAAGTTGAAATGTCCCGGCGCTAACCGCCGCGCGCCTCCGTGCCGCGCCGCGTCGGCTGTCTATGCGCGATAAACTTTCCCGCCAGGCGATGCCATAGATCAGTTAGGCGCGGAAAGTTTTGTCTATTAAAGATCATAGTCAAAGAAGAAAACAAGACAGCCTTCACATTGTTTGCTAGTTTAACATTGTCTTCAGTACAAAACAAGTCGATTTTACGTTGAATGATCTAACTTTTAAAATGTAATAATGTTTTAAAGCATTTTTACTCTTTTGTTTGACTTAACCAACAATTATTATCATGCCTTATGATCATTTTTTTATTGATTTTGTGTTTCGACGATAACTGATTATATTATTTTTGATGTGTACGTTCATTTTATAAAAAATGTTTGTTTGTTTTTGAATGTAATGAAATGAAATGAAATGAAGCTGTTTTCTCAAAAATAAAAATAAACTTGTAATTATACATATGTAGTTACGTTCTTGGGTCACTTCTGTGACGTATGCTACTATTATTCTTTGTACAAACGTACGAAGGTAGGAAAGTGAATTAAGTAATTGGTTGTATTTTAGTTTTATATTCAAGAAGTACCTACGCAGAAAACCTCATGTAGACCCCTCAGCCCCCAAGCGGTCGCATGAGACCGCACCTACAAAAACACACTTGACTTTGTACCGTGTTCTCATAGACTTACAGACTACTTTAGTATAAACAAGTTTAATTATTTCGATTCTGTGGTACATTTTATGCATCGTGATCGCAAAATATTGCATAGTCTATTCTCGATTCTGTCAAATTTGACGTTGACGGTTGCGCCAATTTTTTTGACAGAAAATTTCCACGAGTGAGTGGTTTAATTAATATTTCTAAAACTTAAAGGCATTCACATAATTATCATTAAATAATGGAAAATAATATAAGACAATGCTTTAAGAGTTTGTCTCTTCTGAACGGGAGAAGATTTCAAATTTTCACCGACTGTGTGGTCTAGTAGCTAAGTTACTGGTCTTAGACCCAGAAGTCCTGGGTTCGAATCCCAGCGGGGTTGGATGATGAATAGCTACCACTATCTTATCTAAAGTCTGGCGTTATAACTACAATGATAATAGCATTGTTGTGTTCCGACAGTTTAGAGACAGGATAGCCAGTTCCTTATTAGTGAGTGAAGATTCCGGGTAAAGCAAGTTTCCACCTTCGGTCTTATCTTCACTTTCCATCAGGTGAGATCACGGCCAAGTGCTTACCGTTACCGATACCGGAAAAAAATATATAATAAGTACGCACGTGACGCACTTCTGTACCGCTCCTGCCACCGTCACGCTCACAAGCGGGTGAGCGCAACTGGCTCGGAACTTTAACATTTCTTCCTCCGTCGAATTGTGCCGTATAATGCCAAATAGCCTTCTAGCTTTTAATTACTTTTTTAGGGTAGGAAACCGAATTCAACTTTATGTAGTGTCTACTTATAACTCTACTTATAATATTATATTATTAAACTACTATACTTACTATATTATTTATAGTAAACATTTTAACCTATATAACTATCTAATAGCATTGTAAATACAAAAATTTCAATATAAATATATTTATAAGCAATTACGTCTTTATTGATTGTTAAATACTTGCAATAGTATTTCTTTCGACTGTAAGAGTAGACTTCACAGTGACGTAATACCGCTGGCTTGCAGCGTAAATCACACTACTAGAAAAAAATTCAATGGGTCTTTTGGGGTCTTGGTAGCTTAGCGGTTAGAGCAGTGGACTGGCAATCCAAAGGTCATGGGTTCGAATCCCATTCGAGCTTTCCTGAGACTGGTTGTTTTTTATAGTAAACATTTTATCATACATCTATAATAGCACTGTAAATGCAAAAATGTCAATAAAAAAGATACTATATTATTTATATGACATGTAGCTTTATTTTTACATTGAGCCTTTAACTTAATTAATATTTTTTATTTATTCACGGCATAACTCAATTAATTAATAAATTGGTGAAAAGTGCACTGTAGGGACTGCTTTTGCTGTCCTCATTGTCTAGTCTCTGACTAACCATTCGGGGATAATAGTCGTGATTATATGGCCGTCCCCAACGAACAGTATGGTTATAGGAAAATACAGATTTTACAGGAGACGGCAAAAACTAGTTTTTTACTAATATCTCGGGAACTATGAAACCTATAAAGACCATTCCTTTACCAAAAAAGTGAGTTTTTTTACGCATATTTCATAAAATTTAATGGGTAATAGTTTTTTTTAAAGGAGAAAACGATAAAAATATACTTTACTGAAAAAAGTATAAAGTTATAGAATCGTCACGTTAAGTAGCTTTACGATAGTTCTCGACGGAAATCACAAAACAATGTTACTATTAGTAATAGTGCATTATGATGGCGTTTGATGATAATAATGTGTAAGTATACTTTTAAATCGTTGGGTGATATTGCAATTTTATTCGCTGATGTGTCTGATATCTATATTACAGTAATAATAAACTACTTGTTTGTTCAATAAAATTTTAAAATGATCTAAAATAGGTAAGTATATTGTACGTAAATAAAAGCTAAATTACTTTTGTGTTGATATTTCTTTTCCACAAGATATTTTGTAAATAAACTTGGGTGACCGAAAGAACAATAAACTTCAGATAGACTCTGCTCTAGCGATGGGCGATTGTTACTAAATAAAATCGAATTATTCGATTGTTAAAACAATCGAAATTATTCGAATGAAAATCATAACTAGTCGATTATTAGTAATTGCGCAATTGTTATAAAAACAATCGACAGTCGATTGTGTACGAATGAAAATCGTTACTACTTATTTAATCGCTGAGTGATTGTTAGTAACTACGCGATTGTTAAAATCGACAATCGAAAATGTTCGAATGAAAATCATTACTAGATGATTATTAGTAATAATAACGCAGTTGTTATAAAAACAATCGACAGTTAATTGTGTTCGAATAAAAATCGTTATTATTCAATATTGTTATTAGGTAAACTGCGCGAATGTTCCTAGAGTTAGTTTATCTACTAGGTAGGTCTATGAAATACGAAATAAAGTAGTTTATTCTAAATACTTCTCGGGAAAGTTTTCCTGAATAAGGTTTGATCAAAATAAATGTTTAAATAAAAAATATCTTATTCTACATCAATCGATCGTTAACGAAGTCACGCGCGTCGGTATAGGATTACTTATATTATGACCACACACGTACAAATTGCATATACCTACCTACAACTACAAACTTAGTGAATGGTAGGTATGATTACGGAGATAATTTGCTTCGAAAATCGTTGAAATGTAACTTGTAGTCTTATTAATTTATCTACTTAACTAAATTCGAATAAATATTCATTCGAATATTTTTTAGTAACAATCGATCATCCATTTTTATTCGATTTTTTTAGGTAAGGACGAATGAATCGACAATCGAACACATGATAGAGATACTAGTACAATTGTATCGATTCATTCGAATATTTTTAGGAACAATTGATCGTCAATTTTTATTCGATTGTTTCTAAGTTAGGACGAATGAATCGACAATCGAATACATGGTAGTACAATTGTCGATTCATTCGATTGTTTTTTTAGTAACAATCGCCCATCGCTACTCTGCTCTACCGGTGGTCCATTTTGCAAAACATCATTAAGGCTAAAATCTGATTTTGTGTTTGCGCTCCCATCAAAGTCTAAGTTTTGTTGTAAGGCTATGCTCCCTTAAGACTGGATGATGAGGCATAAATTAATGTTGATCAATATCTATTTCTGATGATATTAAATCAATGATTCTTGCGTTTTCTAGATACTCCTCAATAAATTCAAAGTAAGTCTCTTTTAGCTTCCGGGTCCTTATGAAACCTTTTTGTAAGGCCATTCAGTCGCTGCAATGTCAAATCAAATGATTTGCCGAACTTTAATTTCGCCATAGATACTTTAAGCGGCAGCCGAACCTGAAATTGATTATCGATTAACTATACCGAGTGTTGAAATTCGGTCTCGCAGATAATTATGCGGATTTGATATATGAATTTTTATTTCAGAAATTTGTTGTTCCTTTTTAATTGTTTGTAGGTGGAGATCTACATCATCTTGATAAGAGACGGCATTCAAAACACTATCACACTACACTATCGTGTTTAGCCCCTTGAGCACCGTAAAACCAGACACAATTAAAAATTAATTATTTCGCGACCGCCGGCGGTCTTATGATCATTGACCTATTACTGCTGGAGAGACAAATATTTTATTTTTACATTGCCAGATAATACGTAGCCGAATTTTGTTGATAACAAGCAAAAGCTTTCTCCAGATAGATCAATTTTGTCTGGTTATACTATTCTGAAAAATACTTCAGTAGAAAGCAAAAATGAAATGAAATTGATTTTACTGGGAAGATCAATATTATTTAAATTAAACTTAGATTGTGGTAGAAATGATGTGAGTAATGTTGTACCACAGAGAATATGCATTGCAATTATAATTATTTTGCAATGAATTGAGCATTACATTTGCAGCCCTATATAACAAATTTTCCTATTATACCAAGGCTGATATTCGGACCTCGTGCTTGAAGGTGGGTAAACCTAGCTTGCACATTAAATCGGAGTTAATAAAAGAAGTTTGGCTTTCTGTGTCTAACAACCTTTTTGCAACAACAAAGGAACCATTTTTGTTATAAATCTTTACCTTGATAGTAGGCAAGAGTACCATGTCAGAAGAAGCAGTGCTATTTTGACAACTTATTTGTTGTATTTGTTCTGAATGTAGTACTGTGATAAGAGACTTGCTTTTGCATAATCGACATTTTAAAAAAAACTTGCATTTATTGTTGTGAAGGTTAAGGTATACCTTGCACAATTTATTATTGTCAACAAAATCTAACTTTTCATTGATACTCAACAACTGAAACTTCGCTATGGAGACACATGATTGCCGAATCCGCTGAAAGGATGGCAACTATTTCAAGGGGAATGGTTCTCCTCACCAGGCAGGTAAATAGCGCCACCCAGCATTTCACTCGCCAGCGTCCCACAGCGACTGCTGCTGGCCCGAAATAGTCCGCGCCGAGACGCAGGTTTGCGGCAGTACTCTATACGGCAGCAGGCTCCCAATTTGCCGCTGAACAGAAAATTAAGTGATATTTCATTCCCCCCTTGGCGCCATTCATGGGTAAGGCGTGCAACCGGCTCGTCAGAAGCGTGAAAACAGCCCTGAAGGTGACCCTCCGAGAGCGGGTTCTCTCTCCAGAGAAGTTCTCTCCACCATGCTCACGTGTCACCCGTCGCAGACTACCCCTAAGCGCTGACTCCTAGTCATTTTCTGATGAGGAGCTCATCAGGACGCTTGTTTCCTCATGAGGGTTTGTCGGACGTGGCGCTGGTGGGCAGAAGCAGTTGGCGAAAGGCTCTACAACTAGCAGATCACTTTTGAAGCCGCTGCGGGTCACGGAATATCTGCCCACTTTGGCTCCACGTCGCATGCCGGGAACAGAAGTCGCGGTCAGGGTTGGGGACCCGGTGCTCATCGGTGATGGAGATCTGCCGAGGGGTACCTGGTTTCGAGGCGTGATTGCGGCTCTTTTCCCAGGTCAGGACGGTGTAGTGCGAGTGGTAGATCTTTGTACCCAATGGGGGGTATAGCGGCGTCCATTAAGAAAGTTAGTTTTCTTATAAAAAAGGGGAGCATGTCCACGACGTGGATACTTTTTATACGAATTAATGGTTTTTATGAACAGGTAATATTTTTAAATCGATATGCTTTGTTTTAAATATTTCAATTGAATAATACACATTGCCAACATACAAGTGCTGGGGCAGGGCAGCGTCCTGTCACTCACATAAGGTACGAGTGAATGCGATGACTCTTACAACAAGCGATGCGTTCCGGGTACGAGGTATGGTGATATCACTATCTCTCAAATAAGGTTAAAGAGAGAGTGTTGCATCTTGCGATAAATAATACAGCAAACATTACCCGAACGATGTTGTTTTGGCGATTACAGGAATCGGTTTAAACATTTTTCACTCGAACAATATTGTAACGGCAGCTTACACTAAAAGATTTGACCTGAAAGTTTGGTAATATATTAGTGCGTATTATTCGTGTAAAAATTTCATTGATGTCCTTCATTGAATATTTATTTATTTATTTATTTATACTTTATTGCACAAAATCAAGTACAAATGGCGGACTTAATGCTAAAAACATTCTCTACCAGTCAACCAGTAAAAAGAGTTAGAAAAAGAAGATAGACGGCGCAAAAAAGATACCTACTAAATATATATCATTTATATAACATAACTACACATAATATAATTATAGATAATATACTACATAAACTACACAAATCATATAGGCGCTGATGATGTTATACACTAAGGTTAAAATAATGCTCGCGAGTCATTCGCTTAAAAGATTGTATGTTGTGAGCTTGGCGAATCTTAAGGGGAAGAGCGTTCCAAAGACGAATTGCGGTAACGGTGAAGGAGTCGGAAACGAAGTTGGAATGATGTTGAGGAGTTTCTAAAAGAAGGTTATTGGAAGAACGAAGATTGAGTGAGTGAGAAGACCCTAGGAATTGAAATTTAGACTTAAGGTAATGTGGAGTACGTGGATCAAAAAGAATATTAAACAGCATACAGACCAGTCTATGGTTTCTACGTTCGCGGATGGGAAGCCATTTCAGCTGTTTCCGGTAACTGGAGATGTGATCATACTTGCGAAGACCATAGATAAATCTAATGCAGCTGTTCAGGAGACGTTCTAATTTGTTAATGAGGTCTTGATTTGCATCAGATAAACAAACATCTGCATAATCAATGGCAGGCAGCACGAGAGCTTGAGCTAACATGATCTTGGTACAGGACGGGAGAAAGTTTTTAAATCTGTAAAGGGATCGTAGAGTACCAATGACACAGCGAGAGATTTCACCAATCTGTTTATGCCACTTCATGGAGCCATCTATGAAAAGTCCCAAGTTCTTGACCTCTGGCTGAAATGGTATGACGTTTCCACCATACCATAAGGGAGTAGTCGCCGCATTGTCCAATTTACATAATTGACGAGAACTTCCAATGATGATCGCCTGACACTTGTTTGGGTTCACATCGATACCAAAATTAGAAGACCATTTACAAATATTGTCAAGGTCGAGGTTCAGCCGCGCAATGACTTGGTTCAAGTTAGTGACATCCCCCTGAACATAGAGCTGTAGGTCGTCTGCATACAGATGGTAAGAGCACCTTAGATGGGATGTTATAGAATTAATAAAAATAGAGAAGAGTAGAGGAGAAAGAATACCGCCTTGTGAAACGCCAGCGACCAGGTCACACCAGTCGGAGAGAGATTTGTCCACACAGACGGCCTGTTGGCGTCCACGAAGATAAGAAGAAAACCAATTTAGCACCGAGGCTGAGAATCCCAATTTTGAAGTGATGGCGAGGAGGATATCGTGATCAACAGCATTGAAGGCGTTAGAGAAGTCAATTAAAACCAATACCGTCAATCGAGACTCCTCCATCCCGTCGCGAATGTCCTCCGCCACTTTGAGTAGGGCTGTGGTAGTACTATGTCCGGGCCTGAACCCAGATTGATACGAGCAGAGATGATTATTAACATATATGAAAGAGGACAGCTGTTTGTGTACGACAGCTTCTAAGATTTTGGAGAGGAAGGGCAGGATGGATATTGGTCTAAATTGAGTTAAGGTGTTGGGATTTGAGGTTTTTGGGAGAGGAATTGTGTAAGCTTTACGCCAACAAGCAGGAAATATGCCACAGGAGAGGGAATAATTTAACATATGGGTGATAACGGGAAGGACACTCTCCAATACATGCACCACCATAGTACGACTGATATCATCACATCCCACAGCCCTAGACTTAATAGCGAAGATAGTTTTGCGAATCTCATCCTCGGTGACAGTGGTGAAACAAAATTGAGGGTCAGCAGGATTAGAAGCAGAAGATAAAGCGGAAATAGTGGCTTTTTTAATTGAAGAAGGGAGAACATTAACGGAAGTGAAATGCTTGTTTAAATCATTTAGGGGAAAAAAAGTTTTTTGCTGAGTCTGGGCTTTACCAATACCAAGGGTACGGAGAAATTTCCAAGTATGGGCAGGGGTCGAATCAAAAATATGGGAATGAATATAGCGACGTTTAGCGGACCTCACCATCTGATTGCAGCGATTTCTAGCAGTTTTGAAGGCGTCCCAGTTAGAATCGGTTCGGCACTTTTTAAATGTTTGAAATGCTTTGTTACGCCTTCTCATTGCGATACGCACTAAAGGTGTTAACCAGGGCGCAGGGGGTCGTTTCAAGCGCACGTCCTTCAGCGGTGCGTAGTTATCAAAAAGTTTTTTGATGATAACATTAAAAGCTGAAACCATATCATCAACAGAGGTGGCGTTAAAGACGGGCGACCAATCAATAGACTGTGCGTCGTCCCTAAGCTTCTCTACGTCCATTTTTGCAAACATACGAATTCGGACCACTGCAGGCTTTGATTTTGGAGGCTTAGCCTTATACCCAAGAAATAGTAAATCGTGTCTGGAGAAGCCAGGAGCAGGCAGCTGACCATACTTGATGGTATTGCCTTGAGAGGATGTTATTATGTGGTCGATTCGCGTATCAGGTGTGGTTATATTGTGATGAGTGGCATCAAGAGGCATAAAAGTAAGGTTAGCTGAATGCACCACCGATCGTAATCTAGATGACTGAGGATAATCCCTCAACAGATCAGTATTAAAATCACCCATGATTACATGATGAGTGTAATCCGTGCCAATCGAGTCTAATAAGGATTCTAAGTCAGAAATGTAATCAATAGAAGGTGGGCAGTATATAGCGCCAAGAACGACTTTTGTAGCTTTTAAAGTAATTTCTAAAAGTAAGAATTCCATACAGCCATGGCGAGAAGAAGAAGAGGCAAGAAATTTAAAAGGAATGTTGTTAGATAGATAAATAGCAACTCCTCCACCACCTTTACCGACACGGTCATTACGGATAAGCTCATACCCCGGAACACTAAATGACGCGGAACATAAATTTGGCTTAAGCCAGCTCTCAGACACCAGGACCGCATGTACACAATCAGAACTAAAAGTGTCTAATAGTTCAGAGTAATGCGACGGTATGCTTTGAGCATTAATGTGGCAGACATTAAAACTGTCTCTTATGTTATAGAACTCTTTCCTCAACAAGCTATTCAAGGTAGATTTGTCATAAAGACTTTGATCGGGCGAATGGAAAGACAAGTCAGAGTCACTAACTGACATAAAACTGTCATCATCAGACATCATCAGAGCAATAAATAAAAATAAAAATATAAAATAAATATAAAATACAAAACAAAATAAATAATGTAGAACAAATCATTAAAATACTACTCTTGCTAAAAAACTATATCGTATCTAGCACTTCCTACCGGCCGAAAGGTTTACAAAAAAAAAAACTTATAAAGATCTATCTATCGATAAATGTTAAAAACATTTTATTTAAAACGTTTAAAAAACAGACTATTTACAGCACAGCAAAATTAAAAGTAAGCTAAGTTTAGTCCTTAGCAAAAAATTCAAAAAAGGTGGTGCCAAGGCGCTAATTCAGTTACAGTACTTAGACTGCACTTTAATTAAATAAGGTTAAACTGGCTGTAAGAATCTAACTCCTTGGTCTAGCATGTTGACATGACATTGACACTTATCAACAACACGAAAATCTGACTGACAGGTAAACAAAACAAACAAAATGTGAAAAAGTTAAACCGAGTCACAAAAAAATGAATAAAATCGGTTTTACCCGCCCAAGCAGTTTAAAGACAAATAGAAAAGTGGGTACCTATCTATATATATTAAATTATTGTGGGCTCAAAATTGATAACTTATCATAGCAGCAATGCTAATTAATTGAATCGCTAAGCCAAGGACCACACTACACACCGTGACCATTAAATTTAATCAAAGACTACTGCATTAATGCAACATAGAATCACAATTATTACAATAGCGATCGAGGTGCTGCGAGGTTACTTGGAGCTTTTAACAGTGCGCCTAGATCTTGTCGAAGCCATAACTGCCTTTGATGAACCGGGCGCCGACCTTTTAGCTGCACTCTCCTCCACGCTGCTGACGGACCCTGGATGAAGTGCAATCAGGCTATTTAAGTCCACGACAGATGTAATACGCTGCCGTGACCCATCTGGAGCCTTTACATGTACGCTCCCGTCCAACGTCCATACGTTGGTCATGCCAAAGTGTCTCCGAGCAGCCTGAAAGAGGGCCTGACGAGTCTTTGTAAGGAATTCGGCCAGGATCAAATTAGAGCCCTTTAACTTCGTCTTGTTTCTCCAGACGCTACGGCGCATACCTGTATCGGTGAAGCGAATGACCAAGGGACGAACACGGCCGTTATTGAATGGCCCTAGCCGGTGGCAATCCTTTATTGAGTTGCTTGAGAGTTCCTTCATGCCAAGGTGCCTGCTTAATAAGGATACTGCTGTTGCCCGCAAGTCTTCATCGGCCTTCTCAGGAACACCGCTTAGAAGTAGGAACTTCCTTCTGTGTCTTAGTTCCGCTGACTCAGTAGACCGCAACAGCCCATCGATTTGCTGCCTAAGATTGGATAGAATGTCCCAGACTAAGCTCTTAAACTTCATGAACTCTGCGAAGAGCCCAGCTATGTCCTGTTTTGGAGAAGGAGCTTTCAGCTGCGCCTCAAAGTCATCCATCCTCTGCATTAGTTTCTTCTCCAGTGACATCTGAGTATTAAGGACAGCCGCAGCCTCAGTCATTGTAACTTCTATGTGTGTCAAACTTGCAGATAGAAGTGTAACGGTAGGTCAGTGCAAATACAATGCTATATACACATCAGACAGTGATACCTTTAATACTTAATGATATTTTACTATTAATGAAGTGATTAAACACAATTACACTCACTGAAACAGTTTCTTTATATTTTTAAATTAAATAAATTAGTGGAGATGATGTTGTTAATTTTACTACTACCGCCGAAAAACTAATATATAAAATATAAACTTAAAGATCTTCACAAAATGTCTAAATCTAAAAGTATCAAGAGCATTGTCTCAAAAAAACCGAAATGTATTAGGGTCTCAGCATAGCGAATCTGCGATAAAACTGAATCTATCTTTATAGCTATTACCATAGTGTTCGTTGGGGACGGCGATATGTATGTATGTATAATTTAATTAAATGTACACAAGGCTTCCTATTATCCATATATATAGACATTGATTTAATATTTGAATATTAGTTACGAACAGTTATGCGTACGTGAATACATGACATGTTACAATTACATTAGAGCAATCAAAGCATGACAACACCACAGGCGGCAATTATGCTAACAATCAATAGTAATAGGCACCTTTAACTAAACAATTATCATAACGTTTATTAGTTTCGCTGACAAAGGTTCCGCTTCAACGGCAACCCTCCTAATTAAACGACGCCAACTTAACAGCGACAAGCCTTACAGCGCTTATTTAATTATAATATTAGTCGTCACCCGCACAATGGGCATAAAACAATGAGGCGTTAATCTGCCCAGAGCACGGTATCATATTCAATTACGTCCAAACAAGCGAATTCGTAATGAGAGTATGTATGTGGCTACAACTTTGCGGTGTCGTGCCTACTCAGTTCAACAAACAACAGTTGACCAATGGTTTGACTGCGACCCGTGTACCTGTTACTGGGTAGTCTGTAGCCGTAGCCGTGCCGAGGGCCGTAGCCACGTAGCCGCGGCGCGTGCCGGCATTCTGTCGGGCGGTGTCAGTGCGCGCGGTCGCCGCTACGCCGTAGCGTCACGTAGCGATCGCGGAAAGTATTTCGCGAACGAACTTTTGTGTTGAACTCTGTTTGTAGAATGTGCTGAAGGATGATCGCCCACTGGATGAACTTTTGAGATAAGAGTTGTCGTGTTCCAGATAAAAGGCGTAAGTTACTTAGATAATGGGCAGAATGTAAAAACTTTGATGTTAAGTTCAAAACTTATTTGATTTCTAACTGCGTCGAATGAAAACTATACAAAACTTTCATTAATCGATATTTATTTCAACGCAAGTGAAACATATACGAGTAGTGATCGTCGTGTATAACAATAACCTAGTTTTTATTAATCTATGA
Source organism: Scoparia ambigualis (assembly GCA_963921215.1). Taxonomy (NCBI): domain Eukaryota; kingdom Metazoa; phylum Arthropoda; class Insecta; order Lepidoptera; family Crambidae; genus Scoparia; species Scoparia ambigualis. Next base: position 41,264,222 of record OY992504.1, on the reverse strand, counting down.
TATAACTACATCTATTTCGTAGAATTAATTTTAAGCTCAATTATTTAATATATAATAAATAAAGTTCGTTGTGAACTATAATTAAACAACAATACTTTTATAGTGATATTATTATATTGCCGCAAGTCTATAATAAAACTTAAGATCGGCTCTTTTCCCAAAATATTTTAAAAGACTATAAAAACGTCTGTAATTTAAATAGTTAGAAATATTTTACGTTTAGCTCAAGATATAATCACAAGATATATCCTCCTGAAATAGAGTTAGCATTTCGTTGTTGGAATTATATTAAAAGAAACTGATTTTTTCAATAAGTACTTATTAATTTTTCAATAAGATCTTAGAAGGTGTGAGTGTTGTAACTCGGACTAAACTTCGGGTTTTTGATTTGCTGTTTGCGGTACAAGTAGTAGTAGGTACAAGAAGTAATTGTTTGGTAGGACAAGCTGGCAAATTGTCTTGTCGATTGTGTACGGTCAGCAACAAAAGTTAATACAAGTACCGTGTAATAATGAAACACGTTTGTCAAATAATGTTATTTATCGTCATCGCCATCAGCCTATAGCCGGCCCACTGCTGGGCACAGGCCTCCCGCATGGACAACAACTATAGGCAAATGGGGCCATAGCTCACCACTCGCGGGGTCAAAGTTGCTCGCGTCCGTAGGTTTACCCTTGAGACCCTACACGTGATCCCTGGGTGGTGCTAAATGAGTGACACCAACTGTAGAGCCACGCTGCGTTGCAGCACACATTGGGCCGGCTCGCCCGGCGTAATACCACCCTCTCACTAATATTCGGCGTGAAATAATGGCACTTGGTGCTGTTGTGTTTCGTCCGAGCAGTGAGGGTTCCGGAGGCCCTTTCCCCCCCCCACCCCTCCTCCCAATTCCTATTCCTTCCTTAAACCTATTCCTCCCTTGAAGGCCGGCAACGCGTCTGCGATTCCTCTGGTTTTGCGGGTGTCCATGGGCGGCAGTGATTACTCTCCATCAGGTGACCCGCCTGCTCGTTTGCCTCCCTCTTTTATAAAAAAAAAAAAAAAAACTCACCACGCTGGCTTAATGCGGTTTGGTGGGTTATTTTATTTCTAATTTAAATCATAGTAATCATAAGTTAATTTAACTTAACGACTTAAATGAGAATTATTGAGTAAGTATACTTATTATACAATAACAATGTAAGTTTTTATACAAATAAAGGTAAACACTTTGTACCAAACTCCAGGGCGACTTCCGAATCGAAACCAGTTCACGCGTAATTAATTGGAGTCTGCGTTTTAACGATTTGCTGGAGTCGGAAGCACGGTCAATGAATGAGATCCTTGACTTTAGAACTTGGATTCGCTAAATGGACTCCTGTTAATATTCTTATACTAACCAAAAAATCACAGATTTCGCAGTCCACGCAGAATCGGAGCATTGAAAATAAATACTAAAATTTATTGTAATTGACAGCCTATTCTGTCCCACTGCAGGCTGGCTCCTTCTGGCCTCCCCTCCTTCTTTCCACTTGTTTCTGTCCACCGCCACAATGATCCAATCTGGCTGATATGCGTCCAGCTCTTCACGCCATCATCGCCTCGGTCTGCCGCGTCGCCTTCTAGCATTGGGAGGTGCCCAAACGGTAGTGGCTTTGGCCCAAAGTTCCTCTGGCATGCGGTAAACGTGCCCGGCCAAATTCCATTTAAGTTGCGCAGATTTTTGAGAGACATCCTGAATTTTGGTCCTTGAGGGCAGAAATGTTTTAAAATTTAAAAACACATCACAAGTTGAATACAATTTTTTTTATTATTTCTTATATATAATATAAGAAATAATAAAAAAAAAGATAATTTCCCTAAAATTACACAACAGTATTACTTACAAGTTGAATTATAACATACGAATGTATAACACTGCACAACACAGAGAATAACATTTTCTTTTGGTGGGGTGGGTGGGTACCCACCCATCCTGTGCCTATCCATCCATCCATATAAAAAAAAAATTTAGACGATTCAAAACGCTTAATTTAAGCTTACTGAATAAAGTTATTTTGATTTGATTTGATTTTTCTTTTACAACAGTGAAATTTACTTAGATTTTCGAAATTCCAACTCGAATGCACTTCTTGCCTACATCCGCATCTTTTAACACCATTACCATGACGATCGGTCAATAATCATAGAAGCTACATCACTTTATACGGATATACGGCAATACCCGTTTTTCTACAATTCCAAATCTAAATGGACCACCTACAGGTCACAATTAGAAACCGATTTTCAAAATTTTTTTCGCCATTTTGTAGCTAGAGTACCCTACCCTGGGACACTTTTTCATTTTTTCTTAAGTCGGTTTTTTTTCGAAATATTTACAATTTAGTAAACAAAAACCAGTAAAAAAAACCCCGTTTTTTTACATTTTTCATAATTCCAAAAAATGTCTCGATAAATTCCTCAACTCTTGGAGTACCAATAGTAATGGTATATATGGTAATGGTATGGGAATAGTAATTCCCACCTCGATTCTCCCAAAATTCTCGGAGCTATGGCTAAAAATACGTCTCAGGAGATTTGCATCTCTGATAACCATTTTTAATGGTTAAATTGTTTGGAAAAAGCAAATAAATATTCAGATTGTACAGATTCTATAAAGGGTAGGACAGGACAGACAGACAGAAAGTTTATTGTACATAATAAGCCTCTTTATGGCACTTACAGTAAGAATTTTGGTGTCACAAATTATATCTAAAGATTATTTGACAAGTTACCGTTCTGATATTTACTTATTTTAAATAATGTAAAAATCCATAACATCCATAGTATGTATGAAATACCTGACAGAGTAACTAAAAACAGTTGCTAAAGTAATTTCAACCCGTTAAGGACAGTGAAGGGTGCCGAAGCCTATGGTGTCTGGTATCAACCGCATTTAGACCAAACTCCTTTTTCTTAAAGATAGTAGATGGATGATACTCAATGGAATATCAGAATAACCGATTCCCAAAACAAATGTCTTTTGTAGTAGTTATATGGTGCAAATTAACCCTTGGGGTAAACTCACACGGCGCGGCGTGCTTGGTGGGTCTGATGGACCCGGTAATAAAATATTATACTTAGGTTAATTTTATAATAATTTAAATTGAAATTTTAGAATGCATGTTTACCGTTAATTTTAATGATGTATTTACAAAATAAAACTAAATATATATGTTAAAAAGCATCATTAATCAATATAAAATGAAGATGCATTTTGAATTATTATTTTAGGTAACAAATAGCCGCGTGCTTAGTAGGGTTTCTCAGACCCACACGCACTTAAGAAACGTGCTACTCGGACGCGAGTGCTCTGAAGGTAGCACGGGCGGTGGCAAAAAGAGCCCTAGCCTATATCGCAAAGCTACTCAGGGAAAATCCACGCTGAGTTTCAGATAAAAAAAAATGGAGTAGCTTGGTATTAAACCCCAAGGGCTAAATACCAAGTTGTTTACCACGCTATCGTTTGTGTTCCGATAGTGCAAAATGCTTACTTTCGCAGCACCGTATAATAGGACAGGTGACCAAATCAAATTGTTTTTAGCTCCTCCATGCTTGGGACGGCCCGTAAAATTATTAAACCCAGTTGTTTTACCAAGATTGAATTCGTAACACGCCACGCCAACATTGAGCCAGCGTTGTGAGTCAAAATCTTTCCAGGTTAATAAAATTCGCTATAAAAACATAGTAGGTGATGCAACTCGCTAAAAATCGTTCAAACAGAGTCGTTTACACAGAAATAAAAATGAAAGTCCCAATCTCCGCGCCACCGCACCAGCCTCTTCCAACAATGTTAACAATTAATTCGATCCCTCATTTGCATTCCAATATCAAAATAGCGGTTTTAGTGTATGTCCCGCTTCGGTTTTATTATATTCATGCAATTAAAACTTTGCGCAAAGCACGAATGTGGCAATGAGATTTTGAAAGATACGAGTATGTATATTATATCACCGAATATTAGTTCACATTCAAATTAATTGAGCGCATCATATTATTTCGTTGAATCATATTGTACAACTTGACGTAGATTCGATTATTTTTCTAACATCAAATAAAACTGTACTTTGTACAATACAATAATTATAAGAAAGAGTAGCTACTTCAGAACAGAAGAAAGAGGTTTCTTCTCTTTTGTATTCGGAGTGAACTGCTCTTCTGTAGATTTATAACATATGAACATAAGCAGCGCACAACAACAAGTCATGCTATAATGACATGAAACATTATGAAAGTTACCTTAATAAACTAACTACTCTTGCCAGAATGATCATTGACGTTCCTAAAAATTATCTTGAGAGAATTCAAAAAGTGACGACGTTCCATAAATCGTTCAACTAGGTTTGACAAAAATTACTTGGTCTGCGTATCTTAGGGACACCTGTTTAAGTCCACGACGTTTACTAAACAGTTAGCTTAAGACCCGCAAGACTGTTTAATTATACCTAACGGAACGCGAAAGTTTAAAAGTAACGTTCCGTTGTTTTGTTTTATTCGCCAACACTCATGCATATAAAAGAGCACTTAACCTTTTAGCTTAGCAGAAGATCAAATGTATTTTTTAATCAATTGAAAAGCTTCAATTTAACCTTAAATGGAATACGAATTTATATGTTCTTAGCAAAACCAAATTAATGTTTAAACAGGGAGTATAACAAATATTTCACAAACTGTCCAATAGTCGCAGCGTGACTTTAACAGCGGGGAGACGTGCTCTATCAAATGCTGAAGTATTCCAATAGTGTCGCAAACCGTGCTGAGGATTCGCTAAATTATGGTCGGAGCTTATACGACTGTGGTGTTGCATTATAAGCCTTAACTCCAGCGAACCAAGTCCATGTTTGCAAGACCAGTTGTTTCAAACCATTTTTCTCGGACAAATTTAAAAAAAGATATTTAGATAAATTTTATATTGCTATTTTCACGTAAGTATATTTTTATTATATCTAAAACTGACCAGTTTTTTACTATTCTATTTTACTGCTGCCTAATTTGGCTTATGCAGTATGAAGCTCAAAGAAGATAAAACACAAAAAAATATTTTTTTTTTATTTACTTTGCCGGTCCTCTTTGTCGTCGGAACTCGAATGTCATTTTACGCCATGTTAATCGACAAGGGTCCTTTGAAAAATATAATATTATTTGTTGAGTTTTAAACAGCCTATATTGCCAAGCAACGTATATGGCATACCTATCCAATAGATCCCCAAGGAGATATGAGTTGTGCGTTTGTAAGAGGAGTGTAACACTCGACAGATCAAGAATTTGATAATCTTGTTCGGCGGTTCCAAGTTTGTCTTGATTAAAGCTCGTCATGAAGGCTACGGCCAAAGATTATTACTGGCAGCTTTTATGTAAATATACAGGCTTCAATGTGGCTGGGTTCTTTCGACATTGTTCATGACGTTGCGCATTTAAAACGATCTTTGTGTCGACAGCTTCACACTCCCACTACCACGAAGCTCTCTGTCATTCGATTCCTAATAGCCAATCGGTCAAAGATCAAATTTCCAAAAATAAATAAATTAAACCCATTTGAACAGAGTAATATTGAATAACATTACTATTGCTATTACATTACTAGCATTACTATTTTCCTACAAATAGCTTTTAAAACAGAAACAGACATTGACAAGGCTGCAAAAGCAATAACTACGACTGTTCTAGAATGTTGTTGGGAGTGCACACCGGCAGATACTGAGCGTCCACCGCAATGCAAAGTCTACTCAGAAAACATACGGTTGAAAATAAAGGATAGAAGGAGACTACGATTGTGTGGCATACAAGTAGACATCCAAGTGACAAAGGAGCATACAACAAAGCTGCCAAAGAATTGAAGTCAATGATACAGCCCTGCAAACTTCTCTGGAGAACCTTACAGCGACAAAAGCACCGAACTATTCGCTGTAAAAAGCGTGCAAAAATTTCGACCGACTATTACAGCACAAACCTCCATTACGGACGCAGGATGGAGAATGGGCTAGATCTGGCCAAAAGCGGAGAAATTCGCCAAACATTTGAGCCAACTCTTCAAACCGAACAACGCTGCAATAACCATAGATGAATATGACATTGACTCAATTAAATAAATTCTGTTTCCACACCAGTGGTGTTACCACATTCATCCCATCATGCTAATAGCCAACAAGGCTGATCGCAAGATTTTGATAAAAAAAGAACATTACTACAAATTGATTACATCTCGAAGAATATTTTAATAAAATAATTCACTGATAACCTTTTGTATCGTACTTAAATAAAAATTAGAAATTGACGATTTTTTTTACGAGTAGGGTTCGAACCTGCATTAAAATCTGAATCCTAAACCTAAAGTTTAACATATGTACTTTAGGATGCTTCACTTAATGCCTTTTTTTGACCCGAAATCCTGAGTTCAATTCCTAGGTCGGGCACAATGTATTAGGATTTTTTGAATCATAGCCCGGGCTTGTGACCATCAACCCGCACTTGCCGCTTAGCCATTAGCCATACCTAACTAACCATAAATATAAAACCAGCGTTTTGTTTTATTTCGTAAACCTACGAGCTACAAATACTGTGTTTAAACCATAAGAATGCTTAAGACAGCATGCTGTCTTACCGTGAAATCCCGGCCACCTATATAGTAGAATCAAAGTTTTAATCGTCGATTGTAGACGTAGAGATATTGTTTCACAGATGTATTGGTCATTTCGTGAATAGTGGTCAGCCATGTTCGCATGCATGTTTGTCAGTTATTAGGTCTAGCCAGCGCAGAATGTTCTCCGGTATAAGGCCGGCCAACTAACCGTGCAGTGGTGCGTATGCACGTCAGCACGCTTGCACGTATGCACGTATAGCGACGCTAGCAGCACGTCTTGTTCGGAGCGGCCCGGGTCAAATTAATGCATCAAAGGTTTCCGTCTAACGGCCGCCGCCGGTATCGGGTGGCTTTGTGCGAAACATGGATGGCTGTTACTTTAATTAATACATACGTAGGTATGTGTATCTTCTGGATTACATTCGGAGATTGCACAAAAGATCCAAGTGGGTCGACGTGCTGCTGCGAGAGGGAGAGAGACCTCGACATGCCCCACTCAAATTACAACGGAAAATCAGATTAAGATTGAAACTGTGCCTTTTAATTTATTTGACAAAGATAATTTCAATTTCACTCTAAATCTGTACACAACAAATTCTAACTTAACTAACAAATTAAATGTTTTTTGACACTTATAACGCGGTGCCACTCCACACAATAGAAATTCAAATTCATTGAGCACTGATCAGTGCGCGGCCGCATTTGAAAGACTATAGCAGTTTTGTATGCTCACATACTCGTACCTACTTATATTTTGAATAAGATAATATAGATGTTAATCATTGAGTTAAATGTTTTATCTTTCATCAAGCTAAAGCGGCCAAACGAATTTGGATAAAAGTTTCAATAGTCAATAGTCAATAGTCAAAATATATTTATTCAATAAACTCAATTAATAGGTACTTTGAAACGTCCAAATATTTTTTAACCTGCCACCCATTAAGGACATCGTTTTTTAACTGTGGCAAAGAACGGGCGCAAGAAACCACAGCGCACCGAAGCAACGACATTTACAAAAAATATTTATATTATATGTCGTTACCAGGTCACAAAATACAAAATATGAATTTGAATGTAAATAGTTTAATTAAATATGGTGCTCTATATAAATTAATTATAGGCAATTAGAAATAGCTGTTGGAGTAGGTACTTGGAGCATTTCAGACCCAAGCTGTTTTGTCTTCTGTATAATCCGACACTTTATAATAAGCTTTTTCATAAAGCTTTTCTTTGATTTTGATTTTAAAAACTAATTTCTGAATATCATTTGGTACTTTGTTGTATAATCGTACACACAGACCCTTAAAAAAATTATTTATTTTATGGAGCCTAGTATAAGGCACTGCTAATTTGTTCTTACTTCTAGTATTTAATTTGTGAATATTTTGAAGTTTTTTAAAAACATTTCAATATTTTATGAACATACACAAGATTTTCATAAATATATTGTGATGCAACTGTCATTATACTTATATCCTTAAATCTCTCTCTGAGAGAGTCACCAGCCTGTAGGTTATATATTGCTCGAATAGCCCTCTTCTGCAGCACAAATATAGTTTTAATGTCGGCAGCATTTCCCCACAGTAAAATGCCGTACGAAATAACACTATGAAAGTAACTGAAATCTAGCTGTATCAACGTCAGTTAACTGACGGATCTTCATTACTGCATAAGCCGCAGAGCTAAGTCTATTCGACAATTTAGCTATATGTGGGCCCCACTGAAGCTTGGCATCCAACGTGATGCCTAGAAACACAGTGGTGTCCACAGGATTCACATTCTTATCTTTAATTTGTACACTAGTAATTACCTGCTTAACATTAGGCAATACAAATATTACACATTTGGTTTTTCCCTCGTTTAATAGCAATTTATTAACACTAAACCAGTGAACAATCTTTGAGACCGCATTATTCACATCGTCATAATTTGGGTTTCGTCGTTTCACTTTGAATAAAAGTAAAGTATCATCAGCAAACAATACTATCTCATGACTGTCTTTTACAAAATAAGGTAAGTCATTAATATAAACCAAAAACAAGAATGGACCAAGTATTGAACCCTGCGGAACATTTTAACCACTGATCCCGGAGATCTTTTACCGTTAATGTTGACCTTTTGAATCCTGTTACTCAAGTATGAGATTAGAAGGCTCAAAGAAGCATCCCTAATTCCATAGTGGTTAAGCTTCCTGACCAAAGTTTCATGTAAAACACAATCAAAAGCCTTGGATAAATCACAAAATACCCCTAGGGCATCCTGTGATTCCTCCCAGGTATCAAATATTTGGATTAAAAGCTCAACACCGGCGTCAGTTGTAGAGCGACCCCTAGTAAAACCATATTGTTTACAATGTAAAAGTTTATTTTTATAAAAATGAATTTGCATTTGGTCTAGCAATAACTTTTCAAAAATTTTACTAAATGTGGGTAGCACAGAAATAGGTCTAAAATTAGAGGGGTCAGAAGTGCTACCTAATTTAAATAATGGAATTATTTTACTATATTTCATGAGGTCAGGAAAAACACCACAGTCAATGCATTCATTAAATATGCAAGCTAAAACTGTAGCTATTGTCATAATTACAGATTTAGCGACGTCCACGGAATCACCCCACAGATCAGCAGTTTTCTTTTTATTGAGAGTGTTAAATGTTTTTATTATATCTATAACACAATTTTTTTGAAAACTGAAATTACTTTCACAATCTTTAACATTCTCCTTCAAAACAGATTCAGCTACAGTGGGGGAGGAAATCAAGGCTTTTGTAGTTGAAACTGGAGTGTCAGTAAAAAACCTCTCAAATGCTGCAGCAATATCAGCATCAGAAGTCAAGGTTTTATTATCACAATTTAAATTGTACTCATTATTACGATTTTTGACCTTTCCTGTTTCAATATTCCATGTCATTTTTATTTTGTCATTACTATTCTTAATCTTAGAACTCAAATAGTTTGCCTTGGCTAATCGACATACTCTTTTGAATAACTTTGAATAATTTTTAACATATAATTTGAAGTCATCGCTGGTGTTATAGTTGCGTTCACCATAAAGTTCATAAAGGCGTTTCCTACTTCTGTGAATACCAATTGTAGCCCATTCATTAAAAGTTACAGTACCACTAACTGAGATCTTTTTTGGAATAAAAGTTTTATTAAATTCTGAACAATAAATGTTAAAAAAATTATTATAAAAGACATTAGGGTTGTCATTGTATTCTAAATAATTTAATTTTGTATCTAGATTGCTTTTAAAGCGTTCCAGCCGACCTGCAGTTTTTGGTACAACAGTGATATTCTTTTTCGTCACTTGTTTACGCTGGTGTGGAAAGCTGACCATTTGGCCACAATGATCAGAGTCCAGGTTATTAATAATTTGCTTAGCCGGTGGTTTTACATTTGTATACATGTTATCAATACAGGTGGCCGAAGTGGCAGTTATTCTTGTCGGCTCCAAAAATAAATGATTTAAGTTGTATAATAGAAATAGGTTTTTAATTTTAGTTGACATTGTGGAATTTTCTAACAAATTAATATTAAAATCCCCGCAAACAATTATTGTTTTTCCTACATTACGGACTTTATGTAATGCCTCATCCATAACTTTTTCGAAAAAATCATATGATGCTGAAGGAGGTCTGTACACACTTAATACAACAAACTGCTCCAACTCCACACAAGCTATTTCTATTGTTCGCTCAACCGAGAGGCTCACTATGTCTTTGCGTTCCTTTAATTTAAACTTTTTACTGACAATAATTAAGGAGCCACCATGTATTGCATTTCCTCGACTGAACGAACTTTCTACCAAATGATTCTTAAAAATTGAACATGAACTGATGGTCTTTAAGCCAGTGTTCTGCTATGCAAAGAATATCAATTTTATTACAGTTCATGAACAATTCAATCTCCAAATCTTTGCCCATCATTCCTTGGATGTTCTGGTGGACAATGTTTAAAGATTGTACATTTTTTAAATTGAATGATTGACATGGGCTTCTGCTAAAGCTATTTTTACATTCATTTAATTTCATTTTAATAACAAACATTTCGCAAGAGTTTTCCTCTTTTGTCATATAATTTAATTTAAATAATTAATTGAAATGTCAGTAGAAACACTACTGACGTCTATGTCAAATATACATTGCTCAATAGAAGCAACTTGTTTAGCCAAGTTTTTGGCTGACGTTTGAATACAATAGGATAGCGATAAAGCTATTTGTCGCTTAAAATAATTTGGCAGATAATAACTATCTCTTGTCAAATAAAAATTACTAACATAATTGTTAGTGTCAATTAAATGCATTAAGTCATTTTTGCAAAATAAATGTAACGTCAGTTTAAGCTTATGTCTAATAGAATTTTCCTCCTGTGGCAAACTACTACAATAGGGTAATGTAAACAATATAATTTTTTTTACAATTAACTTATTCAAACATTCTAAACATTTTATAAGGCTTGTTTTGTTCAGATTACCTCTATTACCAATAAATAATAATAAGGTGCTATTGGGGTTATATTTATGCTCTACAGCTTTTTTCAAAATATGTTGATAAGAAGCACCCGGTATACTATAATTGATAACTGAATGTCCCAAGTCAAATTACAACCGACCCATGTTTTTACCAAATTTATCACTAAATATTACCAAGTCACTATTAGAATCTGTCTTACATGGAATCTGGTTGGTTGGTATAAGTTGTGGTACATTTTTAATTGTGCACTGAGTAAGGGAACTTTTGGAAGAAACATCAATCAATTCGACAGAGGAAGAATCACATGGGATTGATGAACGGCTTGGTAACTGTTTACATTTACAATTACTTGTGAGTGAATCAATCCCTTCATTGTTACCATTACACAGGACTACCTGCTACCAGTTCATCAATGGACAACATGTGTTCTTTTATTTGACCTTGTGAAAGATCATATTGCTTAGTAATAGATATAAGCGAGTCCTCTAGGTGTGCAATTTTAGTTTGTAGAATTTGTGTATCATTTTTATATTTTAAATTTTTATTGTGTAGTTGTGACGAGTATATATCTAATTTGTCAATTAAGTACAATCTTTCTCTATTTAATTTAACATTTTTAATAAAAAATTTGTGCTTCTTAACTAATTTTTGCGTTTTCTTAATGTACTTATTTATCTTAATATATTTTTTTAGTTAATTATTAAATATGATGATATAATAAATAATAAACTATATATTATGATTTTTTTAGTTTATTATATTTCCATGTAGCATCCTCGGGAGTTTGCACTTCGTAAGAAACCAAGTTTTACGCAGACCTTTTTTTGCAGAAACACGTTATCATAATTAACGACATCAGAATACTGATAGGAATAGAATATTTTCAATGTTATACTGTTTGTGTGGTCAAAAAATGTTTTTTCTTCTTTTCTTTCTTTAATCGTTATGTGTGCATCTAATAGCACGTGTTATGTGTGCATCTAATAGCACGTGTTAAAAGGTATGTCTGTTTGCAGCAGAATGGCGTGGAGCGGTGCCTTCGCCGCCCTCCTGATCATCGCCACATCCGGTAAGTAATAGCATTTTTATTGACTTATATGGTTACAGCCATCAGTAGGTACATTGACATGATGGTAACATTATTTTAACGATTTATATTACGTTATATAATGCATCGTTTAGGCGTAACAACATAGTAAATTATATTTTATCCCGTGGTTTTACAGTAAAACAGAGTACCTATACGATTTTAATTTTCCGTTATTTTGCATTTATACTCTTCATTACAAAACAACGTGAAAGTTAAAGTTGAAGCAATTACTCACGACTTATACTTGATACCGATATGTCTTTACAGACAGCCATTAAATAACTGCACAAACAGAATATAACAAGATTTCCACTCAAAAATGTATATAATTGGTCAAACAAAGGGAAATTTAAACAGGAACAGCGTCACGATTGTTAATCATATCGGTGCGTACGTGTGCGCCAATAATGCGGTGCGGGTTCGCGCCCCGCGCGTGCCAATCGGCGGATATCGATCGCGCTCATTTGGCGGCACGGCGGACAATGGACTCATCTACATATCCGTGTCATGTTTGAAAGCGATAAATAAATTATTATGCCAATAAAACCGGTACGAACATTGAATGCTGTTGTACAATTGCGTCTGGCGACGTGTCGGGAACACTATTTTACTCTATCTAATTCTATAAATGTCGGAGATTGTCTGTTTGTTTGTTACGCTAATCTTGTTAAATTTAAGTATGTAGATAGATGGGATCCAAGAACAGTTACAAGCTATTTTTTCCCGCGAAAAGCTAACGGGAACGAAGCTAGTTATTTATGAACAACCAGTAGGTACCTTTTATAAGTTCGTTGAATGTCTCGTCTTATTAAGTTTAGTAATAATATAATGTATATTTTAGTCAATCTTGTTTTAAGAAAGCCACAAGTCATTATTTTTTGTTCAACTGAGTCAGCAAACGCACATTATGGTCTGAAAACATTGTATAAGTAGTTAGCAGTCACCGCAGCATTTATGAACGCTTGCAACATCATGTAACTGGCACATCACCGACCCAGAAGGCTTTATTATTATGCTTCTATGTCTAGCATTTCTTTTGAAATTCGTACCCTTTAATTTAGTTTAACCTTTAAACATTGGTGCTTGTCGACAGAAAAAGGTACGAGTGACGGGTTCAGCGCTACTCTACTACCGGTATACCAATTCTTTTCGGAAAGATTGTTCTTTGTAAAGCTAATAGAATTGATATAGAAATGGATTCTCGCCAGGCAGTGGTGTAAAGTATCTGTGGCGATCAGGCCACGGTTCCTGGCATTCAACCGGAACATTTATAATTAAAGTTGAACAGCAAATATGGCGCCGTAATATATATCCCCAAATAAAATGTTGTTTCCATTTTCCTTTACATACCGAGCAAATGAAAATGCCTGCAATAACATTCCGAGACAAACTTTTGTAATTTGTTAATATAAACCTTATTCAGCATTTTGTCAATGAAAAAGCCCAGTAAGCTTAAAAAGCTAAAGAGGTTAACAATTATTTTGAGGTAGTGGTTGGACTGCTGAGCTCACGGTCGCTAGTTCAAGGCCCGCTTGAGGCATTTATTTCTATGTTAAATAACATTTCAACCTGAGTCGTAAAGTCTTTCGTGTGTAGTATTTCTTATTCTCAAAAACAATTAACGTTTATAATAATTGGTGATTGTCGTAAATATATTTTAACGGACGTAATAAAAAAATATTTAACTAAACGCACACAACTTTGCAAAGAAATTCCAATCGCTACCAACAATTTATGAAAATCTATCAATTCTTAATAAGGAAACAAAAATGTTATTATTAGCGAGGAAGCGGCGGCGACGACTTTCTATAAAATCTTAATGAGTGCCGTGATTGGAATCCATTTGCTGCAGACAGCAGCCGCAGCCGACTAAAACAGATGTAGAATTTACTGCGCTTGACACGCTTGTCAATCAGAAATGTTTCATTAAATTACTTTGAAAAAAATGTCGTCTTGTGTTGTGCTGGCTAACACATGTTGTCTAACACTATGTCCTTGTTAAATTGTGTCAAATGTTTTTGTTTTGTAAACTCTTTTTCAAAATTATGTGTATTAATTTCATTACTGTACCTAATTGATTCTGGCTCATTAACATTGTAAAGTATATTTTGTGATTTTTAATGTCTAATGACACACGTTTATAATGAAATTAGAGATATCATCTTAGCCCGTTGTTAGTCCACTGTAGGACGTAGAAGACGTAAACACTTTTAATATAACATGTTTCTATTATCATGAAAACGTGTAAAGAGAACTGTGTTCATGCTGCTTCATAAGTAGGTAGTCCTACACGTTATGCACAGTACAAGCATACGAGTATGTACAACAAAGTGCTACTATTAACAAAGAAGCACAATGCTCGCTCAAGAGACCAGAGATTTGCTGCCAAGTGGAACCTGCGGGAAGCTTAATAATTACCAACTTAGCCGTCACAAGTGAAAAGCCAGACTAAAAAAAGGGCTGAGTATATACGAACTGCTTTGTGTTAGTTGCGAAAATTCCTTAACCTGCCTAAGTGTTTTACGTAAAAGCTTTTAAAATATTTTACAGATTTAGGAGACTAAAGAAAATTACCGGTTTTTACATAATTATTGTACTCTGTTATGATGCTTTTTAAGTACGCCCGATTAGCTATTACTATTTTATCTCAATCTGCCTTGTATTAAGGTAGAGTGGGTAATTGGTAAATCAAGAGTGAATCTCGTCATCTATCAAAATTATATCAGGATATTAGAACTTGATAATTATAATATAAGTAAGTATTACATTTACATACTAAAATCAAACAATAGTCTGGCAGTGGCAGATTAATGCAATGGCAGTGCAATTTATTTCAACAGTATTAGTTTATGTTATTTCAAATATTGCTCCGATTGAGGAGCGAACAAATTGTGCAGCTCAATTAAAGCCTGATGCCCATTAATAAGGTCCATATTTGTCTGGAGATATGTGATATTGGCTTTTGTGTTTGCTCAGGTGCGTCGCTGCGTCCGAGCTATAAATCAGTATTGATGAATGAATTGGAGGCGCGGCACGGCGCGCGGCGCCAGTGATAGCCCCGCTATGTTTATTTTATTTTCAGAATTTGAGTGAATACCCTGTACCTGGTTTATTCCGTTATGTGTCTGTAACAGATTCTGAATATTTTTTTACCAAGTAAAGTACCTGTACCCGTAGTCTGTCAAAAGGAGAATGACCAACTTGTTTGGGAATCTGGGTGAAAAAAAAAATGGTTGTGACTTCAACGTTTTTGTTTAATATTATAAAAAAAAAATCTTGTTTCATTTATTAAAAAGGACTTAAGCATAGAAAAACACGAACACAAACTTTTGTTTGGAAAGAACTTGAGTATTTTCTTCTTAATATACTACTGGTGTTAAAAGTAAAATTACAAATACTTTGGTGACGGAGGAGTTTGTCAAGCAGCCGCCCGGTGAGGAAGCCGTGGGTTGGATTCTCACCGGAGGTAGTTATTTTCAACTTCTTTCCTTTAGTCTTTCCTTTAATCTTTCCTTAGTACCAAATTTTTAAGATAGACATAGATTCTTCAGCATTTTTTCCCTATGAGTGCTTATAACGCTAGAGGTAACACTCACACGTTGTTGACCCTAGCTAGTACCACATTGTAAACTTAGTTATTATTATTCGAATAATAAAAAGCCCTCAAGCACAACCGTTAATATAATTGGCTGCCGCCACCGCGCCGCACGCATACGGAATTTACTGAATAAAGATATTTTGTACGTTAGTTAAACTGTGTAGTACTTATATGTGTACTAACTCTATTCTATTCTATTCTATTCTATACATCTGGTGTAGCAAACGTTCATGGGTTATATGTTTGCTTACCACTAAACGAGTCGTACGCCTGATTGCCAGCTCAGTAGTATAAAACATAATTAAGCTAAAACTACAAAACGGCTTGTTTAATGTATTCAAATTCCAATTCTATGTAAATGTTAAAACCTCACTATTCATGAATATTTCCGGATATGACCCTATTTCAAACTTTGACTTCGCGAAGTTTTCGCTGCCATTTGTCTTTGCAAACCTTTGAGGACACTGGTATGTAGAGTATTAGCCAAAGAACCTTCCAACAAAAGTTAGAAATGGTCTTGGTGAGTCCCATGCTGGGTGAAGAGCGATATTTTGCTGCAATAATTAAATGTCAGTTTAATTAATTAATCTGTCTGTGTTTCAAATTCTTTTTGATTTGTTTTTGTAGAACATTGGACTGTAAAAAGTAACCTTAAAAGGTTAATCAAGTATATAAATAATATAGAAAAATAGTAAAAGAAAATTATAGAAGCAGGATTCGAACACGCGACTTCTGGTTATCCGGGCCAGCTGGCGAATGGATCACGCCTTAAAATGGATAACCTATCATCATCAACGGAAAGACGTCCACTGTAGGACAATAAGGCCTTCCCCTGGAATCTCTGCCACGACCGGTCCTGTGCTGTCTGCATCCAGCGGCTACTTTTCTTAATGAATACTAATATTATAAAGAGAAAACATTTGTTTGTTTGTTTGTATTGAATAGGCTCCAAAAGCACTAGACCGATTTAAAAAATTCTTTCACCGTTGGGAAGCTACACTATCTACGGGTGATTTAAGCTATATTATAATAAATTTAAAAAAAATTAGAGATCCTTATTAAAACTCAAGTAAATTTATTGCATCGCGACCGATTTAAAAAATTCTTTCACCGTTGGGAAGCTACACTATCTCCGGGTGATTTAAGCTATATTATAATAAATTTTTAAAAAAAATAGGGATCCTTACTAAAACTCAAGTAGATTCATTACATCGCCGACCGATTTAAAAAATTCCTTCACTGTTGGGAAGCTACACTATCTCCGGATGACATAGGCTAAATTATAATTTAAAAAAAAATAGGAATCCTTATTAAAACTCAAATAAGTTCCTAACATCTTGACTGATTTAAAAAATTCTTTCACCGTTGGTAAGCTACACTACCTCCGGGTGTCATAGGCTATATTACAATTTCAATAAAATTAAGGACCCTTACTAAAACTAAAATAAATTCCTTACATCGCTACCGATTAAAAAAATTATTTCACCGTTGGGAATTACACTATCGCCGGGTGACATAGACTACATTACAAATTCAAAAAAATTTGGGATCCTTACTAAAATCAAATAAATTGATTACATCGCTACCGATTCGAAAAATTCTTTCACCGTTGGAAAGCTACTCTATCTTCGGGTGATAAAGGCTATATTATGATTTAAAAAAAATGGGGATCCTTACTAAAACTTAAATAAATTCCTTACATCGCGTGCGCTAAGAAAACTATTGATGATAGAATAAAATAATTTATTATGGCTTTGCAGAACACATCGTTATCTACAAAAATGTCGGGATAGCATATGTCTAACTATTATAGTTACGTCACTTTAAGTGTTCTTGGAAGGGGAGTCATTTTGAAAATTCGTCACGGGGTACGTGGTTCACGCAACGAAGTCGCCGGCGATCTGCTTGTAATATTATAAAGAGGAAAGATTTGATTGTTTTTTTGTTTGCATTGAATAGGCTCCGAAACTGCTAGACCGATGTGAAAATGATGACCCCTCGCGCGCGCGCACAAAGTAAAGACGTTGTTACGGCGAAAGGCGTTCGCCGTAACAGCGGCGAAATAAGGGTTAGGCAGTAGATATAAGGGAATATCTGGGGCTTACTTGGTTCGGGCTGGAGCTGGTTGGAGCTGAAGGCAGCTGGCGCTCTAGGCGCGGGGTCGCAGGCTTGAAGGCAGCAACACACAACACAGTTCACTCCACTGGGCACTGATTGGAGGCGTTTTAAGGGTAGTTGGGCTGGTAAACACAGCGCTCTCAAGTCAAATACACTGAACACGTGGTTGTTCACGGGCTGAGTTCTTGCGCGGGCGCGCGCGTGGATTCTCTTTGAAGGCTCGGAGCACACTACTGTTGCCCAGCGCCGTTGGCGCGGGCGAACACTTCGTCGAGTATAATTGTTACCTCGCTGTGGTTGGCCGATCATTCGTTGCACATTCGTTGCACCAATATGCACCTTAATTGACCGGCGCAGAGACGGTTATCCGTCGCGCTGTGGCGCGAACAGACGTGTTTCGTAGTGCTCCGTTAAATTAATTTCCAAATAATAGTAAATTCCTGTTTTCTGATGTTGAACCTATCATACTTCTCTAGCCAAGATACCTACAATAAAAATAGTGAAAACCGTATTGTGATATTCGAGGCGCTTCGACCTACGGCGATCGTGACATCGTGAGTCATCTTTACCTACCCACCTCACCGCGCTCCGTGCAGCGTTGAGTCGCAGTACCGCTACTCGATTGTTTTCGTGCTGCGTTCTAACGGCCTACGAATCGAAAAGTTGAATACAAAATTGTTAGGCTATGGTGACAAGGAGTCACCAGTCTACATATCTGAGCATCTGACGCAAGCTAACAAATCACTCCATGCAATAACAACAATATGGGCCAAGGAACATAATTTTAAATATGTATGGGTAAGAAATGGAAAAATCTTTCTAAGAAAGGACGATGATCACCCAGCAAAGTTAGTACTTCATAAAGAATTTTTGAACACTTTAGCTTAATTAACTGTAGTTACTTATTATATTTGTATTAGTATAAGATATTGTATTTATAGGTGATAAGTGTTTTAAGATTTAATATTCAATTTTAGCATTTATTACCAAAATGTCCGTGGTATGCGGACAAAGCTAAATGATATTTCACTCGAGGTTAGAGCCAATGATTTTGACTTGATCGTGTTAACAGAAACTTGGCTTAACATTTGTATTTTTGATAGCGAAAAATTCGACGACCGTTATCAAGTGTTTAGGAGGGACAGATCATCAGACACTTTTGAAATGGGTTCTGACGGTGGAGGTGTGCTCGTTGGCGTTAAAAAATCTATTCATGCATTTAGGAATTACACATACGAAAGTCGCTGTGAGGATTTATGGGCGACTTTAAATTTTGGAACTACTAAAGCACATATTTGCTGTGTTTATTTACCTTCACCTCTTAAACGTACTCATTTTGAACATTTCTTAAATAAAAGTGGTAGTGTTATAGATGGTTTGGATGACGACGTGTTTATATTTGGTGACTTCAACCAGCGTGACATTGACTGGTCCCCATCCTCTTCGGATGCATCTCTAAGGCCTAGTAATTATGATAGCATGCTGGCCTATGACTTGGTTGATTTTATATCTGCCTACGACTTAAAACAGTACAATTACGTATTGAACCATCAACAAAAGATACTCGATTTAGTATTAAGTAATACCAGTTGCGGTATTCTAGTACAAGAGTCGCAAAATATAATTTCTCGTGTAGACTTATATCATCCCCCTTTGCAGGTATTTTTATCTTTGCATGGGCCTCGAATGTTGACGCCAAAATTTACACCTAGGCATAATTTCTTTCTCGCATATTATGAGGTGATTCGGAATCGCTTAGATGAAGTGAACTGGAACATAGAATTGGAAGCATGTTTAACAATAGATGACGTTGTGACTAAATTTTATATAATTTTAAATCAGATTATTTCTGAATATGTGCCCCTACGGAAACTTAATAATAGAAAGTATCCACCATGGTACTCCGTTAATCTTATTCGGCTGTTGCGTGTAAAAGAAAAAGCTCGCCAAAAGTATAAAAAGTTTAAAAATGGCCTAGATAAATTGGAATATAATATTTTAAAGGACCGTACATCAATATTGATTAAAAAATGTTACAGAAGCTATATACAAAAAGTGGTTAGTAGTGTTATTAAAAATCCTAAGTACTTATGGGCTTATATTAAGAACAAAAGAAAAGTAAAAAGTGATATACCATCTGTCATGAATTTGGGTGACAGAATTGCGAGTGATGGAAATGGTATTACTAATCTTTTTGCTGACAATTTCGCTTTGGCGTATAACAAGGCTACTGATGCAGTTTCACTTAATGATACCACACATCAAGATGTTGCTACATTGGGTAAACTGTATATAACTACTGACAAAATAGAAAAAACTCTAAAAGCTCTTGATTCCAGTAAAGGAGCAGGTAGCGACGGTATTCACCCAATCTTTCTTAAAAACTGTGCTGCCAACATAACTATCCCCTTGCATATTATATATAACCGATCTCTTTTGGAAGGATATTTTCCTAAAATGTGAAAAGACGCTGTAATTATACCAGTACACAAAACGGGCGATAGAAGTGATGTCGTTAATTACAGGCCTATCAGTATTCTCCCAGTTCCGGCCATGGTTTTTGAAAAATTGGTATGCCCCTACTTATCCTGGCATGTAAAACAAACTGTTGCAGATCAGCAACATGGTTTTTTAAAGAAACGTTCTACAGCTACGAACCTTTTAGCATTTGTAGATAGAATCATTACTAGTATGAGTTCGGGAAAAGAAGTAGATGCTATCTATACCGACTTTAGTAAAGCTTTCGATAAGGTAGATCACGCATTACTAATACATAAACTTAACACCATTTTTGGTATACACGGATCACTCTTGAATTGGTTTTCGTCTTACGTTAGTAATCGCACTCAGAGAGTCATAGTGAACGGTTTTACCTCGAAGGTGACCCATCCATCCTCTGGAGTTCCACAGGGCTCACACCTCGGTCCGATTCTGTTTGTTATATTTATAGACGATATAAAAAGTTGTATTCTTAACTCTGAGTTCGAACTTTACGCAGATGACTTAAAGTTATCTAAAACAGTCCAAAGTACTGCCGATCAGTTAAAACTTCAAGAGGACTTAGACAGGATTACGCAATGGTGCCGACAAAACGGAATGACCTTAAACGCAAATAAATGTAATCACATAAAATTTTCTCGTAAACATAAAAATTTTTTTAGCAGTTATAATATAGGTGGAACAGTTTTGAACAGAGTGGACCTAGTCAAAGACCTAGGTATTTCTCTTGATTCTGAAATGAGATTTACAAATCATATAAATAACACGGTCAACAAATGCTTGAGAATGTCAGCGTTTATATTTAGAAATTCTAAAGAATTTAAATCCGTCCAGGCAATGAAGGTTTTGTATTTCGCTTTAGTACGAAGTCATGTCGACTATTGCTGTTTTGTTTGGTATCCATTTTATCAGAACAATATTCAACGTATTGAAAAGATCCAGAGAAAGTTTATCAACAGAATCTCTTTTATCAATGGTACCTACCGTAGCGTTAAGGGATATTCTGAAAGGTTAGACCAATTTAACATGGTATCATTAAGGCAACGTAAAGAACAGCTGGCCATGAATTTCTTGTATAAATTATTGAACCATGAAGTGGATAGTCCGTCTCTCCTATCACAAATTAATATATTAGTTCCTAGAGTTGCGGCTCGTCTGCATAATTATAAACCATTCTCGGTAACTTTAAGAAAAAACACGTATGACAGTTCTTCTCCTCTTAGTTTGATGTTAAAAAATTATAATTTCTTATTTCAAAAAAGTAATTTAGATATTTTTTGTGAATCAAAAGCCTCCTTTAAAAAGTCAATTTTGGATTGTTGTATGGATCATTTTTAATTTTTCCATTGCATTTTTTCTTCACCATATATATTTTTATTGAGCACTACTATTGTATACATACTTAGTCTAATAATTATAAAAAAATGTCTTATACGTTTATCAATGTTGTGCATACCTTTAAGTTAAATGCATATATGACACATTTTTTGAAAAAGTTTGTAATTTTAATATAATTTGCTATTATGTATTTAGTTGGTAAGCCTTAAATAAATAAATAAAAAAAAATAAAAAAAATTCTTTCTTCGTTTGGAAGCTACACTTTCTCCGGGTGACATAGGCTATATAGTATATTCAAAAATTCGACACAGGGTACGGAGTCCACGCGGACGAAGTCGCGAGCTGTCCGCTTGTAATATTATATACCTACTGATATTTTCAGATACATATTGTTATGGTGAATTATAAAGCACATGCTAAAATGCCTAGCTGATTCTTTTCAACGCATCGGTCTAAAACATCCTCATCCTCGTCATTCCGGTACCGATTGCAATACAAGTTGGAGTAGATGAGTTCTGGACTGGCGACCGCGTATTGGCAAGCGTAGCGTAGGACACCCTTAGACTAGGTGGCGACAATATTTGCAAAGTGGCTTGCAAGAGCTGGACGAGAGTAGACGCAGATCGTGTCTATGGTGCAGTGGTGTGTTCTTAGAGAGGCTTATGACCAGCAGTAGACAATGATAGGCTGATGATGATGATTTATGTTATGACAAAGCTACAAACACAACGATGCATCGTTAATTATCACAGTAAAGTATACTTACGAGTTGGTAACTTCCCGTGCGCTGCTCACACCTCGCAGTCGTAGTTGTAAAGTGTTGGTGTCACCGGCGTCGTCGGGATCGCCCATAATATTAAAGGCATATCCGCCAGTTACGAGCAAGTTGGCTGCCGCGCGGCCGCTGTTATTGCGCAGATCGCAGACGGCGCGATATTACTAGATACTTATTTGAACACCATACTCACTAACCTCTGGTCTAGTACTTACATGGGGAGTTCCCTATTAAATTGCTGTAAAAATACTAAGGATTTTAATTATATTAGTGTTTCATAACACGTTAGTATGTACATTTAGCTTGCAAACAAATATTTGTAGTTGTACTTGACAAGTATTGGTCCAATCTGGTAAGTAGTAGTCATTTGTTTGTTTTGGTGCAGCGCTTCTGCAACAATTTCTCAACACCATGTTAACTCAGTATCTGGTTATTACGCAGTCGGAGGCTTTATTAGCCTTAATCTTCAGCTATACTGTATCTGAAGAAAGGTAAAATAAATAGCAAGCATAAAAAGAGTTCGGGATACTACACTAAAAAAATTAAGCACGTTTCAGTCAAAAGACACAATACGTAAAATATTTTTTTTATAAATAAATTAAATTAACCTACTACATCCACTTAATTTTACATATTTTACAAATTCAAACGCTATTAATAAGTTTAAAAAATAAGAAAAACATATACGAATACGCTTATTTGTTGAGTGATTTCAATGACCACTAAAAGCTGCATATTTTAATAGAAGCTCCCCGTTCGGATCATACATTATTAGTCCGCCACGGATGCGCAGTTATCAAAGCCTCGCGGTTTCATCGGCGAACCTCCATAATTCCCCACTCCACATTTTCCCTTCACCAAACCAGCACTGCCAGACCCGCCGGCCACCAATCGCGCGCACTTCAGAAGGCGCCGGACCTCCGTTGCAAGGTCCAGGTCACACTGGCCGCTGCACGTTACATTGCCCCACTTTTTAATTACATGCATCATGCCGGTTGAGTGCGATTTTAAAAGGGATCCGAGGTTTTATGCTTGAAACAGCCGCCGGCCGGCGGGTTTTTCGTTTATATGCAAATTTAAAACTGTGAAGTGCGTCACTTTATACATGCCAAATATATCATTTGCATTCGCGCATCGCGGAACAACCAACAACACTTAAAATGTAATTAATATGTACTGTGATATTATATTTGTATCCATATTGGACGTTTGTAATAGAAATGGTAAACATAAGATTTTCTAATTTTATTCTCATCGTGAACAGCTCACATGAACGAAATTACACGTATTTTTTTTTAATATAATGATACAAAAACGATATCTACGAAACTTAGACACTTTATCATAAATACGAAGTGCAAACAATTTTTTTATAGCCTACATTGTGACCCACTGCTGGGCAAAGGTATACGGTAGGTAGGTAAGGTAGGTCCCTACGTTTCCAATCGTCTCTATCCCATAAACATACATATTTCTACGAGCTCATTGATGTGTGAGTGGATTGTATAAGTCACATAGCAAACGAGTCCAAAGACGAACAGCTTCAACCGTAAATGAATATAAGAGTGTGTCGTATAAAACTTTATTGTAATTAATTATTTAAACTTCAATTTCGTCAAATTGCTGTTTGCTCGCCCGTTAATAGATACCGGCGCAGCGGCCGCGGCCGGACGCCAGCAAATATCGCAGTGTCAACGGCCCCTAATGAAACTCTCCAAAGTTAAATTCAATCAAGGTCTGCCAATATTTGTGCGCGAGCCGCCGCTGATGAATCACGCCGACGGATGGACGGCTCGGCCGTTTGATGGGCGGCTATCGATCAACGACTATTGTGTTATTTGTAGATAAACTGCGCGGCTGGTATTTGAACCGTTCTTCTTGAATAGCTCCCTATTAAGGCGAATGAACCCGCATGAGTCCTGCGCGGAGGGCTTTTTACATATCGCTTTCATAACCGAGTCGCGTAGCGGTGAAAGAATACTACAACCTGCTCTCTTCCCTTGGGTGTTGTAAAAGGCGACTAACGGACTAAAGACTGCACATACTTCATATAGAATAGAATGAAGATGGGCTCACCACCTGCCACGCTGAGCACATGTGCCGTCGCTATTTGGTGAAAGTGGACTATGGTAGAGGACTGGTTTTGGTGTCCTCATTGCGTAGTCTCTAGCTAACCCTTCGGGGATAATAGTCGTGATTATATGTACGTTTTTTATCTTTTTAGCACAAACAGCTGTGAGGTACCTTGCGATGTTTATTTCGGATAGGCTTTTGACTCATGTTTTCTTTCATCTCTTGTGTTTGTTATTTACAATGGAATTCTGCGTAGTGGATTAAAGTAAGGTGATAATAATACCGAACAGCTCTTGTAAAACTTTTTTAATAAGCCGCCAAAAATACGGCACTCAAGGCATTATTTTCTGTTCCCTTAAGCACTCGCCGCAGTGTAAATTAGAACCTCCGATAATATGATGTTGCGAAACAACAGTGCCGTCGCACTTCACATCCAGCGGCGGCCCGAGATGTTTGCCGAGCTGTCTCCGAGTGAGAAATCCCTGTGCTGCTAACCACACATGCTTACACGCCGATTGTATGTTACGCTTCAACCAAATAAATATACATGGAAGAAAACCCTTATAAAAAGGGTGGATTATGGCAGGTATATTTCTTACGACAAACATTACCACTCGCGAAATGATGTTAAACTATGCAGCCCTCAGAAACCGTATTACTATTTACAACTTTTTTTTAAAAGTGACACGTCATAAGTGTGACATATCATGACGGCCTGCATAAGTTTAAAAGACCCGGGACAATAGGAGCTGGAAAACACATGCGCCGGCAGAGAATTCCAAAGCCGAATGATTTTGCAGAGAAACGACTTGCCAAATTTTATGGTACGAGTGCTGATAGTCTGCACAGTATGATGGTGGTTCCTAAGATCAGCACGTGTAGTCCGGGACAAGAAAGGAAAGGGCGGGATTAGATCAAAAAGTTCTTCAAAACACTCTTCGTAGAAATTTCGGTAGAAGACACTGACATAGGCAGTATGTCTACGCAGCTGGAGGTCCTCAAAGAGGCTGTTACCTCAGCATTTCCAATAATGCGTACTGCTCGCCTTTGCAATCTATCAAGTGCATCGAGGAGGTATTTAGCGGAGCCGTCCCATAGATGGGAACAATACTCCATACTCGATCGCACCTGAGTCTTGTACAGCAAACAGCGCTGCTCGGGAGTAAAAAACCGCCTCACCTTATCGAGAATACTCAACTAACGGGAGGTAGTTAAAATAACACTCTCGATGTAGCATTGTGGATTCAGATCCTGGCTGATGTCCATGCCAAGAATGCTGAGGTCCACTAAAATGGGTAAAGGAGAGTTTTGAAGAGAGGGAGGAGTAAAGAAGGGAGTTATCTTGGATGAGAATGCACAAACCTGGGTTTTCCTGGCATTAAACTAGACCAGGTTTTCAGATCCCTACTTAGAGATAAGATCGAGAGTCAGGTTCAGTTTGGCAATCAGTTCTTGACTTTTCACTACGATATCAGCTTGCTTTGTCACAGGATGTCATATGTACCGCCCATGCACCTTACTGTCATCCGCATAACAATGAATATTGCCCAAGGACAACATGTCATGATATGCAGAAGAAATAGAGTAGGTGAGAGCACAGACTGAACCCGGCGGCACTCCGGCATTGACTTTGTAGAACTCGGAGGATCTACCCTCAAAAAGGACACGAATTCCCGCTCTTCTAAAAAAGTCTGTCTACTAAAATGGCAAGCGGTTACCGTAGGTTATACAAGTTTACAACACCAGAGGTATTCAAACACTCGAAAAAAAATTTAATGTGATTAAAATAAGCCACATTTTTTGACAAGATTATACGTTAAAATTTTGACTAAAATCATAAGCATCAAGCACTGACAAATTTCGACGGTTGAAAGCCAGACCTCGGTAGCCAAGTGGTTAAGGCAGCCGCCCGGAATGCGGAAGGTGCGTGGTTCGATTCCCGCCTGAGGTTGTCGTCTTTTTTCATTGTTTAAAATTTTACATATGTATATTTAAGCGTTAATAAAACGCTAAAATATAAAACATTACGATTATACGTTATTAACCGTGTCGCGTAGCGGTGAAAGAATACTACCAAAGAATATTACCAAAGAATACTACCAAAGAATATTACCAAAGAATACTACCAAAGAATATTACCAAAGAATACTACCAAAGAATATTACCAAAGAATACTACCAAAGAATATTACCAAAGAATACTACCAAAGAATATTACCAAAGAATACAACCAAAGAATATTACCAAAGAATACTACCAAAGAATATTACCAAAGAATACTACCAAAGAATATTACCAAAGAATACTACCAAAGAATATTACCAAAGAATACTACCAAAGAATATTACCAAAGAATACTACCAACCCCTCTCTTCCCTTAGGTGTAGTAAAAGGCGACTTACGGACTTAAGACTGCATATACATCCAACAGCATAGAATAGCGATGGGCTCACCACCTATGACGCTGAGCACATGTGCAGTCGCTATTTAGTGAAAAGTGGACTATGGGAGAGGACGACTTTTGCTGTCCTCATTGCCTGGTCTCTGACTAACCCTTCGGAGATAATAGTCGTGATTATATGCACATATATTACGTATATACGTAAATACCAAAAAAAAGTAACGAAAATACCGTTTCTATCTATTATTAGTTTTTTTCGAATCCGTGAAACTTATAATAATAGATTATGCACTAAGGGGATAAAGTAGTGTCTTATGTAGCGGGTGCCCCGTATTGAATCACGAGCAAAACGAAAGATTCTAGCGTTAACTCCCGAGCGCAGCGAGGGTGTTTAGAGTTAAGACAAGAATCCTGAGTGCAGCGTGGGATTCAAATTCGCCCAAGACGAAGGCACCTTTATCCCCGAGGAGCATACTCTACTTTTCACACCATCTAGGAGAAAATAAAAAGCAATAGTAAAACAAAACGATTTTCAGTATTCGCGTCTCTTTGTTGTGTTCTATTTTTCTTTTATTTTCTACTCGTGGTGGCCAGTTCGATTTCCGAACAATTTGGTGAATGCATGCTCAGAACAATAACAATGCATGGAATTATTATGTACCTACCTATCGTAAATGTTCGTATGCGATTTCTATTTTATGTTCCAAATTCAAATCACGTTATTGACCAGCGGGGCATAATGAAATTCAGTACAGTATTATTGCCCTGCTAGACCTCAGGTCTATAATGACTTACTTTAGGTTAGGTTTGCATGACATATAATTTGATGTTGTCGAGCAGGTGGTGTGAAAAGCTTATAAGATATTTCTAAATTTCCATGCATTATAATGAGAACAGCCTTTGACGTTATACCAGGATATACCATTCACTAGGATTTCTAGATTCTACAAAGAGATTCGGTCGCAGTACCTTCATTACACCCCGCCTTATTGGTTAATATCAGTAATGCTCCAACGGCTTAAATTATCATCGTAGCTCAGCATGAATTTCTAACGAATTCCTTGACCTAATTTGTTAACTGCTAGCTCGCTTTGGGGATTTATTGTTTTATTGTATAATTTTCTTCTTAACGGCGTAAATAAAACGTAAACTCGTAGAAACAGGAGTGAATATTGAAAGCTTGTATTCAGTGTTATAATAATATTTAAACTTATATTGAAAAATATTTATATTGTACTTTAAAAACGTGTGTCATAAAACACAAACTGTCGAGTCATGTGCGCGGACCGGACCGTACACTTGTTTTAGCGTTTCATTTCGGAGCGCGCAGCCACTTTTAACTCGACAGCATTTCTGAATTTCTTAAAATAATTATCTAAGACGTGATTCTCTCATTTGTCGGATTAATTATGAATTCCGGAGTCCCGTGACGCGCCTCACTACGAGGGGCTTTGCTCCTTGTCTGGGCAAACGACGCTTAAGGCTGCTTCGGATTTGAGCGGCTAAGGCGCTGGATTACGCGACTCGCTTCTGCCGGCTGCTCGAATTGAATCTTTATGATATCAGTTGTTGAAAGCAACAAACTCAAAAGCGCTATTTTATAACTCACTCGGCCTAATTTTAAAGTTTAGTTTGAACATGCTTTTTAGGTTGGTTTAATAAGAAGTACTGTTATCACTAGTCATGGTTATTATAATTTGTGCACCTTTCTTTATGCTGAGTTTGGATTCGTAATAATTAAATAAAATTATTTGAAATGAACTTAGTTCGAACAACATTACAAAAGCAGATCTGGTGTACTAGACGCGGAAAATTAATAGTTAACCTCGAAGTAATCCATAACTGCAATTTTCTTTTTGATTTATGTAAAATATAACCTGTAGTTAAGTTAAAAAAAAAGTGAACTGTAAAAATGCATTTAACGAAAAAACTATTACTAAAAAACTATTTAAATAAAAACTTTCGAAAAAATATTACACAGATTTTTTGTTTGGAAGTATCAATTTAAAAACTGTAAGTACTTTACCAATGTGTAAGGCGTAATTTGTATATTTTGAATCAACGAAACGCATACGTACGTATGCGACAAGTGCGAGTCGAACTTGCCCACCGCGGGCGGGTTACGTACAAATGTGTAGGCGCATATTATACATTCATTCTTCGTCACAAATCGAAAACTATAAATCATAAAAATGCAGCCCTTTCATACGATACCCCACGTGACACGGTTAACTCAATTCAAAATGTGGACCGCCGGCGCTGTTGCTGGCATAAACACCCTGTTTTTTAATGATTTCATTACAAATGGGAATCCATCATTTTATCGCAATTTCTTTCAACGATTTTCATTCCCCATAAAACGATTCGCAGAACTTTTTATAGAATATTTAACAAATTCTAGAATTAGATTACATCGCAATTTCATTTCCTCAAATATTAATTATCTACAAACCCAGTTCATCGTTATTTCTTTTCATGTTTTATACATTTTCTCGAAATAATGTTACATCGAAGTTTTGTTACCCATATTTTTGTTTCATCGTAAGTTTCAGTTTGCAGAATAATTGAAACATCAATTTTTACTTTAATAAAGCAATGTACATCAAAAATACGATTTCATGCAATTAATAAGTTTTGTGCGTAATGTCTTTTTATTTCATAAAAGTCATAGTTGCAGGAGGCATGGTTTATAAAGTATAATTGTATATTTCCATAAATTTATTTTCTATTATTACTATGATGTATACTTACGTACGTTAAGAAGTAAGTTTGTGCTTAAAAAGTCAGTGACAGAAACGAATCCCGGCAAAACCGACTCCACGTAGTCTTGTCTGCCCTACGCTAGAGTGTAATTTAAGCCCGCGTAGGCGCGGAGGGGCGAGGCGGCCCGCGAGCTGAGGAGCAGGTAGGTTTAACGATAAGCTCGCGTGGGACCGCCGGAGCCTCGCAGCGCCGGAGCCGTGAAAGAAAACATGCCTGCTGCAAGCTTGCCTGCATGCTACATGCTTGCCTGCATGCTGCATGCTTGCATGCATACTGCGTGCTTGCCTACATGCTTGCCTGCATGCTGCGTGTTTGCCTGCATGCTGCATGCTTGCTTGCATGTTGTATGTTTGCCTACATGCTGCATGCTGCACGCTGGTTTGATCATATTATCAATAAAACATTATGGCAAATAAAAAATATGCCTTTTGGTACTTACGCTTATCAAAATTATGCCTTTCTATGGTTATGCCTTTTCAATTTTGGCCATTTATGTTATGCGTTAAGAAATATTAATATAGAACTGACCGCAACACAATTTATCGTCAACAGGCGAATGCATCGTTCGATGAAACGTACTGCGATAAAAAAGTGTTAAGTGAAAAAGTATTATTGGTTCCGATACATATTGTAAATGTTTTTACGAATAGTTTCATCGATAACTAATTACTTTTATAAAATGTAAGTTCGATATACCGTTTTTCTGGTAATGAAAACAACTTTAAAAGATTTTTTTAAAGAAACGTTTTTCGATGATTTAAAAATGCGATGATTAACTATTTGATGAATTGAAAAAAATATATATTAAAAATCGTGGAAAAGTTTTCGGTAAAATTAAATTCGATATCAAAAAAATCTGTATTCTAATAGACACCCCATTACAAATATATAGTTTTCAGATTTTTCCCTATAGTAATAGTATAAGACGGTACCTAATACTTGCCAAATTTCATAGTTCTAGGTGAACGGAAAATATCCTATAAATTTTGATTCTCTTGAGAGTGTCGAATTATTATTGAGTTTTGACGACCTCCGTGGTCGCCTTGGTTTGTACACACCGGTTTTCATGGTGTCGCTATCTCTAAGGTCGGGGTCAATTTAGAAATTATTGTTTTTCTAAATTGTCTCGGGTCTGGGTGTTTTCTATGTACAATAAGTATATATTTAAGTATTTTATGTATGTTTATTCGTTGTCTCGTAACCATTTTAACGAGTTTCATAACGAAGCTTCTCTTGGGCTAGATAATTAGTGTGAGTGTAGGAAAGTTTATAAGTTTATGTTTTTTGCGGCATAAATGACCGTATCTTTTTTACGTTACTTAGGAGTTTGATTTTTTCACAGCTTCAAGAGACTGTAGACCTAAGTATAACGTTTTAATTTCAACTCGACACCTCCACGCGTTCCCGAGATAAAGGGTCTTGAGAGATAGAAATACGGATGGACAACAAAGTGATCCTATAAGGGTTCCGTTTTTTTTCCTTTTGAGGTACTGAACTCTAAAAAACTACAGTTATGTATTTTAGTTATACAATAATTAAAATCAAGTTTAAGCCTAGCTAGAAAATAGTAAAATTTTGATCAAATACTTAATTAATGAGTATAAACAAGTCATTTAATAAAAGAAACATTGTTATCTTTTTTGGTTTAACCACTGTAATATTTAAACAAACATTCTAAAATATCTCAGTATGCAAAGGTTATTATATGTATAATATGTGTAATTATCATCGTAATTTTCGGTTATCCTTTATGTACAGCTGACTCAAATTTTCTCGTAGTTTTCGGGCCTATACCAGAAATATGTTTCAATGCAAGGTTTAGAATGATCTACAGTTTGAGAACTAACGCAATTCCTTTGTTCCACAAGTCAAATGAGCATCGACAAAGATATTATTACCTACGTATAACTTTCTGCATTCGTTATTACCAAAAACACCACAAGACTGATACCGGGTTCCCGTGTTCCGAGTAAACACATCTTAAAAACCAACAAGGAAAGCAGTATCTGAAACAGACGTTTTTCTAAGTGTAATGTTATCTCTATAAAATCATTTATGCACACAGCTACTAACTGCCTTCTTAAGAACGCTATTTGTTCTGCATTTCTCGATTCCAATTTATGTTCGAAACTTCAAATATCACGTTAGTCATCAACACTAGCCGGTTCCGCTGGCAGCGCTTGGTTCCCGAACCACCCTGACTTGTGTAATGACGAATGCGATGTGTGCCAACAACATCGTTATTGCCTTTGCGTTTGATGTGAAATGGGCACGATTCTGTTTGGCACAGTAGCCTCAATCTGGGACCCTTACTTTACAGTAAACTTCAAATGTCGCGTACTAAGTTTAACAGGGTAAAGGTCCCAGGCGAGCGTCACTTGAGCGCATCACCCTGGCGTTTTGTGACGGCAGGTCCTGGGGGTGCAGGTGATGATGTGTGCCAACAACATAGTTATTGCAGCTTTGTGTCTAACGTGAAGTAATTGGGACACACAACACACGTTTCTGTTGGGACAATGGCTATATAATAGTACCCTGAACTAGTGACACTTAGTTTTGAGCGAACTTCAAAAGTCGCTGGTCAACTTTAACGCTGTGAAGGTCCCAGGCGAGCGTCACTTGAGCGCATTACCCTGGCGGGTGAATGATGGCGTGTCCCGGGGGTGGTGCGGGCCTATTGCATCGTTATTGCGGCCCTCTGTCCGATATAAACATGAATAAATGTTGGATTTATTGACTATTGCTGTACTGCCCTGTGTCACATAATTTTGTACTAATATTTTTTGACAACCCGCATTAGGGCAGCATGGTGTTTCGTGGCCCAATCTGCCCACTTGTTGTTGGCCGTGTAGGAAGGCCTGAGTCCAGCAATGGGACGTTTATATGTTTATGACGAAGATGATTTTTCGACATCAATGTTTTGGTTATTAAAGAGAAAATTCTGATCAGAGCATTTTTAGCTTCTGCTGCCATATCGTCACTTAAGTAATATCATACCTTCGTTGAGGAATAGAGTCGTAGTCCTCCGAGCACGGGAGTGTCAGGCTCGTCGCCTGTGTGCCAATTTGGTTTATGGCGGCCTTTGTGCGGCGCAACTGGGGCGAGTTGCAACTACTCACAATTTAAGGCACGTGAGGCATTGCTGCTATAGCTTGCTGGCCACAGCCCTTCTAAACGTATACGTCATGTGTAGATATAATATAAATATCAAAAAATATTTCTTTATTCGTCACTGCTTTGGTAAAATAAATTATGTTTGCTATTATTCACATTCAATAACAGTCCATCTGTGCAAGGACTCGTCTGACACTTGCTTCTGCCCTAAGCTCAGCAGCACTGACAATATTAAATACCTAGGGGTAATTGATAAGTATTTAAAATTCAAACCACATATCTACAGTAAGAAAGTTAATCTATGTCTTTAAAAATCTTCGTCACATTGCATGTGCTAGTCTACTAAAATCAATATATCTAACACTTTGTCAGTCATTATTTGTATATTGTACTACATCATGGGGCGGTGCACACAAAACTATTATGATAAACTTAGAAAGAGCACAGAGAGCAGTTCTAAAAGTCAGCACATTCGCAGAGCTCCTTACTAAATACGATGTCCAATCTGTACGCCAGCTGTTTATTTTACTATAACAATTACTAAAAAGTACTCAATAATGCTCTATGACCCTGTGCTCGAAACCAGCCGAAGACGTGCAGATATTGTATGCTCTACTGAACCATTTAGAAGATCAAACTCACACAGATTCTTCTGTCACCTGGGTAATTTTTTGTATAACAGAATAAACTTGTCTCTATGTATTTACCCTATTACCAAAGTAAAATGTAAAAAAACCGTACAAGAGTGGCTAAAAGGTAAAACATATAATGACATAGAGAACTTACTATTAGTTATTACGTAATCGTGAACACCAAGTGAGAAAAATGTTGATTAAGTAGGGCAATATTTAATATTATAATTGTACTTTCTAATTCTGTATTTTTTTTTTAGTTTAGCTATTCTGTAAATGTTTTATTGTCTAAAAAGCACTAACCTACTTTTATGCATAGATACCTAATACACAGGCAATATTGTTTGCTTAGCTTATATATTACATATTATTATAATATACACTAACCCTAAATTCTTAACAAAGTCTTACATATTATTATAATATACACTAACCCTAATTTCTTAACATAAGTCTTTTGTATCTAGGCTAAGTTTTTATACAGCATTAAATTATATTATCTTATCTTATCTTATTATTTAAAATGAATTCTAAAATTTCTTGCTAAACTGAGTTTCGAGAAATGTTATTCTTGGTTGTTCAGAAGACATACACTCACGTCTATTATCCCCAGATGGTTAGTCAGAGATTAAGCAATTTGGTTGTATGAGCAGTCTTCAGTCCGTTAGTCTCTTGGGTGTGTAAAAGACGACTAATGAATCAATATATCTAGATTGTTAGTATTCTTTTATTAATGGGTCGGTCACACAGCTCTTAAGTACTTCATAATTAGCCGATCATAAGCATGAGAAAGCCAATAAATTATACTCCAGCCAATAACGGAGGATTTCAAATTCACGACGATATCAAGTTTGAAATTAACACATTCATCAGAAATGCCGTAATCCGTCTGGCGCTCAGCTCCCGCGTATGAGCAGACAATGCAAATTATGCTGCCAAGTGTTAGGGCGGTCCCGAGGGCCGGCGGGCGCGGTTTGTTATTCGGCTTGGCGAGGGACCCAAAATAAAGTGAACTTTTTCGAATTGTTCAGTTTATGGCTTTGTGGCCCTGTGGAGATCCATTTTATTGTCTATTATTCGGAAACTTTGTAATCCCTAATAAAGTGTCAGCCATTAATGAAAATACCGACGTTGATGATAATTATTCAAAAAATATTTAAAAGTTAACCGATTTGAATTGTAATTCATTCTTGAATAATATTTAAACACAATAATATGTCGTGCTCGTTTATACGTTTTACAAACAGTTGGAAGTTTATAGGTCAGTCTTCATTACACACCAAAGAGAATTAAGAGATGGGTTGGTTGTATTCTTTATTCTTGAGTCCAGTTTATTTTTTTTAATATATATCCGAGTGTTCAGTTTTCAAGAGCTTTTGCTTATAAACTTCAGATATATATGGTATTCCAAAGTGTATTCGTGCAGTTGCATTGCATAAGTGAGCTCCTTACACCCGGGTGTGCTCACTGCTACAACTAAATTCGAGGTGGATTGGTTTAAGCACTTAGCCTCCCTCCCACCGCGTTTCCCGCAATCCAGTTGAAGCTGTCAATTTGGCCAAATGGAAATTATTCCGGCAAGTGTAACGGCGACGCGGCCCGCGGGACCCGTCCGGGAGCCGCTCGGGAGCCGCCGGGGATGTGTGGAGGTTCGTTTATTGCGGTCGCCGGTTAGGGTGTCGCAAAGGGGGTGCAGGACTTAGAAAATTTTCGAGCAAAAATACACTCATAACTTTTTTTCACAAACTGATGAAAAACATAGACCATCAAAAAGAGACAAAAAATCCAATTAAAAAAAAAAACTTGAAAAAAAACTTAGAAAATTTTCAGTTGATTTTTATATGGAGCCGACACTTAGAAAAATTTGCGATATTTTTGTATGCAGTTTGGACTTGTAAAATTTTTCGCTTGGTTCCACGTTGTGTCGCAAAGGGGGTGCAGGACTTAGAAAATTTTCGAGGAAAAATTTAATTTTTCACAAACTGACGAAAAACAGCTATCAATAAGAGATAGAAGAAAATCCAAAAAAAGTGCAAAAAAAATTGTGAAAAAAAACTTAGAAAATTCTTCAAAGCCCCCCGCCATAAGAAAAAATCTAAAGAGTTAATTAGGTTAGGTTAGGTTAGTATGTTGACCAAAAACGCGCGAGCCGAGCGAGCGAAGCGAGCGTGCCGCGGCAGCGGCCGGCGAAGCGCCAGAAACGACGTTTTTGTACGTGCGACGTTTTTTTTTACATACTTTTTTTTGCACTTTTTTTGGATTTTTTTCTATCTCTTATTGATAGAGCTGTTTTTCGTCAGTTTGTGAAAAATTAAATTTTTCCTCGAAAATTTTCTAAGTCCTGCACCCCCTTTGCGACACAACGTGGAACCAAGCGAAAAATTTTACAAGTCCAAACTGCATACAAAAATATCGCAAATTTTTCTAAGTGTCGGCTCCATATAAAAATCAACTGAAAATTTTCTAAGTTTTTTTTCGCAATTTTTTTGCACTTTTTTTGGATTTTCTTCTATCTCTTATTGATAGCTGTTTTTCGTCAGTTTGTGAAAAATTAAATTTTTCCTCGAAAATTTTCTAAGTCCTGCACCCCCTTTGCGACACAACGTGGAACCAAGCGAAAAATTTTACAAGTCCAAACTGCATACAAAAATATCGCA
Organism: Scoparia ambigualis; assembly: GCA_963921215.1. NCBI lineage: Eukaryota > Metazoa > Arthropoda > Insecta > Lepidoptera > Crambidae > Scoparia > Scoparia ambigualis. The sequence goes on along the minus strand of OY992504.1, from coordinate 41,228,093 downwards.
AATTTTTCTAAGTGTCGGCTCCATATAAAAATCAACTGAAAATTTTCTAAGTTTTTTTTCGCAATTTTTTTGCCTTTTTTTGGAATTTTTTCTATCTCTTTTTGATAGCTATGTTTTTCGTCAGTTTGTGAAAAAAAAGTTAGAGTGTATTTTTCCTGCACCCCCTTTGCGACACCCGGACCCGGTCGCCACCTCCGAGCGGATCAACTTTTAGTTTAGACTGCGGCTTACGTTAAGCTGAAAAGTATTACAGCTTCTGTATCAAATAGCACGAGCCTCATTTACACAACACACTATATACATACCTATGTGATAAGACAAATGTTACTTGGCGAATATTAACATTCGGGGAAGAGAGAAATATAAAGATCTTAGGTTTGAATAAAACAATAATTATAAAATTTATGTCATTTATACACTTACAGACACCCTACGTTTATAACAAATTACGGTAATTAGTTAGTCTAGTTCATTAAACTTGGTCTAGCACTTACTTTTCATGCAGATATTTTCATATCAAACTATAACAAAATGCAAATTTTCAGTAAACATAGTTGCTGCTTGAGTTTAGGTAACCTAATCACTAAAATAATTACGAACAAGACCAAAATGACCAATAAAATGTTATATTACCTATGCTAAGTATTTATCATTAAAACTTATTCTCACAACCTCCCGCTAAGGGCAAAAGCACCTGGAGTAATACCGTGCAATAATTAAAAGTACAGTTAGTTTGATAAGCTGAGCGAGCGCGGCTACAGAGCCATCCAATTGAGCCAAGAGACGAGCGGCCCAGGACAGCGCGCGAATCAACGGCGCTCGTTACGCGCTGATCCGCCGCGAAACAGCGTTGAATAACTGAAAGCCCCCGAGGAAGCGGCCGTTAGAATGAGCCATTGAGATATTATAGCTAAAGCAGCCATTTTGTAAAAATAATATGCTCAGCTAGATGACAGCGAGCAACGAGTGTTGCGTAAAGCGGCCGATGATACGGGGGCTCACGGTTTTTAAGTCTACGATCTACAAGCCAGCGAGTTCGCTAGCAGCTTGTAAACCCGCCCCGTGTCATCGGCTGCTTTACAATCTGTTAGTTGACTATCCAATTGTAAAAAAGCTCACTGACTCGCTAGCTTTTAAACTCGCCGACAGGAGCTCGTAAACTAGCCCCGTGTCATCAACGCTTAAGGAGCGGTGCTTTGTTGTAGACGTTTGCAGTCTTGCAATCTTGCTTCGCGGTGTCATCTTGGGTGAGCACACGCTGACGCTAAGGTCTGGTTCGAATTATGCGAGTAATTTAGTCAAATACCGTACATTGCTTGGCTAGTATGATTATTTTAAAATTCGTTATATATTCTTCTTTATATTCGCATTGTAGTCTTAAAGTACTCATGGAAGGAGTTTGAGACTGGAGATTATGTTTGAAGGAAATAATTAAGAAATGATATTTTTCTTAAAGGTTAAAATCTAATCTAAAGAAAATAATATCCTGAATGGGTTTATAAATTACATACATACATATAATCACGACTATTATCCCCGAAGGGTTAGTCCGAGACTGGGCAATGCGCAACAACAGCAAAAGCAGTCCTCTACCACAGTTCCACTTGCTGAGCGTGACAGGTGGTGAGCCCATCGCCGCTATATGCTATTGGATGTATGTGCAGTTTTTAGTCCGTTAGTCGCCTTTTACGACACCCAAGGAAAGAGAAGGAGTGTTTGTATTCTTTCACCGCTACGCGACACAGTTTATAAATTATTATGGGCGAATCCAAAAGTCATAGAACATTTCTTTATTGTTTAGAAATATTTATACATCATTTAAACGTTTATTTGCATTACTTTAACAGTTGCATCCATGTGCGTCACATTTTTTTTCAGAAATATAATCTACTTTTAAAATGAAAAACTCTTCTTTACGGATCTAATTTGCGTTTATTACTACTTGTAGGTTTTTGTTTTAGTCCTGTTTTACGCGACTAACGCGAATTAGATCCGTACAAAGTGTTTCATTTCAATGTGTAGTGTTTGCGAAATCCTTAAAAATCAATATTATCTACTTTTTTCAGGCAAGATGTTTCCATTAATAATATTCAACACATTATACAATGTTAATTCGCTATGAACACGATAATAACAGTCCTGTTATCAGAGAGCTAATACGCTTCTGTGAGTATGGTTTCACATCAGTTGCCTCTATAAGGATCTTATCTAGATTTCTCGCAGTCAATCTGAACATCTATCCGTTTGGCTACCGATACCATGTTGTATACTATATCAATATATGATTGAATCAATGAAACTAAAAACAGGTGTATGTTTATGTACTAATATGTGTCTACTGCATATAAGTAGATACTACTTAGTCACTTAGGGCCGATTTAATCATCGGTAATATGTCCACGTGACAAAGTATTAAGTGAATAACATAATGTTACCTGTATAATATATATATATACCTACCCAACTATCTACTTTTTGGAATTAAACTTTGTCACACTATGTTGACTCTCTCAGCGAAGATAGAGGCAATCGCAAATGTATTATCAGTGATCCTTGATCGCATATTAATGAAGTAAACCCGTGACACGTCATAGCACTCAACCGTAACTACGGCTGGCATTTGACGTACCAGTATTCATAGCTATGTATATTGTGAGGCGCGGTGGCAGCTACGCATGTACGTCACGTCAATTGACTTGTAATACATACATACATATAATCACGACTATTATCCCCGAAGGGTTAGTCAGAGACTAGGCTATGAGGACCGCAAAAACAGTCCTGTGTCATAATCTACTTTTTATAAAATAGCGACTGCACAATGTGCTCAGCGTGACAGGTGGTGAGCCCATCGCTGCTCTATGCTGTTGGATGTATATGCATTCTTTAGTCCGTTAGTCGCCTTGTACGACACCCAAGGGAAGAGAGGGGGTGGTAGTATTGTTTCACCGCCACGCGACACGGTTTCACGACACGGTGAGTTGTAATATTGAGTATTCGAGTTTAACTAGCTAGTTGTAGGTACCTTATATGAATGTGATGTTATAATAAGGTACAGCCTGTATACTGTCCCACTGCTGGGCAAACACCTCCATTGTTGAAATCAAGTCTTTCCTTAAAATTGACGGGCATTGGCTAAATCATCACCCTTGCCAAATGCTCCCAAGCAAGGGCTATATGCATCGACAAATCCATAAGCACACTTTGCTCGCCCCGTTCGTTGAACCCGGAACCTCCGAAAATCGAGCGAATTGCTTGACCACTCGCCCACCGAGGCGTTAAATGTAGTAAAAGCGATTTATACTGATGCTAAAAATCTTGTAAAGAACGGCTAAACGGATTTAGATAAAACTGTACACAAAGACATTGGATACTTTTATCCTGGTCATGGTCTGCCAAATGTAGTCTTCGCGTTCGATGGCGCGGGCAAAGCTAATTTAATATAAAAGATAGTTCATATTTTATGACGAGATAGACCGAAACCTCAAATCAGAATTCTCGTTTCGCGATGTCAAAGGTCGGCACAATGCGGCTCGGCAGCAGCCTGCCGCATTGTGGCACGAACAACAGCCGCCGCCGCGCGCCGCTGTGTGCGCCGCACATACTCGTAGCTTTGTTCGTTTTTCATTGCTATTGTCCATAATGTGAAATGTCTGGAATCCATACATAAATGCCCACAACATTTCGAGCTTGGCACTTTAATATGAGCTTTGTTTCAACTCCTGTGCCCTCTCTTACTATTTTGTCTTAAATATTTTATGAACATTTTAGCCTGACAAAGAACGTTTTCTTTCAAATGACCATGTCTATTTTTGAGCTGTGTGGCGGCGGCCCATTGTTAATATTATTAACCTGTCTCTTCCCGTGCCTATCGTAAAAAGCGACCAACGAACTGAAGACTGCACATACTTTCATCCAACAGCATGAGTAGATTGCAACTAAAAGATGTAATATAGTCATAAGTAACACACTGGATCTGTGTTATCTTAGTAAATAAACATTATTATTATTATTATCTCTTTATACAATACATATCTTATGAAAAGTTGTTCACAATAAAAACATATTTACAATATAAAATATTATAAAAACTTTAACCTAGGTTGCTACCGGTAGCGGGGAAGACCCAAGCTATCGGTGGTTAGGGCTGCAAAGTGAGGAACCTCCTGACAGTACGTGCCGTGTCAAGGAGTACTGCTTTTTGTAACTGACCCTTGACCCAACCTTTTAACGAGAGCCTCTCTAGGTGTTGATCGAGGTTCTTAGCTAAAAGACCGTTTGCCGAAACGACTATCAGTACAATAATGGTTGAATCCACATCCCACATGGCGGTAACCTCGTGAGCCAAGTCAATGTTCTTATTGAGCTTGTCTTTCTCGGCTTTCACGAGGTTCTCATCATGAGGTATGGTGATATCAACCAATATTGTCCGGCACTGAGATCGGTCGACCACTACGATATCAGGCTTATTGGCGACAATAGTCCTGTCCGTGATGATAAAGCGATCCCAGTAGAGCGTTGCGTGACCATTTTCAAGAACTGGCGCAGGTGCGTACTTATAGTACAGCACCTCTGATTTAACAAGGCCATATACAAGAGAAAATAACATTATTATTATAAGGCAGCGGTGTGCTCACCACACATCACGCTGAGCACAGTCATTACGCAGTTGTTCTTTGGTGAAACGTGGACTGTGGCAGTGGACTGCTCTCTTCATTGCTTAGTAGTTATAATAGTTGTGAGTGTATGCATGTATATTTTTAAACTATTAATATTTATACTGTATAATAGTAAAAATAAACATGATATGAAAAAAAGAGTTATGAAGTTAATCAATAAGCATGCAACTGTTTTCCAAAATCCAAATACTGAAACTGTGTGTTTCAGTATTTGGATTTTGATAAAAGATAAAAGTACATGGTAATTATCTCCATACCATATCTATTCTTTAGTAACTCCCTAACAATTGTTTATTAGACAGCCAGTCACGAAATCGCGATAAAGTTTGGACGAGACAATACTTGAATAAGTTGATTCGGAAACAGAACTTTGTTCATACAAAAGCTGTGAGCACAAACAGTTGGCGGATGTTTCCGGAGCGATTGATGTGTGCGTACATAAGTATGGAACGGTCTAATCATTCATCGTCATCGGATTTGCGCTTGCCGGGATTCATATCCGCGCCTTCACAAAGCGGGGGCAGTCGCGCGCGCCAATCCGGGTTTGATTGCAGGCGAGGATATCGGCTCATTAATATTCCAGACGTTTTTTACTATACCTACTCCGGAGCGCAGTTTCGAAATTGTCCGCTCCGCACTTTGGATTTGCTTAACAAATATACGATTATGAATATTTGCACTTCATTAGATCGTCGGATATTATGACAGTCTGTCGATTGAGGTTTTTCTTTTATTTTTTTTAAAGAAGTTTCCGAGGTTCTCTTGAACTCAAACTTGACTTTTATGCTCTAAAGATGTATAATATGTAGGTATAATATTAGAGTTAGATGATAAGTGAATCAAGTAAATGTAATGTACCTACTACGGTATAAAACTACGAGTATTATGATATTAGTAAACTCATCTGTACAATAATGCAAGCCGCCTGTCGCCAATTAGCCTTTCACGAGGATTTCCACCACGCGAAGGTGGAAAACCTCGCGACAACATTTGCTGGCAGTAAGTATTTGCTTATAGGGACGGCCATGTTGGCATCAAATTAATAATCTAATGTTCATCAGAATATCAATTTAATTGAATAAAATGAAAATGAACATTAAATAAAATAAAAATTTACAGTTTTATTAAACAATGTGTACGAAAGGAAACAGCGAATTAAAAAAATCCTGTGCGAAACAAAGTGATCCTGGTATTTTTCAAATTAAAATTTAACTTAATTATGCTACTTAGCATGCAAACATGTCGCTATCCGTTTACAATGTTTAAACACTACCACTCGTACTCGGAGTAGACCTTAATAAAATCAGTCTTATTTAAAACTTTCCAAATTAGTTCTGAGCTTCAAGCACAATTTACGCTACTCATAGTAACAGACAATCCGCATTCAGAGCTGCACCCATGGCAACATCAAGTGAGTATCTGTATGCGTGTTGTCTGATTTGCATGCACTGATCGCAATGAGCTCGCGCGATCCCGTTAAGTCGAGAGTCTGGACGACTTGAATATTCAGTTAGCACCAACTTAACTATTAGCATTTCACGGGCGTTGATGCTATTCTTAATACACTGGCTTTGCACAAAGGGAGGTGCATTTTCATAACAATAGTTAAGGAAGTAGTTGGGTTACGTTAAGCGAGAATAAATTAGTTTTATGTGACTCCTAACTACGTTACCACTGAATCGTGGAAAATGTGGGCACGGAGAATGTTCTCGTTGGTTAAATGCCATCTAAAGAACACATTTATTTGCTTTTAAAAATAATGAATATAATAAATACACTATAGTACTATGTAAATACATCGCATTGTCCGTTTGATACAGCTATTACTTTAGGCGCCTTTTTAATTCGTTTTCGGGTATCTGATGCTTAAAAATTGTAACACTTTATTATTTAGAACATTAAAAAAATGTAATCAACAATGAAACAAAATAATATTGTGTAGGTTAGAACTCTATAAAGTACAGTAGACTGTGATCCAAAATTTCGGAAAATCAATTCTTATCTTTCGCCTACGTCATGAAAGTAAATGCCAATGTGTCACACAGAACAGAAGAAAGGTGTGTCAGGTCCAGCAACAAGGGCCAATTCCTCAGTCAGGCAAGAAATATTTTCCATTGTAAGGTTTAGTTCATCAGCTCCAGGGAACAGTGAAATTTGTGACATTTGAATAATCCATCGTAATGCAAATAAGCAATAAAGCCTTTATTAATAGTGAGTATGTGCTGAATTTCAGATCCGCATCTGCGTGAGTTGAATACATTAAACCTACAGCTAAATCAGTATAGAGTCACAATGTACATTAGACCTTATTCCGTTCTAGTAAAAGTTACTTTTTGCATGAGTTGTTTATATTGCGGTGCATATTTGCCAAACAAGCTGAGTAATATTGATACTGAATTAATAGTGTTCCATTCATGGTGACCATCATTCAATATACAAAATGACGAATTTTTTTATTAAATCCGTGTATTTGGAATTCAGTTGCCTTTTGAAATAATTTTATTGTTGTGTGCGTTGTCAATATTTTTTTTATTTCTCTCTTTTACAATAAAGTTAAGATTAAGTGGTAAATAAAGAGAGATATCACTTTTGTTGTTACTAAGTCATGATTTGTTTCAGCAAAAAAGTTCCTCTATCCTTGGAACTCCGTAGTAACAATCTGTAACTATAAATAAATAAATTATTAATCACGTCTTGACCTTCTAGTACGATTTCGTTAAAGTATAACATTAGATATCCTCAATCAAGCCATCTTCAAACAAGTTAAAGCACAAACTCGTTAAAACTAATCCGTAATCGATAACCAAAGAATCCAGCGCCTTTGAAGTATCTCCGGTTACTTCGCCATTGGCGTTTCAGTTTCGCATTTCCAATAAAGACATTTAGAGCGGTGTCAGCAGTCGCAGCGCTGCAGCATGCAAAGGGCCGCTTTGTCAGCGCTTAAATCGCTCGACGCGTGTCCGGGAAAGAATCGGGATCTAATCAGAGGTCGCGCTGATTGGAAAGCTCCGTTTTTGTTTTAGGATTGCGGACAGCAGAGCGAAGCTGTGCGCTTAAGCGGAATGTACGTTTTCTACTTTTCAAGCAATTTTTTACAAAAGAGATAAGGACGTTTTTCTTTTGTCAATCGCAGCGTATGTTAAGTTTGTACTTCTCCTTTTGCTGTTCCTCCAGCCCTATCCAGTAAGCTGTCTCGCCGTTTTTAGGGATGGGCATCCACTCTTAGCCTTGGTATCCGGTCGTCTTATATTCTTTTCTTAGATGTATCTGCGGTGTCTGCGTTTTCTTTGACATGACTACTACATATGTTTGCTGTAAAACATGGTGTCTAGCTTTATAGTCAAGTATTACCTCCAAGTTACAGTCCAAACCACAGTTTCACTGGGTATGGAAGAAATTTTACATATCGAAAACAAACAAACAAAAATTTTTACTGATATTATGTAGATGCAAACGGAGTACATACGATGCGAACGGCTCATTGCCATAATGACGTAACCACATTGATTTACCTACTAACGTTTGTAAAGGGAAATATTTAATATCATTCGAATGCTCATGCATTACTCCGACGTACTGGTAAATTAGAAATTTGGTCAGGCTGCGGTTTCGCGTGACGTTTGAAACGAGCAGTAGGTAACTCTGAAAACTAGGGCTCAAGTTCCCCTCAGCGGGAAGCGCACGAATTCCAACAAGTTTCTTCTGTATTGTGTTCTTATGTATTTGAAAACAATCTATGTACTTTTCATTGTTAGTTCTTATTTCGAACAATATAAATAAAGTTTGGTTTGTTAGTGTTAAAGTTAATCTACTGGTCCTACCAAATAGCCTATCGCTAATATTTTTCGTATCTCATTGTATTCCTACAGTTAAAGATATAATATCCAGTTTCTGTTTGGTTGAGAATTCCGGGTGAAGTGCTTTAGTGCTTTGACGACCTCCGTGGTCGAGTGGTTTGTACACCGGTTTTCATGGTGTCGCCATCTCTGAGGTCTCTGAGGTCCCGGGTTCGATCCCGGTCGGGTCAATTTAGAAACTATTGTTTTTCTAAATTGTCACGGGTCTGGGTGTTTCCTATGTATAATAAGTATGTATTTAAGTATGTTTATCCGTTATCTAGTAACCATTTAACGAGTTTCTTACCGAAGCTTCTCTTGGGCTAGATAATTGGTGTGAGTGTAGGAAATTTATTTATTTTATTATATTATTAATTATTGATACATGTTATACAATAGAAATTACAAAGTAGCGGAATGGCATTCACCGGTGCTGGCGGTGATGATTGCGTCATGATAATCAGAACTAATTACAACTATCAATAACTTAAGTCTACAGATCTACTGCAATTGTTATTTCATCGATTCTGACCTTTAATACATTGAAAGCAGGGACTTAACTTTCGCACACTTTAACAGACAGTGAAGCCTTTGGGTCTCGAGATAGGATCCGTATAAGCCCCCAAAGCCCTTCGAGGCCAGCCAAGTGGGATCAGGCTATTTTTACCATCGAATTGTATGTCCCGGTAAATGCGATGATCAATTACCAATTTTATAGTGGTTCGTAATGTCTGTTAAAATGGCGGGATCATACATAAAAAATTAAGTACATGAGTTTTTAACTCTAAAACCTAAATATTTTTCTGTCAAATTTATATCATAGAACATTTAACATTATCACTGTTGACTTTATTTATTTTATTTATTTATTTAATTAAATAACACGGCAATAAGCCAATTACATTATTTAAAACACACGCCAATTACATTATTTAAAACGCAAGCCAATTACATTATTTAAAACACAACACATAAAATACATCAAATAAATTCAAAAATATAAAATATTATAAAAATTAAATTGATAATATTGTTAAAAATATTGGCATTAAAGTCATTGACATCCATTCAAACATCACTCTCACAAAACTCTAAGCATTTAAACAATAATTTCATCCATTCGTCTGCAAAGAAGTCGCAGTCTGGGTGGAGTCTAGTTAGAGCGTTGAGTGCGGCGAGGGTACGGGGTATCGGGAATCGTGCATGAGCCACGGTACGGCACGATGGCATAGCAAATAGTGCGTGCTTTCTAGCCCGCAGGTAATTATTCGGTGTAAAGAACTGACTCAGCTCATTATGGAGATCAGGAGCATCAATTTTGTCGCGGAGAATTTTGCACGCTACTTTGACCTGATCATTTGCCCGAGTGAGTTGTAACCCAAGGTACCCAAGAGGAACATAGTGGGGTACATAAAGGGATAATACCCATAGAGTCACTTATACAGATACCTCAAAAAGGTATTTTGCACATTTTCCAACAGCAAAGAGTACGTGCTTTCATACGGATTCCAGATACAAGCACTGCTTTCGAGCTTGCTTCGTACCAGTGCGCCGTAAAGTAATTTTATAGTCTTGGTATTTTTAAAGTCACGCACATTCCGCAGGACAAAGCCAAGCCGCCTGAAGGGCTCTTTAGACAACGCATCATATGTCCATGAAACGTGACTTTGTGGTCGAATGTGACCCCTAAATCTTTCATCACAGTTGTTTTTGTGATAGGAAAGTTATTTAATTTGTATTCAAAACAGATTGGAGGCCACATTCGACCAAAAGTCATCGCGTAACATTTAGAAGAGTTGAACTCCATCCTGTTTTTCACGCTCCACTCAAAAATTGCGTCGACATCCTTTTGCAGTGCCATACAATCGTCTTCAGATTTTATCTCCATGAAGAGTTTCAAGTCATCAGCATAGAGAAGATTTCTAGCGTGATTTAAAACGCTTGGGAGGTCGTTTACCATCAACAGGAAAAGAAGAGGGCCTAGTGTCGATCCCTGACTCACCACGGAACGCGTATGATAGGCTCGTGACTCGTACAGACCGAGCCGGACAAACTGCTGGCGATCTCGCAGATAATCTGCAAGTAGTCTAAGAAGACTTGGAGCAAAGCCGATGCCAGAAAGCTTTGTCAGCAGAGTGTCATTATTGACCCTATCAAACGCCTTCCGGAAGTCGAAGTAAAGGACGTCTACTTGAGACTTTCGGTCTAGCTTAGCGGATATAAAATCTACCAGCGTGAGGAGGTTGGTATCCACCGATCTTTTTGCTCTAAAACCATGCTGTTCATTACAGAGATATGCTTTGACTTGTGCATAAATGTACTTGTGAATGTTACTTCGAAAATCTTAGCCGGCGAAGATAATATTGCAATGGGGCGATACCCCTCAACCATTGTTTTATTAAGACTTTTAGGTATAGGTGTCACCCTCGAAAGCTTCCAATGGCTGGGATAGATTCCGGATTTCAACGCAAGGTTGAAAATGGCACAAAGAGGCACGCACAGAAGTTTTTTGGCGCTTTTGACAATGAGCGGCGGAATGTTGTCGGGCCCCATCGAACTGTTCGGTTTTAACTTGCTAATACCAGGAATCACGTCATCATAAGTTATAACGCTAATGTTGACGTAGCTACTGTTGCTACTCCATTATGCAAGGTCTCTGTGTTTAACTGTGGTATATCAGGAAGAAAAACGCTCGAAAATAAATCAGCAAAAGCTTCGGCCGCTTCAGCGCCTGAGAACTTTGTCCCTTTATATGTAACATTAGTTTCAATCAGTGGCGTGCCTAGGGCTTCAGATTGGGGCAAGCCACGAAACCTGAAGTTCCTAATCTTGCTACCTAGGTACAATGTTGGTACCCATTTGTGTCATAGGCCGTGGCATTCCAAACGTTCTTGTCGTTTGTAAAAAAAACAGCCTATTACCTTCTATTACATCTTGAATGTGATTTTTGCGAGAAATTTTTGAAAAAAAAAAATTACTGCGGCCAATTTTGGCGTTCTTTATCTCAGAAACAAAAATACATTAACAGTATTTACTTATTGAATAGTGTAGAATAGCTATTGGCATAGTACGTAGAGGCCTCGCTTTTTGTAAATTTTGCTTAACTATTTATTTAAACCCAAAATTGCAGAGAAAGATTTTTTATAAATTGCGCGAGGGCACTTTTTTGAGCTCCTGGATTGAACTACTGTTCTAAACAAATAAAATAAAAAAATGAGAATGTTATCTTGTCGTATTATGCGTAGCGGCCACGGAATTTTTAAATATTATTGATTTTATATAAGTAGAAAAAAATAGTTTTCAAAACCAAAAAAACTTCGAAAATCGCGTTAAGTTAACTGTGAATTTCTCTTATCTACGATAATATTATTGAGTAAAATTTATACCAGAATAATTGTTACTTCATGAGGAATAAAAATGTTATACTTAATGAATTTATTATCCTATTTCGATGAAAACTATAAATACTTACAACTAAGTACAAAATACGATGCGCCGGCCGGGCCGTCCGAACTCAGCTTATTCTCGCAGAGTGGAGATTCATAATATTAAGCATGCATTTATTATCCTATTTCGATAAAAACGATAAATACAACTGGAAAATTACTACAAAATGCGAAAATGGGCATTTTGCGTGGGAATCACAGTCGATATGTAGGCAGGCCTCTACACTTAATTTACTAATTATTAGTTAATTATTTTGAATAGAAGCAACCAACAATCCAAAGAGTTTTTTACATAGACCTATTATAATTAATGCCCTAGATGACTTTTAATAGTTTGCGAAATACATAAATCATGTATGATGTTCAAAGAATTTATTTACTTACCTCTGCCTTTCGTATGCCACTCATCAACACGTTTAAGTACACATTTGTTTGCAACACACAGCGATATATAACACATCACATGCCCAATACATCTAAGTTCGTCACAGAGACCAATAAAGCGACGAAATGAACTCAGAACACATTTCTTTTATCACAAATTACGAAAACACTTGTTACTTAAAAACAATCGCTCAAACAAAGTGAAGTGTGACAATAACAAAGAATAAAAAATGGCTGGCTGCAGCCTGTGGCTGCTGCACAGCACAATCGCGTATTAACGCTCGCCTCTGATTGGTTCGCCCGAGCTCGAGCTGTCGTCGGTCGCCTCTGATTGGTTCGCCCGCGTTGAAGTTGCACGTGATTCGGTAGAAATAAAGCCTGATTTGGAGAAGGCCTTACTTGCGAACTTCATAACGCAAGCTGGCTTTGAAGAAGAGTATGAATTTCTCATAGAATCTATACATACTTACGCAGTATTATGTTGATAGAGTAGCAATTTTGTTAAAGTTAGAAGAGAGCGGATATACTTTAAATCCGAAGCCCGGTTGCAAGCCAACTTGTGCGAGAGAGATGTAAAGCATCTCACTATTTATAAGCAGCTTTATGCGATTTGTTTGGTGATTCTTAATATGAGAAACTTATAAAATTGATAATTTGAATGCTGATGAAAGAAAATTAACAATGGTAAAAAATATTAAGTGATTTTAATAATTGCGTTTTACCAGTAGTGATATTGAGTTTTGTTAGGGCAAGCCGGGCTTTTCGGCTTGTATAAAGGTACCGCCACTGGTTTCAATTAGGTTTTGATCGCAGGCTAGTTATATGCTGCCAAAATTTACGCGGGTCCACTTTAAGGTTACTCTCTATTTGCTACATATACAAGTTATAGGCTAACGTGACGCGCGACTTCAGACCAGATCTGAGATCAGAAAACAGTTTATAACAATCACTGGTCTTTGAACGTTTCCAGTCCCTGTGCAGTTTTACTTTCCGTCTAGTGTACTGAATAATATCACGTGTGAACCACACGGGAAAACGCCTACTCAACGTATTCGTTCGACGTTTCTTCGGCATGCATTGGTTAAATATATTATAAATGACATCGTAAAAATTTTGGCTAGCGCTATCCACATCACTGGCATCTAATACACCACACCATTGCTGCTGGGATAACAATGAAAATAATAGATCATAGTCACATTTACTAAAGTTCCAATCTCGAGCAGGATCAATATTACTCGTATAAATAGTATCGGAATAATGAGCCGTGTCAGTTCCTACCTCGATATCTAGAGGTGTATGATATGTATCAGGCGGAACTGCTCCCCTCGGTAGCTGTAACATATACCTCTCGCGTCCCCTCGCTCTCCTGGACTAACACGACATCTAGCATTCCTCCGTGCGAATTCGTCACAACATTATTCTCAGTCAGGCAACAAAAAGATAAGAAATTACAGAGGCGCTATTCATGTTAATGCCACCTAAAATCAGTACCGACCCTTTTAACTTTACAAAACTTACGACTTTTGTGAACCATTCCATATATTCGCTATCATTAGCACTAGGTTTTATATATACTACACAAACATAAAATGAGTGGCCGCGCCACTTAAAACTAGCCCAGAGATCTTCTCCGCTGTCAGTCTCCAAATCCCGACGTCGAAAGAGCACAATGGGCGCTCGCGCCGCCAAAAGCACGCCTCCGCACGGTGTCGCTCTGTCACGGCGTAAGATACTCCAGTCTCTGCATATTAGCTCGGAGTCTTCGACTGTCTCATTAAGAAAAGTTTCAGATGCCGCTACAAAGTGATGTTCTAAAACCGTCAGGTTATTATTACGCCACGTACTTAGCTTAGACTTTCGCCCACGGACATTTTGATAAAAGGCATTTATCGTCGTTGCGCTATTGTGTGAGTGTTGGGCTACGAAAGGGCTGGGTTAAGCTTTGTTGGCCAGTTGTTTTTTTATATGTAATCCAAGGCTTTGTTCTCGCATTTATTGGCCAAACGTCACTGGGGGCAAGAGGAACACCAATTTTATATGATTTATAATTTCCCCTCGGGATCAGCTCCTCCACCGTACAGATACCCGTAGTGCAGATTTTCCCAAGATAGTCATGAATCTCTTCAACATTAGATTCCATATTCCATAACTTGTCATTTATGATCTAAGTAAAATTTAAACTAAGTCAGTCAATATAACAACTAAGTTATTAGCATATTGTTGTGTTCTAACGGTAGAGGTAAACCTACTTCCCCTGCTTTTTTATTGTCAACGGGTAAGCGCTTGGCCTTCATCTCACCTGATGGTACGTGATGATAAGGCCGAAGGTGGAAGCGCGCTTCACCCGGAATCCTCAACCACTGAAAACTGGCTATCTTATCTCAAATTGTCGGAACACAACAATGCTATAAACATCGTTGTTATGGCGACAGACTTAGATAAGATGGTGGTAACTAGCCAGGCGGACTTAACAGCCCTACCATCATCCAAACCGAGCACACAAAGATGTACCCCCCGCTGGGAATCGAACCCGGGACCTCTGGGTCTGAAACAGGTAGCTTAGCCACTAGACCACAGAGGCGGTTAAACTTAAACCTACTTAAACAAACCAAACGGTTTTCCAAAAATTATAAACGAAAATTAACCGTGTCCGTAGCGGTGAAAGAATACTACCACTCCCTCTCTTCCCTTGGGTGTCGTAAAAGGCGACTAACAGACTAAAGACTGCGCATACATCCAACAGCATATTATGGCAACGTTGGGCTCACCACCTATCATGCTGAGCACATGTGCAGTCGCTATTTGGTGAAAAGTGGACTATGGTAGAGACTGCTTTTGCGATTCTAATTGCCCGGTCTCTGACTAAAGATAAAGATAAAGATAAAGATATATTTATTTGCAAATATGGGTACATGATTGGTGGTACAAAAAAATTAAAATGATTCAGCCATATTTTACCACTAGGCATGCAAAAATATGTTAAACATAATTAAACCCTTAGGGATCGTGAATATACACACATCAAAAGTGTCTAGGGATCAACATATATTTTTGCAATAACTTTTCTCCTGATTGATATTAATTAAAATTTTCTTTAAGGATTCATCAAATAAAGTGTTTTCGTTTGTCTACAGTAACGATAAACCAAGTCACCTTTGCATTAATAAAGAAATTTGCCATTTTCCTAATAAAGGGATTTTTGACATTTGAACCACTAACATTAAAGTTCGAAAAAAAGACTGAAATAACAGTTTTCTTTAAAATTTTATTGGGTAACTTAAACAATTAATAATCCGTGTTTCTACCACGAACACTAACAACACAAGAACATCGGTTTGGCATACTCAAAATGAGTTCATCCAAATCACGCTGTGGAATGGCCGCCCATGTTCGTTGCAACAACAAAAAAAGGTCTTCTTGCGACTGGATACCCTCCATATTCGGCAGAGCTCTTCTCTGTAGCATATCCCATGCATGCTCAATCGGGTTCAAGTCTGGCGACTGAGCAGGCCAGGGCATGACATTGATGTTAGCTGCGGCGAGTCTGTCTTACAACTCTTGCGGTGTGCGGTCGTGCATTATCATGCATTAACTGAAATAAGGGACCGATTTGCACTTGTAGAGGAACGATGACGTCTGATACCATCGTCTCAGCATAAATTTGAGCGTTGAGGTTGCCTCTGATCCAAATCAACTCAGTTCTTCCGCCGATCCAAATACCCGCCCATACCATGATGGTTCCACCACTATAAGGATGGACTTCCTGGCAGGATTTTAATCGCTGTTGGCGTCCAGGGGTTCTCCAGTGTCGTATACGTCTTGTATCCGGTCTCATTCCAAAACGAGACTCATCAGAAAAGCACACGAAACGCCATTGTTCTTCTGCCCAATTTCTGTGTTCAAGAGCCCATTGATATCGAATCCTACGATTGTGCATTGCTATAGGTGGTACCCTTAGCGGTCTTCGGGAATGAAGGTTCACTTCATGCAAGCGGTTTCTGACTGTTTGGTCACTAATTAAGTTCCCTGAAGAGTGATGAAGCCTCACGGCTAATATCATGGCGGTTATTGTTGGAGCTCTTCGAGTTGTGATTTGAATGTATCGGTCTTGTCTCCGTGTGGTGCAGCGATACCGTCCTCCATGGCGCTCAGCCACGGTACCAATGCTTCGGTAACGTGTCCAAAGTCGACTGATAACACTCACACACACTTGTATTCAGAGCTAAAGCCACAGTACGTTGCCGGGAACCAGCTTTTATCATTCCCACGGCTCTGAGCATTTCTTCCCTGCTTAAATGACGTCGCCGCTCCATAATAACGATGGTTTTAATCAGTATTAGGGAAACAGTAGCACTAATAATGTCTTCAATGCGTTGTATGTTTTTATAGGGAAAATATTGACAGCTGATTTTCATCTTTTACTAGAAATTGATTGAAAGTTCCTGTTTCAAATTATAAAATGCACCAAAAAGGATCCATATAAATTTATAAAATCATAAATTTATTACAAAGCCACATCTCAATCTCAAGAAATCCGCATAAAAATGCTTGATCCCTAGACACTTTTGATGTGTGTATGTACACACATCAACAGAATCCAAGGATATCTGAATCCTACGTTATTTACGACTTTATAGTTTAAAATATTTTTAGTTTCCATAAAAAGTTTATATTATAATAAAACTTGGGGTCTCAGGTTATACTTCCAATAAAACTCAGTCTTCAAGACAACCACGTGTATTCTCTCAGAGACGTCCGTTCTGTACAAAAACTCAAAACCCAATCCCCGCTCTCACATCGGCCAAGTGCCGCCATCTTTTTATTTTCCCTCCACTTTTACAAACTGACATTGACAGACAGCCAGTATTGCCAGTCGGCAGAACAAAATTATACCTTTTATTGATTTTATGTTTCTAACGCATACAAATCAAATAAATTAACTTCAATTTTATAAAAAACCCTACACTCGACCGTCCTGACAATGTGGATGTCCCCATACACAAGCCTGGTGGCAACCCTACACTTGGCCGTAATACTAACTAACTCATACATCATTACATTTACATTACAAAAAAAAAATTACACGAAATAGAACCTCTAGAACGTCATTTACAGTACTATCTGATTATATATTTGAAAATCTATACAAAATACATAAATACAATATTACCACAGTAACATCATTATCTCTTTTTATTCACTTTTCTTCTATTACATAGTTAGATCACATGAACCAATCTATTCTCACGTCTAATCAGTGTAACTTAGAATAACTATTTCCATCAGGCCGTGAACCAATCAATTCTCACGCCTAAACAGAATACTTATCGATGACACACTAATCAATCTTTTCTTACGTTTATAAATCATTGTTACTTGGAATAACTGTAGGTACTTCCATCAGGTCGTGAACCAATCAATTCTCACGCCTAATTGAACACTTATTATTATAATGACACACGAACCAATCAATTCTCGTGGTCATCATAAATAACTATGAAACGAACCAATCAATTCTCGTTTCTGTGGATCTACTTTACCACCCGGAACATGAACCAATCAATTCTCACGTCCAGGTTGGAATATCTGTAGGTACTTCCATCAGGTCGTGAACCAATCAATTCTCACGCCTAATTGAACACTTATTATTATAATGACACACGAACCAATCAATTCTCGTGGTCATTATAAATAACTATGAAACGAACCAATCAATTCTCGTTTCTGTGGATCTACTTTACCACCCGGAACATGAACCAATCAATTCTCACGTCCAGGCTGCAACAATAGAAAAAACCATATGTAGATACACAATAATAGCCGTAATAACAATATGCGTATGTATTTATTAGTCTATCTTTATCAATTTTGGACTGACATTATTACATAACTAATTATTATCGACATCATTATCCTCGTCATCATCATCTTTATCTGCACTATTTTCGCTATCATCGGAATCACTTTCAAGTTGCAAAGCAGCAACGTGAACCCATGGCAACATGCGATCGGCTGCCACAGTAGTCGGTCGCTTTTTTGTACAACTATTAAAGAACTTTAGTAATCCGAAAGGGGCTTACATAGGACAGAAGAAGTTTCTTACTCTTTCCGTCGTTCTGAAAAGCAACTTTAGTTAATTTAACTAAATCCCCTTTTTTTATACTCTCGAGCAGGACGCCTATTCCGATCATAAAACTGTTTTTGTTTCTCTTGTTCGATATCTATTCTTTCTTTTACTTCACTCCGTTTATCTGACACATCGATTTCTTTGCGAGTTTCACACAATGCCTCATTTAGGATAGGGTGGACCTCACTATTCATCAACGTGCCAAACATGACTTCCGCTGGTTTTCTACCTGTTGTCTTCTGAATGGTATTATTAAATCCCGATTGTATTTTTCCTAACTGGGTATCCCATTCCCTTCCATTATGCTTCAAATTCTGTGCTGTCAATGAGCTAAGTATCGTTCTATTGTAACGTTCAACTTGACCGTTTGATTTTGGGCTGGCGACAGCGTTCAATATGTGCTTTATTCCCTTATCATAACAATATCTTTTAAAAACATTAGATGTAAAACAACTTCCCCGGTCGCTTATTAATCGATCAGGAACTATGAATGTATAAAATATGTCATCTAAAACTCGGACAACATTTTGCGTATTGGTATTGCGCACTGGTTTTATAAAGACAAACTTAGTGAAAGCGTCTACTACTACTAAGAGGTAAGAGTTGCCTCTTTTAGACTTCACAAAGGGGCCGAGATGGTCTACATGCAGAGTATGAAATGGCAATGCCACTTTATTAATTGGATGGAGTAATCCTTCCTTGGGATTATTAGTTTTCTTTGCATACGCACACTCGATACACGCACCAACGTACTTTTTGACAAAACGGGGCATTTTGGCAAACCAGTAATTGTTTTTTTATCCTATCTAATGTTCTCTCCAACCCTAAATGTCCTATTTCGTCATGATTTATTCTACATATCTGCCATCTCGCTTCCTTCGGTACTACCCAACTAACAAAAATTATTCTTATAATCAATGATATTTTATGTTTAGATACGTTGCCTGGCCTCCGTAGTGGCAAGGACAAATCAAGGTAATTGCCTGGACTTCACTCAGTCACACGTCAGTCAGTGTCACGTCAACACGATTTACACACGATCGTTACCTTTATAAGTTTTTGATTTGTTAATTGGTTAAAATCAATGATATTTATAAAAGGTCATTGCTTATAATGGCTTACATTGCCAAAATTAATAGCTTTATAATAGCCGCATTATCTCTTATAAACCTGCGTTTGGGCACAAATTATAAGGACAATAACTTTATACCCACCTTAAAGTGGATTTATTGTTAGCTTTTTCTTCTTATACGTGTTTTATTATGGCCAGCAACAAGAGAGTAAAATTTATACCAGCAAGCAAAGTATTTTATAAAGCTGTTTGCCCTGTATGATTCTGTAATAAGTATTATGAGTAGATAGTGATTTACATTTTCGTAAAATCTTGGCGAAAAATTAAATTGACAGCGTCAACCATTAAAATGACAAGAACAGTAAGTTTATATTTTATTTTATATTGTAACTGAGTATGTACTCTGTATATAGTGAAAACGGTGTGGGAATTCAAATGCATGGCAAAATGTGGTACGCAGTGTGTTATATTATCAATGCGCCCTTGAATTTAGGCTGTTTTGTGATACAAAAATGGTTAATTATTTATTCATGTTTTTAATAAGGCTATTATAAGGGGAAAAGGGATCGCACATCGTTTATAAGGAATCTTAAGCTAATGCTATTGCCATTTTGTATATATTTAGGGTTCTTTTCTCACCAGTAAAATCCCGTACCCACATGTTTTATTGCCAGAAAACATTCATTTATTTTATTTTACTTTACTGTTTTGTTCATAATTTAATTCTTATTTCTTTTACAGGATAATAATATTTTACGGCTGATAAAGCCGAAGTAATAGAAGTGTAATGTGTCTTAACCTATTGAAACAAGAAATTAAGAAAACGCAGTAATAATAGTAATAGACTTCTTTCGGTCCTTCCTTCTTTTAAGTAGGTAATCCAGCAGCCAGCCAGCTATCAATAGACGCCTAATCGTCTAATTGCTTACATGCTGTAATATTTTTAAATAAGTGAATTGCTAATAGTTAAATAAAGGAAATATTGATTTTTAATGCCCTGTATTTTATATCCCTACACCAAAATTTCAATGGATTTAGTGGGGCGACGGAACCCGTAGCTGTTTTTTGTAACAGCTAGGTAATTTCAAACATGACGAACCATGGTTTTGTAAAGTTATATAGAACACTTGAATTTAGTCATCTAGAGAATAACGCTCTTAAAAAATAATATGAAATCGAATATGGTTTGCTTTCATTCTTATAAAGACTATATAAAATGCTTCTACTCTTTTGTCATATAAACATCTTATAAAAAGCTCCTATTAATTAAAAAGCTACGTAGTTACTCTGTGCCTTGCTTTTATAAGAATAATTGGCCCTATTAGAAACCTTTACATAGCTTTTAAATATTATATGGCTAAAAAGCCATATAACTAGCTCCTATAAGAATACCACATTTAGAACCCTTATTGTGGCTATTATTATTTGGATTTATTACCGTTTACCCAACTAAATTACAAGAATAATGGTATTATTAGCTAAATATTCTTATAATGTACCATTATAAGGTTCATTGACATATTGATTGCTACTTTAAAACAATTATAAGAGTCTTGACCTTATATTTTAATTTTATGAGGGTATATTGTTAGTTGGGTACCCAACGCAATTTACTCGTATCACCATCTAAATATCTATACAGTTTATTTTCTCGCACTACGTAACTATCCTTGATATACTTGAGTTCCTTCGAGCCCCAATCACTGTCTAAAATTTGCCTGATACGACTTAATTCTGAATCTCCAAGCTGGAGAGTGTGCAACCAGTCATCACTACTAATCACAAGAACTCGTGAACCCTGTTCGACGCTACCTAAATCGTTACCGCTGGATACAGGATTACGTGACAATGCATCGACATGAGCCATCTTAACTCCTGGTCGATATTCGATCGTGCAGTTAAACTCGTGCAGCAAAAGCCACCATCGAGCTATCCGAGGGATCAGATCGCGTCTAAGAAAAGTAGAGCGCAACGCACTGCAATCCGTAACTATTTTAAAATTCTTGCTCAGTCAATAGACCCTGAACTTCTCTAAAGAGCGTATTACAGCTAGCGTCTCCAACTCATACGAGTGATAGTGCTTTTCCTCCGGAGATGTTCGCCTACTGCAATATGCGATAGGTTTTAAGGTGCCGTCTTGGCAACGTTGTAAAAGCATACCACCAACACCCTCCTTACTAGCATCGGTATGCAATTCGGTTTCAGCTTCATGATCATATATAGCTAATATCGGTCTTGTGACTAATTTTGATTTTAATGTCTCAAAAGCAAGGTCATGGTCCTCAGTCCATTTCCACGCGTTATCCTTCTTTAGTAATTGCGTAAGTGGGGCTGATATACTAGCGAAATTTTGAATAAACTTACGAAAATAGCTAGCAAGTCATAGAAATTGACTATTTTCTGAATATTTTCTGGTCGCGGAAACTTTTAATTGATTTCGACAATATCTATCAAGTCCTTAGTAGAAAAAGATGGTGTACGTGACCTTTTTTTCCTTCGGCGCGGAGTCCCCGCGTTGTCGTCGGCCCGCCCTCGGCGTAGCACTGCGACTGCGCTTACGGCGCCGCCTGCTCTGGCTGCGGGTGCGTCGACGACTGGCGCGGCTGCGACTGCGGCTGCCCCTCGCGTTCCGGTGCGGTCGATCTTCACGCCTCGAAGATGTTTTTTTCGCGTTCCCGGAACTCGTGCTCCAAAGCTTGTAACCGCCTTCGCGTCTGCTCCAACTCGGTCGCCTTTCCTCGATGGTGTGAACTTCTATTAATCCTTCTGGACCTGCTACGGCTGCGTGTTCGACTACGATCTGCCCCAGTAGCAGCAATTGGAGTATGCAGCCGTCGCTCGCTTCCACGTTGGCGTCCAGTCTCATTATCCATAATGTTAATCTCGTCGTTCCAAAAAGAGAAGAAATAGTATAAATTAATGAAATTGAATCATACAGTAAACTGCAGGCTCTTTTTTTTCTATAGTAAAGATCTACAAGCTATATGCTGGTTTTGTTACATCTCGAAACATAAATATTAATAAAAATTGTTCGACATGCGTTTATGACAATTATTGACACGGATTTTTCAAATATCGATTTCTCTCGCAAACGGTGCGTCGTAGCGCAAAACTAAGCGAATTTTGACCCCCCTTTATAAGACCCCCTTGGTGGTATGGTAGGCATCTTTATGGATATAAGCTTACCTAAAAGGATAACCACCCGCTTGCAGAAAAAATCTCATATTGAAATAGCGGCCATTTTGTGAACTCATAAGAAAGGAATTACTGACAAAAAGTAGACGGGTAAAATGTTCAAGCTATTTGTTTAAAATGTAGATTCAATGTTAATGTCCATATTTTTAACTATACCTTACAATTTTTATTTTATTGCAACCGCAATAGCATAAATATCAGTGTAGAAGGAAATATACGTAGGCGTGTACTTACGTTTGGTATCCCACTTCTGAAGTATAATAGAACTTGGGGTCTCAGGTTATACTTCCAATAAAACTCAGTCTTCAGGACAACCACGTGTATTCTCTCAGAGAGGTCCGTTCTGTACAAAAACTCAAAACCCAATCCCCGCTCTCACATCGGCCAAGTGCCGCCATCTTTTTATTTTCCCTCCACTTTTACAAACTGACATTGACAGACAGCCAGTATTGCCAGTCGGCAGAACAAAATTATACCTTTTATTGATTTTATGTTTCTAACGCATACAAATCAAATAAATTAACTTCAATTTTATAAAAAAACCCTACAATATACAGATTGAAACCTCTTTTATTCTATTTTCAAAATTTAAATTTGTTAATAAAAAAAACAAAAGAAAAACAAAACACGGCGGCAAAATTGTTAGTAATTCGTTACGTCAAGGAAAATTAAAATTGTTTTTTTAATATTAATATATTTTATTCCGTGCTTTGGAAGGCACGTTAAGCCGTTGGTCCCGGTTGTTGTCGTAAGATGACAGTCGTTAAAACCCACTAACTCGTATTGGGCCAGCGTGGTGGGTTTTGGCCCAAAATCCTCACGTGCTATTGTCTACGTGGGAGGCCTGTGCCCAGCAGTGGGACGTTTATAGGCTGATGATGATGATGATCAATATTAATTAATGAAAAGGACTTAGATTGTGTTAGCTTTTTAATTAAAAGTGCCGTGTGAGCTTCAAGAGTCATATCACGTCGTCATTACGAGCCGTGGGCATGTTACAAAAAGGTGCCATTCAACGCGTCGTTGCCGAGGCCATACACACCTGCCAAAATGTGATATCAAGGTTGTGGTCACGTTATTGCAGTACTGAGGATGTTGCTGAACGGCACACGGGTAGATATTGTATAACTGCGCAGAGACAGGATCGATTTCTCCAAATGACTGCCAGAAGAGAAACCAATACCACAGCGATGCAACTAGTACAAAGGCTCCAGGAGGACCACCCACTAGCTAGCTACTGGTAAACGATCAAACCGTGCGAAGGAGGTTGCATGAAGTTAATCTAAAGTTAATTAATGTAAGAGGTGGCAACACTTATTATAAATATTTAGATTTTATAAAAAAAACAATTCTAATTATGCTTAATACTAATACTAATAGGAAGAGTTAATTTTTTTATTAAACTAATTTTCCACGGTGATTTAAAAAATTATCATTTTTATTAAAACATAACAATCACGAAAAGTTTTTATTTTCTATTCGTCATCAGCCCATAGCAGTCTACTGCTGGACATAGGTCTCTCCCAAGGCGCGCCACTGAGCCCGGTCTTCGGCTCTCCGCATCCAGCTGCTGCCAGCCGCCCTGCGCAGATCGTCGCTCTATCTGGTCGGGGGGCGTCCCACACTGCATTTGCCCATTCTCGGTCTCCTCTCTAAAACTCGTTTACCCCAACGTTTATCGGTACTACGAAAGATGTGACCAGCCCATTGCCACTTTTGCTTGCTAATGGCATGAGCTATGTCGTTTACTTTAATTCTTTGTCGAATATCCTCATTTCGAATTCGAGCCAACAAAAAAAATCCGAGCGTAGCTCTATCCATTGCCCGCTGAGCGACTTTGAACTTGTGGACTAGTCGCACTGTTAGTGTCTACGTCTCGGCTCTGTAGGTCATTATGGGTAGAACGCACTGGTTTAATACTTTGATCTTTAAGCATTGTGCTATGGGCGACGAGAAAATATGGCGCAACTTTCCAATTGCTGCCCAGCCCAGCTGAATTCTTCGGTCGGCCTCTTTCTCGAAGTTGTTTCTACCCAATTGTACAATTTGCCCAAGGTATGTGTACTTATTTACAACATCGAGAGGAGTACCATCGATGATTATCGGTTCCGGGACGACATGCTCACGAACAGGACCTTAGTCTTGTATAAGTTCATCCCAAGACCAACACGCCGAGAAGCAGCACTGAGGGAGTCCAGCATCCGTTGCAGGACCTGCAGGGTGCCAGCTATAATGACGATGTCATCTGCAAAGCGTAGGTGTGATATGTACTCGGCGTTTACATTTATGCCTTGTTCATTCCAGTTCAGTGTCTTGAAGACGTCCTCCAAAGCATTTGTGAACAGTTTCGGGGATATAACATACCCCTGTCTCACTCCCCTTCGCAAATGGATTGGTCTTGTTTGCTGATTTTGAATATGGACAGACATTCTGGCGGCGTTATACAGGCTTCTCAAAACTTTGATGTACCGCCAGAACTTGGCACCACTGCAAGGACTCCAGAACAGCCCAGATCTCGATGGTATCAAACGCTTTCTCGTAGTCCTAGACACAATGGCTCATTATACTAATCCGTCTTCTGTATAATTTGCCGCAATGTGTGGATGTGGTCAATAGTTTCATAACCACCGCGAAATCTGGCTTGCTCTGGAGGCTGAAAATCATCCAACCTTCGCGCAAGGCGATTCGTTATCACTCTTGAAAACAGCTTGTATACGTGGCTGAGGAGCGATATCGGCCTGTAGTTCTTTAATAGGGTTTTGTCTTCCTTTTTAAAGAAAAGGACTACAATGCTCCAATGCCTCGCTTCTGGAGTTATTCCGCTGTGTAGGACGGAGCCTAAAAAGCCTCTGCAACTTCTTTAGTACAGGAGCACTACCTGCCTTCAGGAGCTCCGAGGTGACCCTGTCCCCGTCCTCACCAGAGGCCTTCCCGTTCTTAAGCTGTTTGAGAGGGAGGCCGATTCCATCTTGGCTGGCAGATCGTCGGTATAGTGCCTGGTTAATGTGGCTCTGGGATCTTCGTTTCTTGGCTCAGGTTGCGGGACGTGTGAAGCGTATAATCAGCCGTAAAAATCTTCAATCTCCGCGAGGATCTCTGGCTTAGAGGATACGAGTTGGGCATTCGCGGTTCTTAACTTCATCAGGTGGCTTTTCCCGAGTTGCTGAATAAATAATTTGGATCCCCTATTTTGTAATATAGCCTGTTCTATAATACGTGTATTGTAGTGCCCGAGATCGCGCCGTATCTGCCTGCATATACTCTTGTTAAGTGACCGCTATTCTGACGAAGTGCCCTGTGTATTCTCTCGTCTCTTCCTCGCAAGTTCCAGGGTGTTGTCGGAGAGCTTAGATTTCCTGACAGTAAGTATGCTGTGCCCGACAGAACCTTATTTTTCATTAAAGCCCTTTAAATAAACTATCACTCTTCCATTTACTATATCAGAAAACTCTTCATAGATTTTTAGATAAAATATAAAATATCCCTAGATTTTGTTGATGTGTGTATGTATGTTAAAATTAAATAGATATGGACGAAATCAATTAAAACTGGGCGACGTCGTATTAGCACTTACCACTACACTATTAAAACTGGATTACGTGGCTGCATACCTAGATATCACCGCAATAGCCCCGAGAGAGATCAGTGAATCAGCGGCGAGCCTCCACCGAGCGCCAATCCCGCCTTAAAGGGATCACTGCGCTCTCGCGGCGCTGCCACAGCCTAGCACCACTACTCCTCGCACTCGGTTTTTATGTTAACACACATACAGGTTAGTCGATAAATGCCTCATTCTTAAAATGCTCAACAGCTTAACGACTCAATAGTCGTTAAAAGGAGGCAATCCCCCTAAGGGTACCGCAATAGCCTAACTCCACTGCCTAAGTTCACGGAGCACCAAATAACAATTGCACATGTGCTCAGCGTGATAGGTGGTGAGCCCATCACCGCTGTCGCAGTCAGTAGTCCGTTAGTCCAGTCACCTTTTACGACACCCAAGAGAAGAGATGGGTTGGTAGTATTCTTTAAATAACTAGCCGCCATGCCACCACACAGCTATACCGTTGTGCATAATGTGCATTACTCGTGAAACAAATTATATTGAAAATCTTTCTCGAAAAAGAATTGAATTCAAGTTTCGTGCGAAAACGGTTGGTCACGTGACATTTTGCTCTGTGACGTCACACTTCAATAATAAATATAGAAACCTTGAAACCTGACAGATATTTTTTGAGTTATTGTTCTGAGGTTTTTGATAATTTTGTAAAATTTGACGTCACATGAAATATTTACGAATTATCTTAATAAAAAACTACTAGATAATAATTATTGTTAAATCAAAAACTACCATTTTCGACATATTTCATATTTTATTGTTACAACTGACAAATAGCCAACTGCTGAGAAACGCCTTTTATCTGTAGATTTTGTAAAACACCTTTTTTTCTGTAGCACGCAATGTAAGGCGCGCACAGACTAAGTTTAGCGTTTGAAACAAGCGAGTGATAGCCTGGCCTGAGTTTGAGCCTGGTGAGGGTATTTTAAAAAAAAGTTTATTAATCATAATATTTATTTTTAAAAAATGTTGTGACTTTGGCAATCTCCGTCACTAGACCAGGTTCCCAGGTATGGTCTTGTATAGAAAAGACGAGTATAGAAGAATGGTCTATAGTAGGCAGCTAGGTAGCCCTATACTTGCAGTGCTGGGCAAAGATCTCCATCAATGGGCACTGGCCTTCCTACATGGTAAATAACGACTGTCATCTTTTGACGACAACCGGGACTAACGGCTTTACGTGCCTTCCAAAGAACGGAGGAGCGAGAGATGTTTTTAATTTGGTCACCCATCCAGCGACTCGGTATTGCAAACTTTGCTTAGCGAGCAAGATCGCCAAACAAACGCGCTAGCCGCTGCGCCATCGCTATAATTAATAATAGATTAATCACGCTAAATGCGAGTTGGTGAGAACCATTCGAGCTATTCATTGAAAAATTTAAAAAAACACGCTCGCTTCACTAAGGCATCACTCGGACACCGAGGTATCAAAAAGTCAAAACGAGAATATTTAAACCCACACATCTGCATAGCTCATAAATAAAATGAGCGCTGAACAATGTGAAGCCCGTAAGGTTTTTTGCTGTCAGTTTCTGATAGCGTTGTCTGTCTGTCTGGAAATTGTTTTAATGTTCGGACTCTAAAGCATTTTAACGTCGGTTATGCAGTTGTGTATCCTATCCTCACTCCATAATTTGTATACATATTAAACATAATATACAAGTATTCCTTACACTTCGACATATAAAATAAAGTGTAGGTGATTTAAAATAGCGAGATCTTTCATTAAATTCTTAGAATTGTGTCCTGGAGGAATGATCTTATGATTTTTGTAGGCTGTGTTACAAAGCTCCGGCTTTCGGCCATCGCTGCTTATGCAACATCCCCATTGGTGGGCTCGCAACTGCAATCCCGCGGGGATGGTCGGCAGCGGGGTCACTTGTAATAACAACACTGCGCGAGCTTTTATTATTTGATCTACCTCCACTTTGCAACTCGTAAGTCGTATAATTCAAAATCTGTCCTAAATAGTTTTACTACATACCTCGTAAGGTAAGAACTAATGTTGTTTGTTAATGACTTAATGACTCAGTGGCTGAGTGGTAAAGCGCTCGGCCCTGTATGCGGAGGTTCTGGGTTCAATTCCCAGGTCAGGTACATAGTATTCCGATTGTTTAGCGCACAACACGTACATACGTAGCACTAGCCCTGGTATGTGATCACCTACCCGAATTTGGCAAGCATTGTGCCCAATAAATTGTAACAATGATTTGATTTCATTGATAGAGCTATGCTACTCATTCAGCTGTGGGACAGTGCATATACGTCACTTTTTACTTTTTTACTCCTTTTGTAGTTAAGAAAGCAAATGTTTCCGCTCTACCTAAAGTTATACATCTCCTTATAGCACGAACGGTTGTCTTTCAAAGTAAATGTGACGTAGTTCCGAATTGGCCATTGAACTGCCGGCCGGATCGCACTATAGATCGTAACTCAGCCGACTTAATTAAAGCAATAAGGAATTCATCGGCCGCTTGTGAATGTTAATTTGGGGGCCAATAAATTGGGGTGTTACGCAAAAACACTCGCAATTAGACGCAGCACGTGCCGCCGCGCCGTCCGCCGCCGCCGCGCGCAATACCCGCACAGATTCTCTAATTAAAATGATAAGCCACACTAATTGATATTATAGCGGTAGAAAAGTAAATAAATATCTTATATTCTGTCCCACTAGCTGCAGGACAAAGGCCTGTAATATAGAATTCAAGTCATTGCTACCTGTTCATAGATATTGGTTGAATAATGCTTGGCCAACGGGTGTGTCATCACCAACTCGCATAAGCGTGGCGCTTATGCGAGTTGGTGATGACACACCCGTTGGCCAAGCATCGACTAATCCGAAACTAGCATTGCCTGATCTGGGAATAGAAAGCGGGACCTCCCGTTATAAGACCGTGCGCTTTGGCACTCGGCCATGAGGCGTCTTACAGCAGTTATTTGACTTTTTTTGCCTGGTCCTGTTTGTCATGCACTAATTATATAAGTGACAGAGAAAACTTTAAAAAATATTGGATTTAGTGTAAATTCTGCGCTAAACATAACTGTGTTAGTTATTTGATATTGATAGATACAAATGGCATTCTAAGGAGGCTTAAAGCGCAATCTAGTACTTACCGGATTTATTCCCGCTTTTTCATCAAGCATGCTGAAACGGTCTGGCAGTGTAGATTATGGTGATGGCATTATTTTAAGTTGTCTTAAACTGTCTTTACACAAATATGAAATACTTCATGCTCAAATAAAAATCCTGAAAAACATGAGGCGCTTTCCGTTATTTTGTCAAACTTTGCAATTTACAAGTGTACAACTTCACTGACATTAAAGATTAATGAGTCGTCGAATGGCATATTGTTCGTGATTTCCACAACAAAACTCCTATCTGATGATGATTATCACGAAAATTTACATTTATTGGCTTCATTCAGAGTTTCGGAAATCATACAACGGAACTACCAGATAACGTAATCATGACCGGTCAAATTAAACAGAAAGGAATATTTTAAATCAACTGACGACAGATGCAAGGTTACGGAGACAAGCCAAATAATGTCTTCGTCCATTGGAATAAGGTATGTTTGTCGGTGGAGGTGTAACATGTGACGTTTGGGTGGCAGTCGTCAGGCGGGTGTCGCGTCCAGCTATAAAAGCAATTAGTAACAATGGTACGTAGGTAATGGCTTATATGGGCCAATGCGCGATTTGGCCGGTCTCCAGCTTCCGCACGCAGCGAATGAATATGCAGTATGTTAGTGCACGCTTGAAAGTAAAGCAACTTTGCCTAAAAATAAAAATTGCCTCAAACCGAATATTTCAAAATACACCATTAGCCGAGTGTTGTAAAGATCTCTCAACGATCACCAAAAGACATCAACGAGCTTGCTTTTATTGCGTTGTGTAGTAGGGTAAAGAATAAAAAATAATAAACGTAAAATGGATGACAATACTTTTATACATTTTTCTAGCTTTGTTAATGTTGGGATGTTCAAATTAAGAAAATATAATTATTTTCATTGTTACCCTCTAATCCTTCAAACATTTTTAATCACCTATAAGTCGATACCTTGCGGCTCAAAGGGCGTAACCAACATTTTGGCCAAAATAAGTTTTGAATGCCTTTTTATTTAGTTTTTTCACCGCTATGGAACTGTATATTTAAAGGTGAATACGACCCCAAATTTCAAGGCATGTATGTAGATTTGTACGCGGTTGCACGCACCATGGTCACGGGAAACAGTTCAGTTTCCCGTGACCATGATAATCAGGGTAAACACTACCTCGTAAAAAGTAAAAATAATGGTTACAACTATGATAGTTAAAAAAGTTTAGTAGCCTTTTACTCTTATCTTTCTTCTAGTAACTAACTATAAAATACTAAATTTTATTTGTCATTACTGTCCATGTTGCAAAATATAAAACTAAATGTTGTTTTTATTTTAAGTTAGTTCCATCACATTATAAGAGATGGCGTTGGCGTCGAGTTAGATCGCGCTATCGCAGTTTTTCGTGCGTTAGTATATAAGCGACCGATGCTTGTATCAATAAACTTACTTAGATCAAATTACTATTGCGGTTTTATTACCCTTTTAGTGTTTACAAAAACAGTTCAAATCCAATACCTTTTCGGTATTAAACATTGGTCCTTCGAGCCGGATATTTCCGGATATTTTTGAAGATCGGATCCCAAGTCGGATCGCATCCAAAATCCCCGCCGTACTCGCAGTGGATCGCTGCGGCAAGGTACGGGTTCCAGGATCAACATTCCGGAAGCAGTTCACCAGGACGCCAGCAGAGGGCGCCACCAGCACCAGCTCCAGCACCAGCACCAGCTCGCCAGGAGGATCAGGCGGTTGGTACCAGTTCAACGTGACGTCAGGGGGGCGCCACTACCAGTTCAACGTGACGCCAGGGGGCGCCACTAGCAGTTCAACCATTGAGTGAAGTGTGAGTGAGGTGATACCGTGAGTACATTATTGTGTTTATTGTTGAAGCAGTGAATGAAACTGCCAAGCAGTTTTGAGCCTTATTTTAGAGAACATTTAACTTTAATAATTTTTATGATCAAGATACAATTTTCAAGCAATTGTGGCCTTTATTTGTATGAAGTGGTCAACTTGGAAGAATTACTACTATAGAAATAATTTTAACGATTGTGAACCTTATTTCCATTAAGGTCGAAACTTATGAAATTATCATATGAAGTTGGACTTGTAATATTTTGCATGTTAGTTTTAAGGACTTAGAATAATTTTACAAAAACCGACGGAACGGGGAACCTATGTCCGATTTCGGTCCCATTAAGATAACTTAAAAAAGACTTGTAAAAATTTGAGGTAAAATTGTTACGGACATAGAAAATTAAGGTCAGTCTTTTTTTAAGTTAGATTGTAAAAGTATTTTTCACTATAGCATTTTGTGTAACTTAACTTAAATTTTTATTATTATAATTTAATACACTTTTAGAAGTAAATATGGAGGGCTTAATTAATTTGTTAAAAGATCAACAAAACGTTATTCAAAGAGGATTAAGTAACTTTAAAAAGAGCCCAAAAGATAGGTTAACATTAGAATATATAGAAACTAGGCAAGAGTTATTAGAGCATGATTGGGTTGCTTTTAGATCAGCTAACTCTAATCTCCATGAGAAGTATAGAGAAGATGAGTTAGGACAAAAGGTGATTGATATTTATGATGTTACTGAAGATACTTATATTACATACAAGTGTTTAATGAAGACTTTGATTAATAAAATAAGCGTAGTAAAGGAGACAGGGCAGCAAAGTTCTTCTAGTTTAGCTAAAACATCTAATTCTTTTGTAAGGTTGCCGAAGATTTCCATTCCTATGTTTTCGGGTACCTATGGAGAGTGGACCACTTTCCACGATTTATTTATATCTCTTGTACATAAAAATGATTCACTAGACAATGTCCAAAAACTACATTATCTTAAAAGCCACCTTAGTGGCGAAGCCGAACAGTTAATAAGACATACGCCAATAACTGATGCTAATTATATTGAATGTTGGGCACAATTAGAAAAGCGTTATAGTAATAAAAAGTACCTAGCTAATTGCATATTAAAGAGATTTTTCGGTCAAAAATGTATGCAGTCAGAGTCGGCCAGTTTGTTAAAAAATTTATTGGACACCACAAGTGATTGCTTACATGCCCTTAAGAATCTTCAAATTGATGTGAGCACATGGGATGTTATCATCATTCATATTGTTACTTTTAAATTAGACCATGAAACCCGTAAGCAATGGGAGTTAAGTATAAATAACGATTCTAATAACGAGTTACCGACGTTTAAACAATTTAAGCATTTTATTGAAAATCGTTTTCGCGCATTAGAGTGTATAGAGCCAACAAAGGCAGTCGCTTATCAGAGTCATCAGAGTCATCAGTCAAAAAATAGTTCACATGTTCATAACGCCAAAGCAATGTTGGCTACAAGTACGTCAAGTATGCGATGTGAGTTTTGTTCTGAAAGTCACAAACTTTGTTTTTGCAAAGGTTTTTCTAAACAATCAGTTGATAGTAGACGCGACTTTGTAGCAAAAAACAAGATATGTTTCAACTGTTTAGGCAGCAATCATACCGTTTACAACTGTAAAAAGAATACCACATGCAGAGTTTGCAATAAGCGTCATCATTCTTTGCTTCACCCTGGCGAACCATTTGAGAGTAAAGTTAATGTCAGTTCCGTAAAGCCCACTGAAGATAGTACTAGTTCTGTAGCTAGTACTAATCAAATAGTGACTTGTTTATCCACTGACAATTTTGTAAAATATAGACAGGTTTTATTAGCGACAGCGTTAATAAGAGTCGAGTCGAAAACAGGCAGCTTTCAAATGGTGCGCGCTTTGCTCGATCAGGGGTCGCAAGCATGCTTAATAACAGAAGCTGCAGTGCAATATCTCCGTCTTAAAAAAAATCCTATTCGAGGATTAGTGTCAGGTGTAGGAGGTAACCAGTCCACCATCGCAACTTATATGGTACATTTGACGATTCAGTCTCGTATATATCCACAGTTCAGACTTGAAGTTAATGCGTATGTATTAAGTAAGATTACTTCGTACTTACCTGAACGAAATATTAGTACAACCACTTTTGATTGGATAGGCGAAAACAGCTTGCGTTTGGCGGATCCAGAGTTCAACAAACCCAATAAAATCGATATTTTGTTGGGCGCGGATACTTTCAGTTGTATCTTAAAGGAAGGAATAGTAAAGAGTCCATCTGGTACGCTAGTAGCACAGAGCACTACCTTAGGGTGGGTCCTTTCGGGTACTGTAAGTCCTGCAAATAATACAAGGCCAAATTATAAAACAGATAATATATACGTAATGCATTTATATGTAGGCGAAGATCAAATGTTAAAGCAATTTTGGGAAATTGAAGATCAAATATGTTCAGAAAGGTTACTCACCCCAGAAGAGCAGCGCTGTGAAGAATTATATAGTATTTCGACAAAGAGAGATGACGATGGTAGATATATTGTTAAGTTACCATTTAGAGATTCAAATCCTCGTTGTAAATCTGGAAACTCTCGTGCTATAGCTAAGCGAAGATTTGAAGCATTAGAGAGAAAATTAGAAAAGGACAAGGTGTTAAAAGAAAGCTACGTAGAAGTTATTCAAGAATATATACAGTTAGGACACTTAAGACCAGTAAAGTTGAATGACAGTAAGAAAGAAGAAGCCGTATACTTACCGCATCATGCGGTAATTAGAAACGACAAAACCACTACAAAGGTGCGAGTTGTTTTCAACGCTTCGGAAAAGAACAGTAACGGCGTATCCCTGAATGACACGTTGATGGTTGGACCAACTTTACAGGCAGACTTGAGGCACATAGTGTTAAGGTGGAGAGTTTACCCGATTGGTCTAGTTGCGGACATCATAAAAATGTACCGTCAAGTCAAAGTAGCTGATGAAGATGTTATGTTCCAACGCGTACTGTGGCGAGACAGGCCGGATGAGGAAATCAAAGACTACGAATTAACTACGGTGACATTTGGGACAGCATCTGCGCCTTACCAAGCAGTCAGAACGTTACACCAGATTGCATATGACGAAGGAGAAGGTTATGATGTAGCTGCCAAGAAAGTTTTAAATAGTTTCTACATGGATGATTTTATGTCAGGGTGTTATAATGTCGAAGAGGGTGTGGAAATAGTTCAACAGATGACAGAAATATTAGCAAAGGGCGGATTTACATTACAAAAATGGAATAGCAATAATCAGCAAATACTAAATGTTATCCATACAATTGAAAATAAAGCAATTAAGGAAGATGTAGGACAAACACATAAAAGTAAGAAGGAAATAGGTAGCAATAAACATGAGACAATAGAATTTAAAAATAGTAAAACTACAAAGACGGAGAACATACAGCACAAGCACCTAGATATTAAATTAAATAGTACAATTAAAATATTGGGACTTACCTGGGACAGGTCCAATGATACATTCCAGTACTCGGTGAATCTCCCGCCGCCGACAACCGCACCTGTAACAAAAAGGTCAATAATATCAGACATAGCAAAATTGTTCGATCCGTTAGGCTGGTTAGCTCCTAGCGTGGTTATAGCTAAAATATTTATACAAAAGCTATGGCTAGCAGGAGTTGGTTGGGATGAAGCTTTAAAAACAGAACTTATCAAAGAATGGTATACTTATAGGGAAGAATTGTTATTACTTACCCACGTTAGAATACCGCGTTGGCTGGCTACCCGACCAAATGACATAATGGAGCTCCACGGTTTCTGTGACGCCTCCAAAGCAGCTTACTGTGCGGTAGTTTACTTACGTAAAAAAGACAGCGCAGACAATGTAAATATTTCTTTGGTAGTAGCTAAAACCAGAGTCGCACCTATCAAGCAAATAAGCATTCCTCGTTTGGAGTTGTGCGGAGCTGTTCTACTGTCTAAATTATTGTCTGAAACAGCAGAAATCCTAGACATTTCAAAGGAAAATATTAGAGCATGGACAGATTCCACTGTAGTATTGGCCTGGCTCAATAGTCACCCAAGTAGATGGAAGACGTTTGTGGCCAATAGAACTTCGGAGATTTTAACGACAATAGGCTCGCCTCAGTGGTCGCATATTTCAACTAAAGAAAACCCGGCAGACTGTGCTTCCAGAGGTCTATTACCTAGCCTGTTGATACAAAACGAAAGGTGGTTTTCTGGACCTGCTTTCCTCAAGGTTATTAAATACAACAGACCAAAGGACTTAGACATTAATTTGGAAGCTTTAACAAAGATACATGTAACTGCAGTCCAAGATAAATCAATTTTTGAAAGATTCTCTTCATTACCCAGACTGCTAAGAGTAATTGCTTACTGTCGCAGATTTTTAAAACAGAACAAAGGTCAAAATAAGGTGTATATACAAAAATCTGAAATAGAATCAGCACTCGAATGTTGTATCAAGAAAACACAAAGGGAATCATTTATAACGGAATACACACAATTACAAGAAAAAGCCTGTATACAACTAAAATCAAGTAAGCTTAAATCACTCTGCCCTTACATCGACCACAAGGGTGTTATGAGAGTACGAGGAAGACTTGAAAGGTCACAATTAGAGGAGCAGACAAAGCATCCTATAGTTCTATCTAGCGCTAGTCATTTGACGCAGCTTATCGTAGCCGATGCTCATTTAAAAACTCTTCACGGAGTTTTGCTGCTTATGACGAACTATATTAGAACAGCTTATTGGATTTTAGGAGCCAGAAACACAATTAAAAAACATGTTCGCAAATGTGTAATATGCATAAGGCAAAAAGCAAGCGTAAGTAACCAGATGATGGGTTCTTTACCTTCTGTTAGATGTTCCCCCACAAGACCTTTTGCACATAGTGGCGTTGATTACGCAGGACCGATCAATGTCAGAACAACCAAAGGGCGAGGTCATAACTCTTATAAGGGTTATTTGTGCCTGTTTGTATGTATGTCCACTCGTGCTTTGCATTTAGAAGTTGTTAGTGACATGACCACACAGGCGTTTCTGGCAGCCTTTAGACGATTTGTGGCCAGACGAGGTCACGTCGCAAAGCTATGGAGTGACAATGGCACTACATTTGTAGGAGCCTCTAGAGAGTTACAGCAGTTGGCATCAATTCAGCCCTCAATAGCCGAACATCTTGAAGCTAACGGGACGGAATGGCATTTTATTCCCCCGCACAGCCCTAATTTTGGGAGTCTTTGGGAAGCAGGCGTGAAGTCTACAAAATTCCACCTCAAACGGGTTATTGGTGGCACTACCCTCACGTATGAGGAGCTAAGCACGCTACTTTCACATGTGGAAGCTTGCTTGAACTCGCGACCAATGAGCTTGATTAACTCCGAAGATCCTGGGGAACCATTACCTTTAACTCCGGGTCATTTTTT
The DNA here is from genome assembly GCA_963921215.1 of Scoparia ambigualis. NCBI lineage: Eukaryota > Metazoa > Arthropoda > Insecta > Lepidoptera > Crambidae > Scoparia > Scoparia ambigualis. The sequence continues at coordinate 41,191,342 of OY992504.1, read as the reverse complement.
GATTGGGGAACCCTTCGTTAACGTGCCAGATTATAGTTATGAAGGTTCAAACGTAAGTAGCTTAACTAGATGGCAATTAGTTCAAAAGATGCTTCAATCGTTTTGGAAACGTTGGTCACAGGAGTACCTGTCGAGTTTGATGAATCGTTACAAATGGTCTACACAAGTACCGGAACCAAAAATTGGAGACATTATTTTGATAAAGGAAGACGATTTGCCGCCAAGTCGTTAGTTGTTAGGTCGCGTCGTACAAAAACATCCTGGTGATGATAAAATCACACGTGTGGTCACATTGCGCACAGGTCGTCTAGGTCGGCGCACTAGTCGGTCTTTTAAGAGTAGAGGACTCTACTCTTAAAAGACCGACTTCCAAGCTGTGTATACTTCCTATTTTAGATAAATAAATTTATTTAGTTTATATACCTTTGTAAGATGAAATTAAAATTTATCCTTTTACATTATAGCTTTAAGTTTGTTTAGTATTAAGTTCAGAAGGACATTCCGTCAATAAATGTCCTTGGTGGGCGGTATGTCCATGTTGCAAAATATAAAACTAAATGTTGTTTTTATTTTAAGTTAGTTCCATCACATTATAAGAGATGGCGTTGGCGTCGAGTTAGATCGCGCTATCGCAGTTTTTCGTGCGTTAGTATATAAGCGACCGATGCTTGTATCAATAAACTTACTTAGATCAAATTACTATTGCGGTTTTATTACCCTTTTAGTGTTTACAAAAACAGTTCAAATCCAATACCCTTTCGGTATTAAACATTACTAAAATCCAAAAATACAAATCTTCCCCAGTTATAAATATTAGTACAGAATACAAGCCTCTGATTGACTAAAGATTGACAAATTAACATTTTCTACTAATAACAGTTGTAGGTAAGTATTGTAATACAAACTTTAAAAATGGAATAAAATAATGACATAACGATAAAAACTATAATTTTAATTTTGAAAATTGGCCATTGCACCCTGCGTTACTAACGCAGCAGCGTTTTATTGGGCATAAAGACATACATGTTTGATTTTGTGAGGCGCATTCACCAGCTAACTTTTAAACTATATATATTTCTTAAAATGTTATGTTTTAACATTAGGTACCACAAAAATCAACGACTTTTGGTGTAAGAATCATATTTTTATGATCGATAACAACAAAGTTGTAACAAATGCAAAATTTTAATTTTAGTTTTTTGGCTCTCCTGAAAAGTCGTGTTTTGGTGGTATGAGTCGCAAAGTATTATGGTCTAAAAGTTAAACCTTCGGTACAGACCCAAAGGTCCCGTTCAGGTCCCTTCGGATGTTTTTTTTTATTTATTGATTTAAACTTTTGCAACATAATTGACATTATATTATTACATGGCGGACTTAATGCCTGTTTTTGGTAGGAATTGCCCTTAGTACACCATCGCTTAAAGCACAGATTAGATAGATACTTACAAACACTATTTTTCTACTAATATAAAAAAAAATGTTAACTTATATACGTTACAATATAGCGAAGATATTATCAAAGGTCGATATTTAGAAGAATGTAAAAAATTACGAAAATCTGCAATCTATTGTTGCGAATAGACCAAACCCACCAGCCCGCAATGAGCCAGCGGTGGGTTATTGTGTTATGGTCCTATGTCCATGCGGTGAGGACAGTGAATTAGTTTTACCAATACAAAGAATAAAAAGAAAAACATAATTTTTACATTGGACGTAATTGGGACGACTAAGTAAGCAAACTAATCGTAAACCAGTTTTCTTTGGTACGAACATAATGCTACTTATGTGATACTGAATGACTTTTGGCTATGATTCAGTGGTCCGACAGAGATGTACAACGCTCCATTGTAACCCCGGCTCTATCGGCTGACGGGTCAGTACGAAAAATGACAGGAATTGTTTATGTCGCCCGAATATAAAACATAGTTTCACAGATTCGATTAATACACTTTCTGTGTATGATGAATATTCGGTATTTCGTATAAGTTTCGAATTATTATTTGCTATAAAGCTCGGCCTTGCCTTGTTTCGGAAGGTACGTGTAAACCCGTGGGCCCGGTTGTTGTCGTAAGATAAATCCTCCTCACCTGCATTGATCCAGCGCGGTGGGTTATATTTCAATCTCCCCATTTGCTGCTGTTCATGCCAAATGTGACCACGAACCCGAGCTGGAAAGTGAACCCAGATCCAGATATCCCACCAAGAGCTTTGGTGCTCGGCTACTGAGTCGTTCAAGGAACTAAAAACTAGCGGTGAAAGGATACTACCACCACCTCTCTTCCCTTGGGTGGCGTGAAAGGCGACTAACGGACTAAAGACTGCCCATACATTTAAAAGCATAGAGCGGCGATGGGCTCACCAACTCTCACGCTGAGCACATGTGCATGCAGTCGTTATTTGGTGTGTGTCCACTAAACTGTTTAGTCTACTAAGTGGACTATGACAGAGGACCGCAAAAGGGGAGGGATAATAGTCGCTAGTAGTCAATCCATGTATCTATGTATATGTATGTCAATTAAAACAATTTGTTGTGGTTCCCCAGCAGATGGCGTTGCTCCTTTCCACTCTGTCGAATAACATGTCGTAACGTAACTAAACGCCGGCCAGCTGGGGGGGGGGGGGGGGGGCGCCGGCCTGGAGCAACACAATGATCTTAACTTTTGTTTGAGCCGCCACTCACGATGATTGATGGCCGATTTCTCGCCATAACCTCCGGCGAGCTGGCTGGGGACGCGTTATTGAGTCAGTTACTTTAAACAATATGCTCAGTACAGTACTTACACACATTAAGAAGGATTCTCGCTTTAACTGTGTTCTTTAAGTTATTATCCCAAATTTTTTTTTATCTAAAATTTTACATAATTATTATAGGCTGAAGTTAAAGTTGGTTGTTCCACTTTACGATATACTGATTCTCGGCTGTTTAAATCGTATTAAATCAATGGAGCTTTGAGTATTTCTGGTTTCAAAAAGAAATATCCATCCTAATTCGGTTATTTCAAAACGTAGAATAAAGTTACATACATACACTCACGACTGTTATCCCCCAAAGGGGTTAGTCAGAGGCCATAGGGAATGAGCACCGCTAAATCAGTCCTCTGCCATAGTCGACGTTTCACCACAAAACAATATTATTTGGTATAACGTAAGTTACACTGGTTTTATATAACTTTTAATTAACCACATTGTAAGGATTGAACGCGTCCACAACCCAGCGTAATTTAAACCACCAGCGTCTTGTAATAGAATATGAGCGTAAGTCCCGCTATCAGCTGCCGCGAGCCTCACAATGCCTCTAATCTTACTTTATTACTCGAAGATGGCTGACATGGCTTCATTAATACCCGCGCGGGATGGCTGCGCGGCGGACTACTCGTACTGTTATTAAGAAAGTTCAACTTTTAAATTAAATTAAACAGCAAACTATCACTAGCAGTATTATACGAACAAGATTAAGTATAACAGTTGAGCAAACTGCTACTGGCGGTATTATACTACACACGTACAATGGGAAATAACGCGGCCAATAGCAAACCCAGAGCCTAATAGTCATATAACAAACATTAGAAAGGTTCAATAAATTCGTATTATTAAAACCGCGATTCCCAATTTGAAACATAAAGCCACAATAAATTAACCTGGCGTGCGCCAATATCCGATAGCATTTGCGCACCGCCGCACCATCGTTTTTTTTTCACAAAGCCAAGCACAAAGTCACCGGTGACTTATGGAGTTGAGAGAAAAAAATTGCAAAAAGGTCGGAAGAGGCATTCGGAGCAAGCGTGGCGACCGCGCCTCAGAAAGGATTCGAAATGAATAATGTAGGTATCACCGCCGGACGGAATGGGTCTCGAACGGAAGAATATTACTGTCCCACCTCCCCGAGCCTTCCCCTGCTCCCTTGAGCTCCTGATAATTGTCTCCGTGAGAACGGACGGTTTGTCACACGAGTCGGCCGAGGCTCACGTGTGAGCGCCAGATATTGTGGCTGGGGAAATTTACACAACTTCAAGTGCGCTCAGATATACTCGAGGCTAGCGAGTTTTTTACTTTATTACTCCTTGTCTAATAAACCAATAAACGTGTCTGTATATTTCACACTGCTTTTAAAAGTTAGTTATATTATGAAATCAATAACGACAAAGTAATGATCATAAAATTGTGATTCCCGAGGCCAATAAAAAAGAAACACAAGAGATGTAAGAAATCATTTTAAAAACATTCATTGTATTTCTTTAAATCATGTTGCAAACTATCATAACGGATAGTTACAAAGTAAAAAATATATAAACATATTAGTATCATTATGAAATTATAATTTTCAGAGTCGCAATTACATACAGCTCAGTCACAAGTAAAACAAGAATGGATCTCATGACCCTCTTTACCCTAACCTATGTCCTACTTCGGAGAGTTTACTTTGTATATTAATCACACGTCATCGTTGACTACATATGGTATAATAATGTAGCATCCCTTATCCCCTTGTCTGTGAGAAAACAGACACAATATAAATTCTATTGTAAGTAACCGATATCGGTGTTCGCACAGACAGGTAAATTCTATTTTGGGAAAATATTTGAAATCACAAAATACGAAGAAATTAATCATAATTATTTTTACAACCATGAAGATACGAATGATCTGTTAGTAATAAAATAGTTTCAATAGACTTAAAGTCGATATAGAGTCTCCGGTCTATATCCTTTTCTTACAGTGCTTGGCTACAATTTTCGAAAAATCATTTACGAACTAGGATCTATCAAACGCCCCGGCGCCGGCGGCCGTGTGGCCACTCGGTTCCATATCCGGGTTCAATTCCCAGGTCAGGCAACACAGTATACAGGATGTACTTACTTTACCTTTACTTTTACGATCTACAATATACTGGTACCATCTACATACGAGACAACACGTAGATCTACTGCTAAATAATGCGTAGAGCCAACATTATCTCATAAAATACTTAACAAAACCGTGAGCAAAACTATCCGAAATGTTTTGAATTCTGCAAGCAGGCGAGTAAAATATCCGCGGGCGTTTTACCCGACGCGGCATCCGCATCACTCCGCGTCACGAGTGCCATTGTGGCGCGCGCTTTCGGAGCAAGCCATTAGAACAGAACCTTAAACGACGTCGGGAAGGCTGGGTTACCTGATAATGGTACTACCTATCACGCCTAATTTAGGGAAGATACAACATGCACCCTGTTCGCTTCCTTTAGTTTCATGCTAATAATTTCAAGGAAATGGAGAAACTCTTTGTCCAGCAGTGGGACACTATAGGTGTAAAGTAAAAAAATACATTTTTATTATAGTCGTAGCAGCACAATATCGGACGCGTGGTGGAGATAATTGGCAGATACTTTTACCATGATGATGAATGATTATTATCAGGTTATTCTGTCCTCACACTTCAATGTAAAGATCACCTTTCTTTTTTCAATTTCGTTGGTTTACCCTGTCGTTGGTCTCCGTGGCATCGTTCATGCTTTAGTTTTAATATGACATGCAATGAACTAAGTCACAAAAGTTCCATTGGAGTTCATTTGCAATAAACACTCTATTACAGCGCTTATTGCTAAACATTTTAGAATAGCAGTAGAAGCTAGTAGATGGCAGTGGGATACAGAATGTGCAGTTAGTTAGGTTGAACGTTAGATAAGCCCACCGCCGCGTCCCATCGCTTGCGGCGGCTGCAGGCTGCAGATTGCCCGCACGGGGCGCGTTGAAATGCGAGACCGCATGCCAGCTCGGTATTAGTCCCTGAGTCTCCTCTGCCAGCAATTATTGTTTAGGTACTTACTCATCTACAAAGCGTTGATTTGAATACGACACATATTTAGTGTAAGAGAATTAAAATACTCTTTACTATTTTATCATAACCTGATTTCCAACTTGTACCAGGATCTGTGGTAACAGGAGACACGAGTCCGGAAAGGTGTTTTGTTATCAATGTATAGTTTTTGCGTACTTATATTTTAAATAATAATGTATAAAGAGTTATTTTAATTTTCAACTTACTTAGCCGCATCTTCGACATGTAATGCAAAATATTTTTTTTACCTAGATCTATAAACATAGTTTGGTTTTAGTCAAAAAATTTACAAAATAGCGGGCGCTGTTTGACTTTTAAATTTGTTTTTGTGGAATCCCGGTGGCGCGGAGCGGCCGTTCGGCGGACGGCGCGTCACGCAGATTGCCAGTAACTCAGCTTAAATAAACAACGACGACGCCGCAGTGTTCTTGTATCACACAGATCGTGGCATCTAACTGCATTATATAAAAGCATTGACGGTTCTTTTTAACAGACTTTAAATTAAAAGAAGTTCTATTTTTTTCTGAAGAATCTATAATAAAAGGTTAACAAATCCAAAAAAAAATAGAAATCGGATTCCCAAATTTAATAGTGGTGGGCATATTATAAGGGTTAAAAATAGTTTCATCGACAATAAAAAATTGGTTAAAACGACTAATTTTTGCACTCAAAAATGGTTTTGACTGTTATGTATTTTGCCCGTAACTTATACAAAGATATACCTATGATTTTGTTCGCCCATATGTACGCACCGATTTGGTCTTTGACCTTTTTGTATGAAATAGTTTTGTTCCCAAGATATATTTTTTTGTTTTATAAATTGGATGCCTAATATTGCACAAAGTGAAGGTTAGTAGTAACAAGGTTTCTGGTAGACTATTCACTAATTTCTTTATGCATGCTGAAAAAGTAACACACAAATAAAAAGTTTTCTAGGTACTGTGTACCTATTTGTCGTGTGCAATGGGTTCGTAAAAGTATTGCCCGGAATGCGGAGTGGTCGCGAACGCCAGGCGCGGCCCGGACGCCTGATAACCGGCCCGGGGGAAATAACGGAGAAGGTGACGTCATCTGTCAACTGCTCTCACCTCACTTTTTAAACATGTGCGCCAACATTAAATAAAGTAATGATACCGCAACCACTTTGGGGAATGAGGAACTCGTATTTTGTAACCGTAGGTATATTTGTTGCGCCTTTTCGGAGGTAAGAAGCAAGAATGAAGAATATTAACTTTGTTTAATATAGACTTCTAAATAAAAAATTAAGTAGCCGAGTGGTAAGGCGCTTGGACTGACATCCTGAGATCTGGGGTTCAATTTGCATGTCAGACAAAAAGTGTTTCGGATTTTTGTACGTATAGTGTACGTATAGTACGAGTATGGTGCTGGTGTATCCGCATCTGAACAATTTGTATTTCATTATCATTGATTGACGGTTAAGCCCATAACCATTATTTGTGATGAGATGGCTTGATTTCAATCACGGATCCCTTTGTCTAGCAATGTGACGGTATACACTTATAAGGGCTACAAAAGTGTATAAAGTGTGTCACCTATGTGTATAAATAATGAATTTAACCCACCACGCTGTCCCAATGCAGGTTGGTGGGTTATATTCATACAATACTTAAGTATTAGCAGTGTAAGGGAAGGCCCGTGCCCCGCCGTGGCGTTCACAGGCCAATGGTGATATGACTACTCGTATATATATTTTCATAATGAGCTTTATCTCCAGGCACATTGATTGCTGGCTCCGTTACTGTGTCATAACAATTAATTTCATGAGTTAGCTGCGACAGGCGCGATGTGTCAGCCGTCCGTTGCCGGATTCCAATGACAAACGACCTGCGGGAAATGAAAACTTTAAAGATATTTTGGTGTCCCATTTTGAAAGCTTAAGATCCTGCACATGTCTATTTTCATGTAAATGTTGGAAGGAGGAAACTGCAGTTGCTCTTTGGAAACTGCAGTTTGTGATATGGCTTATTCTTCAGCCAGGATAGTTACTACCATCCTGTCTAGGCTTTATTCAGGTAGAGATTAAATTACCAGTGCTTCAGTAGTGAGTATGGCGGAGGATTAGTAGTATGTTGTCTACCTTCAATTCTACAATAAAAACGTTGTGAAATCAAAAATATGTTTAATATTTACAGGCCAAGTAAATAAAAAATAATAATATGTGCATTAGCCTCTTTTTAAGGCATAAGCTAAAAAAGTAATTTGTTAAAAGGTCCCTTTATAATACATCCATACAAATACAGTTCATAAATATATTGATATGTTTTCAAAAAAACAGTGATTTCACAATTTGAAAACTAGAAGTAAGAACAAATTAGCAGTACCTTATACTAGGCTTCATAAAATAAATAATTCTTTTAAGGAACTGTGTGTGCGATTTTATAACAAAGTACCAATATTGATAGTCAGAAATTAGATCTTAATAAATTTAAAATCCACATCAAAGAAAAGCTTTATAAAAAAGCTTATAATAAAGTGTCAGATTACACAGAAGACAAAACAGCTTGCCTCTGAACTGAAATGCTCCAAGTACTCCAAAAGCTATTTCTAATTTTATATATTTAATTTACAGTACTTTATAGTAGTATATTTTACATTAAAATTATTATTTTGTATTTTATGACCTGGTAACGACATATCTTTTTTTTTTGTAAATGTCGTTGCTTCTGCGCGCTGTGGTTTCTTGCGCCCGTTCTTTGCCATAGTTAAAAAATGACGTCCTGAATGGGTGGTAGGTTAAAAATTTGGACGATTCACAGTACTTACTAATTGAGTTTATTGAATAAATATATTTTGAGTTTGAGTTTGAGTTTGACTAAAACTGGCAGTATGTATGCTATATTTTGTAAGTAACCAACCTCATTTGGATTTTTGTCTCATTAATAAGTACGGATTACTTAATTTGTTATTTAGAAAGATAATGGTGTATTCTGCGATCTCTTTTCCACATAATTATGTCATTATATCACTCCGGAGGTGGAACATCACGTGTCGGCTCCCGGCGGCTGCAGTGATTAATGGTCTCCGCGGGGGACTAATGAAAACTATGACGTCATTCCGGGCCCCCGACATATTTCAGTGTCAGGCGCACGGATCATAATATATTTTATACCTATTATGTAATCTTACCTAATGTATGTTGGCTAGCTACATTCTACTGTAATAAATGTCTCATTGTGATGATGGTAGTTATAATTGTGAAGTTGACTATTGTGGCAGCAAAAGATCGCTCTATACGCTGTGACAATTACAATCTGCTATGTTGTAATATGGTTTATTCATTATTTGCTTTCTATTTATATCATTTCGTCCTCCATTTAGGAAGTACTGTTACTAAATAAAAAATATATTTATATCTAAAAACATTTATGAGCTATGAATTAAAGTCGACCATAATTAATTAGCGAACAGGCTGTACCCACTGATGTATTCCAGCCGATGTTTTGACAGAACATTGTAACTACAACACACTCGAAGTCAAAGTTTCTAATTGAATTAATTAAAACTCCATCATGTTTTGGTTCCGTGGGCGTGGGGCGTAGTTGGGACGTTTTCGCCCACTTCGACCTGGCCCTTTGTCAACAACAATTGTTCCAAATCAATTAAACTTTCAAGTAAACATTGCCACCTGATTAGGTTAACATCCCTTGGTTAGTTTTTTTGTCTCACATTATAGTGTTTCTTGCCACGAGTTAAATCTTATATTTATATACACAATAAAATAATTATTATATTGTACTAGCGACTGTACCGCATCTTCAGATTCAGAATTAATTTTGGAAGATCTTGTCTTATCTCGCCTATGCCAAAAGGGCCCTGTTTGCAGATTATTGCTTTCTACGTCTAGTGCTTTGGGCTGTATGGTGTTGATCGTTCTTTAGTCAGTACTTCTCTTATCCGTTAGTTTCTTCTCTTGATTAAAGCGATAGGCTATTGCTTATTTTAATAAGTCAAGGATCATAAGACCGCCGGCGGTCGCGCAATTGATTTTTAATTGTGTCTGGTTTTACGATCCTCAAGTGGTTAAATATAGGAACTATGTAAACACACAAAAATGCACACAAGAAATTAATTACGCTTATCGTAGTGTAAGCTAAATTATTACCTAACATAATGCAAATCGCACATCAAATGAATTAGGCTACTGGGACGTCACCACCGCAATGACGCATGATCAATATTCATTCAATTGATAGGTTCATCCATTGCAATGCACATTGAGGTAATTTTGTATATGTTAACAGCCTGCAATAAGTTGTTCACAACGCAGAAGTCTTCAGAAGGAGACATCCATGATTACTGCCTATGTACCCCAAGAGGTACTCGGTACCAAGATCTTATCTACTTATTCAGTAAACTAGATACTTTCTTAGATCTAAGTTTGCGAGATCCTGATTTCAAGAGATTCTACACTATACTAGTAGTTATACGGAAATGCTATCATCTTTGGTGGTAATCAATGTAGACATTTAATTATGTTGATGGCAACTATCGATACACGAAATTTCATGAATTTCATGAACAGAACCTGACATTCTTATATCAGGTGATTTAAAATCAGTGTCTTTTAACAATAATATTATTATGGTGATGACAATAATATGTCCCATATTTCATTAACCAACAGTATTTTTTGAACTACAAAATTATTCATGAGAGCCTTTTCCTTTGCATGTCACACGAGAGGAATACTCAAGGCGATAACGAGGGCGGTCCTGCGGGAGGGCCCCGTTATTACGTTACAGAGCCTCTCCGAAGTAATTAATAGTTCGGGTAACATGATTTCAGTAACTTTATTTGGTCGCTCAGCTTGTGAAACGGATATGAGGACTTCAAATTTAATTTGAACGTACCCGCAACTTGGAATTCTAAACTTCGATACCTGAGGCACACAATTACACATGACTGCAGTAGCTACAACGAGAAGCGATCTATTAGAAGTGTCTGTTCAAAAGGGGGACATTTACACTTTTGACAATTTTTGAGTGAGCGACGGAAATCAGTTTATTGCTCTAATATCTTAGTGTGGGCTTCATGATAATCCATCAAAATAAAGAAGTTTCTATACAAAATCGGCTTTGAATTGACCAGTCAATCGAAACAGGACATTTTTACGAAAACTGAACAAAAGGGGACATTTTTCATACTAAACCAGATAATTTTCAAAATATTTGTAAAAATAGAAATAGAATTGTTTACGTCAGTGTATCTGAACCTAATCCGAACAGCTCAAACTATACTACCCGTGACCAGAAACTTGATGCGAGGTTCGTTAACATTTTACAAATAATTTTATCCAAAACGGAATATTTTACCAAATTTCTGCTCAAACTGGGACATATTTGAAATTGTTTTCTTAATAGAACATTCAAAATGCACTTAAACTAATATTTATTTAAGCTGTTGTATGTGATGTACTTTGATCTATTTATTACCTACATTCAAATTCACTAATATATCGCCGCCCTAGTGCTTGAATGGCCAACCGACCAATTTTGTCAATATAGACTTTTTTATTCCAAGCTATAGCAGCCCAGATTACGCGTTATGCAATATATATATTTTTTAATATTTTTGGATGTAACTTGCATAATTAGCAAAAATAAAATATTCAATCTCCCATATAAAAACTATTTTAAGTTCTTGTTTAGTCTAACTCCATATTTAGCTCAAATGACCGCATCCAAATAATAGTCTCCGTTCTTGTTTGTCTAATCTCCATCGACCGACCAATCACAGCTAAGCATTCCGAGGCCACGCAACCCCTTTTTTTATTATATTGTTTGTTTCGTTTTCGAGTAGCAGATTTTGTACGATAAATTTAAGTATTTTAATGATTTTTAAACTAATTAAGTGTTTTAAAATGTCAGTAACAACGAAGAATAAGGATTATAAGTTGATCGAATTGCATTTCGAAAGGTACGTTTGAATTTTATTGATATTCTTTTGTTTTAGTGTTCGAAGTTATATGTGTGTCATGTCATATACAGGATGATTGTTATACCTTTTTACTCGCAAGTCGTGATCCGACCGTATAACTACTTTAAGTGCTACTTTTTAACCCCCGACGACGACGCAAAAAAAATCAAGATATTCGGTCAGTTTATAAATATATGGCACTAAAAGACAAAAACTACATGGAAGCGTTAATAAAAATGGCAAGGCTATATACAAGTAGAACACAAAAAAAGAAAAAAAAAGTAAAACTAAAATCTTGAAAATATAAAAAGTTTTAAGTTAATCGGTTTAATTGAAAAGAAAGATAAAAAAATAATGTACTAAAAACTACAAAATAATTAAAAAGGTCTTAGGCACCAGTCATCTCACCACTCTTCTCGTCACTCTAGGGCATTGATAAGACGTAAAAATAAAATCAAATTTCAGATCAATCGGTCAACAGGAAGGGGGGGGGGGGGGGGGAATTTTAAGTACTAAATTTAACCCAACAACATCATCAACAACAACAAAGATATCAAAATTAGCCTAAATATTTTAAAATATTTTTTTTTTTGTATTTTCCAGCTTTTGTAATAATAGCAGTTATTTAATTAAGATAAATATGCAGGTAATAAAACATTGAACGTTGTAAAATAAATAACATGTATTTTTGTTGTTTATCTTAAAAGGTACCTACTCCTATCCTAACACTTCTCTGAGTCAGAGTTCGTATGTACAGAAAATCTTGTTTGAAATTGAACATGCTGTATAGCGTATTGATGGTAGTTTGGACAAACAAGCACTTAACTTACACGCCATTTTAGAGCACTATCTCCATGTCATTGTGCTCAATCTCCATACACATAATTTTGTTGAAGACATTTTGTCCAACCTCCACTATTAAATGAAAATTAATCAGTACTTTAATTATTATTTTTAATTACCAATTTAATATTCATATAAAGAAATATTAAATGTTTCTAATTCAGAAATGGTATTAGTATACTTCTAATAATATAGACAACAAACTTAAAAAAATGTCTCCTGTAAAATTTGCTCATTGGTCGTTTGGCCATTCAAGCACTAAGACGGCGATATGTATAAAAGTAGTCAGTTTTTCTTAATTACGGAAAATTTGAGTTATATGTAGTTGTTCCCTTTTGAATAGACACTCCTCTGATGAAACGTGGTAAATAACAGAGAACTGCTCTTGCGGTCCTCATTGGCTAGTCTCGGACTAACCCTTCGGGAATAATAGTCGTGATTATAATTATGTATGTATTTATGTCAAGCAGTATCTTGCATTGCTGTTGTCAGATAGGACATGAGATCCAGTGAAAGTTACTATTTTAGTACAAATACTGTTGTTGCAAGAATCATGATGCGATGCATAACACTGATTGAATTCAAGCTCATGTGCGTGAGCTCAGAAACTTGATCTACAATAATGCATGGGTGCCTAATATGTATTTAATGAAGGTAACTTTTGCCTAAAATGAACTACCTTGGACGGCCCACCGTACAATGTCGCGATCCTGAAGCTAGTAAAAAAAATTAACAGCGTTTGTCTTCGACCTGCGTGCAACGGGTAGTGCGGTACTTCGGTCATGTTGCACGAAGAGGTGCCGATAACCTCGAGCGACTGATGTTGACAGGGAAACTAGAACGTAAAAGAACTATAGACTGGAGCCCCAAGCGATGGTCAGACCAGATTTCAGAGCACCTGGAGATGCCTGTCGGTACCGCACTCCATCAAGCGACTGAGCGCAGCCGATGGAAACAGTTGGTTGACCGGATGAAACGGAGACACGATCCTCAGCAGTGAGGGAACGATTAGGAACTAGTGAATGTTTGATCCGCTTAATAAAGAAGCATTTTCAAAACTAGCTATAATATACCCAAGTTTGCTATAACATGCAATTGTTGTGTCATTGCTACAGACACAAGGGTCGCTTCACGTAGTCTTAGCTTGTCCCTCTTCTAAAACTAAGCCTAGTAACGCGTTGGCATCGCAACTTTGGGAGGCTGTTGTGGTGACATATACTCAAGGCATCTTATTAAATGTTGACCCAAATAGTTGACGCCGTACGTAACAAGGACTAGCTCGTCGCGCCGTGTGCCGCCTACGCGCGATCATTAATTACGCTAAAGCCTAATCTCGGGAGGGCTGTTGTTGACATGACATGACTCAGCTGGGTTGTATGTCGTTTAATATTTTTTAAAACAGTACAGATCTCCAATACTGAAATACCTCAACATACACGCATGAAAAATCTAAAGATTAGAAGGACCTAAAATACTAAGACACTTAAACTCGCAGCCACTGGCCAATGCAAGTTGTATTATTATTGTCAACTGATATTTTTAATTTAAAAAAATAGTTTGAAAAGCTATCAGGTACCGAAAAATGAGATTTAAAAAACGGTCAATCTCGTAAATGTAGGCAGTGACACTGAATAAAGGATTTGAATGCAGTAATCTGGCATCGGCATCAAAGCGCGCCGCCTGATACCGTTCGGATATTAAAGCAAATATTAAAGTGAGCGGACATACTGGATATTCGGATATGGCGGATACAGTGCTGGTCATTGCGATTTTAATTAAGAGCTTAAATACAGGAAAACGTTCCAAGTTGATATTATTTTGTATAGTCGAAATAAGTAGGTATAGGTATACCATATTAATTAAGTATTAATTATGTTGGCGCAGGTATCCAAAATGAGCCTTGGTCTCCGATGATAATAAGCCTCCATCTGGGTATGTCCTGCACAGTGGTGGTACCTTCATACCTACAAGCCGAAGAACCGGGCTTGCCTTACCCAAAACTCATTCAAACTATCGCTGAATCGCAATCACAGAATATTTTCCAACTGTTAATTTTTTATCGATTATTCATAATTCAAAGTCAAAGTCAAAGTCAAATTATTTATTCAATGTAAACCTTTACAGGCACTTATTGACGTCAATACTAATAATAATAAAAAAACAGTTAACTAACTTATAGTTAAGACTTAATAACTAATCTAACGAGCTATTATAGTCTGTGCCAGACAAATGCGCATTGCTACCCCCAGTACCACTGCACGCCGAAACAGAATCGCGTCGAACCGAAATATAAGCCGTGGTCATAGAATTGTGTAATATGATTTCCAATTATCGTATTGATACTGTGGTAAGTAATATAAATTGGAGTTATTGAAGTAAAATAAAGTAGCGGCTGAAATGAGTTTTGGAAAACATTAGTACCTAACCAATAAGGTTGACATTTTTAATCATTCAAATATCTTTATTTATAAAAACTTAAGCATAAAAAAACGTCAAAAATTAATAAGCATAAACTTGTGTGTTTTAAAATTGTTTCGTTATTCGTCTTGGTACAAGCACAGAATAACTAATACTAAAATAATAAAATTAATTATCTATAAAATGTTCGTCGTAAAGCAAATCGCTAAACTACTCAACTGCGCTTAAATAAGCTTTTATTATCTTTACGTATCACTCGCACAACTTGGCTTGCAACCAGGCTTCGCGAACTTTATATAAATATATCCGCTTTCTTGTAACATCAACAAATGTGCTACTCCATATACCTAATACTGCGTAAGTTTATAATAGACTGTATGAGGGACTTACGAAGCTGGCTTGCTCGCCTGTGAAGTTAGTTACACAAAGCGGCGGTGAGCATGAACCTCTCTTAAAGTTACGAGTATATTAAAGATTCATGGCGTTGGGTGACCGAATTTTTTTTTACTTTAATTTGTTCCTTGAAGGAACAGGACAATTTAATGTCAGAGACCCAATGACCTTTAGACCATACTGCCTAGTCATTACTTTTTTATTTTTTTTCCTTTGCATGTAGTTGATGATAATGTATAATGGTAAATGATATTTCCATAAACCATCGTAAAGATGCGGAACTTTACCGATCTCACACGGACTTCTTGAGAGAATTTGAAAAGTGATGTTTCACTGCTTTGTTTTATTTGCCAACACTCATGCACGTTCACAAACACTAAACAGTGAATAAATTTGTTATTGTTTGTATTATTTTTCATCTACGTCAAACGATCATCAAACGATCTACGATTCAAATATCGTACATAGGTACTCATATCCTGTAATCGAGTATTAGCTATTTTTATTGAACGGTTGTGTTATTCGGCAGACGGCACGGCTAAAATTTACAAACGCGTCTCCTAAATTGAACATTTGTAATTTTTTATTGTAAAGATCTGTATTAAAGAAGTAATCTGTGCAAAGTTTCACATCGAGAAGATTAGTTTCTTTGAAAAAAAATAACGATATTTTTTCGCCTTTGGACTCCATTTTGAGAGGTTTGATTTTTTATTATACTTGTTAGTTGTGTTCAAGCAAAGGTAATGAGTTTATAGAGCCTCTTTGAGAAATAATAATAAATAATAATGTAACTTTTAAAGATTCATAACCTCAAAATTTCTTTATTGCATATCTCCAAATGTATGCGTCTCCTCGGAGGGGGAGTAGTAGTAGTAGGGGGTTAGGGGGAATTCTACTCCGAACTGTCATTTGTAAGATTACTGACTCATGTTCTTGGTTAGACATTTACCGCACGGTAAGATGTCTGAGGTCGGTCAACGGCCTTAACATACACAAGCAGGTTAACCTTCGGAGTCTACTCCGAATATTTTTGGAAGCAAACCGCAATCGCTGCATAAGGCTGGTCAGAAGGAGTATAAAGATCATCTATAGAATCGAAAGGGACATAAAAGCCAAAGATCTTAGTAAACTAGTTCTTTCTTTAGTCGTTTCTTTACAGATTCCTAAAGTTTATTCATTACATAACAGAAAAAAATAAGAATACTGCTAACATTGATGTCCTGGTGACAGTTTCAGATGGGCTGGTGGCATCTGATTTTAGATATGCGAAGTTAACCCTAAACCTACCAGCAACAAAAATGGTTTAAAAGTTGAAGGTATGTTATCCTAGTGGGGCTTGCCAAGCTTGCAGTAGCACGTCGACCCATCGGGATCTTTCATGCAAACCCAACCTATCACTATACCTTCTCAGTGAATATGACTGGCATAAGCTTGTTTAAAACAGAAGTCAGTCGAGTGTGTCACGGTGACCGATTCCGCTGCGCGTCCGCTCCGCTCATGCGGCGCGGCGGCCGGCGGCGGCTCCGGCACCGGCTCGTGTTCCGGCAGAATAATGGCCGGCGGGGATGTGCGGCACAATGCCGGCACCCGCCGCACGCCGGCGTAATACCCAGCGAAGGCATGCCTGCGTGATGCCCGCTCGATGAATGCGGCGCGGCACTGTTAGCTTTATTTAAAAAAAATGCGAATGATTAATGACGGTTCGAATGTGAAACTAGGCAAAATTTGCAGAATACGAATTTATAATATTGTATAATGATTTGGTTTGCGAAACATTGCTACAGCTTTACTGTAACTACTAAACATAAAAAAGATGAAAAACATGTCTATTTTCTAACGTTTCTTCATACATACTTACCAACTTATTTTAAACATATTTTTTTCGATTGTGACGTGATTTATAAAAGATTTTACAACGTAACTAGTTTACGAGCCATGCCTTGTGCACAGGCGATGGCGGCTCAGTATTCAACAAATACTACCAATCCATCTCTTCTCTTTGGTGACGTGAAAGGCGACTAACGGCCTGAATACTGCTCATTACTTCCAACAGTATAAAACGGCGATGTGCTCACCACTCACCACGCTGAGCACATGTGCAGTTGCTATTAGGTGTGCCGCGGGCTACTGCTGCCGTTCCATGGCCGCCTGTGGCCAACCCTAAGGGGATATGAGTCGTGAGTGCAAGTATGTAATTTGTTTCCGGTTAAGTGACTTCATTAAGTTTTCTAAAATTCAAGATACTTATGTTTGAATTTGTTTGCCACATACTTCAAACAAAAAGGAAGCATAACACGGAACATCCCCAATGAAACTTCAATGCCATACAGTGAACCCAAATGTGTACTTATGAAGCCGCACTCAAAATAAAATATACACATACAATCACATATACAATTGTTTGACAGAATCGTATTTACTGACCTTTTAATAAAAGTGTTCCTCAGATTTACAATACAATGCGAACATTTAATTAGCCCTAGTCTCTGATTTACAAAGGATACACGTTGGAAAGGATTATATAGCCAATATGAATCCGAAACTCTCGTCAGATTATTCCTTTATACCACACGATTCATTCACTGTTAAGCTTTTGGGGGTTGAAGTTACTCGCGTCCGTAGGTTTACCCTTGAGACCCCTACATGTGATCCTTGGGTGGTGCTAAATAAGTGACACTGACTGAGTGGTAGAGCCACGCTGCGTTGCAGCACGCATGGGCCGGCTCGCCCGGCGTAATACCACCCTCTCACGAATATTCGGCGTGAAATAATGGCACTTGGTGCTGTTGTGTTTCGTCCGACCAGTGAGGGTTCCGGAGGCAGTTAAATTTTTTAGCTACTTTTTCTAGCACCTTTCATAAGAAGTATAGAAGAACAGTCAGCATCAAAAGTAACTGAACAAAAACAATGTGGCAAAAGTAATAGGCAAGTGTAAGTGTCTTTACATAGATACTCATCATTTAATATTTCAGAATTATATGACATTTTTTGTGTACATAATAAATGGTTAAGGCAATAACGCAAAAGTATATTGTCATGTACTTTTGACTCAACAGCTATGTCAGACAATTCTGGTCATTTCAACCGTAACAATCATTTGAAAACTTCATATGCTAAGCTATTTTTGATGACGAGAAGTCGCCTTTTTGAAGTTGCGATAAAAACGCGGCAGATTTTGGAAGATTTTTTGCCAATGTCGGGCAGATTCACCATTTTTGAGATGGTCACACTGCCCTTCGATCGAAAAATGAAGGCCGGTTTGAAGCCAGTGAGTGGGTATTGTTTTAACTGATCAGTTTAACTGACCTTGAATGTCGAGCTTAAGACCAACTCAGTTGGAAGAGCCTGTCGTCTGGAGTGCGAGATGTCGTAGGCATGCGTCCGACCACATGTCACATTTTATTAGTTTAGATATAAGTATAGCCTATAAATATAGTCCTACTGCTAAACAAAGGCCTCCAACATTGAAGTAAAGTATTCGCTACAAGTAACGGCTATTATGTATGACTTAATCACCATGCTTGTTACATGTAGGTTAATAATCACAAACCTGGGATATGCATCGAACAATCCTAAGCACACTCAGCCCGACTTGGGAATTAATCCTGGTCCTTCGGTTATAAGGCCGAGCTTACATATAAAATGTAACATTGTAATTAAAAAACATACACGATATTTCTACTAATGGAGAACACGCATGACGAGATATATCTTTAACACAAAACTCAAGCGCAAATGAATTCTAATCTCTGCGTGATCATGTATTCTAGAGAGGCTCCGACCTCCGCCGCAGTCGCCGGCGCGCCGCCGCCGCCACCCGCGCCGCCTCAAAGTTGACAACAATTATTGGAAACGCTCGAGCCCCCATAAATAATGAAGCACTCAGAAATTCTCGAACCGCGATTGAGATCGTGCGAATAATTTAATTCGCTTTCAAATGTCACTCGCAGTGAAAAGAGATTGTAGTGCTTTTTTTGTTTGCTTAAGAAATTGAATTTTGTGTGAGCGATCAATAATGTTTTGGTTAATTATTTCAAACATGTGAAACGTTTACGATCACACTTTGGTATTGTGAATAATTAAAATATTAAAATTAAACGAGATAGGTACGTGACTTTTAGTTCAAAAACCATACTATATATTTAAAATACATATTTTGGGGTTTTTTAAAATTCAATAAAAATAAAATAATAATAAATCTTTCCTACAATTACACCATTTATCTAGCCCAAGATTAGCTTCGAAGAAACTCGTTAAATGGTTACTAGACAACGGATAAACAGACTTAAAATACTTAAATACATACTTATTATACATAGAAAACACCCAGACCCGAGACAATTTAGAAAAACAATAATTTCTAAATTGACCCGACCGGGGATCGAACCCGGGACCTCAGAGATGGCGACACCATGAAAACCGGTGTACAAACCACTCGACCAAGGAGGTCGTCAATAAATTTAAATTAAATCAATTACGAGTATTCATAAAATAAATATTTAGCGATATCTTTTTAATAAAATAAATATCAATTTATAATTTGAAATTTTCTATTTGGAGTTTGAACTCGTATTTAGAAAAATACTTGAGTGAATTTACTGTAGGTACTTAAAAATAAATCCCTAATAAAAATGTTTAAAAATCAACAAAGACTACTTGACGCGCATGCCGCTAACATTTCTAGCAATTTAACACCCGAACTCTAATTTCGGGCGAAGCTATTCGGGCCGACCACTACCTGGCGAGGCCGTTAGCCAGAGTCGTATATTTTTAAGGCCACTTTCGATGGGGCCGTGATCGCATGGACGGCCCCGGCCTGCTACGAGTATTACGCTTACTCAATCGCGCGCGCGGCGTAGACGGCCAGCTACGGAGACCGTACTACGGCTGATCTTGTAGCATTGACAGTTACAGTGCTACGTACAACATGTTAGCAGTTCATGTATGTTGTTTGTTTTATTTGTTTTACAAATAATAGTATTTTAAGATAATAGCAATATACTTAGTAAGGAAAAGACAATTAGCATAACATTTCATGTAGCAGTGGTAGTTATTATTTATTTAAAGATGTGGCCTTATCACTATTTACCGTTAATTAACTGTAGTCACATCACGTCAGGGTCATAATGTTGTGATAACAAATGTATTAAATAATAAACTAGACATACCTTATAGATATATTGTATTTAATCTGAAATGTATTAATTATTATTATTTTTAAATAACTTGTAGATTGGTTAACTGCAAAAAAATCACTTAGTCAGGCATTCCAATCACCAGCAAATAAACACTCAAATCCTTAGTTGTGAACGAATTAGATAATCGTTTTGTAAGGATGCGATGGTTGGATATATCATCGACGACGCGACTTAAAGGATCCAAATTAAGTATTATATTGTACAAATTTTATAAGAGTTTAAGGCAATTGATTAGCTACATGGTAGAAAAGCATACATATATATAATCACGACTGTTATTCCCGAAGGGTTAGTTAGCGACTAGCCAATGAGACCGCAAAAGCAGTCCTCTGCCATAGTCCACTATTCACCAAATACGACTGCATATGTTCTGAGGGTGACAGGTGGTGAGCCCATCGCCGCTCTATGCTGTTGAATTTATGTGTAGTCTTTAGTCCGTTAGTCGCCTATTGCGACACTCAAGGGAAGAGAGGGGCGGTAGTATTCTTTTAATGAGGTTCTACGCGACACGGCTCATGAAAATAAAAAATCATGCGCAAAATCGGACCAACTCATTTACATCGTATTTAAGTGTTTGTATTTTCAGCCGGTAACGAATAATAATGCGAAAGGCCCGCCTCCACCGTAAATTAACTCTACGTAAAACAACCGCGGCACCTCCTAATCTAGAATTTAAATTTTTAATAAACTGACGCAATGAATCAGTGCCCTAAAATTTTCAAGGTTACTGACTCATATTAAATTCTCAAACATGATATTGTTGCCAGTAATGGCATAACCTTAGATTAATGATTGGACCGCAGCAAGGCCAATCATTTATCTAAGGGCATAACCATGTTTTTGTCATAATGACGAAAAACAATTTAAATGTGATGAAAACATAACGCCATGCAATAAACAAAAGTAGAAAAAGAATCATTCTTTTGTTTTTAAAATAAAATAATTTGAAATTGGAACTCATAGCTAACCTTTTTTTCTCTAACTCTTTTTTTTGTTTGTAAATGTCGTTGCTTTTGTGCGCTGTGGTTTCTTGCGCCCATTCTTTGCCACAGTTAAAAAATTATGTCCTGAATGGGTGGTAGGTTAAAAAAGATTTGGACGATTCAAAGTGCTTATTAATTGAGTTTATTGAATAAATATATTTTGACTTGACTTGACTTGACTTGACCATTTTTTAATTTGAAATTGCCGGTGCTCCAGAACGACCATTTCATAGGTAAATACCTAATATTAAATGACTTTCTGCCCTAAAAAAGATATCTTTAAAGTTACTATATTGTCCCAAAACGGCCAGGCTGACACGGGAGCTAGTTCTAGAATAAACCAATAGATGGATTAAACTACTGTGGTCATTTTCATTTCTATAAAGTTTTTTTTATAATAGAAAGATCTATAAAGTTTATCTAAAAACTAATAGATCACCATAATCTGATAACGGCTTTGCCAAAGCGACATAACCACGCTCACGATTTTCTCCCCGAAGTTATTAAAAACCGACGATGGTAAATCCATTTCGACTTCAAGTGCAATAATCACAGCTTTGAGTTGTTAAATTTAAACCTTTATCATCCCCTATCACACCAATGTACAAAATAACATTGGAATAAAGTCCCCTTCAGTCTTCGTAAGTGATTAAAAAGGTCACAAATTAATCTAATTGTTAATATCTCTATTACTCGCAGTGAACTGTTCCTGTATACGTCTCTGTAATATTATTTAAGCCGTAAACTAGTTAAAGCAACACTACAACTTTTAAATCGCCTTGATTTAAATTTGTGTAATCTCCAACATCATGAATAAGCCTCGGCGGTAGTCTGCGGTAGTCTTTAGTTCATTATTGATGACTATATTATGCAGATGAGGCTTCCGCGATAAATCAACGCCACGTGAAACAATTACGGCGCCTCTTAATAAGGCTTTAACTTTTTAATAACATCGAAGACAGGCCAAGCTCTGTCTGTTGAGACATCTTTTGTGAGAGTGGCTCTCGAGGCGGCCATTGTTATTGGGAACCGCTCTTGCCTAGGCGGTAGGCGCTGCGGGGACCGAATTATATTATGTTCGCTTCGTTTCACAATAAATTGTACGAAAGGAAGTGATATCTTTTATAGTTTTTTATAGACCGTGAAGCAAGGACCAAACTATAGCATACTGATCATTATCGCTACTATTATCAAAGCGGAGAAAATAATGGGTAAATAAGTTGTTCATAAGTAGGTTGGTCTTAAAAGATAGAGTAGATATTATAAAAGAAGATACAAGAAACAAAAAATGGAATATTATAATAAGCAAATAAGAACTACTTGAATCTTCTAAAACAACTATGAACCTTTAAGAAAATTTATTAAAAATAGTCTCTCTTATTTAAGCTAAAACACAAAAATGAATAACGCAAAATTATACCTATATTTAAAACCAAAACCCCATACGCCCAAACTTGAATACGGAGACGTATTTCAGTTTCAGTTGAAAATAAACTGGCAAGACTATAAAATAATGGCAAGACGAATGAGACCGCAGTATGATGTGGGCCGTTGCGGACGACAAATAAAAGTGGGGAGAAAGTGTGCCGGCGCCGCTGGACCCGTGCCAGCGGGGCATACGGCGAGCTGGCGGCAAATGATGGCTCAGTAATATGTGACGCACAAGCGAAAGGTAAACAAAAAATTTTCTTTACGTTATTTCGAATCTAGGCTAGCCGCACACACACAATAATATTGTCAATACAAGATTATCAATAATATTGCACAATATATGGTACTTACCGCACACACTACGCAATATTATTGTAAATATTTAACTCAGTCGCCCAGCAGCTAGATTCGTGTACGCGCGGTTTAAAAAGGACAAAAAAACAAAAACAGAAAAGAAAAAAGTCGTTGCATTGATCACTGCACTTATTTTAAATAGGTAGGTAATTAAAAACAAAGATATCGAAACGTTGAAAAAAAATGTCTACCTCAGGTTGCGGGTTCGATTTCCGCCTGCGGTAGACATTTTTTCAACGTTTCGTTAACTTTGAGTTTATTTGAGCGTTTTTTAATGCAAATAATCAAAAATTACGAATTAAAAACAATCAAGAAAGAAACGACGGATTAAACACTGGATGAGAAAAAAACTTAGTTAAATCATATGAATCTAATAAATGAACTAATTATAGAAGAGCATGATTTTAAAAATTACATGAGAATGAGATCTATCTGCTATCTAGCAGCTTTCAAAAACTATTATCTTTAGTATCACGATGGATATTTTCCACAGCTCTGGATAAGTTTCCCATGTATTCATAATAACAAATATTGCTTTTCTGTGAGATTAGTAATATTATACACTATTTTTGTCCTCTATTGTCCTTTTGGCGCGTAAACGTGAACAAAAAACAAACGTCCGCCTGTCTTGAAATCTTTTTTTGCAACTAAAATATTGCCGCGCTCCTGCACACGTCAATATTATTGTCAATATTCCTGGTTCCTTCCAATATTGATGTGCCCGTGATCAGAATTTCTGGAAATCTACAATGTTATTGACAATGTGTACTTTATTGACAATATTATTGTGTGTGCGGCTAGCTTAACTGTCCAATTTGAACATAAAGCATCGATAGCTTTTGTTTTAAAAACAAAAGTTGACATTAATGGATGACATATTAACCGCAATTGGTTGTGGTAAGATTGCAGTCGGTAATACGTAGTTAATAACCACCAAACTGCATTAGGCCAGCAGCATGGCAAGGCCTGTGCCCCGCAGTGGGACGTTTATAGACTGATGCTGGTGAATTGTCAGGATCATAGCAGATAAATAGTTGTAACTCTGCCTACCACTCTGAGAAGAAGGCGTGATGTAAAAATGTACCTATAAATGTATTAAAACGAGTTCCCTGTTTTTCTTATTATGTTACTGAGTCAGCAATGAGCACACGACCCGCCGGTGGTGCGCGGCCACTGCAGCCCATACACACCGACATCAACCTGCTCGTGTTCTCGCTTCGTTCTCGCCAACTCTGAGCTTCAAGCTCTATGCTTATATATGCCCTGTAATTTCACTGGATCAAGTACTTACATCGTAACTAAGTGTTTGTATTTTCAGCCGGTAACTAATATTATGCGAAAGGCCCGCCTCCACCGTAAATCAACTCTACGTAAAACAATCGCGGCACCTCTTTGTCGAGACTTTAACTTTTTAATAAGCTGATACAATGAATCAAGGCTCTTAAATTTTCAAGGTTACTGACTTTTATTAAATTCTCAAACATGACATTTACTGACTCAGTAACATAATAAGAAAAACAGGGAACTCGTTTAAATACATACCTACATACATACATACATGCATACATACATACATACATATTTACATCACGCCCTCTTCTCAGAGGGGTAGGAAGAGTTACAACTTTTTATGTTACATTTCAAACCGGAACGCAGCAATGTAAAACAGTGATGCTTGGTGGCAGAAAATATAGGTATAAAAGTATCTAGTCCCGTACCCTGAAACCGGAAAGCAACAAGACAATGCTGCTTACAGTTATGACAGGGATGAGAATGGTAGCCATCAGACGCGTTTAGTACGACCGGCCAAACAAAAAGATGGCGTGAGGGTAAATAGTGCAGCGCGGCGGAGTTGCCCGTCTATTATCTGCCTCCCTCACACGGCTATTATGCCGTTTGAGTAGCTCTAATTGCTTCCCAAGAGCACTAACAGAGCCTGCTTCGCCATTGGCACGGCACTGTGCAACCCATTGCTCTGGGAAAAGAATGTTTCTTATGTCTAACTTATGATATATCAAATTATGTTTTTTTAGTTTTCTTCTCAAATTTAGAAAGCAAAGGGTCTCAACCTATATTGAGCTTGAGTATCAGTAATATTTTTTTATTTATTCTTTTGTTTTTTTTTATAAGAAAAAAGAGGTAAGACAGTCATGACTGAGAACACTGCGTCTTTTTTAATTAGCCAAAACTCATGTCCGTTCACGATAACATTAACAATCGAGAGTTATTTCAAACTTGAATTTTTAAATATTACACAAAAAAGATATGAAATGTTTCGTAATTATCATTAACACAACATGAAGGCTAAGTTTCTGGAAGGCATAGTGTCTTAACAAATATTTCGACTCACGATATCTACAGAAGTAACCCAGCACCATGAACTCGCCAGTGCCACAGTAAATATGCTTGTGGCGCGCCATTAACGCGGGATTAGCAGCCGGCCGGCGGGACCTCATTACGGCGGATCATCTGCCGATGGGACTCTTTGAGGGCTCGCCGTTGAATAATGCTCCAGTAATAACGCTGTGATAACCTTTTGTACAAGAAACGTGTATGTAAGTAAGTAAGTTTGGTGGTGCGTGGACAAAATGAGTATCACTATTTGGTTGCTAGCCAGTAGGGTACCCTTTTATTATACTTTTCATTAGCACAACGTAACATACTCTGAAGTAATATACTCTAAAGTGAAAATCTCCACACTACCACTGTGAAGTTCTTAACCAACTTTTTCACTCACATTATGATGCACATTTCGTGCTAGCTGAGCGCAAACAACGTTGCATAGTGCGGTACACTCAGCCGCTGGAGCGCGGTAATTTCAGGACGAGTGTACACCCCCCTTCACATCCCCCCTTTCTCGCCCGCAGCGTCCGTCGGCGTCACTCATTACACGTTCCGCTTGCTCTAATTGCTTTCCGCTCGTCTGTACTCGCCCTCACATATAGGTAGGCTTTCCGAACGTGATGGTACCTAGCATGAAAATATTAGAACTATAGAAACAAAATAGTAAAAATTTGCCATCTAAATAACTACAAAATAATTCATATCTTAACAATTTTAACGTCACGGTTCGATTTTGTAACATTTAAATATAATTTTCATACTAGCGGCCCGCCCGCGATTTTACCGTGTGAACAGCGCACCATGTCACAAATTTCCTTTCTCTTAAATACAAACCTTGACCTGGTATATCTAATAATGCACAATTCGAATGAATTGACGATTCAATGGAAGGAAAATATAACAGGAACTGCAATAGGGACACGTTGGCCGATTGTCACAGCGTATCTGTTTGACCCACATCCGCAAAGGCCGCAATAAAACAAAGTACGTGCAAACAGGCCTGCAGTATTCAGCAGGCGGCGCATATGGCTAAACGGGACATCCCCTCTCCTTACTTCACTAAGTTTATATTTGTACTGGCACCTCAAGACCAACCGTTAGGTTATGCAAAAAGTGCCAGACGTCCCTGCGCCAGTAGAACACTCGCGCAGGAGACCACCAACGTTAGGTCTTGACGCCAAATTAGTGCCCGCCGCAGCGCGCTCTTCATTCGGTACTCATAAGACTAGTGTCTCAGGAGAGTATCCCCGTGAACACGTGTAGTTCACTGCCTATTGTCCAGATAGGTAACCGGAGCTGTCGAGCTCGCTCACTTCTCGTTGCACGAACTCGCAGTTGCCACTGCTAGGGTCGTCGACTCTAAAGTCGACTCCCAAGTGTCCACCTTGGTAGCGGAGTAGTAAGCACACTCACTTCTCGGAACCCATCCGGGCGCCTAGCCAGTTCCCACGTCCTACGCGGCTGGCTGGACTGGAGGCTACGGCATCTAGGAGGCCGCCTCTACTAGTTCTCCAGACTAGTACCGGAGATGTCAACACCAATGTCCAATGAAAACCACCGGACAAAGCTGCCAACTATAAGGGAAACTCACGTTCCCCGCAGGACTTTTCGCTTCTGGCCCCTCAGAGACCGCTACTAGGCCCCGCTCGCTGTGCACGAGTTTGGAAGTCCTGGCACACAATACCAGGACAGACGAACATTCCCAAGCTCTACAGCTAACCACATGACACTACGAGTCCAACCCATGTCCGGATCCCGCCGGAGGCGCCTGGTTAAAGGCACGACCAGCGGGCGGCTTGAACCGGAACCCCGTAGTACCTCTGAAAACACAACCGGACCCGTAGTTCCAGTTGCGATACCCTATCTATTGAGGTCGGTAGATAGGGACATTGAGGTCGGTAGATAGGCACGGGCTAAACGGGACAATGGTTTCTTTCACCTTACCAGTCCAAATATCCAGAGCTGACTGACAACCTTCTCTACAGTGGCACCCTAATAAGAAGAAGCTAAGCCAGCTCTTTCGCTCGGATATTATTATATCCGTTTTTCCTTATCTTACAAGATCGCAACGCAACTTGTTCGCGCAAACCGCTGGTCTATCGGGCACCAACTCACAAGGGGCCAGCGTGGTGGGTTATGGCCCAATATCCCCACGAATATTGTCCACATGGGGGGCCTGTGCCCAGCAGTGGGACGTTTATAGGCTGATGATGATGATTAATATTTTTGAAATAAGAAATTTTGCCCTTTGCAACCGTCGCACAGTGTTTTACGCAGTATGGAAGAGTTGGCAAAATCAAAAAATCAAAATCAAAATCAATATCTCTTTATTCAGTAAACTTAGAATAAGCATTTTGAATCGTCAAAAGTTAAAGGATGGACGGGCACCCGCCCACCCACCCCAGCAGAAATTATATAAGGAATAAAAAGGGTATAAAATAATAAAAAACGTTAATATAAATAATTCTAATATATATTTAAGGTGTCTAGGTATCATCTGAATCCTTTTCGGAAGAACTTACAGCACACGAGCTACTATAAACTCCAAGTACTCCAAAAGCTATTTCTAATTGTATATATTTAATTTATAGTACCGTATATTTTACATTCAAATTATTATTTTGTATTTTATGACCTGGTAACGACATATCTTTTTTTTTTGTAAATGTCGTTGCTTCTGCGCGCTGTGGTTCCTTGCGCCCGTTCTTTGCCATAGTTAAAAAATGACGTCCTGAATGGGTGGTAGGTTAAAAATTTGGACGATTCAAAGTACTTATTAATTGAGTTTATTGAATAAATATATTTTGAGTTTGAGTTTGAGTTTATACGAAGATGTTTGCGGCGGCACAGGTTCCTTTATTAGGCTTATGACTTCGTGGGGCATTCTTTTAAATTTATTTTAAATTGGTTTTTGAAGGCAAGTCTGAAGTTAAGAAGAGTTAAGGGTCTTAAAACAGTAAGAGTGTATTGAAAACATTTAGTAAATTGAACTCCCGTGATCACTTTCACGAAAAACTTTCCCTATATTTAGGTACAACAAAAATCAAACAACCGCAACCTAAAGCAATTTTTTTAACTGATTTGCATAATAGAAGTTCTGAATATGAATAATATCTAGAAATGCACAGAAACTTATCAAAACAACGATTTAATTTTTTTTACAAAGAAATTTAGTCTCTTTTTTAACACATCTATACATATAAAATAACACGAATATTATTATTGTTACATTACGTACGTACCTTTAACTTCACTACTCATATTGAATATTACTAAGTTAGTACTAAAAACCACACTTAAAAATAAACAGCGTAAACGATACAGCGACTTAATTTAACGTTCGTATAAATAGCGCGCAAATAAAACAACATACTATCGGAAATACCTTTTTATAGCAAAAATAAGTGCGTCAACTATCTGGCTCAATAATTATAAAGAAAAAAGTAGGTAGTAATCATAATTTACAAAATTTACAAAATTTCCTGCAATCGTTCCCATACATAGAAAAATACTGTGCGTCGCCCCCACGTTACGTGTGAGGGCATTGGTAACATTAGTTTTAGTTAAAAGTACAAAAACATACGTTAATTTTTAAGACTATAAGCACTATTTCTATAATAAATATTATTTTTAATACACCCATCATACACATTACACGTGTTTCA
Organism: Scoparia ambigualis; assembly: GCA_963921215.1. NCBI lineage: Eukaryota > Metazoa > Arthropoda > Insecta > Lepidoptera > Crambidae > Scoparia > Scoparia ambigualis. The sequence continues at coordinate 41,161,960 of OY992504.1, read as the reverse complement.
TAATATATTTATTTTGCTATAATCTATCATTGGAACCCTTTGATTACGGACATAGCATTATTGTATTATTCAAATCCGTCCAGTAGTTTTCGATAGACTTATAGGTAAAGAAACTTTATAATCAAACTTAATCTAAATAATTTTGAATCGTAAACAAATAAAAAAACCTATCCTTTTGTATCAAATTGATTACCGGCTACTGCTATGATTGCTTTAGTTATAATAACAAGGATGTGACATGTTGTGGGTTGTACAACCTCCCCATGAAACATGCAGACGCCGCCGCCTCTGCATCAATTTTGCACCACCCGCCGCCGCCGCGGGGACGATCACGTTTACCATATGCCGCTAAACAAACACCGTTATTGCTTATTTTACAACAGAGAACAGCTGAACCTTGATGTCACCTGATTGCACTGACAATTGGAGACGGTTTTACACCAACCTTACGGCGTTCGATTTTTTTATTTTTTTATTTTTTATTGTGGCATGCCATAGTGGCTTCACTCTGCCTGATGAAAAGCAGCCAGTGAAGCCCAAGAAGTGAAAGCGTTCGTCACAGCGCTACCACGCTATGCCGAACGCTCTCACTATGGTGGCCTGCATAAATGCTTTTTCACGCCCCGCTTAAATAACCCGGGAGAGAAAGAGGAAGGAAACACGTGTGCGGGAAGCGCATTCCACATACGGGCAGTTCGGCAAAAGAACGATTGTCCAAACTTTTTGGTACGTGTCTTGATGGTCAGCACGGTATGAGGGTGGCTTCTAAGACCTGCACGCGTCGATCTGGAAAGGAAAGGAGAGGGAGGGATGAGGTCAAAGAGCTCCTCAGAGCATTCACCGTGGTAAAGGCGGTAAAAAGCACTAAGGGAAGCAATGTCCCTACGTAGCTGTAACGGCTCCAGACTGGTCGTAACGTCATCGTTACCGATAATAAGGACAGCACGTCTTTGCAACCTGTCAAGAGCTTCGAGCAAGTACTTGGCGGATCCGTCCCAAAGATGAGAGCAATACTCCACGCAAGAGCGCACCTGAGTCTTATACAAAAGACAACGTTGCTCCGGCGTGAAGAACCGCTTCACCTTGTTCAGGATTCCGAGTTTACGTGAGGCTGTGGTTATAATGCTCTCAATATAGCTCTTCGGGTTGAGGTCGCTGTGTATGTCCATACCTAAGAGACTGAGACCAGTCTGGATGGGTAATAGGTTGCTCTGGAAGGAGGGTTGGGGGAGAAATGCGGACTTTTTAGCCGTGACAGCGCAGACCTGTGTTTTTTTGGCATTGAACTGGACCAGGTTATCAGAGCCCCATTTATAAATGCGGTCTAACTCCTCGTCCAGCTCAATGACAATCTTCCGTCTCGACTCCACTACATCGGCCTGCTTGGCCGCAGGGTGACCCAAATAACGCCGATGTACTGTACTGTCGTCTGCATAGCAATGAATGTTACCCAAGGATAACATATCATTGATATGCAGAAGGAACAGCGTGGGCGATATTATAGAACCCTGCGGCACTCCGGCGTTCACCTGCAGAGACTGTGCGGCACTGCTTTCGCAGAGTACGCGAATGCTGCGCTTATGCAGGAACCCGGCGACCCAATCGCATAGGCGAGGTGGCAAGCCGTATGACGAAAGCTTGGAGAGAAGCGAACGATGCCAAACTCGATCGAAAGCCTTGGAGATGTCCAGGCTAACAGCCAGTGCTTCTTCATGCTTATCCATTGCTTCACCCCACAGGTGTGTTATGAACGCCAGGAGATCACCCGTTGATCGTTTCGGTCTGAACCCGTATTGTCGATCATGAATCAGGGAGTGATCTTCTAGGTAGCGAATGAGTTGTCTGTTTATGATTCGCTCAAAAACCTTGCAAAGGACAGAGGTGACAGCAATAGGTCGATAGTTGGCTGGGTCAGACCTATCCCCTTTTTTGGGGACCGGCTGGACGTTCGCCTTTCTCCAAGCCTCCGGCACAATTCCAGTAGAGTACGAGAGGTGGTATAGGCGTGTCAGTACTGGAGACAACTCTGGAGCACATTTTTTAAGGACGACTGCCGGATTACCGTCAGGACCGCTAGCCTTCCGCACATCAAGTAACTGCAGCACGGCACGGACGTCACGTTGTCTGATTTGGACGTCAGGCATTGTGGAACCACAGTGAGAGATGGTAGGTGGTTCCGCGCCGCAGTCATCGATACGCGAATTCGCCGCAAAGAGCTTCGCTAAGAGGTTAGCCTTGTCTAGCGGCCGATGGGCCAACGAGCCATCAGGGTACCGCAGTGGGGGCAGAGAAGGCGCGCAAAAGTTGGCTTGCACCGCTTTGGCCAGTCGCCAATAACTTCGGCTACCCGTTGGGTGCGACAACAGCTCTTGGCCGCTGGGCATTCGCTCTCGAGAGAGCTCTCTTGCAGACTTTGGTAGCCTTGTTGAAGACTACCTTGAGGGAAGAGATGTTACGATCGTTGAGCGTGCGAGCCTTGGTCCAAGCGTGATACGCCGCCTGTTTAAGTTCAACAGCTTTGGCGCATTCGCGATTGAACCAAGGGCGCGTTTTACTTCCGCTGACGGCATCAGTGTAGGGAATGTAATATTCCATCCCCAACATGATCTCGTCAGCGACAGCAGAGGCACTCTCCGATGGTCCCTACCCACAAAGCAGCGCTGGCCCCACGGGATGGACGCAAAATAGTCGCGCATACCATCCCAATCTGCCGACGAGTAGTGCCATAAACGCCGTTTAGACTCCACTGAGGGAGAGCTTTTACGGCGCAGTACGGTGGCACCAACCAGGCAATGGTCAGAAGTGCCCAACGGAGCACTTATCGACACTCTGTACCCGGCTGGTCGACTCGTCACCAGTAAGTCTAGCAGGGAAGGCGCTTGACCCGATATATCTGGAATCCTGGTGGGCTGGAGAACCAGTCGAGTCAGATCATTTGCCATCTTGCCAATTAAACAATGTCCCGATACCTACTGAGAGGGTGACCAAAATTAAAAAAACGTCTCCAGCTTCCCCGTGCGTAAGGCACGTAAAGCCATTTACGTTCTGACTGCCGAAAGATAGCAGTATTAGTTAAAACCAAGTAACCCGCATCATGAAGAAATAGGTTGAGCGCGTGACTTGTAAAGTTCTTACAAAACTTCATGGTGATTGATCTAGTCTTTATGTTCATGTTGACACAAACGACTAGTGACTACTTTTCGTTGTTGTTTTGAGAGCTTAATATAAAATCATAATTTAATAAATTTCAAAAATGGTGGGTTGTATACAAATAGATACGAGTAGACTTAGAATTTGATTATGTCTCACTCATGTAATAAAGTCGAGCCAAATGGTCTTGTGCCATAATAACTACAGATTAAAGCAAATCAGCAAATGTTCCAAAAAAAATATATAAAATAAATATATCGTTGAAATTTGTTGCTCCTGATACCTGAGAAACTGATATTTAATTTTACAACAGTAGGTATCTGAGCCGCACGTTTACCTGAGCTTCTAAATTCGCAAAATGCTGGTTGACATCGAACCGAAGTCGGCACACAATAGCATGCGGCATTCATGAGCCAGGACATGAGCGCCCATCAGGCATGCAGGCTGAGGTCACAACCATTAATGTTGCATGCCGCGGCGGGATCGGGAGGAACAATATTGCCGCCGACCTGTTTTAACGTGACAAAGGGCAATGCTAACATGTGTGCTATTATTGAAAAAAAAATACTTGAACACGACTGATATTAGATTAACTATAATAAAACAAATTCAAATCTTTTTGAAAGTAAACTGAAGGGAGGTACAGTAGCCGTGTACAAGAAATATTAAAAGTTAAGTTGCGCCCGTGGCTTCGGCGGCAAAAAATTCGTTCCGTAGTGTACTCCTGAAAGTATGATATACGTACATACTTTAAAGTGATAAAAAGAAGCCAATAGACATAAAACCCAAGAAGACACGTTGAATTTTTTTTGAAAGATATTTATAAGCAATTACGACTTTATCGATTGTTAAATACTTGCAATAGTATTTCTTTCGAATGTGAGGGTAGATTTCACAGTGACGTAATACCGCTGGCTTGCAGCCTATCAACTAATAGAAAAAATTCAACGTTTTTTTTTCTAGTAAACATTATAACCTACGCCTCACCATGTAAAAAATATAACAAGTTAAATATTTATTTAATAGCTTTAACATTGATAACGTAAACATTGAAAAAGCTCCTCAGGTGTGAATCGAACCTCCGTTCTCCGCATACCGGACGGCTACGTTGGCCACTCCGCCACCGAAGCATAGTTTAGACCTGTCGAAATTTCTCAATGCCTTAAATTACCATATCAAGTATCAGTGCTGCAGTGTACTCAAGCCTAAAGTTAAAGTTCCTGTAATTGTTAACATCTTTTGTCAACGAAATCTATTGCGATCATTTGCGAACACAATGATTGTGTCTCACCCTAACCTCGTCAATTTTAAAGTAATACAATCAGCCCGGCAACCTTATAGCGCCTTGTGCCTTTGTGCCTTGAGACACGTCCTCCGAGCCGGCCGTTGTCCAGAGTTATGGCTGAGCGCGGCCGAGGCACGCATCTGTCCCCTGTGTTACGGCCGGTGTCTTCCTCTTGCATGAATATATATTACTTTCTGAGTCTGCTCGGAAACTCTTCACAAATATTTTAAGCATACACCAATTTTGTAATACACCAGTTACATAACAGTAATTTTAACCATGTTGTTCATCAACATGCTTTCGTCTTACCCAATCCTAAGCGAGGATAAATAAGTCCAAAGATGGAAGCGGACTGCACCCGGGATTGAACCTTTGAGGAACACAACAACGCTTAGAAGTGTGCGATACACATCGTACATAGTTACTGAAACGTTTATTGCATCAATATCGATATATCCGATATCGATGCGTTATGAAACTATATATTTTGGAAAACCATATATCGTGTCAGGAATGCGGTGTGCGTAGTTACTGAAACGTATATTGCATCAAAGTCAAAGTCAAATTATTTATTCAATGTAAACCTTTACAGGCACTTATTGACGTCAATAATAATAATAATAAAAAAACAGTTAACTAACTTATAGTTAAGATTTAACAACTAATCTAACGAGCTATAGGCTGTGCCAGACAAAATGCGCATCGCTACCCCCAGTACCACTGCACGCCGAAACAGAATCGCGTCGAACTGAAATTTAAGCCGTGGTCATAGAATTGTGTAAACAAACGTATCCTGGTACGAGACAAAAATAGCGGGCAAGTGTCTCTCCCCTAGCGACACAAACGGCTAATATTTATAGGTAATTTATCGTTTTTTTAGGATGAAAGGTGAAAAATGATAAATCACAATGAATTGTTAACTTAAGTTATTACTTTAAGGAATAAAATTAAATGTGATTTCCAATTATCGTATTGATATTGTGGTAAGTAATATCGTCAAATCCGATATCGATGCGTATCGCTTTCTGAAACTATAATATTTTAGAAAACACTATATCGCGTCAGGAATGCAGTGTGCGTAGGAACTGAAACGTATATTGTATCTATATCGTCAAATCCGATATCGAATTTATTGAAACGATATATTTTGGAAAACACTAACTAGGTATATCGCGTCAGGAATGCGGTGTGCGTTGAGATAACTATAAAATAATATATTGTACGTGATCCGATTCAAGAACATTGTACCGTATTGCTGATATTTATAAAAAAAATATCAGCAAATAAAAAAATAAAAAAAAGTAATTAAACAAATTAAAATTATTAAAAAAAAAAAAAAACATTTTTTGTCCAGTCCAACACGGTTGCCTGGAAGAAATTGCTTTGTAGCGATAAGGCCGCCAATTGTATGTTACTTGGTGTTTGTCCTTTTGTTTGGTGTACAATAAAGATTATTTATCTTTTATCATTATCATTGATCTGTAGTACAAACAAATGTGCTTGTCAAAGTTTCATGAAATAAAAATCATTTTTGTATGTTACTAATATAAGGTGAGTAAAGTTTTACGAATCCTTTATTGATATACTATACAGTGATAGTTATGGTCGATACCGATATCAAATATATTAAAATATATGGTTTCAGAATCCGATATCAAATATCGATATATAGTTTCGAATCGATTCACAAAAAAAGATATATTACCCACCACTAACAACGCTACTAATATTATTGTAAGATTAACAAACTTACATAGATTCAGACAGACAACAAAACCAGGCGCAATAATTACACTCCACCGGGAGTCGTATCCGGCGCCTATAGGTCTCAAACTGGTAGTCTAACTAACCAGTACACCACAGGGGCGGTTAATTTTCAATCCTAATTGTAATTAACAGCAGATAATTGTGTCTCACTCACCATACACAACAGTAGTGGTTTCATTAGTGTTCGGTTGGCTGTCAATTTAATTAAGGCAGTTACTATTTCGCGTCGACATGCGGCGCCACAAATGATGCCTAGCGTCGAGGGCCGTCATTAGTTGACTCGCGGCACAAAGCCCTCCAGAGTCGCCCAGCACCTGCGTCACACAGCGAGAGCCCTCGCGTGGGCTTGTCGCCTCAAACACCCTCCGTAATTATACTTGCGTGTAAACATATTTGAATGAGTACTACCGCTTGATGGATGATGATTAGAATGTAAATGAAAGAGTGAAAGAGTGTACGTCTAGGCGAATGGATATTATTTGAGGGTTGAATGTGACAGATCGTGGCTTCTTATTATTTCGTTAGCTACTGACGTGAACCTAACCTAAGACTACATAGCAGTTCTTTATTTGTTCCGTGCCTAATAAAACGAATTAGGTTTCTGAATGGGTTAAGAGGATTAAGATAAATTAACAATAACCAATAACCAACTAATAACACAATTATTAGTACAATTACTAATATGTTAATACCAAGATAAATATTTACCATATTATAGGTAATAACGTACCAATGTAGATTAATACCTACATTAGATATTTAGAATTTGAATGAACCAAATAGTTTTTCTGAATTTCCACATTGCACCGGTTTGACTTACTCAGAAAAATGAAAAGCTTCCGATAAAAATCCGATAAATCGCAAGCAACGCCGCGCCGCCACCCTAGTCCGCGTACACCATTCATAGACAGATTTCAAAGAAAGATTTTTTATTTATATACCACTCACAGAAAGATTGTTTATTATAAAAAATGTATTAGACCAGCGTGGTGTGTTATGGCCTAATCTTTTCATATGAGAACGGTTCCAGTTTTACGGGCACAGGCCCGTGAGACGTTGAAAGAGTGATGATGAAGAATAATAATTCGCTAAAAGACTTTGAATCTAAATAGATGAAATCCTTAAAGATCTTGGCGAGCCATCTCTGTGAGAGAGATTGCCGTGAGACACCCTTTTCATTTGGATCTGACTCTGACTTACCCTGCTACGACTTAGCAGCAACAATTGATATGGTCTGAGATAATCGTTGCTAACAATCTCTCGCGCTTCCAAGTAAGTGTAGACCGGTAAGCGGGCTTGTCCCGAGTGGTAAGCGTAAGGTTTTAGCTGCATTTTAACATTTCTGGAAATAATATCAAAGCTTTATTATTTTTGTAATGGAGACGGATTTATTTGCATTGCAGTAATTCTACTAAGCGAACTCAAAACAGATGGAAATTAAAGCCGACCCTCTGGTAGTACTAAAGCACGTAGGTGGCTAAAAGGTTACAGTTCCATGTAGAAGTACAATTTACTTATGGTCACTAGTTTTTCTAACATAGAAATGTTTGACATTTATTGTCATGATATTGTGTTTCCATAAAGAAAAAATGTGATTGTAACCTTATCCTTTCTCTAGCATGCTTGTCGCGTCATTACATTATTCCTCAGGGCGAATTGCCTCTTTCTTCTGTTCTGTGATACATACTACACTCACGACTATTATCCCCGAAGGGGTAGTCAGGGGCTAGGCAATGAGGACCGATACAAAAAATATCCGTTAATTAATACTGCCATAGTGCAAACGCGCAATGAATTCGAAAATCGCTAGACGCGTCGCAAGACTCTCATGCTCATGGCCGAGGCTTAAGAGCGTATCGTTTTGACTAGTTGGTTTAGATAAGGGCTAGAGCCTTTTTCATAATGGCCGATTAAGATAATATAATATCACTTAAAATGACAGTTTTGTATAAAAAAGGATATTGGGAACTTATTCCCTTGACTGTCAGTGAGACTCATAGAGTTACTATAATTGAATTTTTATTGTGTATAGTTTTACGGCAGCTGACAAGTGACTTGACCCGCTGTGAGCTCGTGCGTTGCGCCTCGCGCCAGTGCCTTCCGCGGAGGCTTCCGTCGCCCGCCGCCGGCATCGGCTGCAGTATTTAAATAACTTGTTACGTTGTTGGCGCCGCGCCTGTCCTCGCTGCCTGGCTCCGGAATTCTTGTATCTTGCTGTTCTCCTGGCGGTTGCTGCTATAGGTGTAACTGTTTTGTATAACTATTTAAAACGGAAACGAAGTTTCTACAGAAGAGGGTTGTCTATGCAGCTAGTAAAATTGTTTTATTTTTGATAGACACTAGATGTGTTGAAAAACAAATAATAAATGATTGCTAAGATTCTTTAGTTACTTAATTGGCAAAGTTTTTACTTTAATTATCGCTCTAAATCATCGTGACTTTTAAAATAAGAAAAATGTTTTAAACATTATTAACATGACTCGGCTAAGGAATTCACCTTCACCGGGCGTAGTTTATTTTTGTGTTGCGCGATTTTCTTGAGCCAAATCCCTGACGCGATAACAATTTTAATGAAGCTCGCTGTGATTTTTTTTCACACTTCACGGTAATCCGGGGCGTATTAATCTTAGAAATTTTCTTGGTTATCTGAGAAAAAAAGATCCCTTTAATTTTATTAAAGTTGGCTCGTGTACTGCAGATGATTACGATAAGCCCTACAACTGCCTTGGCTTAATTTATAGTTGTAACTTTATTAAAGCGAGATGCAAAGTATTTAGCCTACGCGACTTTATTAAAACTGTTTATCACAGAGGCACTGCTGCGTTTTGTTTAACGTAATTCTGTGCTTAAGTTAAATTATAGAGTATTTCTTATAGGTAATACCTTCCAAGTCAAAAAGATGATTGTTTCAAAATACAAGGAAGAGCCAAATTAACTTTAAACTTTATTTTGTTTCATTTCAAAATTCTTTACAAGAAGGTACCTACTCTTTATTTGTATATGGCAATACATAACCGAGAGGTTGCCAGATGTACGTATTTTTATTAAATTTGATTTGATTTAATACATATAAAATAGAAATTCAAACTTGGTTCTTTCAGGAGCTCATTCCAAAAGGAGCTTTGAGCACAGCGTTGTTAAAAAATCTTGCGCCATGAATAGATAAATAAAATTATTGTATTGCGGAGCGTCGCACGCCACACATCGAGACTTCATTAGGGATGCAACTCTTTTCTAGGGGACTTATCCTATAACTAAGAGAGTTATTTGAACATAAAAACAAATGTTAGTGGACACAATAATGTTGTAATCGTCCAATAAGTTTGAGATATAAACTTTATTATACTAAAATGTTAAAGTGAGTGGTAGAGCCACGCTGCGTTGCAGTATGCATTGGGCCGGCTCGCCCGGGGTAATACCACCCTCTCACGAATATCCGGCGTAAAACAATGGCACTTGGTGCTGTTGTCTTTCGTCCGGCCAGTGAGAGTTCCGGAGCCCCCCCCCCCCCTCACAATTCCTATTCCTTTCTTAAAGGTCGGCAACGCATCTGCGACTCCTCTGGTTTTGCCATGGACACCCATGGGCGGCGGTGATTGCTCTCCATCAGGTGACCCGCCTGCTCATTTGCCTCCTTCTGATATAAAAAAAACAATTAAAATAATAAAGGTATTATAGAAAAAATTACAGTACTATTTTGTTTTTTATTAAACCACTTGAAGTGATCGTGTTCTCTGAAATTACTTTATTAAGAAAGCTACCAGTACTACACAAACACTACATCAAAGTAAGAGCCAATAACTCGACTCGTTTGTACTATTCGAGCGGGAACTGAATCGTCAACAAAGCGGAAACCGCTTCGTCAACCAGAGAATGAACTACATACTCGAACAAGGAGGAGCGATACCTGCAAGGGTTTCATTGGACAGATTCTGATGCAGATTAGATATCACGTTTTGATAAAAATAATGCGAGGCTTATGCCTAACATTTATATGTTGCACAATAGCTTAAGATGACGCGCAATTTATATAGGACATTGATTGATTTATTTCATTAAGTATGAAAGTATTATATGTTTTAAATTACATTTTCTTTTAGTTTCGTCTGACATAGCACGTAACGAATTAAACTAAAGTATCCTGAATACGGCACCTCTTGGTCAAACTCTTTTATAAAGGTCTAACGCAATGTAACCGGTCGGCACACCGTCCTCGAATTAAAATTAATAAAACTTACATTATATTTTTGATTTATACGATTGATTAAAACTCTAGCGGTTCCAGCATAACGCCAGCGACTGCGACTCATTAGGACGACACGCTTGCACGACGGCAGTTTTTAATTTAGATGCTACACACGGATTCGCGGATTTAATTAGAGATGGATGGTTCTTGTGTTTTGACGTCTGCTCTGCGCGCTCTATTTATTGCTACTGTACCTTATGGAGTATGTAGGCTGCACGTTCTAATTGTTAGTGCCATAAGGTTCATTACTGTGTAATTCTATTTTCTTGAAATTATGGTAAAAGCGAAATAGCCAGAATCACGAATCATAAGGATATTCATTTTAGTTTCTCGAGTCTCGAAGGTTTATGACGGTGGGTTGTAAGTATTTACATATTTTAATAATATTATCATCAGCCGCACCACGTCCACAGCTGGACAAAGGCCTCCCCTAAGGATTTCCAGCACTACCGGTATTGTGCTGCTCGTATCCAGCGGCTACCGATGTTTATTGTTGTATTGTGAATATTATTTGTTTATTTATTAGATTGTTTAAAGAATTGCAGTAAAATATAACCAGTAAGCTTATTTAGTTATTTTCTTCGACATAAGATAAGATTCGTCTTACATTTAGTTTTAATAAAATTAATTACCTACTAATTAATTTTACTACCTACTCTTCCCTTAGGTTCTTTCCATACTTAAATGAGAGTATTTTAAAATAAATAATATGACGGTAGTACCTACTATATAATTGTAGATATCATTATAAAAGGTAAGTTTTATATTATTTATTTCGATGTAACATAGCTGTGTAAACATGGAGTGGGGTAATACAGAGAATCGAATCGCAGTGATTGCATTACACAAATGTAAGAAAACACAATTCGAGATTTTCAACTTGCTAAAGCCATTAAAAAAAATGTTTTGTGTTGAAGAGAAGTGTAACCGTCAAATCGATAGGGTGTATGCACACAGCTCCCAAGAAGCTACTGAGAAACTCAAACTCAAACTCAAAATTTCTTTATTCAATAAACTTAAAATAAGAATCTCGGGGTGGTCCGTCGTGCCGGTTGGTGACCGGTAGGTGGGGTCCCGGCGGCCATTCCTGGGGGGGTTCGGGGGCCCTTCCGTTCGGCAGGTTAATAATACTTGTCTGTGGGCAAATTCCTGGAGAAACAGGCCACCACACTTTGACCATTCGCATCGCGGCATCATTTTCTCGATTCACGCCTCTCACCAATTTCTATTACTTACCACAATATCAATACGATAATTGGAAATCATATTTAATTTTATTCCATTAACAATTCATTAGGATTTATCATTTTTCACCTTTTATCCCAAAAAAACGATAAATTACCTATAAATTTTAGCCGTTTGTGTCGCTAGGGGAGAGACACTTGCCCGCTATTTTTTTTTGTCGTACCAGAATACGTATGTTTACACAATTCTATGACCACGGCTTATATTTCGGTTCGACGCAATTCTGTTTCGGCGTGCAGTGGTACTGGGGGTAGCGATGCGCATTTGTCTGGCACAGACTATAATAGCTCGTTAGATTAGTTGTTAAGTCTTAACTATAAGTTAGTTAACTGTTTTTTTATTATTTTTAGTATTGACGTCAATAAGTGCCTGTAAAGGTTTACATTGAATAAATAATTTGACTTTGACTTTGACTTTTCTCTTTCCACTCCTAAAATGACAACGCCTAACAACAAAACTGGTACTACAGCGGTGCACACCCCCACCACAACCTTACCGTTTGAGGTGGAGTTCGCTAACATCCGCGGACTCCATGCAAACCTCAATGCCGTCCACCACCATCTTGAGACGGCACGGCCAGCAATGTTGTTCCTGACGGAGACGCAAATAATCCGCCCAGCTGACACCACCTACCTGAACTATCCCGGCTTTGTGCTTGAAGAATCCTTCAAAGCCAAAGCCGGAGTTTGCTTATTCGTTCGGGCGGATGTTTGCTGTCGCCGTCTGCGCTATCTGGAGTACCCTTCCTTCTCCCTCCTAGTGGTACACGTCGACTTAGGCTCTCATTGCTGTGTCTACGTCTGCGTCTACCGATCCCATAACGGCGACATGGAGACAACTCGACTAATTGAACATCTTAGTCGGGTAGTAGATGATGCGCAGGAGCGGTTTCCATCGGCGGAATTGGTGTTTTTGAGGGACTTCAACGCCCACCATGAGTTGTGGTTAGGTTCCTCCAAAACAGACCATGCTGGTAGAACTGCCCACGCATTCGCTCTCACGCATGACCTGACGCAACTGGTGAACCAGCCCACCAGGATCCCAGACATAGTTGACCATGCGCCCTCCTTACTCGACCTTCTGCTGACGAGTCGCCCAGCTGGATACCGGGTGGAGATTCGAGCTCCTTTAGGTTCCTCGGATCACTGCTTGATATCCAGCACAGTACCCTTGGCATCACGCTCGCCAACAGCGGTTTCGAAACGCCAGATTTGGCACTACGCGTCGGCAGACTGGGACGGTATGCGGGAGTATTTTGCATCCGTCCCTTGGAGGCAGCGCTGCTTTAGTGGGAAGGACCCGACCGCTAGCGCCACTGCCGTTGCTGATGAGATAGTATTAGGAATGGAATACTATATTCCACACTCCTATGTCATCAGCAAAGGCAGACGCAACCGCTGGTTCAATCGCGAGTGTGCCAGCGCTGTTGAGAGCAAACAGACGGCATACCGCGCTTGGATCAGAGGTAAAGCTCATGGGGCTCCCGAAACTCGCTCGCTAAAAGCAGCCTATAATAATGCCACCAAGTCGTGTAAGAGGGCCTACATTAGAGCGGATGCCCAGCGCGTTGCACGAGTAGGCCAAGAACTCCTGACGCATCCTACGGGCAGCCGTAGCTACTGGCGTCTGGCCAAAGCCGTGCAATCCAACTTCTGCCAACCCTCGCTGCCACCACTGAGATGTCTTGACGGAACTTTAGCTCACAAGCCGCAGGAAAAGGTCGATCTCCTGGCCAAACTCTTTGCGGCTAACTCCCGGATCGATGACTGTGATGCACAGCCACCCTCAATTCCTCACTGTGGCCACACAATGTCTGATATTAAAATCAGGCAGTGTGATGTCCGTGCGGAAATGCAGTCAATCGATGTCCGGAAAGCTAACGGTCCTGATGGCATTCCAGCAATAGTCCTGAAAATGTGTACAGCGGAGTTGTCCCCTGTGTTAACGCGTCTGTACCGTCTCTCGCTCTCTTCGGGTTGTGTGCCCGAATCTTGGAGAGAAGCTAATGTGCAACCGATCCCTAAAAAAGGAGATCGGTCCGATCCGACTAATTACCGCCCTATAGCTGTAACTTCAGTGTTGTGCAAGATCCTAGAACGAATATTGAACAAACAGCTTATTCGATACCTAGAAGATCACTCCCTAATTCACGATCGTCAATATGGGTTTCGGCCAAAACGGTCAACGGGTGATCTTCTAGCGTACGTCACACATCTCTGGGGTGAGGCTATTGACAAGCGTGGCGAGTCACTGGCAGTTAGCCTTGACATAGCCAAGGCTTTTGATCGGGTCTGGCACAAAGCTCTTCTCTCCAAGCTCCCGGCATACGGTTTGTTTTGTACCTGGATTGCTAGCTTCCTGTATGAGCGTAAAATCCGTGTCCTTTCGGATCAGACATCCTTCTCAAAAGTTGTGATGGTCGTTGCGCTCCTAGATCCATCTCAGATACAAGTTTGTGAAACTGCCTTTCAGCACTCTCTTCGTATGCAGTGATCAATCTTTCTTTAATAGTTTCATACTTCCTCTCAGCTGGCGGTGTGATAATTAAATCGCAAACTTGTTGTAGCGCCTCTCTGCTTAATTTGGCTATCACCATATTGAATTTAGCCAGGTCACCTTGCTTTTGGGGTTCCATGACGGAATCAAACTGTGCAAACCAAAGTCTCGGCATATCCTTCCAAAACTCCGGTATCTTCGTAGACACTGATATTGCTGCTAAATCTGGTGTCATCTGATGTGCATCCGGGATGGCAGCAGGTCCTCCCGCCTTAGCGGTTCTCGCTGTGTTTGGTGTGAGAGACATTTTTCACCAAAAATGTTTTAATCCGTACACACGATTATAGCACTATATTTCACCGAACCAGCTATATACCCGTCGCAGAGAAAAAAGTTAACGGGGAGTCGTCCGTTATAATTTAGCAAAAGTCACTTGTTTAATTAAATTTCACTGTTTATTTCACTAGTATTGATTATTATTTATTATTTACTGTTCACAGGTTGCAGTTCATTTTAATAGGGTCACCACTGTAGGGGTAATAACTATACTGTAGGGTCTATAGTGTTACTGTATAGCTAATGTATGAAGGGAACAGAAAGAACAACTACGTTTCCAGGAACCGCATTTATTTGCGCGGAATAATACACACAATACTGTTAACAATTACGTGGTATAGCTAGTACGGTGGACACGGGACGACTGGTTGGACTGTGGCGCGCTCGCAGCTCTATTGTTCTTTATGCTTACACGACACTATACGCCACGTCCCCACAATGCGCTTCGCGGTTCATGTCAGTGAACGCTGGTGTTCCTCAAGGCTCCGTTCTATCCCCCACGCTGTTCCTTTTGCATATCCATGACATGCTTCCTCTTGGAAACATTCATTGCTATGCAGATGATAGCACAGTGTATGGGGGATATAACGGTCACCCAACGGCTGGGCGGGTAGACACCGAAATGAAGCGAGCAAATCTTGTCATTGAGCTCGATCGGGTGTTGGACCTCATTTCTAAATGGGCCTCCAATAATCTGGTGGAGTTCAATGCCAAGAAAACACAGGTGTGCGCGTTCACAGCGAAAAGTCGCCATTTCTTCCCCTTCCCTCCCTTCAGGGTACATCTCTAGGCCTGCAGAGCAGTATTAACATGCTCGGTATGGATATCCGGATATCCGGAACTAAAAGGACTACATCGAAACCGTGATTAAAAATGCCTCACGTAAACTCGGTGTCCTGAACAAGGTGCGGCGATTCTTCACGCCTGATCAGTTGTGTCTATTATACCAGACACAGGTGCGGTCTTGCGTGGAGTATTGCTCTCACCTTTGGGACTGCTCCGCAAAGTACCTTCTCGATGCCTTGGATAGATTGCAGCGCCGTGCTGTGCGCATTATCGGCAATGCGAGCTCTATTAGACTTAGCCACAAATCTGGTAAAAAAGATGCCTTATCTTGTAATTACATAATAGAATTACCACCTGAATTGAGGAAAGTTATAATAGCACAGGAGCGACTGTTCATTAATTGGACATCTTGCTCAGTCAGAGACTTCACACTTGTAACAAGATGTTACAAGTGTCAGCAGTATGGCCACTCCTCTAAGTATTGTCGTGAGTCAGACTCTACCTGTGGACACTGTGGATGCGTTGGACACTCCATCAAGGAATGCAGCAAACGCCAAGAATCTGCCGCGTGTGCTACATGTAAGCGCTTTAACAAGCCCAGCCACCACAAAACGGGAGACGAACAATGCCCAGCGAGAAAAAGTGCTGAAATTAGGTACCACAGCTCTATTGACTATGAAGGATAATCTACTCTTATGAACATAAATCAGTGATCAGTGAGCTTCTTAAAATGTTCTTCAATTACATAATTCTAGTAGTATCTAAGCATAATTATAATCATTGTTTACAAAACATACGTACTGTAACTTTAATAGCATGATAGCATTGTTAATAAGATATAATTTATTGTTATCTAATAAAATGTTAAGTAAGCACTAACCTACATTCACATAATAGATGCCTAAAAGACAGGTAAACTAGTTTACTTAGCTTAGGTATCATTTCGATTATTTTGCAATACTAACCTTAATTTTAAATTACTTACAATAATAGCTGCACTCTTGTTATGCATTATTTTTATTATGTGGACGAATGATATTTATAAGTCTTGATGTATTTAGACTTAGTTTTTATACAGAAATAAATTATGCTTATTATTATTCTTATTAATGCGGAGGTCACTAAAACTCTCGGCCTTTGCAATTGCGTAGAGATATTGCGTCACTCAGCGTCTTTTACCGTTTATACCATGGCGAGTGCTCTGAAGAACTCTTTGACCTCATCCCTCCTTCTCCCTTCCTCCATAGGAGTACGCGTGCTGCTCTCCGGAGTCACCAATTTACAGTCTCTAATATTCCATCACGCACAAAGAAATTTGGTGACTCGTTTCTTTGCCGCACTTCCAAAAGATGGAATAGTCTACCAGCACACGTATTATCTCCTTCCTATGACATAGGGTCCATCAAACGAGGCGTGAAGAAGCACTTTGTGGGCCGGCCGAGTGAGGGTGACTGATGCTACGTCTCTTACGCTGCACCAGTTGTCCTCACGCCTGGACTTCATTTCCACTTAACATCAGGTGGAGTGGGGTCATTTGCCGGGCTTAGTATAAAAAAAAAATGATTCTGCTAAGTTTATTTGGATGGATGGGCACCCGCCCGCCCACCTTACCCATTCAGGAAGTCTTTAAGCTGTGGAGGGAACGGGCACAAGAAACTCCACAGCTTTAAAATAATATAGAAGCAACGACATTTACAAAACAACATGTCGTTACCAAATTATACAATCAGTTGTAAAGATAATGGATTAAGAAAAAATAATGTAAATATATTATTATAACCAGGCTGTTTTGTCTTCTAAATATTCCTTGACTGTGTAATAACCTTTCCTAAGTAAACAAGATTTTACATGATTCTTAAACTTATCGAAAGGTAAATCTAATGTAGTACTTGGTATTTTATTAAAATAGTGTGTATACAATATACAATGCAACGTATGTTGCCCCAAGGAAGAGCCGAGAACCTTTTGTAACCTAAACAGTGGCATTACTAGTTTTGACTTATTTCTAGTATTGAAATTGTGTACATCACCGTGTTTAGAAAAAGTGTTAATATTGCAACGCACAAAAACTACACAATTATATATTATATTGGCCCCCTATAAGTCCTGATCTTAATTCTTTGGATTATTGCTTATGGAATATTTTAGAATAGAAAGCCTGCTCTAAACCTCATTGAAATATCGAGTCGTTAAAAGCAGACTTAGTGAAGACAGCCGCCTCGATACCCTTGGATGTGGTACGTGCGGCCATAGATGAATGGCCAGAGAAATGTGTAAAAGCTATAGGTGGTCATTTTAAATAGTTTAAATGTTTGTGATAATCTACACAGTTAAACGTAAAAAATACATGCTTTTTAAAATTCAATTCTTTTTTTTTCTTTACACTAGACATGTTTAAATGAGGAACAGAATTTTTGGCAAGACTAGGTACGTTATGTGTGGGTTGTAATAATTTCACAAATAGGATAGCCCTTGGCCGGGCACAGGCATCCGCTACTCGGTATCGTGCACACGAAATGGCGCGGAACAAAAAACGAAGTTGAGGGCTCTCGCTTATAAGTTGACTGCAGACGCGCCTCGGAGGCCAGCCCAGGAATCACCTGTTTATAGTCTTAAATTATCATCAGTCTATTAAGGTCTCTCTGATGGGTACAAGCACTTTCACATGGACAACGGCACATTGGAAGATTGGGCCAAAACCCACCATGCTGCTCGACCAGCATTTGGGGTTTTGGCCCATTAGACCATGATCTAATGCTGGTTGGTAGATTATTGTCTTGTATCCATACATTTAGATGTGTCTTCAAAAAAAGTGCGGCTTTTGGGTTTAGCGGTCAGTGGTTATGGATCAAATAGAATAAAATATCAGCAAATTGATAATAAAAATTTTGAAGTATTACCTATGTCACGTCACCATTAGATTTCCATACTTAGAAGTTAATTTGGTATTATCGTAAATCTGTGTAAATAGTTAATTGATTCATATTATTAAAATAAAAAATAAACAGAACCAGGCACTGGCCTACCTATTAATTGAATAATGCAAATTCTGTGTTGTTTTCTGTTTGCCCTGGCAATATTAGAAGCATTAGTGCATTAACAGCTCACTGGCTACTGACTGTAGGGCATTCGCTTCGAACAAAGGGAACAGCCCAGGGAGGGGACAGCTTCTTCACGGCCAATTGAGCGGAAGCACCGGCACGCAGCCAGCTAGCACCAGACAAAAGTTGTGTACCGAACTGAACGCGACCTGTTTCTATTTTGCGGGTAACAAATTCATATGAAAGGTTTACAATAAAAAAAATATGAATATGTCATTATTAATAATACATATTACCAACATTATTGCTTGTTACACGTCTAGAACGGTTGTCAAGGCTAGTAGCAATTTCACTACATCCAAACGGCAACAATTCTTCTTCCATTATCAAAAATCTATAGGTACCCGCAACCCCTGATTGCTGAATTTCGTACGAGTATAAAGAATAAATCTTAATAAAGCTGTTGGAATACCTATTGGGGAAAAAAATTTAATAGTCTACTTTTTGAACTAGTTAGGTATCTACGAGTACATACGATTCTAAAGGAAGCGTGATTCGGCCTTTTTTAAGCAGAGAGCGTTAAAGCTTAAAATTGGGGAATATTTATATTGTCATGCAATATATGCAAAAGCCGTAAACATCTCGTTCAGCCCTCATTGGCTGCGTCAAAGTCTGTCACCGGTGGAGGGTGCTTGAGCGCAGACGCGTCGCGAGCATGCAAATTAAACATGCGTGCTTTAAGCGAGACAGCTCGAGCCGCGTGCATATGCAAATGCTAAGAGCATGCGACCTCTCTAAACGCGGCTTGTACACTCAACTGATACTTGGAGTTACAAAGTGAAGCCTGATCGATATAGTTCTATGTAGATGCCAATTTTATTATTCAAATTAAGAAGTCAACCATTTTAAAGTGGTAACTCTGAAACAAAGTCTGCTGTATCTGTCTCTCCCTATTATTAAAGGTTAGGTTAAGTTAAATTGAGATTAGTTAGTTAGTCCACAACTTTCAATTAAACTAGAAGAGTGTGAATTGAACGCATGAAAATTGAGTTTGAAAAAAGATCAAATACCTATCATTAGATATAAAATTAAAAATAATATCGATCAAAAGAACCAGGTATTGGGTATTTTTATTGACCTTAAAAATGTTTTGATACCGTCAGGCATAAGAAACTATTACTAAAACTAAAAATAAAGGTATTACGGGGACAGCACTCAACATGTTCACATCATATTTAGAAAATGGGCAGCAAATAGTAAAATTAGGTAATTATAATTACACTAACAGCCCACGTCACGTGACCTACGGCATTCCGTGGGGTTCCATAATTAGACCATAACTTTTTTTAAATTTATACAAATAATACCTTTACGATCAGAAGGTCTAAGCAGCAAAACGTCCAAGAGCGCGAAACGTCTGATGAGCAGTAAGCCTAATTAGAAAAAGGTCCATGTAGCAAAACGTCCAACTCTCAGAGGGTCTGTATAGCAGAACGTATATTTCGCAAATCGACTATTTTAAAATATGAACCTACACTTATGATAGAAAATAAAAGTTTGGAACGTACTTTTTATAAATTTGTTAAAATCACTAGCTATTAAAATAATATTAAGATGCTATAGGCGCATAAATTCCGCTAAATGTATGGAATTAATAATTATAATTTTGATATGACCAATGTTTACCAACCTCAAGCTTTTGCAGCTCTCTTTTATCTTTGGCTTAACATATCGATGTTTCTTCGCTTATTTCCTTTAAATAACATATTTTTGTACATGCGATCTCACCACAAGGCTTCTTTTCTGAGAGCTTTGAGGAAAAGTAGCAGGGTTGGCTTTGATTTTATATTCGTTTTGAGCCGCCTGTGTCAACCTTCTAGAGCATGTTTGTGAGAAAATTGTAATTGCTTAGACTTTATAAGCCTGGGTATCCAGACATTTGAGAATGTGACGATTTGCGGAATAGACGTTCTGCTATAAAGACCATCTGAGAGTTGGACGTTTTGCTACATGGACGTTTTTCTAATTAGGCTTACTGCTCATTAGACGTTTCGCGCTGTTAGACGTTTTGCTTCTTAACGTAAAGGAAATAATATGTAATGATTAGAAGGCCATGTAACTTTATATGCAGATGACACAAATACATGTCTATTTTATTTTGGGAAATCAATTAATGACATTGTAAAAACTGCTTAAAAAGATCATGATTTGCTCAATGAATGGTTGAAATATGATTTGCTACAATAAATGCATCTAAAACATCTTAAATGCTATTTAGTCCAAACATTAAACACATACCCAATTTTACACCTCTTACCATAAACGACGAAGTAATACAACAATCAAAGCGTGAAAAATATCTGGGGCTGTGGATAGACGACCGATTAACTTGGAAATGTCACATTGATCACACGAAAACAAAATTAACTTCATAACTGGGCGCATTATATAAAAAGCAAATTGCATTCCTACTAAAGTACGCCATATACTTAAGTATACAACTCATTAGTAAAATCACACCTCGAATATCTTATTGAAATATGGAGATCAGCCGCTGCAGTTCATCTAAATCAGGTACAAAGACTATAGAACAAAATGATCAAGGTGTTATACCGTTACAATTATTATTAAAGAACTTCAACAAAGCAGTTTTATACGAAACTACTAAAATCCTTAATCTTAAGCAACTATATATGTAGGTACTACACTTGTATACTAATTAAGAATATATCATCTAATTCCATCCAGTCTAATACATACCCTTCATAAAAAGGTAAATTAAACATAATCTTAGAAACGCAAACAAACTTCAAATTTTGCGCGCACTAAAAAACTATACTTTTTGAGGAAGTACAGCTGTATAATTTCTTACCTATTCACATAAAGTATTGCGATAATATAACATTGTTCAAAAGTAAGCTAAAACATTAGGTTAAGTTAAGCTGAAACTGTTATATTTATTTTTATTTAAGCAAACTTTGCATTCTCATAGTAAGTAAACATTTTTTTTTGTTTTTATGAGAATACATTCCTTGATCCCAGATATTTTTATAGCGTTCATTGACCACTTAAAAAACAACGATTTCAGCATGATTCGAATTAAATCTGTTTACAAACTCCAGCGCGACTTTAATTAACTAGCGAACTTTTAATGGAACTAATGATCCGCGAAGTTGATGCGCCCCTCTGACGCGGCAGTTTTCCCCCTTTATAATCTGAATTAAGAGTTTTTTTTTATTTATAAATTGTTGTTATGTTACAAAATGTAACAGGGTAAAATGTATGAGGTCGATTGTGTTTCATAAAGTATGAGACGACCTGAGTTTGCGTTTGATGTTACATGTAGCTATAGTAAGTATACTGAATTAGTCAGTAACTTGGGAAAGCTTAGAATTCGGTGCTGGAGACCAGAAAACGTTGCACAGAATAAACTTTAAAAGTGATAGACTTGTGCTTAGAATGTCAATTGTCCTGTCAATTGTACGAATTTAATATAATAATATTTTGAGACATTATAGTTTAGCTAAGAATAATTAGCCTGTCATTCGCCCATCTATCCTTCTGTTAGTCAACGATTCTGGTATTAATCCTTGCTTTCCAATCCATCACTTTCTCAAACAGTCAACTAACTTGACCTCCTTTTTTTCAGTTTGTTAGTTTTGTTTTATACAGGTGAAAATGCACCATGCATAGCACTGCACCTAGGGAGACGCAGATGTTTATTTGGTACTCACCCCTCAATGGGGGGCATACCCACTAAAAGCCCTTGCACTCTCCCTCACGTGTCGCCAGGATGATCCGGGACCGCTACAATCACTGGAGTTCACCTCAGCAGCGAGCGGCCCGAAAGACAACTTATCTGCCCATAACCACTTCCTTGGTGCATGTTAATAACCAATATTTGTGTATAAAACAAATAAACAAAACGATATCCCTAGAGCCAGCAGCACCGGCTCAGGGCTCGGTGCACGTTGCATGGTGCGCTTACATTCCAAACAATAAGTCTGCCACCACTCCGCTGCTGGCCATTAACTAGCCCGGTGTTTGTGCATCAGAATTGCTTATTCACGCGGACGAAGTTCGCTGGTGGCGTGTTGATTGTAATAGTTGACTTGACATTGTTTGAGGCCGGCGGCAGCGGTGGCTTTAAGTTGTGGCAAGTTGGCGGGTAATGTAGAGGTACTCATTTGTTGTAGTTTATTAGCAGTCGGAAACGTAGCGCAGCGCTGGTATTTATTTATGTTTATTCCTTATGAGTCAATGAGGCTACTCCGCTGCTGGTTCAACAGTTCGGTCTTTTATAATGTATAAAAAAATCCAAACTGTAATAATTATGGTTTTGTTATCTGCATTTTTCTTAAACCGGCTTAAACCGGCTGAAACGGCGCAGGAATCTAGAACTCGGTGGCACTGAGTGACTCCACCCGAAAATCATCTTACATCATATCTGCTCAATGTCGGACGTTTGATCGCAAGATGAAATGTTATAAAAAAAAATAAAAAATCGGTATTTTTTATTGTCATGAAGGCAAAAATACCTACTAAAGTAAACTTAGCCTAGAGCGTACTCTGATCTAGTTTACAATAATTACAAGTGCTTACGAACTTGATAGTTTTTCTCAAAACATGATTTGCAAAGGAGTTGGTGACATATTATTAACTTGAATATAACCTCTTCTCATATCCACGAAAAAAAACTTTTATTCGTGGAATTCGTTGTTAACCTATGAACTATTTAAGGGTCGATGGTTTACGAGTAACGAGAACATCATCTTGTGGATCCGGTACTAGCGGCACGCAACTTTAATTATCTAACTACTTTATCGCCTCAATCCGCACGACACGATGAGTTGGTCGGCGCAATAAACGAACTGTTCCGGTAATAACGCTGGCTCGTAATGAGACGCAGCATTAAACGTACTCGCTGCAGTGCAATGAAAACTTAACGGAGCGAAATGCCATTGCTGATTGTCCTTTTAATTAAAAGTTGGTAATTAGAACCACGTGTTGATGTGCATTTTATCAAACTTTACGCATTTGACTTCATTATAATCTCTACAACCTTTCAATAGGGCAAAAAAAAGTACCTAATTCAATTATCATCAGCCTATAGTCATGTCCACAGCCGCACATATGCGTCTTCAAGAGCACGCCACTGAGTGCGATCTGCGGGAACTGGCATGCAAATCTTTCCAACCACCTAATATAACACAAAATGTTGTCGTAGCGTTACGGAATCTACGGATGCTACGTCGTAGTTATTTTGGCTTCAGCTGATGTTTACAGCTCGGAACTGGAACAATTTGTTAAAAACATTTTGACAGTGGTATGTCACAAATTAATTACACGCCCACCATCATCTCAGTTTCTCTTTGACCAGAAAGGCAAGAGGTACGAAATGTCAAAATAAAATAATTATTTAGAATAAATAAATAAAATAAAATTTGTTGACGCTCACTCCAAATTATCTGGCCCAAGATAAGCTTCTATTGAAACTCGTTAAAATAGTTAAACTAGATAACGGATAAGATAAGATAAGATAAAATATTCTTTATTGTACACCAAATTAACAATAAAGGGACAAACACAAAGTAACATACAATTGGCGGCCTTATCGCTAAAAAGCAATTCTTTCAGGCAACCGTGTTGGACTGGATAGAAAGTGAAATTTTAAAGGGCAGTTATGGTGATAAATATACATATACATAGAAAAACACCCAGACCAGAAATCAATTTAGAAAAATAGTTTTCTCTAAATTGACCCGACCGGGAATTGAACCCTCAGCCTCAGAGATGGCGCGACGCCACACCCGGCGCGCTAACTACTCGACCACGGAGGTCGTCAATTTAAAAGATTGTACTTATAATTTGATTGTTTTTAACCTTGATTTTTGTAAACGTGTTATTTGGGTGTAGATCTAGCTCGTGTCATAGGATTCCTTTATCACTTTTTCTGAATAATGAATAATGTTTATAAAACTAGAACAAAAAGGTATGGACAGGTTTATCATTAAAAAAACCTCATTTTAATTAAAAACAATTTAACGGTACTCACTAAAATAAAATTGATACGTGAAAGCAAATACCTTATCATCAAATCACTTAGTAGATGAATCACAAAAGCCGGCGGGCCCGCCCCGACCGTAAATAAACAACGGGAAGCCGCGGGTTCCGTTCCCCGCAAACTTTTAATTAACCTGCGGGCACAATGGAACTAATGACTTTAGTTGCAGCCGGGTGGCGACGCGACCAAATTCATTCTTACACTTGCTTCCGCTAACTTAAAACTGTTGCGGTTGTTCGGACTAACGCTAGACCCGGCGGAGTTGGCGGCTGTTTGGTCACCTTTGTTTTGATAATAGCAGCTTTTGTAAAACTGATTCCGCTTTCGCCAATGTAATTATATGAGATTTGGAAAAGATATAGGTACGATTTCATTTATTTAAATTGTTCGACTGACGATTTTTTTAGATATCATCGGACTATACATAAAGCGATACGACATGCTACGTATGACGAAAACTATCATTTTGAAATGTAGTACATTAGTTACAAACTTGGTATTTCTAGTTTCTAGCTATCGCCAGCCTGAAACGCCCTGTTGGTTATGCCATAACCAACCACAGTTTAAACGAATTATAAAAGATAAAATCGTTTTATTTCACTAAGAAACCAGGTGTTACTAACAACAACAACAGGGACCTTATGATTCACGTACCTTTTCAAGTAAACTGAAGCTTAAGATACTTTTATTTGGTCAATCATTTCTTTGTCCGGCGGCATTGCGAAAGTCGCTTACTAGATCAAAAACTGATTGCACTAGGCACTTCGCCATCGAGTATGTAAATAATTTACTATTTACACTTCAAGTAAAAAGAGTAGGTTTTTTTTTCAATTTGATGCAGCAGTGATTAAAAGCCCGCCCCGCGCCCGCCCCGCGCCCGCCGGCGGCGCACCCTGGATTAATTTTAGGTACAATGCGCATTGTGCGTGTGCAATTGTTTCTCAAGGCTGCACACATTGCGGCCCGAGGCTCTTTTGATGCCAGCCGAGATTGTTGCATATTTTGGTTAAGGATATGAAAGAAGAAAAATTTTGTGTTTACATGCATAAATGACAAAATATACAATTCCCACGCGTCTTATGCGTCATTGTGTAAGAATTACTGAAATATATTTATGAGAAACAAATTCTAAATTTCATGAGGAATTCAGGCAATGTGTTATCCCATCTACAGATAAAATGACACTTACAATCCGTTTATATAGATTAAGTATCTTCCTGTTATATATAAAAAAGGTACAGCATCGCACTCACCACAAAACAAAGTTGCAACAAAAACATAAAAGCAATGGACCAGAAAACAACATCCAAAACATTGCCGCGAAATTACAACGTGAGAAATTTAGGACGAACTTGCAGAGTGACGCTTGTCCCGGGGGCGCTGTCGGCGTCACAGCCTAACAAACGACGCGCTGCCCCACTGCGATACGCGAAGAATGTGGGACGAGCACAAAGCGCGCGCGAATACTCCATAACCCGGTGCTAAACCCCGGTTGTAGTGTACGTAATTACACAATGACGAACCCGACGGCGGGTGTGGCGGTACAGAGCGCGTGCCATGATAGTGAAAACTGAGAGTTTTATTAATAATTTTTTTTAAATGTTAAATGTATAGGTTCCCTTTAACTACCTGTACTACTTACTTTGGTATACTAAAATAAAAATAAATGTTTTTTTTTTCTTTTTTTTGCGAGTGTAGGTATTCTCATTTGTATATTTAAATGTTTTCGTAAAATATAATATATTTTTGTTATAATCCCAATGATATATGTTAAGCACGTTTAGATAGGTACTCAGTTTGTTTTGCAGTAATTAATATCACTCTCAACGTCTAAAATGTAAATCTAAGTTGTGGTAAATGATGCTGGTGTTGAAATTAATACTACTTATTATCTAATATTCTAAGCAACATTGTATTCAACATTGTTTTTTTACCCAAATAAAAAAAAAAAAAAAACCGGCCAAGTGCGAGTCGGAAGTGTTTCGTACATACCACTATCTATACAACATTACTCACGTTTGTTGTGTGGGAGCCCCCATTAAATATTTATTTTATTCAGTGTTTAGTATTTATTGTTATAGCGGCAACAGAAATACATAATGTGTAAAAATTTCAACTGTCTAGCAATCACGGTTCATGAGATTCAGCCTGGCGGCAGACAGACGGACGGAATGACAGTGAAGTGTTAGTAATAGGCTCCCTTTGGGTACGGAACCCTAAAAATGAAAAAAACAGTTGCTGAAATACCTCGGACGTCAACCCTCAACCTTTGGCGATCCGAACTCTTCCATCTGAGCTACATAGGTATTCCCTGTCTATTTTTTCAAGTGCTTGTTCTTACTCTATTAGCCAGCATCTTTTTCATGCGCTATTTTCTTTTCGATATAAAAATGATATATGTCTATCTATGCCATCTATCCATGCAAAGTAACATTTTCAAAATCACTTTTACTAGGTATGCCTATGCTTTTCAAATGCTAAACAAATTATTGTAATCTTGAATTGTTCATGTAGTCACAATGCACAATAGAAAGTTTTTCGCACAACATTTAGTTTCATTTAGTTTCTTATAACACGTAAGTTAGTCTCTATGGTTGGAAATAGCCGTTTCTCTTATTAGCCGACCAATGAACCAACTGAATTAATCATTAGGCTGCGGCATACACCAGGAACGAGACCTGAGATCAACGTTGGCTTTGTCAATTATTCCATCTAGCTAGTTCACCCTCGGCTCAAACTTCTTGCATTGTTTAGAAAATACCAGCGATCTCAAGGTTTGAGCCACACATACAAGTGATTATTAATTTGTATTTCGTTTCAACATACATACACATAATCACGACTATTATCCCCAAAGGGTTAGTCAGAGGCTCGGCAATGAGGACAGTAAATGCAGTGCTCTACCATAGTTCACCTTTCACCAAATAGCGACTGCACATCTGCTCAGAGTGACAGGTGGTGAGCTCATCGCCGCTCTATGCTGTTGGAAGTATGTGCAGTCTTTAGTCCGTTAATCGCCTTTTACGACATCTAAGGGAAGAGAGAGGTGGTAGTATTCTTTCACCGTTACGCGACACGGTTTATAAAAATGAAATGAAATTTCGTTTAAAATATAGATTTAATCGCGTGACTATAACATACTAACAACTCTGAATAAAACTTTTTATTGTGTCGTTTGATTTGTTTTTAACTTTAGAGCAATAATAATTTAATAAAAAATGATTATGGTCTGCATATTAATTTTTCAAAAAGGAGGTGAAACGGGTTTATCACAGTTTATTATGGGTTTACTTAAATGCTTCCTGTAAAGATAAATATAATGGGTTGCAAAAATCAACTCTATCGCGAGCAAAGCTGCAGGTAAAAGCTAGTTTACTATATGTATAGGTAAGATGTCGCCACGTATCGGCGCTGGCGTCTTGCAGGCGGCCGCGCGTTTGCAATGCTAATGGCGGCGCGCGGAGACCCTAACTCACTTTGCATCCCGTTGCCAGCTGCTATTGCTGCTATTCCGCCCTGTATTGTTTTAGGCTATGTACTCCAACAAGGAGACCGTCTGACTGACTGACTCGCAGTGTACAATAAACCACTTTAGATAGTTACACAAATACGGATCTATGCTCAAACAATACCAAATTACGGTTCAGGGCAAAAAAAACCTAAGTTTATACGATAATTATTATTGGTTTATTTTAGTACATTAGTGGTTCGTATGAAGGTAGTACCTATTGTAATTATTGAAGTAAAAAAGTACGACCACTGCACCACAGTCATAAAATAAATATGGTGTCAGTATTATTTTTCAATTTTTAAAAAATATTTCTTTCTATTCTTTAATAGAAAGAAATATTTTTTAAAAAGTCTAAGTTGAAAAAAACTTTTTCTTTAAACTCAAACAAACAAGTTGAACATGAAATCTCTTCAACAACTGCGAGCCAGTACGTCACGTCCGGCGCTGGCGGAAGTGGCGCGCTGCTGCTACCCTCTAGCGGCCGGCGGAGGCGTTATTACATTTCTGGGGAACTTTACTGCTTTCATTAAACAGCTTAACTTTATCAGCAAACTCCCTAAGTAGTGAGCAGTACTCTACTTTATAATTATTTAAATGTGCAAAGACCTCCATAAAATAAATAACGATAATAAAAAAAAAAAGTTATTAATGTTTTCTGAATCACCTATTAGGAAAATGTTATATTGGCTTTGAATAAAAATCAGTGTATATTTCGTTGCGTAAAACTCAGATAGGTACGCCTTTATTTTAAAGCCATTTTATTACGTCCTACACAACATAAAAAATTACATCAGACAAATCCAATCCGATATTTTCGCTGACGGCACGGTGTTCCTACGAAAGTGTTTGAAAAATGTTTTTCAACGGAAATTCATATAATATAATACCTACCGATGGGTTAATCTAAATTGAGATACTACTAATCGGCAACGAACCGTAGCAGTGCACTGCAAGTGCACTGCCACAGACCTCGGCACCCCACACAACAACTGCACATGTGCTCAGCGTAATAGGTGGTGAGCCCATCGCCGCTCTATGCTCTTGGTTGTATGTGTAGGTAGTGTTTAGTTAGTTATTTACCTTTTACGACACCAAAGGGAGGAGATGGATTGGTAGCATTCTTTTAGTAACGAGCTGCTACCACACAGCTGATGCAAACATAGGAAATTGAAATAAAAAAATTACTACTAAAATAGTAAAATTACTTATATAATCTGAAATTACACATTTAGACGGGGATTAACGCTAACTACATATTATAGGCATACTACGCATACCTTTTTATACCCGACGTTTCGACCGAGTTGCACCGGTCGTGGTCACGGGCGGACTGATGATAATAATAATAATAATAATATTGGTTGATATCACCATACCTCATGACGAGAACCTCGTGAAAGCCGAGAAGGACAAGCTCAGTAAGTACCTTGACTTGGCTCACGAGGTTACCGCCATGTGGGATGTGGATTCAACCATTATTGTACCGATAGTCGTTTCGGCACACGGCCTTATAGCGAAGAGCCTCGATCAACACCTAGAGAGGCTCTCGCTGAAAGGTTGGGTCAAGGGTCAGATGCAAAAGGCAGTACTCCTTGACACGGCACGTATTGTCAGGAGGTTCCTCACTCTGCAGCCCTAACCACCGATAGCTTGGGTCTTATTAAACTTAAGAATTATGTTAAATAAAGAGGATAATAATAATAAATTTATTTATTTCGATAAAAAAGTTTTGCATTACAGTAGTTAGTGGCCGGAGTCCCCTTTTAAGCAAAAGATGACCTGTTCCAGAGGACTCCGCTCTTCCATTTCTTACATTATATTGCATATCGAGCCATGACCGCCGACTTAGCGTAACCGACAAAAACCACATTTTATGGGAGAGCATTTTTTTAAATATTTCCGTCAATAATTGAGCTATTAAAATGAAATTCACTACAGAGTCATAATTTATGATGATTTACGATATGATATTAAATATATACCAAAATGTTGGATATTTACGGAGTTTTGGCGCTTAATATAATTTTGCCGTCACGTATTAAGTCAGGACCGTACATTAAGGCGTTTGCGATAAATTATGCAACTATAAAATAAGCAAATTTTATTAATTTTTCAATTTATTATTTTAATATTAGATAGTAGATTAAAAGGTAAACTTAAAATATGAATGAAGAAACAATTATATTTTAATTATCTTAATCACTTTTACATTATTGAAGTAATTATGAGATCAAATAATCAATGATTTTATGGACCTAAAATAAAAACAATGACATACTTATTGAAACAATAACATTAATATACAAGATTCGTAAAAATGTCACAAAAAACAACCAAAATCTAAATTAGCCTTTTATTAATATAAAATCAATGAGATTAACTAAACAATTTTTTAAATAATTAATGCTATAATTACCTAAAATGAAAACAATGACATACTCATTAAAACAATAACATTAACAGACAATTTTTAAGGAAATATAACAAAAATTAAACCAAAATCTAAATCAGCCTTACATTGACATCAAATCAACGAGATCAACTTAAACAAAAATTGCATTAATTAAATTAGCGAGATCAATGAATTCAACTTTAAATTAAAAACAAATCAACATAATTTTCTTTTTTTTTTACACACAAAATAAACAAACATAAACAATTAACAACCTACAACTAAAGATAAATTAATCTGCAAAGTTATCAAAAGAAAGTTTTAATTTTCTTTATCTGAATCATCTTCGTCGGTATCATTTAATGTATCTGGGGTTTCACCATCATGTCCCATATTCAAATATTCTTCGTGGTACCTGCTCGGTATTGTATTTTTACTACATAGGTCCACCAGGTCTTTGTACTTAGCAGCTGATATTTTCAGTGCCTCGTGATATAATTGCGTTGGTCCTCTTTGGATACTAGTAGTATTTGATCTGTATCTTATAACTTGGTCCATATTGAGAGTCTGCTTTTCGCTATCGGCAAAAAAACGAAGTATAATTATTGGACTATTCTTTTGAAAATTAACAATTCTTAATGAGTTAAAAGCAATTAAACTTAGCTGGCAGAAATGCTTGGGAAAAAGACTTCCAGTCCATAAAATCAGTGTAATTTAGATTGATAACATTATAGCCAGTTGGCTGTGATCGAGCAATAGTCATTATAGTTGGCCACTCCGAAGGAGCCCCACACTACTTTATTGCGGATAAAACTCTCAACTGTACTATGAATCGAATCCACAGGCATCATTGTATGTCCTGGTAAGAGATATGTTATTGTTATTTCGTTAATTGTAACTGCTGTCTTCAAAAAATGAAATACCATGGCTATCATTGCACGGTTACGATTTTGCCCTGCGCAACTATCTGCATACAAACGTATAACATTATGGGCACCTAGATTATCCAACATAGTCAAATATTTAAAAATAATAGTAACAATTTCGTTACAACCTCTTTTTCCTTGGCATTCACCCCCACACATAGCAATATCCGTTTCTTGTACCACTTTCATAAATACTTTCGTTGTAGAATGCATATTTTCGTGAATAATACAAAGTAACGCTTTTACTATGTGGAGTGTTAAGGACTTTTTCTAAGTCAAAACTGGCACATAGGACACCAGACCCAGGAGTTTTGCTCGCGGTTTGGTCTTCTTTAAACAATTGCTTGCATTTTTCTTTATCAGCAATGTGATTTTTATATTCTGAGGATTGCTCAAAAATAATTTTGCTTTCTGCTGGCAAATTCTTATATTTTTCGCAAAAAGTACACTTATCTTTCTTAGGCAAATGGAATCCTATATTAAAATCCTTTTTGAAAATGGTACTGAAAACTCTTTTTGATAATACTAATGAAGCTAAATTTTGTTCTTCCAGATATTTAACATAACACTTGTATAAATTAGAAATGTTTTCGAACTCTTGAGGTATGTATAATTTAGTACTTTTGTTGCGACAATAATGTGAGGGCACAGCAGGTAACTGTTCAATGTAAGATTTCAAAACTATTACCTTTTCTTCTTCAGATTTATTGCATGGACGAGGAGTTCTTTGGTCTGGTTGAGAGGTATTCAGTACTTTATTAGCATTTTCTACAGCATATCTTAAAACCATTTGGGATATATCCAGGGTCTTAAGCAAAAATTGTTGACAAACTTTAATATTTTGACCATTAAAGTTAAGGTAATAATTATATGATATTTTCCGATGGTTACTAATTGCTCGTTTTCTTCCAATAGGCTTAGATACAACACAAGAAAGCAAAAAGTCTTTTTGCCTTTTGTCACTTCCCAGGCCCCAATAGTTTTCGAAAATAATATTCCTATCATTCTCAGTAAATTTGTCAGTACAAGAGTTGCCGCATCTTTTGTTCATACATGGATTCGGCTTAACAGATTTTCCAGTAGCAGATTGACGATTTTTCTTCATTAAAAGTCTCTTTGGTAAACGTCTTTTTCTTCTGTGTCCTCTTTTTCCAACAGTTGTTTCTTCTTCAATTTGTGAGGTGTTCCTTCTAAATCCTCTTCGTCAGTAATTACAGACGACGTTGATGATGGTGGCTTCCATGAATCTTCGCTATCTGTAGAAAACAAGTTTTGGAACGTATCGGTTGCGTTATGATATCCTTGATCAGGCTGTGAACTTGTACTAGGCTGTGGTTCGGTTTCATTATCGGTATATGCAATGGGAAAAGTTTGATCTGTGAAAGACGAAAGATCAACATCTAATGGAGTTTCTTGTATTAGGTAATTATAGTTATCCAAATCCAGGAGGGAGTACGATTCCTCACTATTAGAATCACTGTAATCAACCAGGCCTTTACTTTGATTTATTTCTTGCTGAGTAACTTCTGGCACATGAAAGGTTCCTTCTGGTAAGTTATATGGTGATACTAATGCTACAGGCGCCAATGGTACAGGCTTTAATGGTTCAGGCGCCAATGGTATAGGCGCCAATGGTACAGGCGTCAATGGGACAGGCGCCAATGGCACAGGCCCCAATGGCACAGGCGCCAATGGCATAGGCGCCAATGGTAAAGACGTCAATGGTACAGGCGCTAATGGTACAGGCGTCAATGGTACAGGCTTCAATGGTACAGTCACCTGTGGCTTAGCTGGAGTGGTAACACTTTCATCAGGCAGAGTTGTTATTTTTTGCATAATTCGCCTCAATCTAGACTGTAACAAAGAAAACTATTTATTAATTTTTTATTCAGTTAATAAGCAACGAAAAATATGTGTATTTCATGTAGATTTTATTCTTTATTTGTCTAGTTGCTATCCGTAGATACTTAATTCAGTTACTATTATAAGTAGGTAGTATACAAACAATAACTAATAGAAGAAACATACCTTCGCTGCGGGCGTCGACATATTAGAATTTTACTAAAATACGTTTGATATCACCACTAAATCACTTAATTCACTAACGATTTGCAGTTTAATGAAGTAGTGTATTGTAAGGATCACTTTTATAATCAAGGAAACACTAATATATCATTAATTTAGCAATTTAATCTAGAAACTGGTGCAGAGTGACATTATTTCTTCAATTACTTTCGATGAAATGAGCTTGTACCGACGTGTTTGTACACTTTGTTTAGGTATAGTAAACGACACATTCATCATGCACCATGTCGGTTACGATAACAAGTTGGGTCGGTTACGATATAATCTTTAATTTCAAAGTAACTTACGATAAATATTGATGATGTCGTTTAAGTTAATAATATAAAAACGTTACGGTTACGATAAAATTAGCTATTGATACACGTCAAAAAGTAACGTATTTAGGCGGGAACTGTCAATAGAGCAAGGTCCATTATGGTTTAAAAGGTCGCTTAAGATGAAAAAAGCATTTTTGAAAAAATGTCGCTTACGATAAGTCGGCGGTCATGGCTCGTATTATAGTTAAAGTTAGGTAACTAATAATTTATGATTAACAACTAAAAAATACTTAAAATAATTTGTTACAAACTTAGAAAGAGGTTATTAAAGTAAATTGCCTGTGTGTGTGTGGGGGGGGGGGGGGGTGCGTGTGTGTGTGGGTGTGTGTGTGTATGTGTTTTTATACATATCAAACAAATATATATTTAAGACAGGAAAAAAATATTATTTTAAGGCATTATTTTATTTGTTGTAAAAATAGCTCTGTCATGTCATAATCAAGCGATTTTAACCATGCAAGCACCAGCTTTTTACATTCTTTATAATGTTTGGAATAAATGTCTAATTCCTTATTTATTTTATTGTAAATTCTGCCCGAACCACTATTATACTGCGAAGTAGCAAACTTTGTAGTTGTTGAAAGAACTATAGCTACATTACATTTTCTTCTACTAATTTTTTTATTTGCAACATATGGTAAATTCTTGTGCTTTTTTAAAATTAAACGTATTATAAATAGTTTTCTTACTGAGAGTAAACCACAGTCAATATAAAGTTGGTCAGTAAGGTATCTAAAGCGTTTGAAATACATTGTTTTTATCAGCGCCCGCTGCGTGCGCTCAATTTCTATAAACTTAGTTTTTGCCGCACCTCTCCAAATAGGAATGCAGTACGTCAAAATCGATTCAACCAAGGCAATGTATAATCTATTTAAGAGATTACAATGAGATCCTCGATCCATATTAGATTTGTCATCCCTTGGGACCACATGTCTTAGTGAACGGAATATCCATATTAATTTTCTTATTCTTCCAGCCAGTCAAGATGGGGATACCAAGATAGCCTCTGGTCCAGGACGACGCCTAAATATTTGTAGAAGGTGACTTTTTCAATAAGTGGACAAGTACAGTTGATGTTGGTGTCATTACAGTTGTGAACCTTTACACTAAAGTTGTCAGTGGGCTGATTATTGTCATAAATACTGTAACATGTGTATTTGGTTTTGGTAGTGTTTAACGATAGTAAATTATTCTTGATGATGATGATGATGATGATGATGCGTAGTATGCCTATAATATGTAGTTAGCGTTAATCCCCGTCTAAATGTGTATTTATAATGGAACGCGAATGTTTAAAAGTGTATAATCTGAAATTGTCATCGGAACCATTAAAACACGTCTTTATTAAAACAACTTCTCGAAAACTATAATATTCTTACCTATCTACGCTTGGGTGCAATATTAAATCTCAGATTTTATATTACACTGCCCGCCCGCCAGCGACTTCGCCAACTTCGATCACTTCCTGGTTGAAACCAGGGGAACAATAATAAGCTGATTATGAATATGACACCTCTAACTATGCAAAACGCCAAATACACTAAACACGATCATCAATAAGGTGCAACGTGCACTAAACCGCAATTTACCCGCGCTAATGATCGTTAATTAGGCGGGATTATTAGCGTTAGTTACAATCGCCATAGCTGCATCGCGTCTGTCCGTGCGCGTCCTACATTTTCGACCGTGGTCGCATAAATACGTCTCTACGTCGACGCCGTGTCGGACCACCACGACGCAGGTTTGCGGACGACAGTTATTTATGGAAGGGTTAGTGCAACTTCACTGTATCTAATGCAACAGTCTTTACAAGCTTTTGTTGTTTTTACTGCTATTCTTACTTCAGGAATAGCAAAAAAAAATGAAAATATATAAAACCAAAGCAAAGTTAAAATCGTTTATCAGATTGGCTTTTTTCTGGTTTAATGGCTCGCTATTAATATGACTTCCATCAAATAAACAAAACACAATACCTACATCAAACTCTCTCTCTCTCTATTGATCTAAATCTGATATCTTTACATAGGGCTTAACGCCTTTTAGGTATCATAAGAAACTATTCAATCGAGTTGCATAGTTAAGTATCTACAATTTTTTTAATTTAAATTAAAATAATGGTACAAACATAGAGTAAACGCTATCCATAATAATATCGGTCACAATCATCAGTTCCCTCATGTGGATTGACGGCAAAAAGTGGTTAAGCAACAAAAAGTAAAGGTTAGCTACAAGCGATTTGCGTCCTGGCCCTCGGCGCTCGTGATCCCAAACTATTACGGGAGACAGTAAAACCCGCGTCGGCCATAAAACAACGGGCAACCCCGCGTGGCATTGTAACGCAATAATGGCGCAAATGGGGAACAGAGATCATGGTGTGGTTCTCCACTTAAATAAAAAGCCTGTTCGAACATTCTGTGAAAAATAAACTTCAATTGAAGTTGTGTGTAGTAAGCAGCAATTGCCCTTGCTAAGTTTCGTACCGGCTGCTTTCAGTAAAAGTATCTGTCCCTAAGACTAACTCACTGTTAGCTTATTGATATTCAAAAAAGCTTAATTATTATACGCTGTAACAATTTTGAATTTTGAATTGCATATAATTTTAAAAGTAAATCGTAAAAGTAACCGTCATCAAATAAAGTACCTGTTAAACATTTTACATACGATACGCACATTATAACTAAGTAAATGAGCTTTTCCCGGATGGGCCGTTGCGGAACGATATCACAGGCTGATAATAAACCAAGAGAGTCGTAAAGCAACTACAACGACACGGTTGCAAATGACGCTCGAGCTCGAGAGTGCGATGTTTGATCACTCGTCGATTCTACTAATATCCAAAGAAATAAAAGATGGGGTTATGTTACTTAATCTAAACTATGTATATAAGAAGTAAATTAACTTATGTGGTAGAAATTGGAACTTCAAGACATTAACATTAGCAAGGATTACAAATTTAATTAAAATCAGAACTGCTGTCCTTTTGTGCTCAAAAAGGGATTCAAAGTCGTTAACTCTAAGATACGATACTCGCAAACAAGTCGGTTGTGGAAATCTGAAGGAAGTCTTTCTTAACGTTTCACAATCTTTAATAACTATAAAACAGTTAAAATGTTGTCCACTTAAATTAACTTAAAATAACATCACTGACAACGTAAACGCATAACAATGAACCATTAAATAAGCCCACGTGTAAGTGACCCGCCCGCGGGTCGGCGCGATGTGTTACGGCCAGATAATAACCGCGCCGCCGTAAAGCGATGTAATTCCCTGCATGGCTGCCAACGGCACTCCGGAGGTGAAGGAGGGCCGTCAGGAACACATTCCATTACAGATTGCTATGATCTTCTACGTTGCTATCCGGCTCGAAGAACCATAAATAGGTAATTTCACTGGGTGACTTTGTAAAAGATTTTATGATTTCATTAAATAAGTAGGAATAGGTATTTTTATTTTATTTTGTGATTGGCTTGCATTTGGCCACTATCTCACCTGATGGTAATTGATGATGTGGCCTACGGTGGAACATGCTTGCCTAGAAGTAACCTGTTCACTCGTGATTTGAAGGCCCCAATATTGTACCTTATAAGAAACACCGACTCTGGCAGGGAGTTCCACAGCTTTGCAGTACGAATGATGAAAGTAGACGCAAAGCGCTTCGTACGTACGAGGGGCGTTCAAAATATTCTCGGCATTGATACGTTACAACCTCTTTTATTTATATATTTGTTACTGGCCGCTAAGATTCATCCATTGACATTAAAAAAAAGTAAAATTGGAACCGAGATGTTCTTTTGTTTTTCTGCAATTGCCGAACAAACATGAACACCATGAGCGAATTAACAATTTTAACGAAATTAGAGCACCGATCCGTCATAAAATTCTTGACAAAACAGGGTAAAAATCAAAAAACCATAAAAGAGGAAATGGATTGTGTTTACCGTGAGTCTGCTCCTTCTTTATCTACTATTCAAAAATGGTCAAGCGAATTTAAGCGTGGAAGGGAGAGTATTGAAGATGACCCTAGACCTGGCCGGCCTGTAGTGGCTATCTCACAAGAAAATATTGATAAAGTGGAAAAACTTATATTGGAAGACGGCCGAGTGAAGGTAAAATCTATAGCTCAAGTAACCAATCTCTCTATTGGTACCGTACATGACATTATACATGACCATCTTAATATGTCAAAAGTAAGTGCAAGATGGGTTCCGCGAATGCTGACGCTTCTTCAAAAGGATATGCGTGTGGCTTGCTGTTCAGATTTTATCGACCTGTGTGGTGAAAATCCCGATGAGGTGCTGCAAAAAATAGTTACTGGAGATGAAACCTGGGTTCATCATTATGACCCAGAGAGCAAACAGGAGTCCATGCAGTGGCACATTAAGGGTTCATCTCATCCCAAGAAGTTCAAGGTAATCCCGTCAGCTGGCAAGGTCCGAGTTATTTTTTATTTTTTTATTTTTATTTTTTAAAAATAGATCTTTTCGAAGTAAGTCTGTTTTTATTGACGTTTATTCACACTAGACAGCTCGTGCAGCCAACCGATACAAGCCGCAGACACTAAAAACTGAAACCGAAGTATAAAACAGACTTGAAATACGGAGGCACTACGTGCCTATCATCAAATAAGCGATAATATTTGTAGGCACGTCATGGCTAGCATCACCTGAGGGGTTATCAATTATAAAGAAAAAGGTGTAAATATCACAGGGCAGTACTACGCTAACGTTATACGTCAATTAAGAGATGCGATCAAAGAAAAGAGGCGAGGAAAGTTAACCAAAGGTGTTCTGCTTCTGCATGAAAACGCCCCTGTCCATACTGCTCATATTGCCAAGGCAGCTATTGTTGAATGTGGGTTTGAAACTGTTACTCATCCACCCTATAGTCCGGACTTAGCCCCAAGCGACTTCTTTTTGTTCCCCAATCTTAAAAAGGATCTGCGTGGAAATAAATTTTCTGACGATGAAGCGTTGAAGACGGCCGTGGAGGAGCATTTTTACAGCAAAGATAAAAAATATTTTTATGAGGGATTAAAAAAAATAATTGATCGATGAAAGTGTATGAACCTAGGGGGGGATTATATTGA
The DNA here is from genome assembly GCA_963921215.1 of Scoparia ambigualis. NCBI lineage: Eukaryota > Metazoa > Arthropoda > Insecta > Lepidoptera > Crambidae > Scoparia > Scoparia ambigualis. The sequence continues at coordinate 41,123,227 of OY992504.1, read as the reverse complement.
AAAATAAAAATATCAAACTTTTCGTACTTGTTTGTTTTTATCCACATACCGAGAATATTTTGAACGCCCCTCGTATATGCGGAATCTCCACAGTGAATCTATGACGTCGCACGGTTTGTCTGGTTGTCCTATGGTAGAAAGGGGATGGAGGAATTACATCGAATAATTCCATAGCACACTCTCCGAAGTGTATCCTATAAAAAAGTGATAGACATGCGAGGTATAATTTGATGTTGTTATTTCACTAAACTTTATGGGCATTACTACAAAACAGTATTGAGAGTTAAACTCGTGTGTTAACGTCTTTTTGCTTACAGACGTTCTCTAACTTTAACCCCTTGAGGATCGTAAAACCAGACACAATTAAAAATCAATTGTTTCGTATGATCCTTGACCTATGAAACATCGCTTTGTAGCAAGAGGTACATAAAAACCATACCACAGGTTCAATATTGGTGTAGTGCATTCATTGTCAAAAGGCCGTATGTACTCGTATAATTATTCAATTGGTTTTTAAAATATTTTAACGGCAATTAATTTAGCTGGTACACGCCCACGCGACACGCTGACATTGAAGTGTAGCTGAATTAATGATCGTATCGCGACGCTTTACTGCCGCGCGCTCGTATACGACTTTTATGGCACTCTGGTTATACACGCCGCCGCCGCCGCCTCCGCCGCGGTGCGAGAGCAAACGGCGGCGGTGGCGTGAGCGTTTTAGTTTTTCGAACTACCAATATTGAAATGACGCTGTAAATGTCGGCGCCATATCGAGCACTACTCGTGATGGCTTTTCAGAAACTATCTGTTTTACCATTGCAAATATTTTATTTGTATAATGCTCCTTTAATGCTTCTGTTATTTACGACATGCGGTATGTTTCGGAAGTTGTTGTCAGAAAGATAAGACTCGTATCTTCTGTGTGACATAATGTTATTTAGAATAAAATATAATAGAATACACTTTATTTGCGTCAAACATGGTATAAAGGTTTTGATCAATTAAAGTTGTTCTCATGTTTCGCCATTTTCAAAACAGCATGCAAATCACACTATTTTAAAATTACATTTACACTATTAAACTGAGTCACAAAACTACCAATTACACATTCACATACTTGCATTATTTTATCTTATTCGTTAAAATATTAAATATTAAATAATAATAATCCAAAAACAATAGGTATTTATTTTATAATACTATGTCTAATTAGCTCCGCTTATTAAAAAAACTCCTTAACACTATAAAAACTTAGACTCTTAAGCGATTCCAACTATTTCTTTCTGAATAACCTATGGGTTATTTAAAGTTTTAATTTCATTAGTAATCTTATTAAAAACATTGACGCACATAGCTAAACAGCTTTTTCTATATTTATCCGATTTAGGAATAACATTTAGTGTTAACTTATGTGGGTCTCTACGCAGTCTTGCGTTTAGAAAATCACTAGATTTTTTGAAAAGTTGTTGGTTCTTTTTTACAAAATTATAAATTTCTAATATATACAATGAAGGCAACAGTAATAAACCAAGACTTTTAAACCACGGTTTACAAGATTCTTCTGGCGGAATTCCGCAAATCGCTCTGATGCATTTTTTGTGCTATAAAAACTCAATTGGAGTCTGTGCTGTTGCCCCACATCAAAAGACCATAACGCGCTATCGATTCTACGTACCGCCTGATAAGCTACAATAGCCGTTTTCTTATTTGTGACTTTCTTCACTTGATTATGTGCATATGCAAATTTATTAATTCCGTTATGCAACTTTCTGTATTTCAACATTGCATTCCCTTTTAAACGCTTAGTAAACTTTTATAACGTAAAAGATCATTACAGGTCTATAAATGTCCCAGTACATGACTTAATACCTATTCCACATAGATCATCAACATTAGTGTAGTTCATATTATCAATTCAGGATGCTGTATGGGCATATTCAGTTTCTATTCTTTTCTATTTGTTTTAACATGGACAAAAAAATGTAATAAAATTACAATTGTCCTTTTCCGACCTCCTTGGTCGAGTGGTTTGTACACCGGTTTTCATGGTGTCGCTATCTCTGCGGTCCCGGGTTCGAAACCCGGTCGGGTCAATTTAGAAATTATTGTTTTCTAAATTGTCTCGGGTCTGGGTGTTTTCTATGTATAATAAGTATGTATTTAAGTATTTTAAGTATGTTTATCCGTTGTCTAGTAACCATTTAACGAGTTTCTTCGAAGCTTCTCTTGGGCTAGATAATTGGTGTGATTGTAGGAAAAGATTTCTTGAATTTTTTTAAAAGAAAAAGATTATTATGAATAATAATCTTCTTATTAATCTATATTGGAATACTTAATTTTACTAAAACATGTAACTCAGTGTCATTTGTTAAAAAGCCATCTTGACATGTATTAAAAACAGACAAATTGACTTTTTAACAAATGTTCTGTAATATGAAACAATATTGAAACAAGTGAAATTAATTTCAAATTGTTTCTTGTTTAATAAAGCTCACTAATTTGTAACTTTATTAATATATCCGTTGAAATCATCTTTCAATTGTAGTACACGTGTGCGAGCACGCTGAACACCTGTACTTTGTTTGCGGCGTAAGAGCTTCACAACGATGTTTCCGGCAAATAAACTGATTGATATGTTTTTACGGCGACTTTGTACGTCAACTTTAATTATTGTAATCACAAAACTAAATAGTTAGCCGTTACCATAATACTGCTGTGTGTGGTGGATCATTCAAAGAATACCACAACCCATTTCTTTCCTTGGGTGTCGTATACAAGGCGACTAACGGACTAAAGACTGCACAAACCACCTCCTTGGTCGAGTGGTTTGTACACCGGTTTTCATGGTGTCGCCGTCTCAGAGGTCACGGGTTCGATCTCCGGTCGGGTCAATTTAGTAATTATTGTTTTTCTAAATTGTCTCGGGTCTGGGTGTTTTCTTTATTAAGTATGTTTATCCGTTGTCTAGTAACCATTTAACGAGTTTCTTCAAAGCTTCTCTTGGGCTAGATAATTGGTGTGAGTGTAGGAAAGTTTTTTTAAACATCTAACAGCATAGAGCGGCGATGGGCTCGCCACCTGTCACGCTGAGCACATGTGCAGTTGTTGGTTGGTGAACGTGGACTATGGCAGAGAACTGATTTTGTGTTTTTTTTTTATAACGACTCGTCATAGTGACTGCATCCTGCCTGATGGTAAGCAGCCGATGCAGTCCAAAATAATGAGAGCGCTCCCCACCGTGGAATAAGCACGGTAACTAGCGCACCCATTCATGACGGCCTGCATAGATGCCGTTTCACGCAGTTTAGGGGGTAAATAGTCGTGACAGTATGTATGTTTATATGAAAGGTCGTTACATTAACAAATATAATGTTCGTTGTTTAATGCTTTCCGAGATAGTATTTTCAGAATTAGGTCGTCTTTCGTTTTGATATATATTTCGGGCTACATGCGGTCGCGACAGTATAAATGCAAATACTAAGCGTCTAGAGGTCGGCCTTTTTGAAAGAGGATTCCCTATCACCAGCTTTATAGAGGACCTAAAATATTCATGAAAGAAAATGTAGTTCAAAAATGGCACTGAATATAAAAATACTTGCATGTTCACTGAAAGCAAGCGAGCTTCTTGTATACTTTCTAATATAAATATACTGCGTATAAGTAACGCTATAGGTATAACGTATTTTTTTTTACATATTTAAATGTTTAACAAAACTGTCCACCACTTTCAGTCTTAACATGATAAGATAATTTTAGTGCAATATGTTATTGTACACCACTAAATCAAAATCATTTTATGACTGAGAATAATATTAAAGTAGTCGAATAAATCGCGGTCTTATGGCTAAGAGTAGTCGCTTCTGGCACCTTTTGCGTAATTTGTGATAATAGTGCTTAGTAATTTTAAAAGATCTACTGATAAGAAAATATTTTAAATACAAAATAAGTATGTACTCGAGACAAGTACCTACAATCTGCAGCACAAATACAAAAACACGTTTAATTTAAATTACGCAAAACTTAATACAATGGGAAACGAAACCCTCTTTTCATAAACCTTTTCTGAAACTGAGACTACCAACTTCGGCTGACGACTTATCTGACACGTTAACTTAAGCTTAAGTGAAAACTGAAAGCTTCAGTCATGAGCAGTGACAAGCTGCGCGGCTTAAAGCACTTAAGAATTCCTTAACGAGCGCGGGACGGCAAGAAAGGTTGGATGTACAAATTACCAGCTACTATCTAATATTGTGGATTTTCAAAGTTGGTTTATCTTAGGTGATAGAGACAATAATATTTCATAAAAATGGGATTTTTGTTTTTTTACTAGGTAAGCTTTACAAGTACTCGTACCTCATAAACAACGGAAAACTTACAAAGACAATAACTTTAATTTAAAAAATAAATCACTTAACAAAATAATGTAAAAAATGTCGGCATTACTCATATTAACTTTACTTCACAACTCAGATTCAATTTACGCACGGATCGTTGTAGGCCTTTATAATAACCAGCATTAAATTAAATTGTACATTCTCGCAGACTGGCAGAATGAAATACCGACTTGTATTAAGACTTCCTCGCAATATTGTATTTACTCGAAACCCGATGCTAACATAACTTTAATTTACATCACTGCTAAATTGAGTAACAGTTCTCGCGTTGTTTCGCCGCAGCCGGCGAGCGATGTATAATCATTTAGTTCACTTCTGTCGGCTCACGAGTCGCGGGCGGAGGGCACGTATGACCCACAGGAAGCTGAGCCCTGTGAATTACAATTTGCGTGTCTCAGAAGCTTGTCTCGCCTGTTTATTGGCATTTCAAAGACGTGCCTGTTCCTCTCGAGTGACACGAGTGGCTTTGCGCCTTGTTTGTTGAAGCTAAATCACTTGCGTGTTTATACAACGGGATACATGTCTAGCTTTACTAAACAGCGGGTGTGTACCAAATAAGATTAGCGGCTTCATTTATTATTGATGCGTGGCGTGATAGTGTCTGCTCCGTTAATTTATATGCGGCCTTATCATTTACTCCGATGTATTGCTTTTCAACCGGAAAGATAATATGAGGGAACTCCGCTTCATTTGGAAGAAAGTTGAATATACTTGAAGTGACTTCTTTCATTATTCAGTGTTAGGACCAACCAGTAAATTGTTTTGTCTTTAGCTTTGTATGTACTTTAATAATTGTACTTTAATTTACTGCATTTAAGCCTCGACGTGTAGACATAATTTTCAATAGGTTCAAAAATAATTTTAATAATTTAAATATGTTCGCTTCTCTAATGCATAGTATAGTTCCACTGCGTTTAACATGCTAAGTGTTTATTCGCCTACCGTTTGCACCGGCTCCAAATTGGGAGTGGAGAGCCTTGTTTAGGGCCAAAAAGGGTTAAACGGCTGGAGTGGATTACCCGTTATTAATGAAGTTGGACAAGCACCGGGGGCTGCAAACATTGGACCAAACAATTTTAACTTCGCCAAGTATCCCGTAATATACTCGTTGAACTTAACATAGCGGAGAGTGGATTACAGGCAGCTCCAACAAATTGTAGTCATATATCAGACTCTTATATATATTAAAAAAACTTATCTTACAATTAATATGTGGGCCAATACCCATTCATTATAGCGATTACTTAATTTCAATAATAGAGGTTTTTGTGGGACATTATTTAGGCTATACTTTACATTTTAAACTGTTTTCAACCTGGAGAAACTTAAGTAAAATTTTAAACACTGAAAAAAGACGACAACCTCGGGCGGGAATCGAACCACGCACCTTCCGCATTCCGGGCGGACTTTTAAGATTTGATGAAGCAATGTTGACTAAAAACATAAGCATCAAGCACTGACAAATTTCGACGGTTGAAAGCCAGACCTCGGTAGCCAAGTGGTTAAGGCAGCCGCCCGGAATGCGGAAGGTGCGTGGTTCGATTCCCGCCTGAGGTTGTCGTCTTTTTTCAGTGTTTAAAAATTTTACTTAAGTATATTTAATCGTTAATAAAACGCTAAAATATAAAACATTAATCTGGAGAAACTTTTTAAGCGATGAGCACCGCCATCACCCATCGCAATCCATCCGCCCCCCGGCGATATTAAGCCGACACTAAGGTAAGTTATGATGATGTCCACACTCTAACTCAGCATTAACATGGTATTAGCACGAGCCATAGTGTATCGGCAGCGTCGCTTTACGCTAAATAACCCATAAAGCAGCTAGCACCTGGCGCGCGCGTAAACTTTACGCGCTCCTAATACGGGGAAACGTTCTTTTTATCGCTCGCCGAGTCGCCGTTAAGGCGGCCTTAAGCTCTGCTAAGCTGCAGTTGCAATTCTGTTTTATTAACAGGTGAAACTTACGGAGAGTGTCTCAACTGAATCAGTTTTCGCGTTTAATTAAAATTTGTTCATCAGAAACTACTGAGGAATAACGTCGGACTTGAATTAATGTATGCAGATTCATAGACCGGATAAGTATCTCAGTTCAGTATGGTGCGTTGGATAACACGTAATTTGTAAGTTTAATGCATGGACAAAGTTATGCCCGACGTAGGTTTCCCATCCAATTTGACCTCTCAAATGAATATAGTTTACAAATATTAAACATGAGATTCAGTCGGTGCTAATTAAAAAGCATAGTTTTATTGTTTCTACGCCAGTAACAATACACCACCAATAAACATTATTGAGCACCTGATCCAGGTTGCAACCAGACGGTTGAATCAATACTTTGGCTAGCCAACGAGTCCGTTAAATAAATGCAAAAGAAATACTGGTAAAGTAAGTACCACTGCCCGTATCAACATCATATATTTTAGTTATTTTTTAAACATTACCAAAACATGGTTTATAAAACTCATTCAACTAGTCACGATTTTACCGTTTCCCATCGACATTCCCATCCTTACAAACAGGCAGTACATTGAACGGCGGACAGTTTCCAATGACCGGCCTAGGCACGTTATTGAATGCCGGATCTGACGGACTGCTAACACACAAAAAACCGGATTTAACCAGTGAGCTGCGACATCCGCATGACCCGACGAACAAGCTTCCATTTATCGCTGCAGGCCGGTACTAAAGATGCCACCTTCTAAACCCTCTTAAGCTTTTGTGTGTCATTTCACTTCATCTCTCACACCAATGGATTGCTCGCGGTTATTAAAGACATTTTCTGAAAGAGGACCATTTATAACACGATCTACTTTGATCGCTTTTAGAGGTTATTACGTTGATCGCAAATAATATTTTAATGTCAAATAAATTAACAAAATAACAAGAGTTATGACAATTTACTACAACCAATAGATAATCCTTTGATCGGACATAGACAATACATGCCGCGACATGAGACACCATTGTTCAGAATCACAATATCAGTATCTCGAGAGACATTGGCATAATTGTGGTATTCAGCGCTAATAAAGGCCACATTTAATATTCCAGGAGACGTCACGGCATTGTGGCATCAAAGCGTCGTTTCAAAGCGGATTCCGCGCGCGATTGTTGGCCAACTGCTGGCGACAATTAATGTGGAGAGTTGACAGAGCGGCGGCGGCGGCCATGCTGGAATTTTAATAAAGCCTGTACACGGAGCCAGGCATTGCGTACGCACTGGAATCCGTCATAAGACACGTTTAATTTAATTCAAACTTAATAATTAGCTGAACAGATGAAAATGGAATTACATAGATAGAGAATAGTCGATTTTAGAGAGAATTGCTTGTTACTGTCTGTTTGCTAATATATAAACATAATTTTTCATGAAGTTTAAAGAGTATCTGTAATGTGTTTTGGTAATTTTATATTCATCTAGGTAGGTATGTACAACTTGCCGTAGCTTCCTAAAATAGGCACATCATTTGTTTCGTACATCTAGGCAACATTCACGAGACAACCAATTGCGTTTGGAACTGACGTAACAGTAAAATTAAGGCTCTGTTCAGCATGCATCTATTTTAAATGCGCGTAAATGTCAAACTGCGAAACGTTTAAGAGACACGCGATAATTTATTTTTTGAGCAGCTTCAAAGCATAAATGACTAACTCCACCTAATGCAGACTTAAGACGCGATAACCGACTGCTAGTAAAGCATTGAACAGCACTAGCCCTCTTTAAGATCGGCAACGTCGAGTGAAATACATCTGGTGTTGCACACGTTCTTGTTGTTTCTCAAGGAAAACCGGGTCTTATTTTAATTCCTTACTCTAGTGACTCCGTCTTGGCACCAGCGATTTTCTTGACAAAACTCTGATCTCTTTTTTTATACTACAACGGATAAACGCTTGGCCTTCTTCTCACCTGATGGTAAGTGACGATAAGGCGGAAGGTAGAAGCGTGTTTCACCCGGAATCCTCAACTATACTGAGGAACTGGCTATCTTATCCCTAAACTGTCGGAACAGAACAAGCTATAAACACCGTGGTTATGGCGATAGACTTAGATAACATGGTGGTAGCTAGCCTGGGGGGCTTAATAGCCCTACCACCAACCAAACCAGGACAAAGATGACCCTCCGCTGTGAAACGAACCCAGGACCTCTGGGTCTGAGACCGATGGCTTAGCCACTGCTTTTACAGACTATGACCCTGTATCTAAGTCAGTTATTAGTAGTCTTACGTCTGACCATTGCGGTTTGAAGGTAACCTATGATTTTGATGTTAAGGAAGAGCCTAAAACTGTAACATGTAAACCAGTTACAAAAAAGCGAATGGAGTGTTTTAAAACCAATGTAGCTTTTAAAATTGATACTTTGCCCTTTGTACAACATGATCCGGATGTACTATTTAGTAATCTCTTTGATTTAATAAAGACAGAGTACAATCAAGTGTTTGCCTCTAAAACAATAAAGATTTCACAAAAACTTAAGTTCTGTGACTGGGCCACGACTTATATTTATAAGAACCATTTATAGACTGGAATCACGAACTTCTTTGAGAAATATTTTTAAGGAAGTTGGTGTACCTAATATTGCATCGCAATATATTTATAATTATATAGTTTTTGAGCGTTGCAATATTAACTCTTTTTTTAAACACGGTGACGTCCTCAAATTCAATATTAGAAGTGAGTCAAAACTAGTAATGCCACTGTTAAGGTTACAAAAGACTGTTTCTTGGGGCAAGGAATACACTATTTTAATAAAATACCAAGTACTGTTTACCTTTAGATAAGTTAAAAATCATGTAAATTCTTGTTTACTTAAGAAAGGTTATTACAGTAAACGAATTTTAAGAAGTCAAAACGGCCTGGTTATATTAAAATATTCATATTATATTTTCTTAGTTCATTTTCTTTATAAGTAATTAATTTTACGCTGGTTTGATAGCCTTTACCAGCAGTGTCTTACAGACAAAGGTGCCTACTCATAATTTATGTTACGTATAACGTTGTCTAAATGAATTCTTGCTTGCGTTGGAGTTGCTCGAGTGTGTCATGCTCTCTCAAAGTGTCTCTGCGGTGGTGGCATGTGCGTCGGGACGTTACGTTCCCTAAAACATGGTCAAGCGAGCGATGGCTGATTCACATGTCATACACGTGAATAGGTGCCGCCTGTGGAGGTTGGTCTGCTCTTGCAATCTTATTTTTAATTATAATCTTTCTTTTTCTTGTTTCAAAGATACTGTAAGACGTTGTTAATTTTATTTTAAATTGAGCAATACCTGTTTTTATTACATATTTTTATGTATGTTTTGTGTTTACGAACCAGTGGCATAGCGACATTCTTAGGTGCTCAATTATTGTAGCCTAAATTAAATAAATGATTTTGAATTTTTGAACTAATTATCTGATTCTTGAGTGAGCTCGACTCTCACTGTTATCGTTTGACTCCGTCGCGGAGCCAACAATCGTCTTGAAAGAACCCGTATCTCATAGTAAACCCTTGTTGCAGTGACATCGTCCTTAACTGATCTTTTTAACAAAGCCCGCATCTCATTGCAAACCCTTGTTCCAGTGACGCCGTCGTGGAGCCAGCTGATCTTCCTGATGGAGCCGCCGCCGCGGCTGGCCTTCTCCAACAGCACCGGCGCGCGGGTGTCCTGCGCGGCGCACGGCACGCCCGCGCCCGCCGTCGCCTGGATGACGGAGGATGGCGCGCCGGTCACCGATGTGCCGGGCTTGAGGTAAGCTTACACGGAATTATTTTATTTATTTACTACGGGAAAACACTTGGGTCTTAGGCCTTCATCTCACCTGATGTTAGGTGATGATAAAGCCGACGGTGGAGCGCAGTTCACCCGGGTTCCTCAACTACTGCTACCACGCCGGATCTGGCAACGCGTCATCTCTGAGGTCCCGGGTTCAATTCCCGGTCATGTTAATTTAGAGACAACTGTTTTCTAAATTGATTTCGGGCCTGGAAGTTTTTCTATGTTTATGTATATTTATTCGCTATCTAGCTTAACCATATTAACGAGTTTCAAAGGAAGCTTCCTGGGCTAGAGATAATTGGTGTGAACGTAAACAATTTTTTTTATTTTTATTTAAAACATAAAAGTAACAATAGAGAATAAAAGGCGAAAGCGTTTTGGGATGGAGTTAGTTCATATGCAGAGGTAGTAGAATGCAAGCACGAATAACCATCGGCATCCTGACATGACACTATGCCACTAAATGCAATCATAAGTCATATATTCATAACCAGAAGACTAGGCTCTTCACCGTCAAAGAAATTAAATTTCTAAATGATGACAGTAATTTTATCAAGTAAAAGGAAAAGTAGAACGTAGAGCGAAATAACGAGGTTGCACAATAAATCCCAAAGGTTCGAAGTGTAACTATGAAAGGGATAACGTCCCTAGACTAACCGTAACCAATACTATCAAGCCGTATGCCTGATTGCCATCTTAGTGGTATAAAAAAGCTCTTGTTGTTTGTATATCAAATGTCTGCTGTATTTTAAACCCGCTCGACCGACGATAGATAAAATTCGCAGCGTAATCAAATGTCATAACGGCCTAATCAATGTTTATTTTCACTCTTTAAAAGTTATGGTGTCACGCTTTTGTGAGCTCGCCGCATAAAAGTGTTATCCCCAGTAACGTCGCGTTTGCACTCGCTACGACACTATCGACACGGGCGCTCAAATAAAAGAGCATCGCCCGTTAGCCAATCGACGACGTAAGCCGTTCAGTGCGACCTCTCGAGAATAGCCGCGTCCGTTCCTCTCGCTTTGTACATTTAATTCTATGAAATAAAATGGGATGAAAATGAAAGTCACATTAAAAGATTGTGTCTAAAATGTTATTTTGGAGTATGATATACCTACTAATATAAGAATTGATAACGAGCGGTACTTCTTCGTAACTAACTCAACTTTTAATTCTAACGATGAAATGGAATGCAGTAAAAGCTATATTAAAGCAATGACAAAACGAAAAATTTTCATCACTTAAACATAGAAAACATTTGATTGCACGCGCAATTGTTTAATTTTACTTGGAATATCTTATATTACGTATATAAAAGGTGTGTGTGTATACATAAATGTATAAGCAACAGCGTTGTTCATAGTAACAAGATGGTAGAGAAGGAGATAAGTTTTACATTTACTAAGAGATTAAGATAAGCTGGACGCAATCGCTTGTAACGACAAGCGGTACTTTTTTGTAACAGCAATATCTATCTGAGACTTTCCTACAGCTCATTAATAATAAACACAGTGTTCATTTTTGAAATAGCTTTATAGAATAGTTGCCTAAACTATGCGGCTGTGATCCCTTATAGCGAAACCCTCAAGAAAAGCCACGTCAGCCGCTGCGAATATATCTCAGAATTCCATTCAATATACCGTTATCCGTTACCCTAAGTTTTCCGGCCACCTTCGACCGCAGCGAAATTGGAGTTATTTTTTACGGCACGTTCATATCGGACCATTTAAATATATTGCTACTGACAGATACCGTAAAGTACTAAATTACTATTAAAGTAAAACTAGATTTTCAAATCATTTACTGTCACCCATTGACCTATGACTGTCACCACTTTTAAGTAACCTTTTCAATAAATTTTGATGTCCCAAAAGACGTTTGTTGATGATGACTGACACAGACTATAGTTCGTTAAATTAGTTGTTAAGTCTTAACTACAAGTTAGTTCACTTTTTTAATTTTTTATTAGCATTGACGTCAATAAGTGCCTGTAAAGGTTAACATTGAATAAATATTTTAACTTTGACTTTAACTTTGATGCACATATTTTTATATAAATATATAATTAAAGAATGGTTGGCAACCCATGGGTTGCAAGCGCAGAGTCAATAGCCTGCAGTAACTATTTACCACCAAGCGCAACATAGGGCTAGTTTACCCACTCAGTCGAATAAGAACATAATAAAGGTAGTTCTTTTTAATGTTATTCAATAATTTGAAATAAAGTGTTGTTCTTCTCATTACTGTTTACGGCGTGTTGGCACATTTCTTTGCAGCGTCCCGCCCGGCTTGTCCGAACGGTTAATCCCGCCCGGGATTAATGCCCGTCACGCGCGAACAAGTTTGTTTCATTCGGTCTCATTCGAATGAATAAACGGTATCCTTTATCGCCCATGGAACCCAATTAATTTTTGTCTCGACTTTTTCACGTTAGTAAAAATGTGCTTGCTAACGCAGATTAGGACTTATTGTGAGGGAGCTTAGGTACGTTTTGAAAAACATATAAAACTATGAAAGTGTACAGAATAAGTGCCTGTGGATTGATTAGCAATTCGATTGTAGTATCCACTACTAAAGAAAGTTTTCTAAAAAAATATAATTCTTATACTACAAAGTCAAGGAACGTATGGATATACAATCACTCCACCGCATTTAAATTATTCATTAATGCTGTTAAGAACAATAATTCATATTACCTGTGTAGGTATAATGTTTATTATACTCGAAGTCAGAATCTAATATCAAAAGTACAGCACAAATAAGTAGCGTCAGGAGTTGTTCACATAATATGTCGGATTGATTTATATTGTAGAGTTCTAGTCTAGAGAGAGATATTATGTAAAATAAACGTGAGCTTGTCCGTATAGAGAGTTTCATTTTAGGTACTTTAGAAAACAATGTTTGCATGCATTTAGGTTTTCGAGGATGACGCATCTTTAACGTCACTCCAACTTTTTCTTGGGAAGGGAAAGGGAAATCCCTATGTATTTTTATTTATACTTAGCCCAGTTTCTTTCGATACTTATTTTCTCACGTGTTTTTTATCAAATGCCATAAAAGCATATGACTCCAGGAGTCATATCTGTGGTACACACACACTTATTAATTTCACATAATCCAAAAAAATATAATCCACAATTACTCAGTTACAAGCCAGCCTTACATGGGTACTAGTCAATTAAATGAATCAAAACTCATACACTCCCGGGACTAAATCCTTCGCTTTGTTAAACAAATATCATTGGCACAATTCTGATCGCAAACTTTTGGGTATTTGTAAGTAAACAGGTTCTATTATTTGGAGGCGGTTAATCTCAGGCCGTGGGCAGCGGGGCCTACGCGTTGGCGCGAGTGCGTGCCGGGTCCATGAAGGGCTGATTAAAACTTTTGTTTTGTACACTTTTAGCTCATACTTTGTTTGTTTTAATAGCATAGATGAAAAGAGAAACCTTCTCTCGCCATACTGTCATTTTCGTCACTGTTTCTATTTCTGAAGTTAACCTTATCACTACTAACCATCAGGAGTGGGACAGCTATTTACAATGACCCCAATCTGTTCTTGGGCATTGTAAATAAATGCTTGGAGAGTGGATCTTTTCCGAGAGACTGGAAGCGCGCAACGGTGGTGGTACTCAAGAAGCCGGGTAAGACAGATTACTCGGCTTCCAAATCTTACTGCCCCATTGGCTTGCTCCCGGTCCTCGGAAAAATCTACGAAAAGATGTTGGTAGGAAGGTTAAAGTACCATCTGCTGCCCAAATTGAGTAGGCATCAATACGGTTTTGTGCCTCAAAGAAGTACAGAAGACTCTCTGTACACTCTGATAAATTACGTTAGGGATCAAATAAAAAACAAGAAGATAGTCACGCTGGTCTCCCTCGATATTGAAGGAGCTTTTGACAGCGCATGGTGGCCTGCCATAAAAGTTAGGCTAAAAGAAGTAGGGTGCCCCCTCAATATAAGGAAGGTGCTGGCGGATTATATGGCCGATAGGCGCGTGGCCATACGCTATGCTGGGGAGGAGGTCCACAGGGAGACCACGAAGGGGTGCGTCCAGGGATCTATCGCTGGACCCATCCTGTGGAATCTTCTGTTGGACCCTCTTCTCCAAGACTTAGAAAAGCGTGGTGTTAGAGTACAGGCGTTCGCGGATGACGTCGTGCTGACCTTCGTGGGTAACACGGCCCTGGAAATCAGCACGCGGGCAAATCCCATCCTCGCTCGTGTTGAGGAATGGGGTGTTCATAATAAATTAACCTTCGCAGCACATAAGACAGTATGTCTTACACTCACAAAAAAGCTAAAATATGACACCCCGCGCCTCAACATGGGCGGCCGGGACCTAGATCACAAACCTGAGATGAAACTTCTAGGCCTTACCATCGACAGCCAGCTCACTTTTAACACGCACATAGCGAACACCTGCAGGAAAGCAGCCGGGTTCTACCGGCAACTTTCCAAGGCGGCCAGAGTTAAAAACAATTTACACAGCGGCAGTGGAACCTGTTGTAACATATGCAGCTGCTGCCTGGGCTCCGGCCGCGGAGAAAATCTCTGCACGGAAACAGCTGGATATGTTACAGCGGGGCTTTGCACAGAAAATGTGCAAAGCATATCGCACAGTTTCACTCAACTCTGCCCTGGTTCTGTCCGGCACGCTCCCTCTGGACCTTCGAATTAAAGAGGCAGCCGCCCTTTACGAAGCCAGGAGGGGGGTCCCCCGGCCAGATCTACGGGGCAGAGACATAGAGACTCCACATTCATTCTTACACTCATCACACCCAGCAGAACACATCAACATAGACATCAAATACATCACCGAAGACACACAAATACACGCACACACACACAACATCTACATTTACACAGACGGCAGTAAGATTGACGGTAAGGTGGGGGCGGCATTATCCTTATGGGATGGGATCGCCGAAACCAAAGCCGTCAAACTTACATTGCCGTCATACGCCACAGTCTATCAAGCAGAGATACTAGCACTCAACAAGGCCTCGGAAATAGTGTCGAGTAGAAAGGAAATATCTTTTGGAGTGTATAGCGACTCCATGGCAGCCTTGCAAACGGTCGTGAATGTCTCCTCCCTCCATCCTCTCGCAGTCAGCACAAGGGATAACCTTAAGACGGCCTTTATGCAGGGCAAGTCTGTCGACTTGTACTGGATAAAGGCTCACGCGGGACTGGAGGGAAACGAGAGGGCCGACCAGCTTGCCAAGGAAGCTGCTCTACACTCCAAAAGAAAGCCGGACTACGACAGGTGTCCTGTCTCATTCGTCAAGCGACTAATCCGCGAGGAAACGCTTGACGAATGGAACAGGCGTTACCAGTCAGGCACTACCGCCGAGGTTACCAAACTATTCTTTCCACACATCACTGCCGCTTACAAATTCATGCGCAAATTCACCCCCACACAACACACCACACAGGTGTTCACGGGTCATGGCGGGTTTTCGGCGTACTTAAATCGCTTTAAGTGCAAAGATAGCCCGTCATGTGCCTGTGACCCAAACATACACGAAACTTTAATACACATCCTCTCCGAGTGCCCTATACACACTCTGGAGAGGTACAATATCCAGGCATATATGGGCACCCTCGTTCGTCCTAAGAACTTCTCGGACATATTGGCTGGTGAGCACGTAGATAAATTTATTGCGTACTGCGTCAAAATTGTTGACGCAGTGAGACTAAGAAATAAGATGTAAGTAAAAAATGTATCAATATAAGTTGAAATAAATGGGCAAACTATGTTATATCTGTGTATATAACAATAGTTCCCCTAGATTATAAGTATATAATTGTAATTAATTAAGATAAGTTATAAAGAAATAGAAAATAACAGTAAGATTAAATGTAAGGACCAGTAAAGGCCACCATAATTAGCATAAGATAGTAAGTAAGAAAATGTTAAATAGATATAAGAAAAGTAGAAGATAGAAAATAAGCAAAGTTGTAAGTTAATTAAGAAATAATATGTCAAATTGCCGAGCAAACAGCTCCGCTGAAAAAATTATTTACCCCTATTAATTTTAAGAGAAAACCAAACAAGAAAGATGGTAATGAGGCTACAAAGCCCTAGAGTAGAAAGATTAGGTTTAATTACGGGAGTCCCACCCGAACAAGAATGAAAGAGATGTATGGTTGTGAAGTATGCGGTATGAAAGTGCGAGAGGAATTAATGCGAGAACTGGTATGTATGTGATTTAGGTTAATAATAGGCTCTGATTATGTTGGAGCAGAGAGCAAAAAAAAAAAAAAAAAACCATCAGGAGTGATAATGGCTAAGTGCCTCCCTGTTGCGAAAGACAAAAGAACATTATAACATGTTATAGCTAAGCAGTTAGGTACCTAATTCACGAAAGTATTCAACAGATACTGTATCAAACATCATCATCATTGAGTCTCATCTACATACTGAAGTTTGGAGGCCAACATTTTTTGTTTCTCCAGTCCATACTGTCCCATTGCTGGGCAAAGGCTCCCCCGAGTCCTTTCATCCATATCTATCCTGAGAAATTTAACTATAGTCTTTTAAAATGTTTCTTTTTAATTTACACAACATATTTTTATACTGACGTTTCCAATACTTCACATGCTTCGTGGCAGGAAAACCGTTTCATGTCAATGTGTCTGTGTTCGCATAGGTACCTTTAGAAAACAAGACAGCTTTTATTTCGAATTCTATAAAGCTTTTGCAACTCACAGCTTTGTCCACACCGAAGAATTGTTAAGTTTTCACTTAATAATTAAAGTGAGAGGCAGCGCAACGGGTAATATTGAGAGATTTGAAAAAGTTATCGCCGGGACGGGCCGGGCTAATTCACCGGGACTGATGACGCGGAAGGGTCAGCGAGATTAACGACCTATAAATCCCGGGTTTAAACTCCAGCCGGGTATTATGTTTGGCAGCTCGGCCGGGTATGAATAAGGAACTAGTTCGCTTATGCATGCTCGCTGAAATTTGATATTCTATTAATTTATTATTTAAGGTGTGTTGTATTGAAACTTTAAGAAAATGTATGTTATTTTTATGTTTAATTAAATGAAAATTGTTTAAGGTAATTAGTAATTTGTAGTAACTGAGTTCTTCTTATTGGGCAGTCTTCTGTTACCGCGTCATAAAGAAACCGAACCTGCCCGTGACGTGGTGGTGTGGGAAGGCCTGTGCCCAGCGGTGGGCGGGCGCATGTACAGGCTGATCATTTGATTTTGACAAATAATTTAGATAGTATTTCAAAAAACTAATTAACGTCGAAAACTAATAAAATAATATTTAACCAATATTTTGTTAAACCTTACCAAAATTGCAAGTTGTTATGGAGAAACTACAAATCTAACAATCCTACGCAGCGTTTCTCTTCACCATAAAAATAAATTATCGATAAATTATGTTTACTAATTCGGCGCGGAGAGGAAAACAAAAAGTTGCTAGCATAAGCGATTATTTACCAGAGATTCTTTATGACGAGTATATCAGTTAGTTCTAAACATAACAGCAAATATAATGTATTACTTTTATTATGAAATGACGTTAACATAATTTGCTTCTACGAGTACTACACAAAAAGCTCATTATTTCTAATTAAATAAACAAATACACAACACCACAGGAACGTGAAAGTATTATATTTATGACAAAAGTTTTATTAGCAATGGCGAAAGGCATCGGTTAATGCGTTGGGGGCGTGTACATTTAAATCCCGAATATATTGAGCAATTTAATGTTCGGTACTGCAAGCTGTTATGGAGTAACTTGAGCACGAGTTCTTAGAACATTTCCCTTATAATATTCATATATTTTATGGGTAATGTGAAAATGTTAAAAATATACTTAGAATAGTTTGCTGTAAATGGAAAGGGGATGAAACAAAACTTCAATATAGTGTAAACCATTTTTTAAATTGCGTAAATTAAATCAATTACATACCAAATATTTGTAATTTCGAAGTTGTCATAGTAAGGCATGCTCATATTAACCTATTTGAACTTCGATCATTATTTCATACAATAGTTACACAACCCCATATTAAATCGTAGCAGAATAGTAGCACCTGCGACATATACATTCGACGTGCATGTGTTTTGGGTGAATAGCATGGTTTTGAAATGGTTTACTTATTTTACAAAATGAGCATTTCAAATAAGCCATAATAATATGCGACAAGGTATAATATAATATAATAATAGTATAATATCTTTATTTACTCTTCACAAATTTACTTAAGGCCAAAATTTAACAGGAGAAGTATTGAACACTAAATTTGTAAGAGTCTAGTGCCTGATAATGGTTTAAGAAAAACCTGTCCCACAGGTCACCAGCCCCCCCGCAGTTAGCATTCAAAACGAGCACGCAAAAAAATAAAATATTATAAATAAAAAATATATATAATTGCCAAAACTGATCCAGATGTGAATAGGTATTATATACATTGCAACATAAAAGAAAAAACTTACGGAACTCTTAAGCTAAAAGAAAAAAAAATAAAAAAACAAAATATTTAAAGAGTAACAAGCTTGTTACAAGTCACAGAATGAGCACTTTGAGGTGTATTTCTTGAGATTGTGTGTGGTGTGGTGTGTATGTGATAGTGGCTGTGAGTGGATGGATGCATAAACTACAGAAATTACTTGAGAGGACAGAGAAAACCTTCTGTAGAATCATAGTCTAGTGACTTAAGGTATTTGGTAACAATTTTTTCGCAGGTTGAATTAGGAATAGGATAAATGTTT
Organism: Scoparia ambigualis; assembly: GCA_963921215.1. Taxonomy (NCBI): domain Eukaryota; kingdom Metazoa; phylum Arthropoda; class Insecta; order Lepidoptera; family Crambidae; genus Scoparia; species Scoparia ambigualis. The sequence continues at coordinate 41,104,331 of OY992504.1, read as the reverse complement.
ATACTGCCGTTAATTTTATTGTAAAGATAGGGACCAAGAAAGCAAAAGAAGGAGTGGGAAAAGGATGTGTTGTATTTAGATGTTTTGCAGACAGTAGTGGCCCTACGCTTGCCCTTCAACTTCTCAGGCTCGTACTGTGTCTGTGAATGTTTTCTTATTACATTATGTATAAATGTTTTCCTTACTGTTAACACGTCCCAGTCTTTGTATAGTTCAACTGTTGGATGGCGAAAACGAAGTCCTGCTGCGACCTTAAGGAGCGCACGTTTTGCCCTCTCTACAGTGAGCATGTGTGTTTTAGCGGCACCACCCCAAACAGAGACACAATACTCCAGGAGAGAGTGGCATAAGGCAAAATATACTGTATTATGACCATGTTACCTCAGTTACATGTTTGAGGGTCTTGAAGATGTAAATAAGCTTTCGAAGTCTCGATACAAGTGCTTCGATGTCTGGTTTGAAGGTCAGATATTGGTCTAATAAGACTCCAAGGTATTTTATGCTTTCTGTTCTAACTAGGGTAGGACAGGTACACAAAACCGCAGACTGTCTAGGACTGCACCCGTGGGAATATATGTTATAATGGGTGGGAGTTGACCAGATCTCATTGCGAATGCAATGTATTTCGTCTTACTGACATTCAGTGTTAAGACATTGCATTTCAGCCAGAGGTTGACCCTGTCAAATCCCAACTGAGTACTATCAAATGCGCTATCCCAGGTCTCCCCATGGAAGTACAAGGCAGTGTCATCGGCAAAGGTAAAAATCCTCCCCCCATGAAGTTGCATCTGACACAGATCATTGATGTATATTAAAAATAGCGTTGGGCCGATTATACTACCCTGAGGCACTCCATGAGTGACGATGGCCTCCTCGCTCATAATCTACATATAATTTAAACATTTCAGGGACCCTAAAACGGCCACTCCAAGCAATTCAAATTATTTTCATATTACGATTAATATTAGAAATCGTAAAATAGCCACTTGTAAGCAATTCACAATACGATTCCAATTCAATTCGTATTTTTCAATTCATCTGCCCCCGTGTGACGGGTAGGTATTTTTTTATATAAATATGGCATTAGTTAATGCCATGCCGTTCGTTTTGATTCTTCGCGGGGAAATGACCAGGACAGTCATACGCAGATAACAAAAGGATGAACTGAACAAGGATGGAAAAATATTCTTTATTTTTAATTTGATTTTGATGTCTAGCGTCGGTCGGTATGACGTTGACCGATCAGTCTATGTACCAAGAATTATTGAGTCGCTTTTATTAATAGATATTTATAACAGAGTGAGATCGTTTTTAGAGCTAGAGTATGTTGGTGTTCAATTTGTGATTTTTAACCTAAGTTTAAAGGTATACTAAAAGGTATTCTCGTCAAAGGTATTTTTAAAACAAAGTTACTACCTATTAGGTACTTCATCCTGAAATAAAGGCCATAGAATGTCCTGCGTGTTTTTACTGTATGAATGTGCATGGCCTAGACAAACCATTCAAGTTTTAAGGCAATAAGTCATTTTATTCTTCTTTATTTCAATAAATAAATAAATTAACTGATTGATTGATAAGTTTCAATGTTAAGTAGATTTCGATATATTCAAAAACTTATTTATTCTTTTTGAAAATTCTACACGGGTAACGAGGTGTTTACATTCACGCGGACGAAGTGGCAGGCGGGCTGCTAATACAATATTACAGTTGTGGTTATGACAAAGGTTGCTTTTCATAATCCTCATTAACATAAATACCTAGATTTTGTTATTGCGTACTCATAAAACACTTAGGCGTAGATAGAGAACACGTTGACTGCCACAAAACCAGAGACAATTGAAATTTTATTGTTCGTCGGTCACCGGTGACCCCCATGGCGCTCAAAGTCTTAACAATTCCCATTGCTATTATAAAACAAAAAGCCATTGCTGCTATTTGTAAATTGATAAATGTGAAAATTCGTTTGTTTGTTACTGTATCACCCATATGCTTGATTGCTTGCTTGACATACACTCAATTATCACTTGATGTAAACATATTTTAAGAATGTTATTTTGCAGTCCGTGAGTGTATATTTGTGAATATTTGGTAAGGCTGTCTTTTTTTAATTATAAATCCTTTCTTCGTTAAATACTGTCATCTTCACAAAAATGGTTCAAATAAATCACACTTGAGTCATTTGGTTTATAAAATTCATCCTCTCTATCACGCACAATGATGACCCTCCACTTTTCTATATGTATTTAATTTTTTGGAAAACTAAAATTACAAAAATTTAATACGCCGATAAGAAAAAAAGTTGATTAATACCACAATTTCTAAGGCTGATTTCACAGTCACGCGTTTGATCTGTTTGATAGTTGCGTTTCATAGTCACGCACGCAGTTCAAACGCGTGACTGTGAAATCAGCCTAAGAATCAAAAAATCGATAGCGACTCCATGTATTTTCCTACCGACTCTGTTCTAAATTAGCAAGCGATAGAAAGAGATTAAAAACAATAAAAAATACGTTATTAGATAGCAAAATTATTGAACAATATTGCAGATAAATAAAATCCATAACCATACTTACTGAAAATACGACACACCGTCATTATTTTTTACTTTTAAAGTGTCGTTTTTGCAATTTTTCACGGAGCACCCCGGCATCGTTGACTTCCGCAGTCAGTTACCGACTGAAAGCAAAACAAGGCACGTTTCATTCAAGCCTTGTTTTCGTGATGGCGTTTTTCAATCATGTATCTGTAGTTTATGATCGAAGTGTTTGCGGTTTTTTTTTTTTAAATTACAAGGTTTATAGATTACATAGATAGATATACAATACTTTTATTGTAACTTAACACCACAAACATTTACATAACACATAACAATGAGCACAAATACAAAGTTACAATTTGGCGGTATTATTGTATTGCATTTCCAAAACAACCTGTACACATTTCTATGGGACGGATCAAAGTAAAATATTTGTATGCCATATTTTTGCAGATCGCTTGAGCGTATGCCGTGCACGCCGACGCTTCACTCCATGTGACGCGGCGTAGTTTGTCTTCGTTATTATAATAAGATGCAGCCTCCGCGAGGCGTCTTAATGCTGTTAACGCGAGCACTTGTTAAGCGCCCGGCCACCCACTGACTGTTTCATTACATAATTTTATGTCATAAAATTAAGGTTACTTATATTAAAAGCATAAATAGATTTTCAATCGTTTTTTTAATTCTTTTTTTTCTTGTACAGGTAAGCACTTGGCCTTCATCTTATTTGATGTGAAGTGGTGACCAGTAATGGAACTGAACTTCACGTGGTCTGATTTCTCGAAAAAAATATATATAACATTTGCGTTTGATTCGACAACAATTAACAGCAGAAGATAACCAGTGTCATTCCCAAAATAAACTCACTTTTTCATGAAATGCATAGATTTTAATCGACTTAGTGTGCACTTATACACATAGCAAGCCAGGTGCATAAATAATGACTAGGTATCGCTATTCAAAACGAATACTTGATTATTATGTAATTTGGTAACCGTGTCGCAAAGCGGTGAAAGAACACTACCCTCTCTCCTTACTTGGGTGTCGTAACAGGCGACTAACGGACTAAAAACTGCACATATATACAACAGCATAGAGCGGCGATGGGCTCACCACCTATGCCGCACATGTGCAGTCGCTATTTGGTGAAAAGTGGACTATGGCAGATTTGCGGTCCTCATTGCTTAGTCTCTGACTAACCCTTCGGGTATAATAGTCATGATTATGTATGTTTGTACGTATGTAACTTTGTACGATGTACCTACCTAAAATGACTTCTTCTATGGGTGAATTTTCCGGGAAAAAATTGCGTGGTATCGATGAAATTGGTACTAAAAAACACTTATAACGTTCCAACATTTTTTAAAGGTTAGGTGAAATAGTAATCTATATTTGGCACTAAAAATTTTAATAATGGGATTAATAAGTACTCCAAAAAAATTATTAAACCTCGAAATCTTTAATTGCCGTGTTTGCCACACGTCACCTTGAAGTGTATTATACTTCATTGATAAAAATGTACTGGTTATTTATATCAAAACCTAGTTTTATTTGATACGTGAATAGTCAAAGTATTGTTACAGAATACATTTATTCAAATATTTAAACAATACAACGATGGATAATAATAATTCATTTGTCCCAGAACTACCTTTCATCGCCATGTCCCAAACATGTTTAAGAATATTGTTCTATCTAACGACTTGCGTCTTCCGCCCTGTGCGCTAAACGTTGCACATCAGTACCACCTAAGTGCTCGAAGTGGAAAGACGTACACACATGCCTGCGTTTTCGCGCCATAAATGTAAGTATTCCATTATTATGTTACTGGACATTTTTTCTTTCATCGCCGTAGATAGGTATAACTTCTATTTGAAATAGTTTGTCCTCTTGACTAAGCATTTGATAGAACGCCATTTTTCTTATGTTTGTTTGTGAACTGTTTATTACTTCGAATAATTAATAGATTTTTTGTTATTTTATAGTTTTGCCTTGATTTTCATCGCCGTGCTTTCATTGCCGTGGTTTCCGTGGCCAAAATTTGCTATGGCAATGAAAACAAAAGCCACGGCAATGAATAAAATTTCATTACCATGCCTTGTAAAACAGTTTAGTTTCATTGCCGTGGCCAGGGGTTTCATTTCCGTGACTTATGTTTTCATATTGCCTTGAACGCTTGATTCATTGCCGTGCACGCATGTTTCATGTTGTGTGATGTCAATAAACGTTTTCAATTTATTTAATTTTTCATCGCCGTGGCACGAAATTTTTAATCTTGTGTATCTCCTTAGTTTTTTAAGTCTGCCAGATATTAAGCAAGAATACATACATTATCATAAACTTTAATAACCGCGATTTTTTTAAAAAAAAACTGTAAGTTCACGGAAATGAAGATTTTAATGGACCTGTTGAAATTCACCCCTATTCACTTTCATTTTAATCAATTAAAACCAAAGCAAACCATTTTTTGAAACCATATAAAACAATATTATGTTAGAATTTTAACGTATTTGATTATCTAGTTATTACTTGTCCATGCAAAGTATCTAATTCAGTATCGCATCAGAATCGTTACCACCCACCGCTCGCCGCTCGCCGCTCGCGCCAGCCCCCGCAGTTCATATTCTCGCGCCGACCGCAGTTTGTCTTCGTTAGCGCGCAGCCTCCTGGCGGAAGGTTGCGCGTCCTAATCACGACCCTCATCGACGGCGGCGCTCAAACAACCTTTATCACTATATATCGGAGCTCACTTTACTTATGTTTTTAAATACGTTTCTTGACACCGCTGTAATATGATCTGAGTATCGTTTTGATCTTGTAACTTGTAATGTAAAGTAAAGGCAATGGCCATAACAAACATTTATACTTTTCATAATAAAAAATATACTTGATGAGCTTCCATTTTCAGTTCTCGATTAATTTACATTACTTAAATACATATAATCACGACTATTATTCCCGAAGAGTTAGTCAGAGACTAGGCAATGAGGGCAGAAAAAGCAGTCCTCTGCCACGTTTCACCAAATAGCAACTGCATATGTGCTCAGAGTCCTTAGTCCGTTAGTCGCCTTTTACGACATCCAAGCGAAGAGAGGGGTGGTAGTATTCTTTCACCGCTGCGCGATACGGTAACTCAGTTAGTTTATTAATTTTAAATTACTAAAGATTTAAAATAAAACGTATATAACACAAATTAAACGAACGCGGCTGTATTTATCATTAGCATTTTAAATTGTCTTCTCAAATCTAGGTTGTGAATAAATGTCCGCAATCGTTTATTGTTAAAATGTTGTAAATTTAAGGTCACTTGTTTAACAGTATGGTTCAAAATTCAAATATTAGTCCAATTAACTAAAAGAAAGTACCAAAAGGAAGAAGGAAAGTTAAACATTGCTCCCTCCTCCCTTTGCGCCGCAACACCTCTCATATTCGCGTGATGGCGGGCGCCGTTTGTCTTCGTTAGCGTAATAACCTGACGCCGCCGCGCGCGTACTTATCGCCAACCTAATACAGCGCGCAGGCCGCAGGTATTACGTGCCCTCTATACTTGGCCCTTCATGAGGCACGACGGCTCTTCAAGGACCTCATTATGAAATCATCCTGGCATCGTCGGCCTATAAACGTCCCGTCCTCCCTCCAGCACATGGGGAGAGGGGGCCGTAACCCACCAAGCTGGCCCATTGCGAGTTAGTTATTTTTATAATCATCATCAGCCTATAAACGTCCCACTGCTGGGCACAGGCCTCCCACGAGTAGCTCGTGGGGATTTTGAGCCATAACCCACCGCGCAGGCCCAATGCTGGTTGGTGGGTTTTAATAAAAAAAAGGTCATCGCTTACAAAAAGTAATGAATGTGGAAAATCGACGAATTATACGAATTGATCATATTATTTTTTATCGCATGCCCCTCGAAATTATCGTGGATCTACGATAATTATCGCACGTCTGGCAACGCTGCTTCCGAAGCACGGAGGAAGCTCGAGATGTTTTTAATTGGTCACCCATCAGGCGACCCGGCATTGCGAAAGTTGCTTAGCGGGCAATATCGCAAGCCGAACGCGCTAGCCGCTGCGCCATCGAGCTCCTCCATTACCGTATTTTCATAAGAAAAGTATAATTACCGCCCCCTACCCTAACGTGGTTATATTGTTAAAATAATATTCCAAATTTAAATTTAGTAACTAGGAAAATTAACCGTGTCGCGCAGCGGTGAAAGAATACTACCCACCCCCTCTCTTCCCTTGGGTGTCGTAAAAGGCGACTAACGGACTAAGAACTGTACATACATTCAACAGCATAGAGCGGCAATGGGCTCACCACCGTCACGCTGAGCACATGTGCAGACGATATTTGAACAATGGACTAATGGTGGACTATGGCAGGAACAATATAACGAGTTGTTTAAGTTCTGCAAAGTATTGCCAGTACACGAAAGAAAGAATTATATACTCATACAAGACAATTGCGATGCGCGATCAATGACAATTTAGTTATTCCTCGGATTACTAACATGTACGGACAAAATCAAAACAAGTACAAAACCTCTTAGATAAATATAAAACCTAAAATAAAACAATACCTCCTTCATATAAACTATAATATCAATATTAAATTACCTACCTATGTAATATTTTGAGACATCTATGTGTATGTTGTATGTATATAATTACTTATATATTTATTGTTATTATTATATATTAATATGATTAAAGATATGTATTAACTAATTAATATAATAATTAATGTTTATTCCGCACCTAGATCTACAATTTGGAACACGCTGTAACTAGGCGGCAACAGAATAGTTTGTTTTCCACCGCCACTAAACAAGTTGTCAAAGCGTTGCTGTCGATGGAGCAAAGGAGCGGAATAGTTACTTACCCACACGCATGAGTAAATTGTATTTTAATTACTTTTATATAGAAAGACGATGATCAGCGGTGTCCAGAAAAATCTTTTAGAGGTTTATGTGTCACCGTTTCTTATTTTGTAACTAGATGTAAGCTTAATTTTGTAAAATAATAAAAAAAAACATAGCTTGAATTTGAGTTTGAGACCTGGCAATGAGGTTCGCAAAAGCAGTACCTACACTGCTACAGTCTACGTTTCAATAAGTAACAAGTGCAAGTATTTAGTGTGAAAGAAGGTGAGCCCATCGCCGCTCAATGTTGTTGGGTGTATTGTGTATAAGCAGTTTTTAGTCCGTTAGCCGCCTTTGGCTATTGCTGCCCTCATTGCCTAGTCTCTGACTAACCCTTCGGGGATACTAGTGATTTGACTTTATGTATGTATGTACATTAATTTAATGCAGAAGAACAAGTTAGCTAACGCTAACTGCCCTTATAATTAGAGGTAACCCCGACATGCAAAGAACATAAGAATAAAATAAGCATAATAATCATCACCAGTACTTATCTATAATGTACAACACAAAATTAAGAGGTCTCAGAATGATTAAGTCGGCTGTTACGCCAACGCCAGTTCCATATTTAAATGTTTCCGATCGAAGAGGTTTCATCAAATGGATATTAATGGCGGCACAGCTCCTGATCTACAGCAGCACCCGGGCGTCCACGTAGCGTCATTTGTCTTGCTTACCACCAGCCGGCGAATCATAGCGATTCTACACGTCATGCCGCTGATGAGCAATGTACTTACCTACCTACGTAGTTTTACGAGACTGAAGGGGGGTATCGTTTGGATGGAGAAGTCACGACAAAGTAACTGTATAAAACAGTGGAAATATATTGTAATTTATAGGCTACTAAGGTAGTAATAAGCCATACTAGATATACAAACTTTTGAATTAAAGAAAGATTTACGACAAATTATTCTCAACGTCAATTTTTTTTCCTACGAATCGCCTTTACGTGGAACCACGAGAAGAGAAGAGACAACCAACTTGACATTCTGCCAAGTAGTAGATTGTCTACTAGTTGTAGATTCAACCTTTACTTAATCGAGTGTACACATCAAAACCATTTTTTTGGTAGCCATATTATGAAAACAAATGAAGTAACAACAGATTAATAGTAAATACAACTTTTACTTAATAAGTATTCAGTATATAGTTTAAAGTATTCATTCACTTCACGGTCACGATTTTTTTTATACCACAACGATGGCACAACAGCACATGATGATGAAGAAAAAATAAAACCACTGATTAGTAGCTGCTGAATACCAAACTAACTCAGTAAAGTTGTTATGCCAAAAAGTAGTTTACCTATAGCGAAGTGAATTAAGATAATTGCTCAGCGGAAATACGAACTTCCGTATTTTGTAACGTTGCAACGTTTCTACATTTAATTAAAACAACAACTACTTAGCTAGACGTACTAAGTTTATTTAAGCGTTCATATATCAGCATGTACAATGAACTTTGATTTTAAATTAAATGTTAAAGAGTTAATTTATAGTATATTTAGGTAAGAATATTTTGGAATCATAGGAGACAAAATAATGGTATTTAAGTACTATTATTTTTTATTTAATTTCCCAATAAAGTTTAACTATTTTCTACGAGTATTGAACTGTCGTTTAGTTAACTGTTTTTAATATTCTACGAAGATGCAAACAGCAACGAGCAGCTGTATTTAACTTTTCATGACCCGAATCGGTCCATGAACTTTGCATACAGAAAATATGCAAATGTTTACATTGCGTTTTTTTTATTGAAATTGCTGTTTCAAAGTGAATACATTAATATGGCACCGCTTTCGAATGAATTTAATTAATATGAATACCAGGAATTTTATCTGATGTGGTTTAATTTCAGTACAAATTTCATTAAAATAACCAAGTATTTTTTTAGGAATTCATATGATGAGCTTAAATGTTAAAGAGTTAAAAGGAAGTTAAACCCTTAATGCCGGGAGTGACAATGTTTATTCACTGCTGTTCGACTTTTCGACAAAGCCTTAGAAAGGGTTAAAAGGTGTTTGTTAAAAGTTCTATTGGAAACCAGATGTAAATGCATAAGAAGCACAAATACTTATTCACTTGGTCCACGTAAAATAATAATGTAAGTTTTTTGTTTGAAACAAACAGAGTTATAAAGGCTGGATAGAAATTGTCTTTGAAGCAACACCTAAATAAGTTAAACTGATATTAATAAAATGCAATAGTATTTTTTATTTTTTTATTATAATTAAGATGGCACCAAAGAGAAATGAAAATAAACTCATTCTTAATAGCGTGCCAAAAACATCTAGCATATTTTAAAAGAGCAACTTTATTAAACTTATGATATATAAACTACATGACACAACAACGCCTACACTACAAGAAAAAGGATATAATTAAAACAGGTGCAGCGTGCAGCCGTCCTGAAGCAAATAATGAACGCATTCGTGACTATTGATTTTTATTAATGTAGATTATTGCAGTATGGCAGTTAGTCAAAACTTTTTATTCAGAGTATTTTCATTTTAAGTCTTAGATTGCTTGTCAGTAGGTATATGATTAGTAAAACGCATAGTTGTATTTGCATGCTGTTGTACGAGTATATGTTCGAACCACTAACATAGAGTATGCTAATAAAATAAAGTATTCCAGTACACGGTAAGCGCTCCCTTTGACATTTGTTCAATTTGAATTTACTCCCAGCGACATGAATTCGCATGTCCAGAAGTTGGGCACAGTGCAATAAACAAAGAAGCCACTGTACTATTAGCTTCTGTTTTATTTGCTTTGTCTTTATGTGTTTTCTTATCCAAAGGTTGCGTGGCAGAAAGTGTTATACTAGAAATAAGGCTCTCTTTTGTAAAACTAATTCTTTTATTATGTATGTATTTGCTGTTAAGTATTTTTCATTCATTAATTTCATTTATTTTTTTGATAAAATCAATTTATTAGTTTAAACACACAAACAAACTGCACAAAACAACAACCGAGGCATTATTATACTTAGTAAGAGAAAAAAAAAAAACACACTATTACATACTTGGAAAAATATAGTACTTATGGAAAAACACAAATAGACATAATAAAACCAAATCAAAGTATTCTATAACATATAATATTACAAGGTTTTCACATATTACCTATAGTATATTAGCACTTATAAAGTCTTAGTAAAATTTAGACACTAAATTTTAAAAAAAAAACTTCTTTGTTAACACTTACGCTTATGAATATAAAAACCTGTTTTGTTGTAATTGATGGTATCAAAAGATACCGACTGCTAGTGCACTGTGCCGCGATGAGTGTTCGCATTTTTACAATTTACGCGAAAATTGTTGTCCACCGGTGCGTGTGCACAATTATCGGGCTTCGGACGAAACTATCGATTCGATGACAGGCGCTTTGTGACGCGACTCTCGTGTAACTGTTTACTGGCGCGGCTATGAATAAAGCTGAATTATTCGCGCGACCGTTGCAACTGAAACGACTAAACACCATCACGTCGTTACATTTTTATTTAGAAACCGTTTGTTATATATACATACATTATAATGACGACTATTATCCCCGAAAGTTCGATCAGAGACTAGGCAATGAGAACAACAAAAGCAGTCCTCTACCGTAGTCCACTTTTCACCAAATAGCGACTGTTCAGCGTGACAGGTGGTGAGCCCATCGCCGCTCTTGTTGGATGTATGTGCAGTCTTTAGTCCGTTAGTCGCCTTTTACGACACCCAAGGAAGAGAGTGGGTAGTACTCTTTCACCGCTACACGACACAGTTAATTCGTCGTAGTTAGTCGTTTGTTATGGATTTCTGAAAATGCTTGTGGGGTGGTACAACAGTTAAAGAAGATGGTACTTACTGAGAGATCATGTTAAACCTATTTCAATAACATACATGGCGTTGGTAAAAATAACGTTATGAATCCAGTTAGAGGCCTAAAGAAAATAAATCAGTAAGATATACAATACAGGTTCACAATGTAGTCACATAACTCAAAATTATCACAGTCTTTATACAAAACACATTGTAAATGTTGCGTTACTACACAGATCGAAATATGAAGTTTCTGTAAAAGCAATCATGGTAGACCCTTGTTAGGTGAATGGTCTAGTAAAGCACTAACGGGCGCTGTTCAATTTGCTAAGCACATATTTGCCGGAAAGTTTGATCTGCCTACACACGCGGCAAAGCTACTGCCGACAATTATGATGAAGAGGCCTTACTAAGGTTGTAATCAGCCCTTCTCAGAACCTCGTCTTGTGTCTTGATCCGAGAGCGAAGCTTCATATTTCAAGTAGTATATGTATATATTTAGTTTTACCGGCTTAAATAATGAAGGATGAATTATATTACACCGGGCCGTGCACGGGGCATGCCGTGTGCGTGGCCCGGACGGGGCACTGATTTGAGACGTTGCATAGTTCATATTATTACACAGTGCATAATCCTTGTCCGTGCAGTGCAAGGCCCGGTGTAATATAAATACAAAATGTATGTAACGTTTCAAATCAGTGCCCCGTCCGGGCCACGCACACGGCTCGCCCTGTGCACGGCCCGGTCTAATATAATTTATCCCTTAAAGTAGATTTGGCCCGCGGTTATGCTTGCACAGCATTTGGCCGGTCAAAGTCTTTCTCGTCTGTACCCGGGTATATCGTATTTGACCGGGATACAATATGAGTTATTAGTCGAGTGAATGCAGTAGAAATGAGATCACTAAGAATTAAATGTGGTGCGACGTTGGAATATGGGATAGGGAATAGTGTGATATATAGAAGTGTGGAATTAATGAAGACGTAGTGACAGAAATTGAGAAAAATCTTATTAATACTTGATGAAAAATAATTACAAAAAGGGTGCATGAGGCGACAAGAGTTGGAATGAAAAGACCTCAGCAAGCGTACTTCGACTAGAACGGAGACAAAAAATAATCACAAAAAGGGTGCATGAGGCGACAAGAGTTGGAATGAAAAGACCTCAGCAAGCGTACTTCGACTAGAACGGAGACGAAAAATAAATTACAAAAAGGGTGCATGAGGCGACAGTGAATATGGTAGTTGGAATAGAAAGACCTCAGCAAACGTACTTCGACCATAACGGAGACGTTCTCGTCCAAGATCAGGTTAAGAGTACCATAAACCTACGAGCATGTATGAAAAAAAACCGTTATGGTGGTAAATGAAGCAAAGGAGGTGTGTCAAGATTAGAGCAAATGGAAAGCGGTGGTGCCTGCCCACCCATCCGGGAAGTGGGCGTGACTACGAACTACATCAATTAGTACGTGACTATGGCGGTATTATTATATAAAATGAAACTATCTGTTACAATTGGTCAGTATTTCCACTAGTGAAACATTAAATAAAAATGCAATTATTATTTTAGTAATAATTACACGTCCCACGCCTGTGCGGTAATTCCGTTTGATTGAATTCCAGTACGCGATAATGGAAACCAATAATTAGTTTTACTCGAGCTTTACAAAAACTTTTATGAATTTGAAATGAAACCAAAAAATGTTGAACTTCACGAGCTTTCTGCCGTAGGTACGTGATCAATTACAGTATTTAATTACCTCCCTCCCTCCCGCTTTGATGTTCAAAAAGTAATTATCATAAAGTAGACTAACTATCTGTTTTAATTGAAAAATTAAATTATGAAGTATAAGAGTAGATATTAATCATACATGATTTAATCAACTATAAAAAATGCACGAGCTAGTTCTGAGTAGGAAAAAAGCTTCATAATCATCAATAAGTGACCTTATTGAGGTGCCGATTTCTTTTTATTTTTCTTGGGACAACTTTAGCCCTTCTTCTCACCAGGTGTTAAGTGAATATGGAAGAGCTCTTCACTCGAATTCCTTATTTACTAAGAACTAGCTATTAGGTACTTATATCTGTCCCATTTGGAACACAATAATACTGTTATGGCGACTTAAACTTATATAAAAAATGGTAAATAGCAAGGTAGACTTAAAACAAACCCTTTAACTAACCAAAGCAAGTACACTAATATTATTGAGTATTGAACGTGATATTCTAGATAATTATCTGAGTTTTGAGATCGGTGCGGTTTTATCACTAGTATTAAACGATTAAAGATAACACATTAACATAGAGACGCAGTGCCGGTCGGTTTTTCTTTACCGTGCCCACAATATAACAGTGCATACAATCATAAAGAACTAAAGCTTCAGGGTCAGCTACACGGCATGTTCCCCTTGCAAGCGTGTACGGGCTGCGGTGGCCGCTTCAGATCAGGCGGGCCGTACGCTCGTTTTCCGACTCAATAACATAAAACAACAAAAAAATAGCAACGCCTGTCGCGCGCCGCCTATTGCCAATGTTATTACGCCGCCATTGAGCGCGCCGCCGCCGCCACGGCAGCGAGTCTCCTATCATTTCTATTGTCTATTGGCATCCGCGTCCTTTGTGCGGCCTCCGCTCGTGATTCTTTTATTTTTCTTGGAAGAATTTCCTTTTTAAACGATTTTCGAGTTGTACTAAGTGGGCTCTTTGTTCTTCTTATTCCCTTTCGCAAATAAAGCGGCGACTGGATTGATCATTTTCGTGTTTTTGTTGAGTGCTCGCAAATATGTTTTGTTGGGGACCAAAAAGGGGGAACGTTATAATAAACTGTAAATTTATTGTTTCCTTTGTCTCAATGTTTCATAAATTGCTTAAATGGCGAGCAATATTATAATAAACACACATTAAATGGTTCTCGTTAAAAAATTCATGTATAAAATACATGAATTTTTTATGTATTATTTGTACACAGATTGAGAATGGAACAATGTTTTTGTTACTAACAGCATGCTATAGATATTGAAAAAGTATGCTCTTCACAAAAGAAAAACAAACTAAAGCACTGAATGCTTCTGTTTATAATAAATGTATAGTTTCAACGTGCAAACAGCTCAGTTGGGCGGCGCAACCTTTAAAAGCTGTTCCTAACTGATCATTCGTCTCTGTCGTTTGCCGTCTTAGTAGCTTTATTTTATTACTATTTACTGGTGCAATTTTTGTTTTAGTGAGAAAAATATTTAAATAGTCTTCAATAATTTGAACTCTTAATGAAAATATATCATCATCATCATCATCATTAGCCTATAAACGTCCCACTGCTGGGCACAGGCCTCCTACGTGGGCAACAAACACGTAGGGATGTTGGGCCATAACCCACCACGCTGGCCCAATGCGGGTTGGTTAATTTTAACAACTGCCATCTTACGATAACAACCGGGACCAACAGCTTAACGTGCCTTCCGAAGCACACACAACAGAAAAGATATAATTTACATCAAATTACTAAGTAAAGTTTATCAAATATTTAGATAGTTCATGTCCTATACAATAGATTGAATTACCATCAGTTATGCACTTCCATCACTTCCCGGTTGTGGTATACGAAATTGCCTGCTGGAATGAAATCGTTTAAACTCATACAAAACTTATTATTAGTTGACGACACATAATCTTGTAAGTACTAAAAAGAAATGCCAAAGAGTTGTTCACAAGTTCATATGGGAAATAAATAAGTGATATACCAAAATGGATCGCTTACCGAGCATGTACGTTCCAGGGCCTTGTAGATCGATCACATTACAAATTGCCGACTCCATGCGCCTCCGTCGGCCGCCGGTAACGGATCGCGCGTGCTGCTGCCACTCGTACTCATAATGCTATTATATCGTATGATTGAGAAGACCAGACCAGAGACGTTCTCGCGAAAGGTCAGGTTAGCCGTTTGGCACGCCACTGACGGTTTGCGACAAGACGGAATAATGCGATATCACTGTGCATTGCAGACTTTCTCTTACCGTTGACTTGGGCTGCCAAAGTATAACGTGTAATTATAGTTAAGATATCTGCTTGCGTACGTGCTAGTGGACGAGCCCTAAGACGCGCATGTATGACGAATGTCTTTAAAGAAAATGAAGCAATAGTTGCGCGTCATGATCATCTGCCTGCCCCCCGGGACACGGACCTGATGTATATTATGTATAGAGTAATGTTGTGTTAGATCTGGCCGCCCGCCTTATATTTTTCTTATCTTGCACAAAAGATCTCAATGGGTCAACGTGCTGCTGCGAGAGGTCTCCACCTCTGCAGGCTTCTAGATAAGATAAGATTTTTCATATCCGTGCGACTAAGTACAGGTTTTGGAAACGGAATGAAGAAATTGAACAACGATCGGTGACGAGCAAACTTAAATGGTATAGGAGCTTCGATCACAATGTGATATTATAAATACATTTAATTTAATAATAAGTACTGTAATTTTAGATAATAAGTACTTGCTGTGCCCTTGCTGGTTCATGTTTGTTTCTTTTTTATCTATTTTAACACCAGTATATGTACAACATGAATGCAATAAAGAACGTTGAACTTTGTGATCGGAGGATAAAAAAGTATTTCTATTATAGACGGTCTGCATTAAAATACGATGTAAACAAAGTCAGGTTAAACAAAGAGAAACAAACCAAAACGACGAAAGTGACGATGAATTTAACCCTTAAACAAGCCGCGGACATTATGCTTCCCACATAGATTTTTCGATGCTGTAGCCAGGTTTAGCAATAGAAAGCCCACAATCTGTCAAATATGGTTCCCAATTCGCCAACTCTGTGTATCCTGATGTGTGTGACACTAATAGCCATTTGAATTTTGACTAACCGTTGAACAGGTGATTTTCGGTAAATGTGCAAGATTTATATTGATTATGGCAAAACAAAGAAATATTTCTTGTTGATTTCTTGCGAAATTGTGTAAAATAAGGAAAATAATCATGTCATTGTGGAGAACATAATTATGACCACCTGTTAAATCTAAATATTACGTGGGAGCTATATTTCTTTTGCCTTTTCAAATTACATTCACAGTTCATTCTGGAGCATAAAAATATTTGATTAGAACAGTAAAAATAAATAATACTTAATTAAAGCTTTCCTTAATAAGTTTTATTTAAAAATTCATACACACACACATAACACAACTAAACTAAAATAAAAATTAAAGCTGATGCAAATATAAAAAAATCTTTTATCAAAATCATAACTACTATTATTCATTAATTTTTAAATGAATTAATTTAAAAAAAAATTTAGTTATCTGTCACTAAAATTATGAACACAAACAAAACCATCCATTTATATTAGGGACAAATAAAAGGTAGTCGGTACCCATGCAATGGGATTATGATTTCCCACATTTTTTTCAGGTACTTAATTCAATGTTTTTTCAGAAATATGTTGATAAAGAATCATATACTTAGGTTATTATTTAAAACCTAAATCCATATAAAACACTTTATTTCTTGCAGCAGTTCTTCAAGGTCTATTTAAGGGTTAAGAATAAAGAGTCAGAACTTGAGAGTGAAATATTATTTTTCCTTTACTACCTTTCACGTAATTTTGTGAAAAAATAATCAAGCTACTCAGCTACACTGTTAGCCTGCAACATAGCGTTTGAGCTGATGGGCCAAACAGTGTAACTTCATAACGTGGATTGTTAAGCGTGCACACCATTTTGAACTTCTCTATCCAACGTTAAAGGTTCATATTCGGGTGTGCGTTGTCACCTGTGAAAAATGTACGGGGTGCTCGACAAATGTAATAAAGCGCGTCGGTCGGTCACTTTAACGAGAGCTCGCCGGAGCCGCCGGATCGCGCCCCTCGTGCCGGGTCGGTGGCGATTCGACATTTACACCCATTTTGACACTCTTTTTCGATGCACATTTAGCAAAAGATGACGATCTAAGCCACAATGTCAGTACCCATAATTACCATTACTCATTAGTAATTACTGCTCTCTCGATCAAAACATTCATACGACGAGTTTATAAAAAATTTTGAAGGAGTTATCAAAAGTACTATCAATAATTAATACGTAATTAAGAAGCTCTTCATAATATTAGGTTATCGTCAACGAATCATGTTACACGCTGTTTTCCGTAAGGCTTCGCGCTCGGTGGTTGCTAATCATTTTACTTCCTAATAAATAAGATAAACAATCAATTAATGTTTAATTATTTTGTTTGATTAATTGCTAATTTCAGGAGCTTTCGTTCGGTTTGCAATGTTCGTTACCAACAAAACCCGTAGCCTCATTTCTAACATTAACTATTTTGTGAACATAGTTATTTGAATAAAAAACAATTAAAACTAAACGAGCCTCCGATCGCAAGAAAACTAGCGTTCATAGGCTTTGTTAGATAGAATAGACAGATAAATATTTTATTGCTTTATAGATTACATAATATTTAATCAATAAAGAATCAAAATATTTTATATTACGTAATATTACAGAAGGAATTATTTTTTTTAATTTTTAAGGAGTTAATTGATTAAAACTGAAATTTAGCCGCAAAACTATTTCAATTACAGTGGAGTGTTGTAAAGTGTTCTTATAATCATGAGATTGTTGTCGGAAGTTTTACAACACTTCTGGCGAGCGAGTTTCCTTTGAGGACACCCAGCGCTCCAAACTTGTATGTTCTCAAGAAACTCCACAACTTAAAACTTGCACAAAGTAGGATAGATATCGGATCCGACCATAATTCACAAATTTAGCCACTAATAAATTTTCAATAATAAACATTATGTTCAATATTTTAAAAAGTATTGTTTTCTTAAAGTTGTAACTAGGTACATAGTCACATTTTTGATAAATGTGATTAACACGCGTTTAATTTGCCGCCCAACAACTCTTAAAAATATTGTTGACTTTAAGTTTTACTAATTAATTATTACAGGACCGAATAGTTGAAAACGTTGAAATGAAATTTATGTAGAAATTATTGCGAGTTTATACGTAAAAAGTTTTGGATTGTTTTAGCTAATATTTTTTTGGAAAAAACACTGCTTGGAAATTTTTGGAAATTGTCACGGAACTAAATTGTGGGCGGGCTGCTAGTTGTACATAAAACAAACATAGATCGAATACAAATTTACAGTCCAGAACTAACATGTCAGAGTCGCACCTTTTCGCAAACGGTGAAAACAAACAGAAGCACTGATTGAGGGCGAGAATGTTTACCAGAAACATAAAATGATCAGTGAGGACAGGCCAGTGTGTGTGTCAATATTGTTTTGATTTAGGAAGAGATGCTGAAAAAGGAAACTACTCACTGAAATAAGAAATAGTTTGACGAGGCAGCAAACAATATTGTATATAACTGTGAAGGGCAATTCGTGAGTGTTGAGGTCACAAATTGTGTAACCAACTAACTCTATCTTCCAACCTAACCATTATTTTTATGAAACTGTACCGACTACAGAGCAAACGGTCCCCCTGACTACCTAGCTGAATAAGATACAGCTTTATTCTAATTATAATTATCCTTTAAAGTGAAGTTGTTAATATGCCTAATTACTTTGCCTAGATTTATATTGAGGAATTAAATACTACAATAATTATCGTATCGGAGAAAAACTTTGCCTTTATCTCACTGCTGTTGATATTGTAATTAATGACATGAAAAGAAAGAAAGAAAAGTATAAAGTGCCCCTTTCCCTGGAATCCTTTGCCACTACAAACTGGCTGACAGCCCAAATGTACACATTGTTGTTATAGCAACCGGCTAAGATAATAATGAGGGTATAACCTACTTATTTTTAGACCGAATTCTATGAAGAATGTTTGTAAACAAATTATTCCCAATTTTTTACTTTTCTTAGGAGAGATTCACGAGAAAACCACTAAATAGTGTCTTGAAACTAGACCATTTGAACTAAGAATTGAAAATAATTGATTTACAAACATTTTTTAGAGAGTCGGGCACTAGCAAGGAGCAGACTACAGCAGACGTACCTACCCACAAACTATACCATACAATAAGTACATGCCCTACTTGTAAATAATTCTATAAATAATGCAAAGTCATACACACGCTGCTATCGGCCTACAAGAATTAATGTCTAATAATTAACACACTATTTACTTATTCACTCGAGCTAAGCTTTTCATAGTAATCCCTTGCCTGTATTCTATCCCATTTCATAACACTTTTTGAGTACTTAATCCAGTCTTTCTCTCGGCGTGCATTGTGCAACAACCTTTCACATTCGCATCGTAATTCTCTTTCATAACTCTTTAGGTGTCTTTGTAATATACTTTTAGTCCTCATATTCTTATAGGTGAAATAAAAGAAGTCCCTTCACGCAAAACATTGTTAATGTCAACGAGTATAGACACTTGCAAATTATGGCAGCGGTTATGAAGATTGATCATAAAATCAAATGAATCGATCGAAGCTTTTAAATCAAATAAATTAAAGTACAGTATATTGTGTACATACTGTGCCTGTACTGTCCCACTAGTGACTGGGCCTCCATCATTGAAATAAGTCTTTGCTGCAATTGATGAGTATCGGTTTAGTCCATAAAAGTAAACAAAGAAAAAAAAGCTTGAATCTTCCCAAGTGCTGTGCTGAGCACCTGTTTCTCGCGCGCCGGTTGCCGTCACGCTTGACGCAATATAGTACATGACTCGCCGTTCTGCCACTTCACAAACAATCCGCAATAAACCTGGGAAATGTAAACAAACATTAGTTACACAGTTACGGCGCGAACTTCCTAACTGTGATTCCTTCGCTATATAGTTGCGGACAAACTGCTAGTGTCAACTTTAGTGTTAAACTAGAGTAACCTAATTTTCAACTAAATTTATTAACGAAATATAGTACAATAGCACTTAGGAATTATTTAAAACATATAAATATATATAATACATTTAAAATACTTGTAAAATTACCTATAAGTTTTAATATTTATACTTTGACATAATATTAACCATTGAGGTAATTGTACCTTGCTTAAACTAAAGAAGACACCGCTAAGCAAGTTTACCGTTGGATTCCATATTGGAAATGAGCTAGTCACCCTCACGTTCAACGCGCGGCTGTCAATTTCTGACAATTACGAATACATCTAAAATGAATTGAACAAAAAATAGGTGGAGCCGTTTGCCAGGTACGCGCGAACATACTTCCTACTATAATACCATATAATACTACGACACATAATTCGTAGCTTTCGATTTTTGTTCGTTCGTCGTTACATTGTAACAACTGTGTTTTTTTTATAAACAAGTTTATCAATCACCGCTATCGTATCAACTATATTTACCGTAGTATATCTCCTCCTTCTTAGTTTATTATAAAGTTATGTATCCGATTAGGCGGGCGGCGGCGGCGGATTGCAAACGGCGAAGAGTTACGTTACCATAGAGCTCACCCAACTAACTTTTACTTGTGAGCAATTCTTTTCTAGCTTTAGTGCAAGATTTCATTCGGTACCATTTTTATTGTTACAGTGAACTTCTGATCTGTTTCATGTGTTTTTAAATATACATACCTTCATGAAACTGATAACAGTTTAAGATAACACCTTGTCTTAATGTTATTTGATCTTGTTCCGCTTCGTTAAACTGCGACTCTGACTAGACTAAATTCACTTAGATACAAATCACTGCATTTTCATAAATAAATGAAAACGACAAAAATAACAATCTTAATTAATTAAACAATGATTTTATGTTACCTACTACACAAAGATAAAACCTAAAGCATCCGGTTCGAAGGACCATTAAACATCACTCGCGCAAAAACAAGACGCACCGTATCTGCAGGCCCTTTTGAAATTACCGTCCATTTTGAAGAGGATAACGGCTGGGATATTTAAACGTACCTTTGACACCTTTTTTATTAAAAAAAACAATGTTATGTTCTAATCTTCAACCAGAAAAAGAAGCTTGGTGCGACTTCCTACAGGGAATTAAAGAGGAAAAATGTAGCTACCTACTGTACTGTAAAAACAACTGAATATACGAATAGGCAAAAAGTACACCAAGAATATGTAAATATTTAAAAACAAGTCAAGACGCTTCTTTTAAATAATCTATCGTAGTGCCTCAGCTGTGGCTTATTCAATCTGTAATATATCACAATAATATTTATTATGTATACTGTTATAATAAAAAAAAAAACAAAATTACATAAAAACTGTAAAAACATACAGCTTTGTTTATATTTTCCTCTAACATTCAAAATTAGTAGTAGTAGTATTTTCTTCCAATAAATGAACAGTATAATCATTGAGTATAATATTTAAAAAAAAAACAATTGTTTGGTTTTCCACGTTATCCTATAAATCAATACATATTGTATGTCGGGCAAGTGTTGTAACATTGGGGAACTTAAATAATGTCCATACGCTCCGTGTTCGAGGACCGTCAAATATAATATTTGACAAGGAAGGCGCCCCATCCACTCGGACCTTTGTCCAATCGCGTTATTCAGTTGTAGGTACGTGAAACTTATATTACTTTCAGTTTCTCTATTCAGCTGAATTTGGAACGGCAATCGTCCCTGGACCTAGATATTTGGTCCACTGCAAAACTTTTATGGCATAATATATATATGTCGCAGCATCAGTACTTCCTCTAGCCTGTATAATTTTCTTTCAACTTATCACGCCATCTATTGAGCTATGTCAGATTTAATTAAACGGAAACGGCAAGTGTCTAATAGACACTTGGGTAAGGTCGATTCTGAGGGTCAATACAGCGGCGATGTCATTGACAGTTGTCGCTGGCTAACAAGTGACAGTGACGGATGAGTGGGGGTTGTCAATATGAGATGACATTAGGTGCGATATGGGAGGCCGCCGTCATTCTTGTTACGGATGTGCTCACGAACGGTTCTGAGTTTGGGTCTGCGTCGCTGTATCTAACTTGCCGCGTTTCCTAAAAGTAATCTCTCTCCATCTGCGTAAATCGTTAATTATTTTGTACAAATTGTGTTGCATTGTGAAAACAGAAGCCTGTACTTTATGGAGAGCCTATTATTTAAAATCCAACGCCACTCCGACATATACTACAATCTTTAATATAATTTATAATGTATTTAGTTTGTAAGTAGGAATTAGCAAATGGTATTTGATAACGATCCCTATTTAATTATTCTCTCTTTGAAGAAAATTATTGTACAATAATATTTACGTAACTCTAGAACAGTAGACATTTCAAAGTAAAATTAAGTAGTGAGATTAGTTTTAGTTCAAAGAAACAGGCGTGCTTTCGTAAAATATTTTTTTAGATAATTCTGTGCAGAAAATATCTCCGCCCCTTTGTCTTACAGAGCCGGCTAAATATTTAACTAGCCGGGAACTACAGCACTCCTGGATTGTTTTAGCAGAACAAATAAACCGCCTAATTACCAAACTTAACGCTTCCGATTACTGCCATAAAAGTATTTCTATAAAAGAAACAACTGTAGATAAATATTCACGTATTGTGGTTAACCGAACTAGTGATCCCAGGTTCGACTCCCAAAATATTATTATTTTGAGAGGTTTGGTTGGTGGTTCATTCGTTTATTCCACCATCGTGTTGCAATAACAACAGTTAGGTATAGTAGCTTTGTTTTGTTCCGACAGTTTAGAGATAAGATAGCAAGTTTTTTAGTAGGTAGTTCAGGGTTATGGAGAAAGGCGCTTTCATCTTTTCACTTATCTTCACTTACCATTACCTCTAGGTACCATTACCTCAAAGAAGAAAATTAGGCGCTTCTTTGCTAAAAAAAATATTTTTTTACACTTTCATTAATTATACAAATTGTACAATTTACGTTATTGATTAACTAGTTAGAAGCAATTTCCTTCCTATTCCAAGTTTAAAATGAGCTAATGATGGAACTTGTTGACAATAATTGAAAACGGGGCTGCCGTGAAAGGATTAAACTTATTCCATTTGGCTAAGCGGGCCACTTACAGTTTGTGCAAAAGTGTCTTCTGCCTTTGTTTCAGTTTGAGTCATTTTGCTGCCAAGCTTCCACCTACTGCTCTACTAGAAATCTTTAGCTGTCGCTTTAATGTTTGAAAAAAGAACCAACTTTTTATTTACTATTCACGTTGATCGGTTTAAGTATTTTTAATTATTCCAATTACCATACAACACATTTTTGGGATTAATGCATAATTATTTTGGTATAAAAGCTTACAATTATAATATATCCAAGATGTAAAAAAACGATAAGTTATAATTTAACATCAGCAACGTTAACGCGATGTAACCCAAGGAACAGATGGTAATTCCATCCCTCACCGAGTATTCCCTTTGTGGCGACCGCAGAGCGTAATTCACAAAAATGCTCCCGCAGCCCATGTAGTTGTCTTCTAAAGTAAATACAAAGCCCGCACCTATTCCATGCAACAATAAATTTCAGAACTTGAATGAAGGCCTGGAGACCGACCGGATAAAAGTTAAATTAAAGGGCCGTCGCGTCTACATGTGACTCGGCATTCGGCATGTAAAAGGATTCCCAAATAATAGAAGCAGTTTTCGGTCGGCGGCGTGGGCAGTGGGCAGGCATATCCGATTGCGGGCTTTAGATGCGACTATTAAATGAATATTTATGTTCCTACACATAGAAAACCTAATGGTTTAAACGTTATTATATTTATTTTTTAATGTGACGAACTAAAATCATTGTGTAAATTGAATAATATTGTGAATCTTTCATACATTGCTTTTAATTTGTATTTTGATATCAGCATCAGTGAGTCTACAGCGCTATCGTAAGACCATGTTCCAAAAGAAGCCAAACCAAACCTTAAGGAAGGAACTCCTCAATGGATTTTTTGTTTTTCATTTATTTTACAGTGGGTACCTATCAGATTAATAACTTTCCATCTATCTATCTATTTACTCAGCCGGTGACACACACTGCTGAGTAAAGTTCTGTTCTATGTCACGTCACTCCTAAAGATCTTGTGCAAGCCGGACTAAGTTTAAGGCAGATGTGTCTGCCTTAGTAATATCATCGGACCAGAAAGCAGATGGTCTGACGATCACATCGACAAATAAATAATAAAACTTCAATCTACCTTAACACCACACACGTCACATTTATTTGTTTTCAACGACGTTTGACAGTTAGCAAAAACAGTCAACAATATTTCTTCAGTTAAGATGTAAGAAGCATTATCAAAACACTTGTCCTATATCATAAAATATTAAACGGTTTCGGTAAACGAATTACTATAAATGATACCTCGAAATGTTAGAAGTAAAAAATCTTGCTTTCATAATGTGCAAGATACATTTAAAAATACCCTCCTGTTATCCGGTCCATAATAGACGGTTATTCCCGGAGGCTCTCCAGGAATTGTGCGGTCGCCGTTTGGACAATGGTGGGTCCTTTATAACGGTTTATGGTCCTTCGAGCCGGATTCTCGGAGATTGTTTTTCTGACAGTAACAGGTGCGGCCTATTTTGTCGCCGCTTTATTTTGAGAACTGCGACCGTTTTAAGTGTTATCGTGTAAATGTAGCTATGGGGTGCCTTCTTCCCGCTTGCTTGAGATAAACTCGCCAGATTAAGCGAGACATTGGCGTATTTTTTAACTTAGTTATGGTTTTATGTAATTTTTTTTTAACTTACATTACTTTAATAATTATATTATTAAGTTTCATTACATAAAGTATTTGCAAAATAATATGAATGCTTATGAAAATGGCGTGAGTGATTAATGTTTATCCATTTTGCGTCAAATGTTAAACATAGCGCCGGGCCTCCGCGTCGTGAAGTAGGTCCTCTAAATTACACGCCATGTCGAGCTATAAGTGGTGTAAGTCACTAGAAGTCGCTGCTTTAAACTAGTTTATCCACTGACACCGCGAAATTTTTCTTCTGAGCTTCGTTTCAACGATGTTTGGAGATACAGTCTAAATATTTTTATTGAGTATTATGTCAGTGCAACATGAAGCCTTTCATTGCGTTTGTGTGGTGAAAGAAAATTTGGTAATAAGTATATAATTGTTCCTCTATAACGAGTAGAGAAGAACACTAATCAACAACAGCTGTACAAAATAGCGCAGTATTATTTTGTATACTCGTAGAACTATAATACTCAAACGCCGTCCTAAACTATCAACATTAAAAAAATGTATTTTGTAATTATTTTCTGTTTAATCACATAGCCACAAAACCCGTATTGTAAAAATTAGGTTCAAAGAAAATAGGCTGTTATTTTATACCTAAAAATATTTATATGAAATTAAGAATCCATTATCCGAAATTAACTAATTCTGTATTAAACGAAACAGTACTTAGACGCTACTACTCATGCCTTGGCGTCGGCAAATATTTGCGGGGGCAAAGTCCGGGCTAGTTTGAATTTTGGACCCTCGTCGACCCGTTAACTGCTGGCGGATTGATACTGACCCCTGACGAATTTATGTAGATTCTCAAACTTTGCCAAAATTTCCTATGGTTGGATCTCGTTTATAGCTTTGGGTAATAGTTTGACGATATGTTATAATGTCGTTTACAATACATACATACATACGTATAATCACGATTTATCTTATTCCCGAAGGGTTAGTCAGAGACTAGGCAATGCGGTCAGCAATAGCAGTCCTCTATACCATTCTCTACTCTTCACCAAATAGCGACTGCACAGACAAGTGCTCAGCGTTCAGGTGGTGAGCCCATCGCCGCTCTATGCTGTTAGGTGTATGTGCAGTCTTTAGTCCGTCAGTTGCCTTTTACGACACCCAAGGGAAGAGAGGGGGTGGTAGGATTCTTTCACCGCTACGCGTCACGGTTACGTCGGTGTCGTCTACAACTTAACAGTTGTAGTTGCAGTCTCTATTAATCAAAGTTTAGTTGCAACATTACTATTGGAAGCTTGGTACTAAGCTTCTTGATAGAAGCAAGTTTGATGATATTACCGCATAAGGTATAACTCGCATTACAGGCCTTGAGACTTAAATGAATATGCCTCGTAAGGTCACTGGACCTTATTACATACATGCAATGCATCATACCCTTCTCCTGGGGTGGCAAGCACTGCACAATCCAAAGCATTCCACATTAATGTTACTCGTCTACGTCCGTACTCGGTGTAGGTACTTTGCCGCAGATCTAGATAAGGAGAGAGTAGGAGTGATCTAGTTTAAAAATAGGCATAAGTATGCTTCTATAAAAAGTATGTAAGAAACAAAGTAGAAATATATAATTATAATATACCTAATTGGCCATCCATTATTGCTTACAACAGATCGTTCCAGACAATTGAGCGCATCCCATTTATGAATCCCGCATAAACCTTAGCAAAACTTACATAATAAACACAAAATATTCGCGTCGTCTGCGCCCGAAATTCCCTATACAGCCTACAGTGATGCGGCTAGATAATTCAATATCCCCGCTGAATTATTCATGTCGCCGACATACGATTACGATGTAAGACAAGATTTTATTCTTGTTGCACGCTACGCCACGGGAGCGGACGAGATTATCGATGATTATTGAACAGTTTCGGTTGATACGGCCCATGTATTTGAATTCCCTTTTTACTGGAGATCTAATAAAGGAGATGTCATTGCTATTGCGGAATACTGATCGTGCATTATGTGAGATTTGGTTTTGTTGACGTAAATGTATTGGAAAGAATGTATCAAAGTTACAGATCATAACAGTAGTGGTATTGTAATGTGTTGCTTTCTAGGGACGATATCAGGTTTAGGGTCCCTCTCTCTCTCTCTCTTTTAGCCTCTTTGACCCACATGAACCAACTGATACATGGTTAGCCCCATCTGCATTAGGTTACTAACTACTACCTCAAAATATTCTTACTTTACCTTACCGTCTATGTTAACTTCAATCGAGAACCCGAGATGTTCGCCGCTCGGCTGAAGACCCTGGCTAAGTATGTGTGCACAGGAATGTTGTGTGTGCCGAACAAATTGGTCGTCGAAGTCGCGGCGGCGCGGCGGCGGCGCATCATTAAGACAGCAGTAATTAGGACCGTAATCGCCTCATATTTGCCGTTTAATTAATGTAATGAACGTGTGTACAGCCTTTAATTAGACGTCGCTGCTAACTAGCGGGCCGCGTCTGTGCCCTCGCTGCGTATCGGCATTAACACGCTGTTTAGCATTCGTGCTACTGACAAAGTTAGTTAGCATTTTTACCGCGTGAGATAAGTATTGACAGACTTTTTAAAAAATAATGTAGGTGTTGTTTTTAAAGACAACGTTACTAGGTCAGTGGGGTAGTCTGAAACGTTTGATGCAGGAAAAGTTTAGGAAAACGTGTATCTACTAACTTCAAGTATTTCAACAACTTTCAAAAATCGAATACTTAAAAATTCAAGTATCATTATTAGCATCGTTTGTTATAATTTATGTCCTAATGCTGAGTGAACCCAACATTGGGGACCAAAAGCAAGATTCACCCGGCACACGGCACCCGTGACCCATCATTTCAAAAGCTTAATTTGCTAGATCCAAACCAAATACAATCCGTTGAGCGTATCCATATATGAGTACTAAGTATCTGTATATAGCTGTACATGTACTTACTTATTATAAATGGTACAGCTGATACTTAATACTCTTTATATTACCTATTTAATTCACGCAGCTATTGCCTATTTAAGACATAATATTTCAAACAATTAGGTACATCTACTTCCATTTTCTTACTAACCCTACTCGGCATCGCCGATTACTCATAATAATTCAGCTCTGTGATTCCATAAATAATGAACGAATGTTACGTTGTCTTGGGAAATATATACGTATTACAAATAAATATTACATTATTATTATAATCTTCTGAGGGTAGTTGAGCTTTATTGACCTATTTACATTCCAGCTCTCATTATCAATAAAAATATGGGAAACAGGCCTTTTGTAATATCGGATGTCATTTATAGTCTGTGTTATGACGATAAATTACATTATCTTATGCTGAAACAACATGATTTTCTCGATCCTGCCACGAACAACACATGATCCTTAGATTTAAGTATCGTTTTCAGACGGCAGTCTTTTGCCAATAATAGCCAATCTTTTGCTTCACTTAATACAAAATACGACGACGTATAGCATTGACGGAATTCTTTAGTTTTGTAAAGTGACTAAGTACCGAATTTAAATTATTCATTTAGGTATAAGGTTAATCGCATTACATAATCACGTAATTTTACACCAATTTATCAAGTTTCATAAGAGCTAAGCCGCCGTTAAATCAGACACGATAGATATTCAATGGTTAATTACCTCTACGAGTATTCGTGGCAGACAAAGGGATAGTGGGTAAGCTTTCACTTGTTATAAAACTTTAAAAACAGACTTATTATCTATTTATTCTGACGACTGAGTTTATTACATGAAGCGTATAATCGAAATCATCAAGTTCCACGCGACAGAGCAATAGCAGCAAGAGTCGGGCGATCCCGTTGTTATAAATATTAATGGAGTGAGGGCTGTAAAATAGTTTTTATGCGTTGGCTCGTGACCCGCACTCGATACTATTTTTTACTGTCCAGAACACATATTAACATTTCCGGGCCGCAATAAAACAAAGCGCGCCGAGCAGAGAACTGCTAATGGGCTTTCATTCAAGTTCAGTTGTTACTTGGCTGACCATGGATGTAACGGACAGATTAATCGGTGATCAAATTAATGGTTAGGTACGTAGAGAACGAACAAGTTAATGTAACTATTAGGTTTGGAATCAATTAGGGATTGGAATTTGTATAATGATTGATTTGATAAACAATAGGGCGATACCGCATCGCATCCGCTTGCGTTTGATTGTATACGCATACAATGTGAATAAAATAAAATCTTAGAAAATCTTAGCCGCGGTACTTATGTAACGAATAAAAAATGTTACCATCGCCTTCTAGAAATTTGCACGTTTGCTACAGCGCCCTCTCTTGATAAAAAACTGAAGCTGCTATTTACGTAATTATGAAGTTTTACTTATTGTTACGAAATTGATTGGTATTGATGTTTAAATTAACAAGTAGCTTCTGTAGAGGATAGATATTCATACCATGTAAGCATAGCCGTTTGCGTGTGATTGTATACGAATAAAAGAAAAACTTAGGAAATTTTAGCCGTCGTATTTACGTAGCGGTTAAAAAAGTTACCATCGCCATCTAGAAATTTGCATGTTTGGTACAGCTCCCTCTCTTGATGAGTAGATGAAGCTGCTATTTACGTAATTTGAAAGTTTTAATAATTGTCACGAATTTGATTGTTATCGATTGTTATTGATGGGCAGCTTAACAAGTAGCCTCTTTAAATGATAATTAGTCATACAATGTAAGCATAGTACGAACGGAATAACAATAGGAGATAAAACTAACATGGCGATCGTGGTAAACTTGTAAATGTTTTATGGTCGGACAACGTATTGTATTGTTCCTCCGAAACGGCTAAGCCCACGAGAATGGCGTTTATCTAGAATTATGGTAGACATAACGCCCGACGTGGTGGTGAAGTCAAAATTAGCCGCGCGGAATTATTGTAATCTGCACGTAGCATTGTTTAGGAATAATTCTCGCAAAAACTAGACTAGCGCTCTAAGATATGCAATTGCTTAGATGTGTTATAACGAATCGCATACGCAAATATATTTTAAGATAGGTCTAGACTTATATTTTGTTGTATAACTTAGAATCAGAGCGTTTGGATATAAATGGAATTTTAGTCGATTTTAAAGTGTCAGTTCATAGAGGATCTGAATGTGCATTCAGAATATTTTTGTAATTAAAAAGGGGCGACTACCTCTACTTCTCTGCTCTCTAATTGGCTAGAATAATTCAAATCTTCTAGAAGCTTTTTTGTATAAAAGGGCCGAACGGGATTTCGGTCTTCATGTTCACTTCAAGCAGTCTACCGAGCAGCAACTAGCTGGAACCTTTGGAAAATCAGAAAACTGAAGAAGTAATTGAGATATACCTAGAGCAGTTTAGAGCCAGTGTGAAAGTTGAGTATTTAGGGAAACTTTATAAACACTGTATAAATTGTGCTTTGTGTGTGTTCACTTCAAGCAGCAATCCGAGTAGCTTAAAGTAGCTAATGAACCAGAAACTTATGGAAAATCAGAAAACTGAAGAAGTATTAGATATACCTAGTAAAGTTTAGAGCCAGTGTGGGAAGTTGAGTATTTTGGGAAACTTTATAAATACTGTATAAATTGTGCTTTGTGTATCTGACTGACGTGTAATTACTAACTTGGATTTGACCATTTATGTACCTGTGTGTGTGTGCGTGTATATAACCTTGTGCGTATAACTTTTGTGCCTGACTTTAATTTGCATGGACCTTACGTGTATTGTGTGTGCATGACCATATGTGTATTACCTACTGTGTGTGTGTGTGTGTGTATTACCTTATGTGC
Source organism: Scoparia ambigualis (assembly GCA_963921215.1). Lineage (NCBI taxonomy): Eukaryota > Metazoa > Arthropoda > Insecta > Lepidoptera > Crambidae > Scoparia > Scoparia ambigualis. The sequence continues at coordinate 41,073,678 of OY992504.1, read as the reverse complement.
GTGTAACCTTGTTATATATTGTGTATTGACTATTGTGTACATAGATGTTTTGTGAGTCAAATAAATAAATCTCCGGTCGAGGGGGTATAAGTTGCATTCGTGTTTTGTTCATACTTATTGGCGGAGCACTGACGTCGTGGTTCTGCCAGGAGCCCTACCCTCGACATTGTGGTCCTTCGAGCCGGATCCTGCACAGGAAGTGAACATCAAGTGAACATCAGATCGAAGACCTTAACTTTAGGATGCCGCAGACAAGGAGCGGTGTTCGCCGGAAGGAGGATGCAGAGGCATTATTGGAGCAAGCTGGACGAGGTACGTACGAGTTACCACCCACCTCACCCTCAGTGCCTGAACCGAGCATCGAGCATGAGGGGGGTCGACCCCTACCCCGGATCGATGGAGGGGAACGACCAGAACCTAGTGGGGGTGCACAGTCTAGGCTTACCGACGCTGCTGGAGAGCAACGCGCGCCCGCAGCATCACGGCCAGCTGCACGAGCAGCTTCAATACGATCGACGACAAGCATCACCTCCCGCCTTAGAAAGTCGGAATACGAGGCGGAAAGAATGCTGATGGAACTGAAGCGCAAAGAACTTCAGATGGAAGCGGAGCTTATAAAGAAGAAGCTGGCATGGGAGACAGCCGTCATTGAAGAAGATGGAGTTGAGAGCGTGGCCGATAACACGAATTTGGAAGATCGTGTTGACACATGGCTCAACCAGCATTCATCGACGATGGTGCCAGAATCCAGAACAGCTCCAAATCCAGAATACTGCCGCGACCCAGGCCACATACGGGGGGAGTCAGAACGACCCGCGCCGCCGCCGAAGACTCAAGAGGACCTTCGTCGACGACCATCCCCGACGCCCGGCAGGAATAGAGGGATCGATCGACTGGCAGATCTCTTTCAGAACATGGTACAGACGAGGCCACGCCCAAGACAGGCCACCGAGTTGCCCATATTTACGGGTGCAGCTACGGAATGGCTTCCATTCAAGGCGGCTATGAGAGAGACCTCTGAGATGTACCAATTCACGCCAGTAGAGAACATTGCCCGGTTACGCAACTGTTTGCAAGGTGAAGCAAGAGAGTGCGTGTCGGCGTTATTGGCTACTACTACGGACCCAGCTGTAATCATGCGGACTTTGGAGCAGTGTTACGGGCGTCCGGAAGTTATTATAGATCGAGCCTTGGAGCAGCTAAGAAGATTGCCAAGGCCGGGTCCCGCCGCATCAGACTTGAATAGTTTTGCGATTAAACTACAGAACGTAGTATGTGTATTGATGCAGGTAGACCGAAGAGGATACTTAAGTAACCCAATGCTGACCAGAGAAGTGGTCGCGAAACTAAGCCCGTTTATCGCAGCCCGATGGTGTGATTATGCCGAAGAATACGGATCGTATACGGAACCTGAGATAGTAACGCTATCGAAATTTTTAATGCGTGAAGCAGACCGCGCTTTACGCCACGCCTACTCACCGGCACCCAGCACCCTAATGAAAAGGGACGAACGCAGAGAGGAGCGTAAGCCACGCCCAGCTGTTACGATGCGACGTGCAGCTACGTATAACGTTGCTGAAGAGAGCGATACGGTGCGTTGTTGCTGCTGCCAAGGTGAGCACGTATTGACTAGATGCAAGAAGTTTGCCGCTTTAAGTATGAATGAAAGATGGCAAGTCGTTAAAAAGGAACGGTTGTGTTTTAAATGCATAGTTAGCAAACATCGACGACCGTCGTGTCAAGCGAGGCCCTGCGGTGTAAACGAGTGTTGCCGGCCTCATCATAGACTTCTACACTCAGATGTCGCTCCATCCATTCCAGTCATCGCTGCCGATACAAGTAACAGTGATGGAAAGGAAACAGTAGCTACGACGGTCACCTCAAGTGGAGGTCGACAAGTACTGTTGAAAGTTTGCCCGGTTATAATAAAGGGACCGGCAGGCGAGATGGAGGCATACGCCTTATTGGATGAAGGATCAACGATTTCACTGATCGACAAGGATGCAGCCAGAAGTATTCAAGCCGATGGACCTGTCCAGAATATACACCTGCACGGGGTGAACAGCGTGACGAGGGAACCAGACAGCCGCAGAGTCAAGTTTCAGATTAGAGGTATAAACACTGGTTACTTTGATTTGGAAGCAAGGACGATCGAGGGCATCAGCTTGCGTGGACAAACCGTTCCTAAGTCCGTACTTAGATATCCACATTTGAGCAAGCTTAACGCAAAGGAGGTATGCTACGAGATGGCACGACCGCAGCTGTTGATAGGTGCCGACCATTGGCATCTTATAGTGACCAGACAGCTGCTAGCCGGCAGAAGATTGCAACCCGTAGCATCTCGCACCAGCTTGGGGTGGGTACTGCTTGGACATATGCCTCGGACTACCTTTACTGGAGACCATGAAGCAGTGGTTCACATCCGACTGTCGGATTCATCGCGATCCAGGAACACCGATGGCGTTGAAGAGGAACACCTCGACAATCTCATAAAGGAACACTACGAGATAGACGCCCTTGGAGTATCTTTGAAGAAGAAGCCAAGGGCTGAAGATGAACGTGCCCTCGAGATCATAAAGAGGACAGCCTGTTGCGTGGGCGGTAGGTACGAGGTAGGTTTACCATGGCGTAAAGATCAGACTACCATGCCACCGAGTTATGGCAATGCGTTAAGGCGCCTGAAGGGAATCGAGAAGAAGATGGACCGGGATCCAGTCTTCGCTTCGGACTACAGTGCTCAGATAGAGAATCTGCTAGACAAGAAATACGCAGCGCTATCTGACGGCACCGACAGGAGCAGTTCAAAAAGTTGGTACCTACCGCACTTTGCCGTAAGAAATCCGAACAAGCCAGGGAAGATACGTCTGGTGTTCGACGCAGCAGCCGTCACAAACGACGTGAGCCCGAACCAGGAGCTGTTGGAAGGACCGGACCTCTTGACATCACTGCCAGGAATACTGTATAGGTTCAGGGAAAAGCCTGTTGCAGTAACCGCAGATATCCAGGAGATGTTCCTCCAGGTCAAGATAAGGAAAGAGGATCAACCGGCGCAACTCTTCCTATGGAGAGAACGAGATCGCGTAAGTCCGCCGCACATTTATAAAATGACGTCTATGATATTCGGAGCAGCTAGTTCACCGTTCATAGCGCACAGTGTACGGAACATGAACGCTGAAGCACACGCCCACTCCCATCCAGAGGCATTGAAGGCCATTACGAATAGCCACTACATGGATGACTACGTGGACAGCTATGAAACTGACGAAGAAGCTGCACGAATCGCTCGAAGCGTTGCTGACGTTCATTTGAAGGCGGGTTTTCTGCTTAGAAGCTGGAACTCCAACAACGAGAAGGTACTCTCACAGATACCGACAGAACTGCGAGCACAGGCGCCGACCCAGCTGGGAGCAAGTCTTAACACGTATGAAAAGACTTTGGGACTCCTGTGGGACGCCAAGCGGGACACGCTAGGATTCAATACCAACATGGCACGCGTGGCAGAGGAAGTAAAGAGTCAGAAGAGACACCCTACGAAGAGGGAAGCACTCTCAGCAGTGATGTCAATTTATGACCCGCTAGGATTGGTCAGCCCATACACCATCGCAGCGAAGATCTTCCTGCAGGAATTATGGCGTAAGAAGATTGGATGGGACGAGCCTCTGCCAGGTGAGGACGCTATAATCTTCCAGACGTGGCTGCAGGGACTTAGTCATATGGGGAAGATTGCGATCCCTCGCTGCTATGACGTAAAAGCGAGTAGTCGTAGAAGAGAGCTACACGTGTTTTGCGACGCAAGCGAGAGTGCATACGCTGCGGTAGCATACTGGCGTTTGGAAGACAATACCGGTATGACGCACACAGCCTTAGTTGGCGGGAAGGCGAAGGTAGCACCATTGAAGACGCAGAGTATCCCGAGATTGGAACTGCAAGCAGCCGTCATCGGCACTAGACTGGCCGACTCCATCAAAGAGGAACACCGATGGGAAATCCATGGCATAACCTTCTGGACTGACTCCACTACCGTGTTATCCTGGATACAGAACAACCTGCGCCGCTACACTGCATTCGTAGCGCACCGGCTGGGGGAGATCGCCGAAAGGACGGAACCAGGTCAGTGGCGATGGATCCCCACGGATTTAAACGTGGCTGATGATGCCACCAGGACCCGGTATGTGGACTACATACCCGAGCGCTGGCTGACGGGACCGCCCTTCTTGCGGGAAGCAGAGGAAGGGTGGCCAGCCATGCGTGAAGCCGACCCCGAAGAGCGGGGGGAGATAGCGGAGGAGCGGGTGCACCACATGAGGGAATCTACGTGCAGCACTTGGGAAGCTATGCCAGATATCGCAGGGATATCGAAGTATGAATGCCTAATCCGCGCTACAGCGCTAGTCCTTCTAGCAGTAGATAAGTGGTGTCACCGGGCTACAGAGATGCAGCTTCACCACCTAGAGCGAGCAGAAGCTATGTGGGTACGTCGAGCTCAGCAAGAAAGCTTTGGCGACGAGCTGCATCTGCTAAAACAGGGCAGACCGCTACAGAAACCAAGCCGACTGTACAAGCTAGATCCGGAGCTGGTTAATGATCTACTGCGAGTACGGGGAAGAATCGACGCCGCCGCCGTACCAGATGAGGTTAAAAGGCCGATCATTCTGGACGGCAGACACTGCTTTGTACAGAAGCTTATCACAAAAGAGCACTGCGCAGCTGACCACGCGAACAACGAGCGCGTCGTCAATGAGCTGCGCCAGCGGTTTTGGATACTGCACTTGCGACCGTCGGTACGAGCAGTCGCCCGCAACTGTAGAGAGTGCAGGATGCGAAAAGCAAAACCAGCTGTTCCGTCTACGGGGAATCTACCCCGGGAAAGACTAAGCCCGTACTGCCGCCCATTTACAAACTGTGGGCTGGACTATTTTGGGCCTATGACGGTAACTGTTGGACGACGGCACGAAAAGCGGTGGGGAGCGTTATTCACCTGCCTCACTACAAGGGCAGTGCACATGGAGCTCGTCACCAGCTTGAGCACCGACTCTGCTATTATGGCCCTGCGTCGCATGGCAGCGCGACGCGGGTGGCCTAATACCATTATCAGCGACAACGGCACCAACTTTAGAGGAGCTGGTAGAGAATTGAGAGAAGCCGTGGAGGAATGGGCTCCGCTGCTGAAGGAGTATCTGCTGCAACGACGAGTGCAGTGGCGATACATCCCGCCCGGCGCACCCAACCAAGGGGGAGCCTGGGAACGGATGGTGCGGTCCATTAAGACTGCGCTGGCCGCCACTCTGAACGAGAAGTCACCGAAGGAAGAGGTACTGTTAACGCTAATTCTTGAAGCAGAACACTCCGTGAACTCTCGTCCGTTGACCCACGTATCGGTCAACCATGAGGACGAGGAGTCCCTGACGCCGAATCACTTCCTGCTGGGGACATCATCGGGACTACCACCAACCGGCCCCTGTCAACTTGGCGATAGGAGGCAATGGCGTACAGCCCAAGCCCTCGCAGATAGCTTCTGGCAGAGATGGATTAAGGAGTACCTGCCGACGCTGGCTCCAAGAGGCGAGCCCAGCAAAGAAGCGACTCTCAGGCTGGGAGACCTGGTCATCGTCACCGACCCGATCCTCCCACGCAACGTCTGGCCCCGAGGTGTCGTCGAGAAGATATTTCCTGGACCCGATGGCGAAGTAAGGAGCGCTGAAGTAAGAACCAAGGGCGGCATATTCCGAAGGCCGACCCGGAAGCTCATCGTACTGAATGTCGCCGATGACTGCACCTCCTCCGGACCAAAAGGGACGGACCAAGAAACAACCGCGCCTCCCCGAATGCAGAGGGGAGGCTGTGCTGCGGTCCTGAGCATCTGTAGCCAGCGTGCTAGGACCTGCCTACCGCGCCTCCCTGGATGCAGAGGGGAGGCTGTGCTGCATCCTGAGCATCTGTAGCCAGCGTGCCAGGACCTGCCTACCGCGCCTCCCTGGATGCAGAGGGGAGGCTGTGCTGCATCCTGAGCATCTGTAGCCAGCGTGCCAGGACCTGCCTACCGCGCCTCCCTGGATGCAGAGGGGAGGCTGTGCTGCATCCTGAGCATCTGTAGCCAGCGTGCCAGGACCTGCCTACCTGCGCCTCCCCCCGACCCGAGGGGAGGGATACGCTGTGCTCCTGAGCGCCGCTACACCGCGAGCTAGGAGCAGCTACACGTCGAGCTAGGAGCCGCTACACCGCGAGCTAGGAGCCGCTACGCCGCGAGCCTGAGCACCATTAACCGTCATGCTGTCCTACCGGGAAGAATGGGCTTCGAGAAAATCTTCGCCGGGGGGAGAATTGTAACGGACAGATTAATCGGTGATCAAATTAATGGTTAGGTACGTAGAGAACGAACAAGTTAATGTAACTATTAGGTTTGGAATCAATTAGGGATTGGAATTTGTATAATGATTGATTTGATAAACAATAGGGCGATACCGCATCGCATCCGCTTGCGTTTGATTGTATACGCATACAATGTGAATAAAATAAAATCTTAGAAAATCTTAGCCGCGGTACTTATGTAACGAATAAAAAATGTTACCATCGCCTTCTAGAAATTTGCACGTTTGCTACAGCGCCCTCTCTTGATAAAAAACTGAAGCTGCTATTTACGTAATTATGAAGTTTTACTTATTGTTACGAAATTGATTGGTATTGATGTTTAAATTAACAAGTAGCTTCTGTAGAGGATAGATATTCATACCATGTAAGCATAGCCGTTTGCGTGTGATTGTATACGAATAAAAGAAAAACTTAGGAAATTTTAGCCGTCGTATTTACGTAGCGGTTAAAAAAGTTACCATCGCCATCTAGAAATTTGCATGTTTGGTACAGCTCCCTCTCTTGATGAGTAGATGAAGCTGCTATTTACGTAATTTGAAAGTTTTAATAATTGTCACGAATTTGATTGTTATCGATTGTTATTGATGGGCAGCTTAACAAGTAGCCTCTTTAAATGATAATTAGTCATACAATGTAAGCATAGTACGAACGGAATAACAATAGGAGATAAAACTAACATGGCGATCGTGGTAAACTTGTAAATGTTTTATGGTCGGACAACGTATTGTATTGTTCCTCCGAAACGGCTAAGCCCACGAGAATGGCGTTTATCTAGAATTATGGTAGACATAACGCCCGACGTGGTGGTGAAGTCAAAATTAGCCGCGCGGAATTATTGTAATCTGCACGTAGCATTGTTTAGGAATAATTCTCGCAAAAACTAGACTAGCGCTCTAAGATATGCAATTGCTTAGATGTGTTATAACGAATCGCATACGCAAATATATTTTAAGATAGGTCTAGACTTATATTTTGTTGTATAACTTAGAATCAGAGCGTTTGGATATAAATGGAATTTTAGTCGATTTTAAAGTGTCAGTTCATAGAGGATCTGAATGTGCATTCAGAATATTTTTGTAATTAAAAAGGGGCGACTACCTCTACTTCTCTGCTCTCTAATTGGCTAGAATAATTCAAATCTTCTAGAAGCTTTTTTGTATAAAAGGGCCGAACGGGATTTCGGTCTTCATGTTCACTTCAAGCAGTCTACCGAGCAGCAACTAGCTGGAACCTTTGGAAAATCAGAAAACTGAAGAAGTAATTGAGATATACCTAGAGCAGTTTAGAGCCAGTGTGAAAGTTGAGTATTTAGGGAAACTTTATAAACACTGTATAAATTGTGCTTTGTGTGTGTTCACTTCAAGCAGCAATCCGAGTAGCTTAAAGTAGCTAATGAACCAGAAACTTATGGAAAATCAGAAAACTGAAGAAGTATTAGATATACCTAGTAAAGTTTAGAGCCAGTGTGGGAAGTTGAGTATTTTGGGAAACTTTATAAATACTGTATAAATTGTGCTTTGTGTATCTGACTGACGTGTAATTACTAACTTGGATTTGACCATTTATGTACCTGTGTGTGTGTGCGTGTATATAACCTTGTGCGTATAACTTTTGTGCCTGACTTTAATTTGCATGGACCTTACGTGTATTGTGTGTGCATGACCATATGTGTATTACCTACTGTGTGTGTGTGTGTGTGTGTATTACCTTATGTGCGTGTAACCTTGTTATATATTGTGTATTGACTATTGTGTACATAGATGTTTTGTGAGTCAAATAAATAAATCTCCGGTCGAGGGGGTATAAGTTGCATTCGTGTTTTGTTCATACTTATTGGCGGAGCACTGACGTCGTGGTTCTGCCAGGAGCCCTACCCTCGACAATGGACTTTGTTATTCTTTAAGGATGTGATGGTCTGCTTTGCCTGTTATTACACCTTTAAAGTATGTCATACGCTATAACTCTTTGATTTTTTAAACTAGGAACAAACAACATATTACACATTGGCAAAAGTTTGCTTTGATCTATCCTGAGATTTTTTAAGTATAATCCAAAATATCTGGAAAACGGCTACTTTTATTTTCAACAAACTTGCGAATAAATAAACCGCATTGAATTCGGTTCATTCGTTTCAGTGCTGCCACTAACAGTCGGACAGACAATGAATTTAAACTTATACGCCTCCTTTGTGCTGCGAATTAAATACTAAAGTTATTTTATGATTTAACTTATTTTTTTATTTAGTTAAAGCGAATTAACAATGTAGATATTCCGCAAGCTGCAGCATTGTTTTAGATTACTGCCCAAATGGTGTAGATGTAGCGACAGCCTCCCGCCCGTGATTTATAAGCAGTTTTCTTCTATAGGTACATACCTACAGTAGTTGTTTAAACGTAAGACTATAAAACACTATAACGATTAAAAATATTATGAATTGTTAGCACACACAAAAATGTTGCGTACATGTATAACCGCGATAATATTATGATGTTACCGCAAACTGCGTATTAATTATTTTGTTCACAATTGGCCCCGGGAACCGCAGCTCGTTTGTTTGGGAAACTGTTTTACGTAGGTAGGTACCTCTTTGAGTGATTTTAGTAAACATTCCGGAATATCGTAATTTCTTACTACATAAGTGCATGAACACTGAATGCCAATTATGTCGATCCTATTAGCGTTTGATTGAGACGATACAGATACTTGGCGAATGCTTCCTCTATTCCATCGGTACAACAGAATATAATTGAATAAAGTATGAATAAACGTTAATAAAGGATGATCTTATTAGCCTCTCAAAATTCAAAGACTACCATTTTAAAGTTCGCTACGACACTTAACATTTGATAAATAAATTGTTTGATATTTTACACACACGCACGCGTGCCCTACGTGCCCTACATAACCCACGACGACTGCAGAGCCATTACTCCGGACGCAGTTATCTTTCTAAAATCGACCAGTATTAATGATATGAATTCGCCGACCCCGGTCCGAGTTCCATTCACAACGATGTTTTCTTCTTTCACAGCCATTTTTATTCGTTTCCAAACCAAAAATCGCTTATCATTAATCTTATTCAAGCCCCGGATTCTATTAAAACGATTTCGCATTCAAAAGTGCCACGAAATTGGATAGAAATAAAAGCGAGTATGTATTTGATTAATCGCGCAGAATCTCTTGCGACTGTTTGTGTCAAAAATCATTTGGGAGAGTTGAGCGTCTTCGTTGTTGGGTTTCAGGAGCCCTTTGTGAGAGAGGACTCAATCGGGCAAAGCTAGATCTGTTTATTTTGAGGACGTGTAAAGCTATAAAGGTAGGGTGACTTTGATATGCATGATATTTATTTTCACAATAAGGGTAATATTTATTGAATAAGTATAACTTTGCGTCGTGAGAAATATAATTACATTTAAATCTGATCTTTATGACTATTAAATATCTATTTTAATAAATATAATTTTAGATTTCTAAAATTTCTACAAACTCTGTTTTTGAAATGGCATTATGATAAGAACGAATTGTATGAACAACTTTTATGCTAGTCAACCCTGATTTAGCCATTACTAAAATTGATTACTAATAAAAAAAAATGGTTGTTCACAGAGGAGCGCTGCCCAACGGCACGCTGTGGCTGGGCGCGTTCTCGGCGGCGCAGTACCGCAGCGACGTGCATGCCGCCGTGTACCGCTGCCGCGCCGCCAGCACCGTCGGCGCCATACTGTCGCGGGACATGCGGCTCGAGGCGGGTGAGTACCAGCACAACAGCTGATGCAACACTGTTGATGATGATGCTGATGCAACACAGTGAGTACCAGCTGATGCGACGATGTGGCGGGGCGCGTCACAGTGAGTACCAGCTGATGCGACGCTGTGGCGGGGCGCGTCACAGTGAGTACCAGCTGATGCGACGCTGTGGCGGGGCGCGGCACAGTGAGTACCAGCTGATGCAACGCTGCGGCGGAGCGCGTCTTAGAGAGTACCAGCTGATGCGACGCTGTGGCGGGGCGCATCACAGTGAGTACCAGCTGATGCGACGCTGTGGCGGGGCGCGTCTCAGCAGCGCAGTACCACAGCGTCATGCGGCTCGAGGCGGGTGAATACCAGCACAACAGCTGATGCAACGCTGTGGCGGGGCGCGGCACAGTGAGTACCAGCTGATGCGCCGCAATGTCGGGGCGTGTCTCAGTGAGTACCAGCTGATGCGACGCTGTGGAGGAGTGCGTCTTAGAGAGTACCAGCTGATGCAACGCTGTGGCGGGGCGCGTCTCAGCGGCGCAGTTCCGCAGCGACGTTCTGCGATGTTACCGTTTAGGACATCTGGTAACCATAACGAAAATGGATATGAAGCGCGCTCTACATTGATATGCAAGAGGAGCTCGATGGCGCAGCGGCTAGCGCGTTCGGCTTGCGATCTTGCCCGCTAAGCAACTTACGTAATGCTCCTCCGTGCTTCGGAAGGCACGTTAAGCCGTTGGTCCCAGTTGTTGTCGTAAGATGACAGTTCGTTAAAACCCACCAACCCGCATTGGGCCAGCGTGGTGGGTAATGACCCAATATCCCCACATGCTATTGACCACGTGGGAGGCCTGTACCCAGCAGTGGGACGTTTATAGGCTAATGATGACGATGATGCGCTCTACATTCGGCTTTTCTACAATTTTGCACTATGCGATTCGTAACTCAAAAATTTTTACCTATACCTGTGTGTTATATAAAATGGTGTTACATGAACTTGTTAAATAAGCCATCCTGTAACCGCTTCTTGTTTATGTCGTACGAATTTTCCAATAATATCATGGTTGTAGGCAAGGCTGTCTGTAAATAGCTAACTAGGTTGGACCAACCGGAATGCGGACCAATTCGGGCGGCCATAAATCAGGGGGACGTTTTAACATGTTTGTTGTCCGCATAAATTGCGGCGCATCCCGCGATTGCAACCGCAGGCTGCAGGCGCAGCGGCAGCCGGTCATTGTGTTATGATTATTGCAATTAGATCCACGAGTGTATTGGGCGCTTGCCCAATACACTAGGTATTTTAAATTATCATAAATAGATTTTTGTTAATACACTATCTCATTTAATAAGAAGAAATGCTATATGAGTAATAATAATAATAATAATAAATCTTTCCTATAATCACACCAATTATCTAGCCCTAGAGAAGCTTCGAAGAAACTCGTTAAATGGTTACTAGGTGGTTACTAGACGACGGATAAACATACTTAAAATACTTAAATACATACTTATTATACATAGAAAACACCCAGACCCGAGACAATTTAGAAAATCAATAATTTCTAAATTGACCCGACCGGGGATCGAGCCCGGGACCTCAGAGATGGCTACACCATGGAAACCGGTGTACAAACCACTTGACCAAGGAGGTCGTCAAATGAGTATACCCTTACTATCCTATACTTAGAGTTATTTACATAAATACATACATACGACTGCTTGCCCGGGGGGGGGGGGGGGGGCACAGAGAGGCCACAGCGCACCATCTGCTACTCTCCTGACACCCACCTTTGCTTCACTTACTCTCATAACGCTTCATACATACTCGTCGGCTTAGGTGTACTCTTGATCTGGCTTTTAACGAAACGGCACCGATCTGGTCTAAACTTATGTAAATAAAATAAAATTTAAATATTAAAATCTTTCAAATAATTATTTGATCAGTTCATCATCATCATTCCGAGCCTTTCTCACCCTACTGCTGGGCGTAGGCCTCTCTCTGTTTATGCCATTCGCCTCGGTTTTGCCTTTATCAGTTATTTAGGTATCATTTATTGTCATTTTGTAAATTAAAGATACGCATTTCTCAAGATAAGCTCGTTGGCACATTACAAACGTAAATATTACGACAATCAAAATAAAGTAACACTCTCATTAAATTTATAAATATTATATTTCGAGTTCCTCTGAGCCTCGGTAGGCTAATAAGTTGTTGGTGGCGGTTGCAGTCGTAAAATCACGGGATTGCATTGGGTCGGAGCGCTGCCCATCCCATCGGTGTGCCACGTGTTTTGTATATTCGCAAAATGTTTGGCTCAACATTTTGAAATATTAGTAATAACTTGTCACGAGATTGAGTTTTGGATAAATATTACAATTTTTTGTCACATTTTTTAAGTTTAAAGTTTATACCCATAAATATGGCACACGAATTGCAATAAACGGCAAAAGCCTCGAAAACATTATTTATTTATCTGATAACGTCCAGTAAAGAAATGAATAAACGGCACCTTCCCGCTTTGTCGCCGGGACACGCGACGTGACCTGGGTGTTTATATTCAATCTCTGGCTGAAGGGACCCCTGAAGCCCGCCTGTGACAGGAATTTCAAATCGTCGTCCTTCGGGAAAAAATTGAAATCGACTTGTATCTCCTTTTTCTATAAATGTTAACATTCCGGGGACATTTGTAATCATGGCGCACACCGCGCCAAGGCTGTTCGGTTTAGGTCGAACGACCGAAATGTGTCTGTCAATGGATGTAATGTGGTGTGTCTAAAGCTGTAAGAAATAGCTTATCTGAAACTCACCTAGATGCAGACTAGAATAAAAAATAAAAGTATTCAAAGCCTCTACGTAAGCACGAATCGTGAAAAACTCCATCTTCACAAATAAAGGTCGGCTAAATGTGGAAAAAACCACATATACACTTTTAAAGAATATTCCTCGTCAAGAGCACTCTTATATTCCCGAAAACTGCTCCACCGAACGTGGTCCACTTCTAACACGATTACTCGATTCAGTTCTTCCTCTACATTACCAGAAAATCACTCGGTATACCTTCACGTGAAAAGCGACTCTTCGGATCGGCAATAAAGTTGACATCACATCGTAGCGCGGGTTCTTGACCTGGCGTATTGACATTTTCAAAGGCGTAAGTCGGGATCAATCTCCTCAACGGCTGGAATGCAAATACGATTCTTTATGGAGGAGTTGGAGGGCCGCAGTAAACCTCCGAGATTGGACGCCCGCAATATCCCCCTTTGTGAGGCGCGAAAAAGGTTCGTTAATAGAATCAGGAGCGCCGACCGGTTCCGCGCACTCCGGCGGCTCACAACAATGCGCGGCGCAATTCGTTTATTTGTGCAATCGGAACACAAACGGTGGATTGCCGTCCATTTGCTCAGCGCGATACGCACGAGCTTAAACAGGGACAATATCTATTGACTGTAAACTGTTTCTTTACACTACTAAGGAAAATTTACCAGTTCGGCGGTTAATTTAATTTTGAAACAGTCCTTTTTATATTACTTCATCATTATTGCTTAACAGTTTTGTTGCAGTTTATGAATATTTAAAGAATATTATAAAGATAAGTGGTAGTAGTGTAATTTAATACTGTTTCGGCATAGTGGTAAAAATACTTTCGGTACAGTTTGTAGGTGACTACAGTCATAATTTTAATAAATAAACTAAATATAATACTAATACAATGTAAGGTAAAAGAGGAGGCTTATACTCAGCAGCAGACATAACCGATTAGGTAAATACAACCTACATATAAAAAAGTCTATTATTATATATATATAAATTACGATATATTCTTAAAAGTATATCGTAATTTAAGTAAACAAAAGAAACATTTGGGTTTACAATTAGTAATACAAAACGTCGCTGAAGGCAAATATCTCCGGCGCGCTGACGTGTCTCTGCCCAGCTTGTTACGGCCGTCCCGTGCCGTGTCTGGAACAAATCCGCTCCAATCTGGTGCACAAAGCGTATTTAATTAGTTCTATTATTACCTTGTCTGTTACAGCTTTTTTAGCATTTTCATAACAAATTTTAATTTAAAACTTGTTTTGATTTAGGTATACGTGACGGTTTTCTTATAAGTTATATTTCGTGTTTCATTAATAAACAATGACAATTTTATTATAGACACTCACTTTTAACGGTATACTTATTTTAAGGTCTGACTTAAAAAGTATACTAAGTACCTATAATATTCGAAAATGTTCCCTAAAAGGAAAGTTTATTAGATATAATTACAATGTTATCAAACAAAGAAACAAATAACGAAGCCATAAAATTAATACATATTGAAATGACACTTTTTATGGATTAACTCGCGTTTAAACGTCAGGAAACTAAAAAACTATGTAATGTAGTAAAATTGAACGCGAGTTAATCCGTAAAATGTGTTTCTTTTAATGTGTAGTGCTCGCATAAACCTTAGAAAAAAATTAATTCAAATATGATAAAATACTATCCTAATACTAGCATGATAAGAATTTTATTACACGAGCTGCAGCGCCTCCCCCTAGTTAGTAGTTTATTTGGTCCGTGGCATTTGCCGCCGAATCAGGCGGTTTGGCACTCGAGCACTCGAGCGCGCCTCGACAGCCCTCCGCGAACAATGCAAGCCGAAACTGCAACACTACCGCGAAAAACAAATCCGACACGATACTGCGCAACGTCTGGTATACATTGCTGTACGGCTGTGGCTTACTATGCAGTTCTGCAGCGAAACCCCGCCGTCTTTAGCAATCTCTGTTAAGTTATAAATTTAAGTTTCGTTTTCTTGTTACGATGAAAGTAGGTGAGAACCTTGTAAGAACGTAAATACAGAGACGATGATATAGATGCACGGCGACTATACATTTTAACCCGTTCAGCGCCACATGTATATGTCATTATACACTAGTGATGGGCGAATATGAATTATTCATTCGAATGATCGTTCGAATTATTCGGATGAAAAAAAAACATTTGGATGAATTGCATCCAATCGAATACATTTTTATATTGTAATTGAATGAAACTACATATTATTAAGTATATAATATTATTTATAATCAATGGAACGTTTTTCTCATTAGGCTTTCATTATAATATTTTATATGGCACAACTGGTAGTAACCATTACCATCAAATTACAAAATGAAATACTATATGCAAATAAAAACAAGTACTTAACAAACATTAAACAAAATAATTGGAATTTCTAGCTATGCCTAGGACTACGAAATTAGAAAAAATACAGATTCTACAAAACATATTTGTTGCCGCAAAACAATTATTGTTCAACTAAAATTATATCTTTGATCATAAACGCAAAAAAAAACTCCGTTATTAACCATGAAAACAAAAGGAATTAATTCATATTGCACACCGTAAACAAAAAATCATTCGAATGATTCATTCTATATTTTCATTCGAATAAATTAATTCGGTCAAAAATCTTTCGACAATCGAGGTATCGTTCGAATGATTAATATTTATTCGAATGACAATTGATCTGTCGAATACCACGTATTGAATCATTTATTTATTTATTTATTTCAGAAAGTCTTGTAAGCTCACAGTTATCCAAATCGCTTACAAGTTAAAACTAGATTTTTAAACATGCCAAAAATAAATGCT
This sequence comes from Scoparia ambigualis, assembly GCA_963921215.1. NCBI lineage: Eukaryota > Metazoa > Arthropoda > Insecta > Lepidoptera > Crambidae > Scoparia > Scoparia ambigualis. The sequence goes on along the minus strand of OY992504.1, from coordinate 41,057,930 downwards.
AAAAATATTATGGAAAATTTAACTATGTCAAGAAGACTGTCGGATTCGAATGCTTATTAAAGAATGTCAACAAATTACATTAAAATTACAATTAGATAGGTAGGTACATATTTGTCAAAATAATTATAAATACAATATTAGGCTGAATTAAATTAAACTTCACTGTCTACGAATACGAATGTCAATATTATATATAGCATTAACTTAAAAAAAAGATAAAATTGTTGACATAAAAAATAACAAGATTAGATTTAATAAAACTACATTGTCAAACTATGGAATAGGTACATATTAAATCAATGTCAAGAAAAAAGCTGTACAATTAATTAATAAAATGTCATCCAGATTGCATGTCATCGATTACTAGCCGAAATTTCGTACAAAGACAACCAAAACTATCTGCAAATATATCAATACCATCGTGCCGAGCGAGTAAGTCCCCGTTAAGGCGTAGTGCGCGGTTGGCAGGTGCGTGCTCAGCGCGTCTGGTGCGCGTGACGGGACGGGCCAGCAGGCGCGGCCGACGGCAAGGTGCCACCAACCCCGTCGCATCCCGTGGGATGTTTCCAGGAACCAGAAACTTTACTTTCTCCAGTATTAGTGGGCTATCGATTTTGTGATGTAATACTTTTAAGTAATGTATAAAAATAATTAAAGTCCTTCTAAGCTGTAAAGCTTCCATATCCACCATACCTGTCACGAATAAAGAGGAATATAGGTAGGGATAATGCCCATACCTTCTTTTATATATCCAAGGGGCGATTTTGCGCTGTACTCTTTTAACCATGAGTACGTATTTGCCCTCATAGGGGTTCCAGATTACAGCACCATACTCGAGCCTGCTGCGGACGTACGCATTGTACAGAACAATTGCCACTTTTGTATCCTCAAATTGTTTTGCTGTTCTTAAAACAAAGCCTAATAACCTACTTGCCTGCTTACATGCAGTTGTCACGTGTAAGTGAAAGTCTAACTTAGAATCTAACATTAAACCTAAATCCTTAATGTCATTTACTCGCGTCAATGGAATGTTAAATAAATTGTAAGTCTTATATATAAGGCAATCATTCGAACAATTCGATTGTAAGTTTTTAGAGCAATCGCCCATCACTATTATACACCCTAGTGCAACTCTCACCACGTGGCGCTGAACGTGTTAATGAAGGAACCGGCAAAACTGAGCTACATATGTTTTTTTTGAAAATAAGTTATCTTCTAAAACAAAATTAACTTAAAGCGACCACATTCAATATTTTCCAGTAAGTAGGCACACGTTCTATTGTATCTTCGTTATCTCCAACTTGACCGTCATCAGTGTTTTATAAAGAGCAGCTTTGACCACTCTCGGTGAAGCGAATGCGTTAAGCGGTATCGACAGATTCATCAAATAAGTTTATCTTTTGTCCCAAGTGAGGGGAAAAGGCACTCGAGTGCCCTTCAAGGGGAAGTGGGAGTTAATGGCCCTGGAACGTGGGCCCATTGTTTCGAGAAAGTACGCTTTGAAATTGCGGACGAGGCAGATCGGCCTATACGTGCACACGTGGGGATAACAGTGTACATATTTAGTGGTGTAGGTATGGCTAAGAACTGCGGTCCCCGTTTTAAAATTTCAGAACGGCTGCCTATTTAGCCGATTCTATTTTTGTTGTTTTTGTAATTGTCAGGACAAGGTTTGTCTAAAAGATTTTTTCCGAAACTTGTCGGGGGAAAGACAAAGACAAAGACAAAGATTTTTATTTTGCTTGAAATATGGTACATATAGGATATGTGGTGTTCACGCGGATGGAGTCGCAGGCAGGCCGATCATTTATTTTATCAATACAGCAAGTTTACAGATTATTTCTTACATACAAACAAACTAAGATAAATAGTAAGAAAATATATAATTTTCAGGGATCCGTACCCAAAGGGTAAAACGGCACCCTATTGAATCATACCATATACACCAGGTTGTCACTCATGAACCGTGATAGTTAGACAGTTGAAATTTTCACAGATGATTTTTTTTTGTTGCCGCTATAACAACAAATTCTAAAAAAAACAGCATAAAATAAATATTTGAGGGGCTCCCATACAACAAACGTGATTTTTTTGCTCGATATTGATAACGACAACAGGTAGACGCTTGAATTATTCTCAGAATATTAATATTTAGTGATATATTCACTTTAAAAAAATAAAACAAATCGTTAAGGGGGGCTCCCATACAACAAACGTGATTTATTTTTCGTTTTTGCTTGATATTGATAACGGCAACAGGTAGGCGTTTGAAATATTCACCAAATATTGAGTTATATTATTCAACTTAATAATAAATAATTAAATTAAAATAAAATTTAAGTTTAATACAACATTTACGTGTACGGAACCCTTCGTGCGCGAGTCCGAATAGCACTTGGCCGGTTTTATAAAATTAGTACCTAGCCTACTCGCCTTCCATAATTCGGTTACGCGTTAGAGGTTATAAAAACCACCTGCGAAGACGTCCAAATAATTAAAAGGCATAACTGAAAATTTGAATTAAATAGATGCCTAAAACCATAACAGTAAAAAGCAACTCCATTTTAGACATAATTGGTACAACTCAACTGCCCCTTGTTTCGTTTGGAGTGTTCCGTCGTTGCGAGAAGTTGTCAAATAAAGTTGTGGCTAATAAGGCCCGCGTGACGCGCTGCGGAGGCGGCGAAGGCACTCGCTTGTCTGTGATTTCCCTCGCGGACGCAGTTTAAACAAGAGGATGTTGGTGACGAAACCGCGGAGGCTGTTACATTGTTTACACAAAAATCAAATTAAATAGTATTAAATAAAACACCGCCAAAGTTATTTCTTTGAAGTCTCTGGCTTCATGAGGTAATAGGACCAATTTCCAGATCGGGTAAAGTGTGTTTTGAATTTTTGACGCATATTTTGTTTGTGATTACAAACACGCATTCGACAAGGGTGCTCAATAAGCTAATGACGACGATTGCAGCGATGACTTGATTTCAGCAGTGGTACCGATACATAATATTACAGTTTTGGTTGCTTATTGGTCTAGTATTTATCACCCTAAAGGTTAAAGTAACTCGTCATCGGGATAGCGCTTAACACGAAAAGCGCTCATCAACGTTATCGTCACTTTTCAACAATGAGATGAAAGCCATTCATAAAGAAAGTCGATTGTTCCACAGAAGTATTTGTTTAGTCAATAATGGAAGTGAGCAATAAAGCTGCCGCCTAATAAGGCAGGTTGTCGCCGCGGGAGCCGAATGAGCGGCGCCGCAGATCGGCCGAATCATAAAAGGGCCGGACTATGATTTCCCCTGCCGACCATGTCCAAGCGCGGCAACGCCAGCCTGTGAGCCAGTACACGTAATCAAATGGCTATTTTTGGGAAAGTTTTGAGTATTTACACTTTAAGACTTCTTTTTTTCATAGGTAACATTGCTCCTGCTTCCGTGATGTCTCTTTGGCATAAATTCCTTGTTCTCGGCACACTCTGTGTTTTGCCAGTCCTATGATTTTTATGAGTTGCTCCTCCTAGCCAGACGCTTTCAATCGACTAAATTAACAATTATTTATTACACATGATAAGTCTAATAATAATTAATTAATTTTCGATTGCATTCGCATTGAAGCGATAAATAGAAGCATTGTACCTGTATGTTGAATTCAGGGCTTTTTAGCACTAAACATGAAAAGTAGGAAACAATGATGAAACCCGGGTATTTTATTTCCGGGTAAACCTGGATAGTATATTTAAATCACTCTATCGGCTTTTGACTTCATCCTATCTGAGATCGGTACATAAAAATAGGGGAACGGGGTAGTAAGGAGTTTTTTTTCATATTTATAGGGGTATAAATGCACTCACACAAGCCCTGCACCCTATTATTGCGGCGGGAGAGCAGATGTGGTTGAGTGTACGATTGCGTTATCATGAGTTGGCGCTGCAAACAAAATCGCTGAGGTTGGACATAGACACTTTTTAGAACAAGTTGAATTCTTTGATTATTATTTATTATAGTCAAAGGTTGAATTAAACATAATTTTTATTTTGACACTTTTTGGCATATTTATTTAAATTGCTACTGTTACTATAAATTAGTAGGTAGGTATTAATACATCATACAAAAATTATACCTGTTAATTATCATATGTGTATATTTTTAAAAATCTTACTTCCATTTCTTTTCATTGCAGTTGTTTTACTAAAATGCTACAACATTTTATTAACAAAACAGTTTGCAGTGACGTAAAATATTTTAATTATAAAATATAATTAATCAATCAATACCAGAGTCCTACATAACTGTTATTGAAAGTTCAATTACAGTGTTATTAATTATTATATTCGCTGCGTTCCCAATTAAAATCACACACCTCATTCTTGGGCAAATTGGAGCACGCCGGGGAAAATCCTCTGAAATAATTCCTTTTTTATATAAACCTAGTCTCTTTGTTGATGTCACAAATTAAAAACGTGTCTCTACTGCCAATGCGGAGATCAGTTTCAGGAACAGAATTCATTAATTCATTAATAATATTTATTTTGCTCTGTATAACGATGTTTTGATGTTTACAAGACCTTTTTGCGTTCAAGTAAAATAAAATAAAAATTTTTTTAAGAACATTGGTCAAGTTTTGTTTAAATTTACTTTACAAATTGACTGCTGCAAAACCAGACATAAATTCATAAGCGCGTATATTATTAATAAAAAAGACGAAATATTTTGTTATGTTGTAAATTCTGGTCCCTGCCTGCCTGTGCTAATCTACAAATAGATTCGTAGTAATTAAAAATAACAATTACCTGTAGACATTGTTAATAAATAATCATTGTAGTTTGTTTGAATTGAATCCATTATTTCTTCATAATATAGACATGTAGCTTGACTGACGCTTTACTAGACACCTTATTTTTGCGTTTTCAATTAATAAGTACAACTTTTAAAATAAGTTTAAGCAAAACTTTCTATAAGATTTAAATTATTATTATTATGAATCTTAATTAATGGCTATCGCGTGTAGCATTAAGTATGTAGTTTAAATTTTAAAATATATTTAGATAGAAATAAAATGGAGTCTCACAACACGTGTTGTTGCTAAAAGAACATGGGAGAAACTTCTTAGATTTAAAGAAATTAAGATAATCTTTGTGCTAAGTTTACAAACATAATTTTGATATTTGCCGGAGACAATTATTTCTGACAGCCCATAGACACATAGAAGCATGGTGAAATTGCTATCAAAAAAGATTTAATTAATTTTAATAGTCGCCGAAGCAGTTCGGATTATAAACTACTTAATAAATTACTATTTATTATATTTACTTCCGGTAATTATTACAAGCAAAACCGGAAATAAATCGTTTTTATAAACGTAAATTATCTATATTGTCTCTGCTTCTGCTCTCTGGGTTGCCAGAGAGTAGTGTCAGAAGTAATGCTCCCTAGGATTAAGACGGTAATTGTTTAAAAAATAATGTAATTGCATAATAAAAAAGAAAGGATTTCACTTTGCTAAACGTTAGTTTTTTTAAAGTTCATGTAGTTTGATTAGAGACAGATTCTTTCAGTTTCAGGATGAGTTGTGAAAACGTCATATTTGACGTTTTAATAGTTTTGAAGGGAACAGAATGGTGTTAGTTTTCAATTTTTTGGGTAAAATTTCTAGGATGGCATTCCACTTTTGAGACTTCCGGCGGAGTGAAATCAGAGAAAAATTCTGCATTCTCTGGAGATTGTTGACGCGGATCAGAGAAAGTCATTTTACTGAGGATTCCGTGCTGATATTACTACTTCCTGTCGCCGCTTAGCAGTTACGTGCCACATAACCTTGTCACAGCGCGTGCTTCGGAGACGGGCGTCTCGCCGCCAGAATTTAGCCGTGCCTAACGCCTGGACGCGAGACCCGTTTCCACGTCGGTTCCAACAGCAACCTCCGGCGACGGCTGTAAAACGAGCTGACACCGCCTAGCAGACAAGCAGGCGAAGACGGTTTTTTTAACCTGATCTTTTTTATTCCTGAACAACTTATTTTTACTCCTTAAAACGTTTTTATTTTAATTATGGTTTTTATACCTTAACTATTACCTTTATTTTTTTACAATCCAACTACAGCAAGCGTTGGTAAACTTGTAAAACTTTGAGGATCTGCGAGTTCGACCATTGTTGTGAAATTATCTATTAACGTCGTCTTCAGATTCTGATCGAATCTAAGGTCCTGGCGCTCATTGTTATAAATTATATTTTAGTATAACCCCACGGTTTTTCTTATATTTAGGTTAATCTGGTTAAACGCTTACTTTTAATTTTTTTTTATACAGACCTGGTATAAGATAAAGATAAGATAAAATAAGCTTTATTGTACACCACAGAAACATATAAAAACACAAACACATAGTACATACAATTGGCGGCCTTATCTCTAAAAAGCAATTTCTTCCAGGCAACCATGTTGGGCTGGATAGAAGAAATAGTTAAAAAATTGATAGGGCATGGACCTGGTATTTTAATTTTCTTTTCCACATAATACTCCGGACGGTATTGGCTCTATCCCAACCACCCACGACCATAGCTCTTACCGCTGAAATATTAGCTGGCTGGTTAGGTAGTAGAAGGAACACTATAATCAAAATTTATATAAAATTAAAATTATCATAGACCCGCTGGGTACCTTTCGACCCATTTTTTTGTGTTTTTGGTGTGGATGGATGATGTTGGATTTTGTTGTGTTTTAGGGTGTGTAATAGCTTCGGCATAAGGTTTAGAATGATTTAGACAGTGAATTAAAGGTTACAAAATTATTATAAAAATTTAAAATTAAATTTGAAATTGACCGATAGTTTTTTTTTTTGGCCAAATAAATTAAAATAAGGAATGTCTATGCTAACCACCTAACTCAATAGTAGAAGTAAATTAAAATTCATATTTTAAATTTATTGTTGTTGAGCCGGATTTAGGGTGTTTTAGGATTGGTTCTTTTACAATATACCAACCTAACCTAACCGTAAAACATTTTAATGGTTTTATTTTACAACAAACCCACTGAAGCTTGCGTTTGGGATTTTCTTCCTATTCCCCAAGAGGGACAAAATCTGTAATGTAACAATTTGAAGAAATTTTAGTCTAGGTATAACATTTACAATATCTTATATTGCAGTTAACATTTCAGAGCAGAAAAACAGTCGGTGGGTAAATAACATAATAATAAAAATAAACTGGTTGTAATATTAAACTTGTAAATTAATAATCGATCAAAGTGTTTCAAGATTAAGTCCTTAACAATTAATGAATATTTAAAATGTATCTGTACTTAACTTATTAGAGAGCCAAATTACATTCGCCGACATTAAATAAATAGGTCACGACTCACGATTAGAATATAAAGTCGGTTTTTTGCTACACTCGGGCGGAAAAGTTAATTACTCGGAAACTCCGTAACGCGCACCAGCTGCCGGTTATTGCCGCCTCTTTACATATTTTAAAATATATGATTCACTACATAGGTGTACATACTGTGTTACTGGTGCAGGAAGCATTGTTACATTTCAGTGTTTATGTCATTATAATATTTCTCTCTAATAACCCTGTCGCGTAGCGCTGAAAGAATACTACCACCCCCTCTCATCTCTTGGGTGTCGTAAAAGGCGACTAACGGACTAAAGACTGCACATATACCCAACAGCATAGAGCGGCGATGGGCTCTCACCTGTCACGTTGAGCACATGTGCAATATTGTGCAGTCGCTATTGGTGAAAAGTGGACTATGGTAAATGACTGCTTTTGCTGTCCTCATTGGCTAGTCTCTGACTAACCCTTCGGGAATAATAGTCGTGATTACATATATGTATGTATTTTTTTGTCTATTTATTTAATTTGGGGCTATAATATTATGTACCTATGTTATATTATGGCAAATTAAGCGCTTAATTTAATAACCAGTAATTTTATATCTTTCACCGATCTGTTTGTTGTACAGGCCCGATAGACCATTTATTGAAATAAGTACTTTAAATTTATATAGAGATAAATATACGCCTGGAGGTCCTGAATTAAATTCCTAAGAAAATATATTTTTCGATGCAGTTGAGGACCATGGCCATAGCGGCTCGCTTAAATAATACCAAGCCCTATCTTTCCTTGGTTAACCAACCTATTTTGTTCGGGTTTGCGATCACCAACCTATTTTGTTCGGGTTTTTGATCACCAACCTATTTGTTCGGGTTTGTGATCACCAACCTATTTTGTTCGTGTTTTTGATCACCAACCTATTTTGATTTCCTACCGTAAACGAATGCTGTATTTCATAGTAACCCGGCCTAGCTTTGTCCTTTGAGTAGTTTGAGTAGCACCGCAAACAGGCCTGTTATTACGCAATCGTCACAAATTGCAGAGTCGTTGTGACGGCAGACGACAAGGACACGTCACGCGCGTGACAACGTGACGCTCGCGTGCCAGATGCACTGTTTTAGTTTATGAGGGTTGAATACTTGATGGTATTATCTGTTTTGATGTAGGCTTAAATATATAATTCTACTTTAGATAATTCCTAGAGGTCCTGTCCTAGAGGTAGGCGTTAACAGCTGCGTAATGTTACAATTAAGGGAGTGACTATTGCTTACTATTTATTATAAATAACCTTGAAATGAAGTAAAATAAAAAAAAATATTTTTTTGACATAGTATTGTATGAACCCATTATCAATTATTGATAAAGTCATAATCCAAACACACTAAAAAAATCTTCCAATGGCTCAACATTAAAATTTAGCTAGTTAAAACAAGGCAAAATCACAAACTCGTTCCAATCAGCATCCCTAATTAACGCGTCACGAAATTATCACGTCTTGTCAGGTGACAGTGACGGGCGCGCGCGTGGCGGTTGCACTGTTTTGCTTTACTCGAGTCGAAAAGATCTGTCCATTTTATCATTGAAAATGGTTATCAGATGCAAATCGCTTGACACCTTCTTTTATACGTCTGTGCATGAGACGTATTTTTGGCCATAGCTCCGAGTATTTTGAGGGGATCGAGATGGCAATAGTACTAAGAGTTGAGGAATTTATCGAAACACGTGTGAGCGTTGCGTGAATTTTGAAAGTCGGCTGTAATTTTTTTTGGAATTTAGAAATACGTAAAATTCGGGTTTTTTTTTGGGGGGGGGGGGGGGGGTGTTTGATTACTAAATTGTAAATATTTCGGAAAAATCAGACTTATGAAAAAATAAAAAATGGTTTTAGGGTATTAGTTTAGCTACGAAATGCGAATTACTTATTACTGCTACGAATTTTGAAAATCGGTTAATAATTGTGACCTGTAGGTGGTTCCTTAGATTTGGAATTGTAGAAAAACTAATATTTCCGTATATAAAAACGATTATAGACCGATTGTCATGGTAATGATGTTAAACGATGCGGATGCAGGCGAGATGTGCATTCGAGTTGGAATTTCGAAAATCTAAGTTCATTCATCGGGCGCCAAAAATAAAATAAAAATTATTTTATGTGTTGTACAGTGTTATACATTCGTATGTTATAACTCGACTTGTAAGTAATGTAGTTGTGTAGTTTAAGGGAAGTTTAGCTCAATAAAAATTTATTTTTATTCAACTTGTAATGTGTTAAGTATTCAAAATAAATTATATTTTTTTTGTATATTTTGCATTCATTTTCAATGCTCCGATTCTTGTGGGGACTGCGAAATCTCTATATTTTTTAGTATGGATTACAGCAGTCGCGCAGTTTGGTATTTAAAGTAACGTCTCCGATCTGCTTAAAAGTAAGTCACGTTTGTCAGCTTGAAATAGAACACCGCGCGACGACGCGACGGGTCGAAAAAAAATGATTTGTACTAAAGTTTTATAATAATATAGGCAATAAGCAGCACATTAAGGTGGGCTATATTTTCAATCGCCGGATCAGTTACCTAAACTAATACCAAACATGAAGCGCTTGCTCCATATGAAAGCGTTTGACTGCGGCGGTCTGTTTCCATATGACATTTTAAAATTTAGACAGGACTACGTCTGTTAGGTTGCTAGTGACCCGACAGTGCCAAATTTGAGCAGCTCTGTCCATGTTGCAGTGATGGACGTGTCGTGGGACGCGCGCGTGCAGGCCAGCCACGGCGTGGCGGGCGGTGCGGCGCTGCTGACGTGCTCAGTGACGTCAGCCGTGCGGGACCACGTCACCGTCACCCGGTGGTTCAAGGACGGCGCGGTGCTCGCGCCCATCTCCGTCGAAGTCGGTGAGTTGGCTTGTTTTATTGCGACACGACACTTTCTGTGATAGTGTATCACATGTATTACATCATAATAAGATAATACATGATTAGGGACTTAAACGTTTACACAGAAGCCGATATCGTAGTGAAAAGGCAAGAACTGGTTGCCAAACTGAACCTAACTCTCGATCGTGTCTCTAAGTGGGAAAACCTGGTCGAGTTTAATGCCAGAAATACCCAGGTTTGTGCATTCTCGTTCAAGGTAACTCACTAACTTACTCCTCCCTCTCTTCAGAATTCTCTTTTACCCATTTCAGTGGACTTCAGCATTCTTGGCATGTACTTCGGTCAGGAACTGAATCCAAAATGCTACATCGAGAGTGTTATTTTAACTGCCTCCCGTAAGTTGGGTATTCTCAATAAGGTGAGGCGGTTTTTACTTCCGAGCAGCGCTCTTTGCTGTACAAGACTCAGGTGCGATAGAGTATGGAGTATTGTTCCCATCTATGCGACAGCTACGCTAAATACATCCTCGATGCACTTGATAGACTGCAAAGGCGAGTGATACGCATTATTGGAGATGCTGAGGTTACAGCTTCTCTTGACTTCCAGCTGCGTAAAGACATTCTTTCTCTCAGTGTCTGATACCAAAATTACTACGGAGAGTGTCCTGAAGAACATTTTGATCTAATCCCGCTCTCCCCTTTCCTCTGCCGGACTACACGTGCTGGTCTTAGGAGCTACCATCATTTTGTGCAGACTATCAGCACTCGTACTAAAAAAATTGGCAAGTCGTTCCTCTGCAAGACCATCCCCTCTCCTTACTTCACTAAGTTTATTTGTACTGGCACCTCGAGACCAACCGTTAGGTTATGCAAGAAGTGCCAGACGTCCCTGCGCCAGTAGAACACTCGCGCAAGAGACCACCAACGTTAGGTCTTGACGCCAAATTAGTGCCCGCCGCAGCGCGCTCTTCATTTGGTACTCATAAGACTAGTGTCTCGGGAGAGTATCCCCGTGAACACGTGTAGTTCACTGCCTATTGTCCAGATAGGTAGCCGGAGCTGTCGAGCTCGCTCACTTCTCGTTGCACGAAGGGCACAACTCGCAGTTGCCTCTGCAAGACCATTCGGAATTCTCTGCCGGCGCATATGTTTCCCAGCTCCTATAGTCCCGGGTCTTTTAAGCGGGGCGTGAAACGGTATTTATCCAGGCCGTCATGAATAGGTGCGCTCGTTACCGTGCTTATTCCACGGTGAGGAGCGCTCTCGTTATTTTGGACTGCATCGACTGCTTACCATCAGACAGGATGTAGCCAGTATGACGTGACACAATAAAAAAAATTAACCGAATTCAAATATTCATTAATTTTACAATGGCAAGTTGAGCATTAACGCTTTTCGAGTCATAAATAAGTTCATAGCCAGCCTCAAAAACTGCTCGCACTACCAGAAAATCAAACACTCGCTGACGCGGCGCTGGAAAGTTGCCAGGCAGCCAAAAGAAAACTTATAAATCGAAATTAATTTCGCTCAAGGCACTGAACAACCGATTATTAGCTTCGCAACGGGAAAATTAAGAAATATACTGCGCCATTGAAGAACGCGGTACATGTGTTTGGTTGGGGTACTGATTAATTTGACATTGAGAGGAAGTAGATAACATGTCCTGTTTACAGATTTATTTCACCGCAATGAACCTGCGTGGTGGGTTACCCCAATGTTCGCGTGTGCTATTGGCCATGTGAGAAGGCCCGTGCCCAGCGGTGGGACGTTTATAGTTTGACGATGATGATGAATTAATATTCCCTTCAATATTTCGGAAGAGCTCGATGGTACAGCGGCTAGCACGTTTGGCTTGTGATCTTGCCCGCTAAGCAAGTTTCGCAATGCCGGGTCGCCTGATGGGTGACCAATTAAAAAAAACATCTCGAGCTCTTCCGTGCTTCGGAAGGCACGTTTAGCCGTTGGTCCCGGTTGTTGTCGTAAGATGGCAGTCGTTAAAACCCACCAACCCGCATTGAGCCAGCGTGGTGGGTATAATGACCCAATATCCCCACGTGCTATAGTTCAAGTGGGAGGCCTGTGCCCAGCAGTGGGACGTTTATAGTCTGATGATGATGAATTAATATAATACATGCTTTTTTAAGAGAAAGGCTAATCGATTTATTATTCAAAAGTGAGTTATAGTACTTATTTCGTTAAACAAAAGCTCAAAATCAAAGTCGCAATTTTTTTTTTTTTTTTAATAAACTTATTACAGAAGTTCTTTTAAATAGTCCAAAAATACATAAACACACCAGAACGTCATTTGATTGTAGAGAAGAATTAACGCTTAAATCTGCACAGCCATAATTACACAGAAGGGTCTGATATTTACATAACCAAAACAAACGTTCGTGTAACAATGTAATCTAATATAAACCGTTTTTAAACAGTGTTTTTGTATTTTTTTTTTTATTTATTCGTTTATTATCAGGCAACGCAGGCCCATAGATAAATACCTTACAGACTAACATACATACAATAATAAAATTTTGTTAGTAAATATGAAAACTTATAGTTAATATGTTAGTAAATTAATATTAGGACATTTTCTGTGTCGTATCGTAATAAACATCGCATGTCCACGGCGTTTCCCTAACTTTTGTAAATAATAAATTAAAATGTAGGAAACGTGTACACATTGCTAACCTAACAGTAGAATACATTACCGAGTTATCTAGTGTGGAGTTGGATAATTCTGTTATAGTTTGTGTATACCCCGCCCCTATCTGGCAATTGTAGTATGTTTGAGCCAGATAGGGAAACGTGATTATGAAATAGCATAATGTAAGGTCTGTGTTGTTTGTTCTGATTATAAACCTCCTACAAGCTTACAAAAAAACCAGTCAAAGACCCCTTTGCATGATTTTATTTCTTCCTGATGCAAAATAATGTCGATATTCCATGTCACCCTATTAACATCCCACTGCAAAGATGATAGATAGCGTTTAATAGGAAGATATTGTCGCGGCCATTAAGTCACATGGAGAGTCATTGACTTAGAAATAGATAAATTCACACCATATTATCATTTTTATATTATTTTTACAAATGTAGACATAAATCAGGTTTTTGAAATACTTTGTTTTATTTTTTTTATATGCTACCTATATGTAAAACTGTCTGTGTGTTCTCTCAGATCCGTGGATTTTTTAAATGTTATATTTGCAATATATACAACGGCGTGTTACACTTTAACATTGTTTGTATTTGTCTAGTATCATGGCGAACAAGATTTTGTAACAGATTTTCATTTCTTTTAGTAATAATATTATTATGTAATGACTTTTTGACTAATTAAATAATCTAGTATATTATTTATAACGTTTCTAAATTTGTTCCGTTTACTCCGTTGTTATGTACGGCAGTGCATTTTTCGTTTTCAAGGCGGCTGTCCGAGACAGCAACAACGGGCTTTCTTTATGAGTTCTAATTCATTCGATTAGACAGAGAAATTCGATTAAGGCGCTTTACCCGACTTTTAACTCCCCGATTACTTCTTGCCATACTGACTAATTAGAGCCGTTAGCCTGAAAACTGTCAGATGCCATGTTTTTCTTTTGCGCTTACAAGCGTTTATTGCTTTCCGCTCGGGGATTGGAATTGTCATCGTATTTCCGTTTTAGGAAAGTTTTCTTAATGTTAATCCTTGTCAAAGGTTTACACGAATTTTTTTTACATTATACCTACAATGATATCAAGGTTAATGTTTTTAAATGTAAGTGAAACAAGTTAAATTAATTGATAATCAAATACACCTTATGCATAATTTTAACTATCATCCCTCAACAAACTGCTGATATTTACTTAGTAGTGTACACAGCCCCGGATTACAGAGAAGTGTGTTATTCAAATAAGCCTGTAACACAATCACAGAGTAATCCCAGGAGCCGCCTTTAATATACAAAACCAACATTGTGTCGATTTTGAGCCGAAACACGTTCGCAGTAAAGTTTAAAATAATTACATTACAAATACGCTCCGGGTGTTAATGACACATCGTTCGTCGCCCATATGTCAACTTATAAGGATAATCTAACCTGCTCCTTTCTTAGGCTAGTCGTCAACCAAACAATAGCTCCTACCGAATAGCTTATGTTTCTATACAAGCTTTGATCATCTAAACAGCATAAAACTTGGTTTGTGCACGAGACATATAAGCTTTTGCACTGTGGCAGGATTCTGCGCATAATCCGACAGGATGGCGATCACCCTAATACATAATAGGCTGATTGTCTGACAGAGCGACATTGCACTATAATGAGTTCGTTTTCATTGTTTTATAGTGCTTTGGTGGAGTACCTAATAGGTTTCCTGAAAATGACTTCGAGCACTGAAATAACGGACTGACAAATGGCGGTATACACTAGTTTTAGCAAATTATAATAATATTATTTCCATGCAGGTCGTAAACCGCAATTTTACGGAATAGTAAAACAAAAGCGGTAGTGCCTCTGTCCATTATTAAGTTTTTGACACAACTTTCTTTGTCTCTTCAATTAGGAGACAGCGAGTGAACCTGCTGAAATGATTCCGCTAGACTTGCTTTCGTGAATCTTAAAGATAGCCGGAATGCTCAACGTGCCGTGCATAATTGGCGCCGGTGCGGAAGTGTCCGGGAAATAAAATCATTTAAGTTCTCGCAGACTAAGGTGAGACAAAATTAGAAAAAAGATGATGAGTTAACGTTATTTTAATCGTTAGCCGCTTTTTACGGAGTTACTCTTTACGTTGTATTAATGGCTGACTTGACTGTCATCATAAATTAAAGTCATGTCATTGTAATTATTAATATAATTAACATGACTGCTAATACATAAAACGTGCTTATAAAATATACTACATTACGTACTAGTACCCGGTAGGCGGTCAGTATACAGAATAAATTATTTCTGATTAGTTTAATGCTAATTATTGTTCTAATATTTTAGAACATCGGTCTTGTACGAGTAAAAGATGGCGCAATTTAGCTGTAAGATCAGGTATTACTAAAATTATGCCTGAGATATAATAACACGTTGACTGCGGCAAAACCAGACACAATTGAAATGTAATTGTTTGTCACTGGTGCCTACGGCGCTCAGAGTCTTAAACCCAGTATTTTTTAACTTTTTAAAAGTTAAAAAGAAAAGGAACTATGAAACTAGTATAACTCTTCTGGAGGAATAAATCTTACACTTTCCTTAACCTCGCATTTAACAAAGACCGTTCTTCAAATAAAAATAAACATAATAAAGTTGAGACAAAACTTTGGCCGCTCTTCGTCGACTGAAATAAGATTCAAATTTAAAACTTTCAATAAAAGTTAAGCCTCGCTAATGCAAGTTTAATGTCCTTCTTTGATGCAGTTGCGAGGTATTACCGCTGCACAGCAGCAGACAACTGAGACATTCTAGATGCGGCACAAATTTAATTAATCACAAAACTTCTGACACAGCGATGGCGAAAGAAACTCAACGATATAGGTCGCGAATGAAGCCTCGCTATGATAACAAAATGAGGTAATATCAAAGAAACAGCAGATTAGACTTAATGGAAACAACTTGGAGTAATATATCTTCCATCTAAGTTAAGTTAATTCCCCATAATATACCTATTATGTTTAACCCGTTAAGGCTGGTTTCACAGTCACGCGTTTGACCAGCGCCGGCCACACGCGCGCGCTACACTACATAGTAGTTGCGCGTTTGAACTGCGTGATGACTATGAAACGCAACTACAATCTAGTGTAACTGTAAGCGCGCGCGTGTGGCCGGCGCTGGTCAAACGCGTGACTGTGAGACCAGCCTCAGTCTTTGAGCAGAGAACGGTTATGAGCGTGCGGATATGCAATTAACTTAAAATATATTTTTAACATTACATTCGGTTTTAGATTTGCTTGTAGAATAATTAACTTTAGCACATAATTCGTTTAGTAACTATTAATATTTTAATCACATTATATGAATAGCTTAGTACACGTCGTGTCCGAAACAATGCTTAAGTCTATAATAGCTATTAAATATTGTTTTGTATCGATAACACTAACTTTACATATTTTAACGAAACTTTTTTTACGAATTAAATTTCAGAGAGACGCCTCTTTTATTAAAAATAGTAATGGGTTTAAAACGTAAGGACATACTAATATGTATTTTTTATAAAGTATTTTTATTTCATAGCTGTTTAAAAAAAATCACCCGAGTATCCTGCGGCTTCCAGCGCGCTTCGCCCAAGGCTGACACGCGTCCCGAGTTGGCAGTTCGCGGCCGCTTATGCAGATTACCAGCCGCCTGATTTAATACCAGTTGCCGCCGGTTTGAGCCGCTTAGTACTTCCACAACTTTCGCATAGTTCGACTTAAACACTTTACTTTTGATTTGACGTGTCTATAGAAAGTTAGGAGATTTAAAGTTTGTTAATAAACTCTTCAAGACTCGTTTAAAGTTGAATCTACGTTACAATTTGTCTTTTTTATCAAAGAGAAAAAAATATGTCTTAGTGATATTTGCACTGTAACTTCGTACTGGCTTTATATACCAGTTTTAATACCAGAGATGGTAATTGTCGGTGACCGTGTCAGCAGCCAAACGGTGAAATGCTTTTTAATGCGAGTATCACTGAGAGCGATATGCTACCTGTATTCTCGTCCGGACTGCACACGACAAAGACTTTTACGGCCGACTGAATCATGCGCGAATGGAAGCTAGTTTATTAAAAACAAACTTACGCTAGTGCAAAATGCGGACTGTCATGAAGTCATGAAGATGAAAGGTTTTACCGGTTTCAAAGTATTACATTTGATAATCCTCGTCACTTTAATATTATCCGAACCCCTGCTGTTGCTTCCACGTGATTAAAGAACAAACAAACATTCACATTTTTACATTTATAACATGAATAGGATGTCAAAGAAGTAATATTGGATCCCAGAGCGGTTTTATATCTATTTGTTGGCAAGATGCTTGTTTTACGGCGCCTTATAAACGTCGTATCATCAAATATCCATAAAAGTAAATGTAGAACTCGTCAAAGTATATCGTCGCTCGTTTAGGCCAGGGCTGGGCCAAAGATTCAGATAAGTTTATAGTATAATCATCAACTGATTAAAATAGTTTTTATGTCTGTATTGTATTGGCGAGGAGATTATAAAACCACTTTATTACTTCCTACCTGTGATATTTCTATTAATACGTTTTGAAATTAAAATAACACTTAAAAAAATAGTTATATCGAATATATTATCACTTGCAATAGCGATTGTTCTACCAATCGCGCGTATTGATGCTAAGATTTAATTTTAATTTAAATATAGTATTTTGAATGCAAATATTATTCTAGGTACCTGTATAAAAATATGACATAATTAACTTTCACTCTACGTTTTCTGTACATTCTTATATTTTCATTATTTAATTAGTTCAGATTAAGTTGAGTCACTTTGTATCAGGGTGTGGACAAAGATGAACTGTCTATCATCATATAAATCTATTTGCCTGTCTTCTACACAAAACTGTAAATTGTATTTTCTTCAATATAACAGAACTGCTCAATTTTCTAACACAATACAACAAAAACTTGTACCTTATTGCGATAGAAAATTGAGCAGTTTTGTTATGCCAGCCCTATTGAAGAGTCAACTGCGGCTGATAATACGGAGAGACGTCTGCTGCTCCGAGATAAGGCAAGCGTTACTGCAAATCACCTACGGAGGCGGCGGGCGGGAATGGACTTTTAATTAGCAAAAAGTTTCATCGCATTTCATTGTCAGCGATTAACAATGTTAACTGCGATTTGAATATTCACACTATTTCCTAGGATATGAAATAAATCTTGTAAAATTTTCATTACTTAATTAATATATACGATTTATTTATTTTTTCAGTATTTATGTACGAATTTCCTTCTGCTGTTGTATCTTTATTAAAAGATCACAATATCTCACCATTTTGTTTTCATTTTATTGTTAGTGTTACTTACGAATCAACAGTGAGTGCGTGTACAACATACCTCATTAAACCGTTGCGCCCGGCCGGGCATGCCGCCGCGTCAGGACTCAGCATCACTGCGAGCCTGTCTGCTAATTAAACACGATTTTATTAACAACACAATTGTGACAGCCGAGTGCTTCCCGACATCGTTATAGCAGTGTGTTTAAAATCAGCTTCACCTTAAATGTAGACGACAGAAGGGTCTTTTCGGTCTGTCCTGAATACACAAAGATTTTACAGGGCCGTAAAAGTGAATTCTTAATAACTTAATTACATTTTAATACAGAACGCAAAGACTACATGAAACTCTTTCCACGTATTAATTTTAATCGAGAGTGCGAGTAAATTCGTAAATAATGTTTTTTCTTTACAGAATCACACTCATACATCAGTTCATTTCAAAAAAGCATTTAGTCTCCTTTTTAAAGTATACACACGCACACATATAAGTGAATTCCAATCGGTTTTGTATTAACAACCGGCCCTCAGGACAATGGGACCCTCGCCCGTATCCATGATCAGTCCACATGGGCGCGTACGCCAGTCGGCCGGCATTTAGTATTCATTGAAAGCGGCGGGTGAAAGCTATCTGATGGCGGCGCTGACGAGGCGCTGAGACGACATAGCGCGGGAGCGAGCATGGCTCGTTATTCAATAACATTTTTAACTTTAAAGTATAGCTGCTCTTGTGTAAGTAGACATCTGGAGGGTTACTCTCGAACGCAAACTCAATCTTAATACAATTCCAATGCGATTAATATGTATCGATATTAGGATAAGTAAAGATAATTCCGGAACGCCATCTCGATAATAATTTGTTCAATCAATTTCCACGCAATTTTATTCCAATATGGCGCTATTGTCGCTTACAAAGGTGCCATTTGACATTTTTTAGATTTGTGATTGGAAATTGTCTAATGCAATTGTGTTTCAAGAGTAAGCCTACTGTAAAATCGTAGCAAATCATCTTAGCAGGGCGCCGCGTAGTAACGTATCGCCGTTGTAGCGAACCATCTCGTCGTAGCAATAGTGGCTTCCTCGTCGTAGCGCACCGACGCATCCGTAGCAATCAGTCTCACGCTGCACTAAATGTTTTCGCCTTTCTTGTCAAAAGAGCAGTGCCATAAAGTCAAGGGTTTACTGTTCACTCTTTACTTAGATTCCTACTTTGCTTGATTATCGGTTTAAACAAACTTTTCTTACTGACCAAATTTGAAGTACCTACTTATAGAGCTAGATGCACAGTTACTGCTGTCTCACAAAAGTATATAATGTCAGTATAAAATTCACGTGTTTCCCTTAATCTTAGAGTTGCATAAATAAATGCAATAGCGTTGCTGCGTTCAGCGCGCAATTGCGCTGTTAACACAAACATGAGGGCAGGCTTCGTCTCGGTTTCAAATAACACCATGAAGATGTAGAACCCATAACACTCTGCTGCAATATGGTGCGCAATGTATTCTGTTGACACAACAAATATGGTGCGCAATGTATTCTGTTGACCGGTCAACGACATCGATTCTTATATTCATTTAGGTAATGTTATTCGTATTGGTTTGTAGTTTTTATTCGTAATTCATTTTGAACAATTGTTGATAATTTAAATAGGAGTTAGAACATCTTCTTTTTACGTAATTTGTGGCTTAGCGTAATTAAACATACAAATGATATAGAAACTAGTCAAATCAAATGATTTTTAAAAACTAATATAATCAGTCAACGTTTTGATGATTTGTTTCTACTTGCGAGCGTATAGCGGCGGTGTTCGCGTCACTGCCGCGGAATTGACCCCTCAAACCCCAAGCGGTCGCATGAGACCGCACCTACAAAAACACACTTGACTTTGTACCGTGTTTTCATGGACTAACAGACTACTTTAGTATGAAAAAGGTCGATTATTTCGGTTATGTGGTACATTTTATGCATCGTGATCGCAAAATATCGCTTAGTCTATGCTCGATTCTCTCAATTTCGACGTTGACAGTTGCGCCAATTTCTGTGTCGGACAATTTCCACGAGTGAGTGGTTAAAAGCTAAGTTCTTCCTTGGAACAGGTGCCGTTACTTTTAATGCCATCGTTCCCCTAAATTAAGAAAAAAGTAACTAAAGTTAGTTAGAGAACTACTAATAATTTGTTTTGAATTGTAGGTTTATTACATACACAATTACACATATTTATACTTATATAAATTAATATATTATGTGTATCCATAAATAAAAACAATGGCGCTGCTTTAATAAAGTATCTTCTTACATAATATTCTATAATTTAGAATATTATATGTAAGAAGATACTTTAAAAAAGCAGCGCCATGTTATTAATATTTAGAATTTAATTTATTTTAACAAATAAATCCTTCCATCATCAGAACTGAATTTTGATAAAAATGGGACCAATCTAAAAGTATATCCTTTGAAATAAAAACAGATTTTTTTAAATCGGTGTATAAATGACGGAGTTCTGAGGTAACAAACATAAAAAACATACAACCGAATTGAGAACCTCCTCCTTTTTTTGAAGTCGGTTAATAATCACGGAGTAACTGAGTAACTGAGTTACACGGAGTAACTGAGTTACTCCGTGATCATGGTGCATGCAACTGCGCCAAAATATCGGGGACTCAAAACCAATAACTCAGACATGGTAAAAATCCCGTTTTTTTATATAAATAATTAAATGTAATTGTTTTGTTACAGATACCATCAAGATTTAACCATTTCCTGTGACATTTTGTCAACTAAGAGACACCTATCATACTAAGAGAAATTTTCATTACTTTGGTCATGTAAAACATCGCAGGGATCTTCAAGCAAATAGAATTAATTTAGTGTTCAATCTCGTGGTGACGGCCGGAGAGCCTTCAATAGGACTTGTCCCCTGATTTCAAAGTCATGAGCGGTTTATATGCCCCATGCCCCGCTCCGACCTTTATTTGTTTGACTCTGTCACTTAGGAGGGCCGCCTATTGCAGCATTCGGGCGGCCCAGGGACGGGTGTATTAAGTGAATTACATTGAAATTGTATTTTCAATGTGAACTGTTCGCGTGAACTTTTGAGAACTTTCCCATCACATAATGTTTAATTGAGTGTACCTACCCTTTAGTGGGTAAAAGTAAGGTTTTGAATTGAAGTAATATCGGAGTCTAAATATTTGTCAAATGAGAAAATTGCTTTTTCTTGTAAGCTAGTAATAACGAAAAAAAAAATAATGTAATATGTAGTCGATCACTTGACAAGCATTAATATAAAGCTTTTCATGATTCTTTCGTCACATCCACCATGTAATATTTATACTTATGTTATTCCTCATTTATGGTAGGACCTATTACAGAAATAGATAGGTAATACAATAGACAGAATTATAAGTAAACGATATGATACGAGTGCTAGGAAAAATATTATTTGTGACGGCGTCGATTTACGTTACCGCTTAATTGAATTGGGATTTTGTACGAGATTATCCGATTCCCTTAATATTTAACCTCATAATAGACTCCAATTCAGTACGATATACCACATAACATTTCCGAATATAAATCACGGAGCCATTATATTATTATAAGTACTTCAATAACGTTTCGTGAGTCTATACAATCCAAACATTTTGTGTAAGAATAAACAGATATTGAATGTAAAGAAAGTAAATTAGTACTTATGTATACTACTTTCCTATAGGCGAAGGTCTCCATCGTTAAAATCAAGTCATCGGTACAATTATTATTTATGGTTCTACGCAAGATAATAACATAATGCTATGTGCAACAATTAAGAGGGTCTTCAAATAAATAGACAATATATTAAAAAGTATAAAGATACTAACGTATACACTTGATAAATAAATTAAGTACGTAATGAAATGAAATGAAATAAAATATCTTTTATTTGCTTCAATTTTGGGTACATAGTATGGTGTTCTTAAAAAACAATTTCCTTCAAAATCTACTTATTATAGTGTAAGCATGCAAATATTTTTAAATGTACGTAAATAACAACAGCGAGCACAAAACAAACCAATACAAAGCAGCCCCTCAACAATTACTGTTTAAATATTCTTGTACGGAGTAAAAGCATTTTTCAGTAAGGTACCTATGTAGTTTACTTTTGAATTTGGTGCCATCCAACAGACGTAGATCATCAGGCAGAGCATTAAATATTTTAACGGCCATCCCGCAAGCATTTTTTTCAGGCAAGCGTAGCTTGAATTTTCGCATTTCTAATTTATTTACGGGTCTCTGGCGAAAGTGCTTGTAGTTAGAAATTTTCTTTTCAATAAATTCTTCCATATTATCTATAACGAAATTACATAATTGTTTAATGTAGAGACCAGTCAGCGTAAGAATTTTGTATTTCTTGAATAAAGGTCTGCAAGCTCTAGACGATATGCACCAAACAGAGATCTAACACATTTCTTTTGGCATCTGAACAATGTCTCAATATCAGTACAATTTCCCCATATCATGATACCATATTGTAGTACCGATGCTACATGGGCATGGTATGCTAGGAGTGCAGTTTCTACAGAAGATACTTCTCTGAGGCGCCTCAATGCAAACGAGAACCTACTCAATCTCTCACAAGCTGATCTTACATGACTCTTCCAGTTACAGTTGTCATCAATATTTAGACCTAGAAACTTAGTTAATTGCACCATGTCGATTTTTTTATCATTAGATTTAATTTGTAATTGTAATTTATTCGTCCGATATGTACCAAACTGCATATATTTAGATTTTTCAATGCCATCCAATGTAAGTTTTTAAATTATTTAATGTCATCCATTCAATTAATTTATTAAAAGTTAAATTAATTTCATCTTTATACTCTTCTATGTTAAGGTCTTTATGTTTAGTATTACCTCGGATGAGAACAGTAGTGTCATCCGCGAACATTATTGATTCGTGCTTAGTTGCACTTGGCAAGTCGTTGATGTACAGTGTGAACAGTAAAGGACCCATCAGCGTGCCCTGAGGTACTACCGCCCTATTGATCTTATATTCTGATCGAAAAGCAGTTTTATTATATCTATTATTATTGTTCTTACATGTTTTTGTTATTTGAACACACTGGTATCTGTCTTTTAAATAGCTAGCTATCCAGTTTAGTCCTGTGCCTCTAATGCCATATTTGTAGAGCTTATCACATAACCTATTATGCTCTACAAAATCAAAAGCTTTGCACATATCAAGATAGAGAGCAACAACTGGATTCCACTATCCAAACATTCCATTACCGTTGTTACTAATTTATAGATAGCTGAACTCGTGTTTCTTTTTTTTCTAAAACCGTGTTGCTGCTCATTTATTAACTTGAACTTCTCACAAAACTTACTAATTCGTATATGTGCCGCTTTTTCTACAATCTTTGCAATAATTGGAATCAGTGTAATGGGCCTGTAATTGTTCGGATCCGATTTATCTCCTTTTTTGTAAATTGGTTTAACTATCGAATATTTTAATTTATCTGGGAAGATGCCCTGACTAAAAGAAATATTTATGATATGACGTAATCCTATTGATGTCGCTCTTATAAATAAAGAAGACTTATCATAAATTTACTAGATACTCCTTGGTCCTCAGGTGGCCAATATGTGATTGGAGGTAGCAGAGGAGATATATTAGTGGTAAGAGACGCAAGGCCCGACGACTCCACCTCCTTCTCCTGCGAGGCCCAACACTCCTTGACGGGAGAGAAGAGGAAAAGCCCACCAGCTATGGTCACGGTTTCACGTAAGTATGAGCCGTTCGAATCAGGAATGTTACAAATGATGAGCGTAAACATGTTCGTTGATTATTTTAATGATTTAATGACAGATCCAACCGGAAGCATGGCACCAAGGATGCTAGCTATTTCAGAAGATGAAGTTGTGCCACAAGGAGGGGACGTGAGACTAGTTTGCTGCGCCATCGGCAGCCCTTCCCCTACCTACAGGTAAAACTTTTTATTCAACCGCCTTGTTTTGCAAATAATCAAAATCTATGGCTTCGTATAATATTCCTTTTACGAAGCATAAAGAAAAGAAAAAAACTTAGGTCTATCTTTCAATTTCTTATTGCTAAACTTTTCCAATTATCACCTGAGCCTTACGCAAACCTTGGCTAAATTTTTACGAAGTTATTCTTTGAGGGAAACAGTACAGAGGCGGTTAATGAAACGAAACGATATCGCGATGCACAACTCATGCGTAACTTAAACTGATGCTTTGTATATGTACAGCTGGTTCCGGCACAGCAACGGCCGCCTGAGCCCCGTGGCCAACAGCATCAGGGTATCGGTGTCGGAGCAGGTGCTGGTGATCCGGCGCACGCAGCTGGCCGACGGCGGCGTGTGGACGTGCCGCGCGCACAACCAGTACGGCGAACAGCGCCGGGACGCGCGCCTCAGAGTGCGCTCCAGGCTGGTCGTCACCGTGCAGCCTCAGCTACAGGTACGTTTATGCATTTTGTGCAGGTTCTGGCTGGTCATCATAGGGGGTTCCGAGACAAACAAGCAGCTTGGCGGCAAGCACGTAGATTTGTATTGCTTGCTCAAGTAGTTTGATGCTCCCGTCAAGCTGATTGATCCAGCAAAATTCAAAATTCAAAAATCTTTATTCACAACTAATATTGACATTTGTTTATATAAGTTTTGGAACCATTCTATTATGTTTATTAAAAAAAATACCTGTTTCAGAAGATTCCGCTCTTCCTTAACTAGTACAGTACTTTAATTGCCAGCAAATTCCAGCAAGAAGCACTTTCCTCGTTTCGAACCTGATATCGTCCGTGTTGGTTGTCAAAAATATAAAATCACATCAAACGCGGGCAAGCACGTAAATGCTTGACTCAAACATTGAAAACGGTCATTAAGTTTCTCACAAGCAAAAATCTACGAGCTTGCTGCCGAGCTGCTTGTCTGTCTCGGAACCTCTTTAGGATGTACTTTAGCGGCGTGTGGACGAGCTGCGTCCCTGCCAGTACGGCGAGCAGCACCGGGACGCGCGCCTGAGAGTGCGCTCCAGGCTGCACTGTGACCACCAGCCGCAGCTACAAGTACGTGAATGCGTTTTGTTCAGGTTCTGCCTTGTCATCATAGGTTGCAAGACGTCAGCTTGTAGGCGTGCTCCGTGTACATTGTGCATAATCGGTACGACAGCAAGAGCAACAGCAATAGGTACTGCTGAGAGTCCGCTCACGGCTTGGTGTAGCTCCAACCACCTGACCGCAACCGGCTAAATCTGGGAAACCGAGTACGGTTCTCATAATTGACAAATATTTTGGAGAGTAAAGATAAACTTATTTTACAAGTTACTAACCTTCTCTCTAATGATAAACTTACACCTATTCCAGTAACCATCTCCTGTTGCAATAAAAATTTATTTGTAGGTAAATTAGCAACACTGACGAAAACCTTAACTTATTTGCAACCATGTTTGAGCTGTTTGAAGAGTAACTGCGAAAGAGTTAGCATAACCTAAAATGAAAGGTCAGGTCAGCATTAAAATTCCCGCGGCGAGCTGGCAACATATTGGCAACACATACAAGCACATCAGGCGGCTCATTGGCACCCCGTTAGATTCCCGTCACAACTCTCGGCGGGCGCGGCGCTGGCGGCGAAAAATTGAAAAATACCTACGTATTCACGACACAAACTAGGAGACAACGCACTGTGATCTCAGCAACTGCCTCTGGAATAATAATAAATCAACTTGTAACATTTAATCTGCGTATAATGCTTTGCTTTGTAAAAAAATGTCGTACACTTTAGCGCGATTGCAAATAGTATAGTCACAAATTCTAATTCGGGTTTTTATTATATACGTGTGTTTATTGTGCCCAATAATAGAATCAATGTATCAGTAACAATATACAGATACAGAACAACAGCATATGGAAGGCGACCGACAATGAATTCCTAATTCGAAACAAACAACTCAGGTTTAGAACTTTTGCTTACATTACGATAATTGAACTACAAACAACTGAATCGGATTAGACCAATGAACTTCGCAGAGTGTGCTTTGATTTTGGAAATTGCTTCAAATTTTTGTGATTAAAATTCCAATTCAAAACAATCTGAGCGATCAAGTTGCGAACGAAAGGATGATGGGGCAAATGCTCCGTAATGAGTTTAGTATCAACTCGTGACAAAAGAGATGAGCTAAGTTGCGTCCCGACACTTGCATCGGAGCGGCGGCGGGGCGCCGGCGCGGAACGTAGGTAATCCAGTTTGCTCCGGACAGGACCGTGAAGGGAACGCCTCTGAATTATTCATGGAATCGAAACGATGAAGTGTCTTGGCGACGAAAGACGGTCACTTCAACTTGACTTTTTCCGCTTCGGACAGTTAGGTAATTGAGTTAATTTGTTTGTTGGGAGTTGGTGGGCCGGCTTAAGAACTGTTTGGGCATTTGTTTATTTAACACTTTTTCTTTTGAGCTGTGACTGCGGACTGCTAAAATTTAATGTTAAGACGTTCTAATGCTTTATTCTTAGCGATTGACCTATCGCATACATGTAACTTAGATAGTATCTAAACTTATTATTGAAAGCTTGTATTTGGCCAAGTCTTCAGTGGTACAATCTTATTATTTTAATCGTCGTTAGCCAAACTATAAATAGGTTTGAGTAAGTAAAATCGTGGTTTATAAGCTCCTAAAAAAATGCTATTTGATTTTACTAACCCATCTTGGTGGAGATCCTTGGAGGCCCGCCTCTGTGGTCTAGTAGCTAAGCCACTGGTCTTAGACCGAGAGGTCTTGGGTTCGATTCCAAGCGAGGGGTACATCTTTGTGTACTTTGTTTGGTTGGTGGTAGGGCTTGTTAAGTCCGCCTGACTAGCTACCACCAACTTAACTAAAATCTGACGCCACATCAATAATGTAAATAGCATTGTTTTGTTCCGACAGTAAGAAATAAGATAGCCGAGGATTGGATCTTATCGTCACTTACATTAGTTGAGATGAAGGCTAGGATCTTATCCGTAGTGTATACAAAAAAGATCTGAGTCCTATTGAAACAGTAAAGCTTTAACTTTTACTTTAAACTTTAAAAAAAAACTAAATAAGATGTTACTACAAACATCACCTGCTCCACAGATAGCTAACTCCGGCAGCTCGTTGTCGTTCAACTGTTCTGTGGAGGGGGGCGAGGCCCGCGTGCGCTGGCTGCACGACGGGGTGCCGGTGGGCGGCGGCGAGCGCGTGCTGCGCGTGCACGCCGTGGCGCGCGCGCACCGCGGCATGTACCAGTGCTTCGCGGAGCGGGACCTGGACAGCGCGCAGGCGGCGGCCGAGCTGAGGCTGGGGGGTGAGCTATTCAGTGTTGTTGTTGTTGGTGGAGACGCTCACGTGCGATGGCTCTACGGCGAGGTGCCGGTGTGGGGAGAGGACACTCTCCTCTGGGGGTTGCAGAGGACCGGTGGAGGGAGAGGACACGCAGCACACTTGCTGCGCGTGCATGTTGGATATTACCTGAGTATACTGTTAGTAACCACTAACATAATCATGTTCTGTGTTACCTGTTTTATGGTTAGAGGTAAACTATAACATTCCGAAAATATCGCAGATTATTAGTAATTTAAAATATAGGGTTTGAATACTTTTGATAAGTAGCAAATAGCTGACATTTCATATTTTTAAAATGTTATTTTTACATGTTTTTACTTACCAACTCACAGTCATCTACCTTAGAAAGATTAAGGTTTTATTTGAACAAGCTGGGAGCTTCCTGCGATAGTGGCGCGATACCTCAGGATGGCACGCTAAGCGACTCTGACGAGCTAAGCCGATATGAGCACCGACATCGCTTTGCACACTTCCTGTATAGTGAGTATAGGTGGCACTTTAAGGCTTGCGACATATCGACACTCGAGGCAAGCCATGAGCAGGGAAAATAACATAGACAACTGTCTGAAAAATGAAGAAAATAGAAAACATTTAACACGAAACCGCTCAAGTTTAATGCAAACAAACTAAGCACTCAATTATTTTGTTTTCATACCACGTATTATATAATTAAATAAGGCTGGGAAAGCGATTTATTCTGGATAAAAACACCTTTTGTAAAACTAATTGAAAAGGAGGGATTTCCAAATATTACCTTTGTGAGCGAGGCCAATGAAAATCTACTCACATCCCGGCCACTTAAGGTGTACATTTCTTTGTGGTTCTCGAGGCGGCCAGATTTTTTCGTCCATTAAGTGCCCTCATTGCTTGCAAACGATCTCGTAGCCAGCGGGCCGTCAAAAGTAATCCCCCAAGTTGGTGCTGCGTCGTTTGTAAAAAAAAACTGGTGAAGTTATAGAAAGGGAAGCTCATTTGAATGTTTAAGGTGTACCTCGGGTTTATTGCTTTCCGTCGTCACTGAATGCGACGAGGGTACAAGGTAATGTATTTACCAAAATTGCGGGGAATAAATTGCCAATGTCAACACTTTGTAAAGTAATATTTTAAATGAGATAGAACGCGATGGTGGGTTATGATATTATGAATCTGAAGAAGAGCTCGCCTTCAATACATTGTTTTATCGTAACATTTTGAATCCCTTGCAGAGCTAGTAGGTAATTTATTGATTAATACTGTCTGTTTTACAGATGTGTATTCAAATATTTAGTCATAGCCGTAAGTAATTATTTCATTATTTTAAGTGAAGTTTACTTAAAATTTAAGATTGCATTTGTGCAAAATTTTAGCAAAATGCGGGATAACTGGAGTGCTAGACAATGCAAAACAAATAATATCTGAGATTAACAGAAAAGTAAGACGAAGCCGATGAATGGAAAATAAATGAAAAATATTGTGATTAAAGTACTTAGCGGAAACTGGAGCTCGTCGGATTATTTAATGTTCACCTCCAGTTTATTATCAGTGCTTCCTGTGCAGTATCAGGAAACGGTCTCATGATATTACTGTTCCTCTGTGGACTCTTAGGCACTTACGAGCTGTTTTAGCACTGCAATTACTTTGACTGTAAGCTTTTAATTTTGTTTCCAAAGATATCCATTGTGCATCATAAAGTTATACAACGTCAGTCGGAAAGGGAGTACTAAGCCGAAAGGAGGGTAAAAAATACATGATAGTAAATAACTTTTGTCTAAGAACTTTTCCTTAAAAATTGATAATTTTAGATTAACAGCTGTTTTAAGATTTCATAAGAAATGACGCTGTGGTTGCCCAGGCGGTCAGCTGTTTTGAGAGAGAGATAGATTTGAGTTCATTAAGTTCATTGCCGGGGTTAACAGCTGGCGTTACCCCCGCCCCTATTCAGGGTACATTTTTTTAAATATGAATATGCATAAAATATGAATGTTTTTCGCAAAGTTGATATTTGCAATATAACAGTTGATACTTAGCACTTTCAGTTGTCCCCGGCTTAGTACCCCCTTTCCGACTAACGTTGTTTATTATCATTATTCGGCCGTTGGCAGCATGGAAGTATTAGCTTAAAATTAAACTGATCAATTAACATATCGATATATATCAAACAATACAACAATGACGTCACATTCATTGGAAGAGCTGTTGCTCGGATAACAAAAGTGTTTAAGTTCCATCTGAGGGAAGTCGTCTTTATTACGAATACTTTTTTAAATAGTTCAATAAAAGTTTAATAAAAAACCTGCCATTACAAAGGCAGTTTTGGAATGAGCCTGACACATGCATAGCAGTGCATCCAGTTAGCAAAGGACAGCGGCCCCGGGCGGCTATTGATTAACGCCATCTGCAATAACTGGACAGGCCATGCGTCACGCGCAGGCACACGGCGGCGCACGCCACAGGGGCCAGAGGAGCAGCTAAATATCTGGAAATATTTCATCAGCAGCAAACTAGCAAGGGAACGAGCTAGGTAGAAAATGATTTATTTAATAAAATTTGTCCAGTTTGGAATGTTACAGCACATGTATAATTCAAAGAGGTACGCCATGTTTCTTAAATCTACGGCGGAAGACCTTGTAATAAGAAGAGTTGTTGTGGTTGGAAAGGAGCCTTTTTTTTTCTCCCTATTTTATGTTATGGCAGTTTGAACAATTACTTCACCGATTAGTAAACTCGTTCTATAATAAATTTAAAAAAATATATGTTACGTGTACAGTAATATTCT
This sequence comes from Scoparia ambigualis, assembly GCA_963921215.1. NCBI lineage: Eukaryota > Metazoa > Arthropoda > Insecta > Lepidoptera > Crambidae > Scoparia > Scoparia ambigualis. Next base: position 41,027,634 of record OY992504.1, on the reverse strand, counting down.
ATTAATAATATTCTAAAGACTACGAGTAATATCTCTTATCGTTTGGACTGGAGTAAATGTGGAAGCACGTCACTGTAATCAATTCAGAACAGAGCCAAACGGGAAGGCCTACCTCTTCACTAATTTGAAGCATCCCTTTTAGGGACCAATAGTATTTAGTCGACTAGGGTTTTGCTAGTAAACAGACTAGGAATCATAAATGTTGTAACATTTTGATCACCTTCTCTATCAATTAGCCCAACATGAACAATAGTCCATGAGGAGATGGGATCATAACATATCGCAGTGGTACAAATATTGTTTCGGTTGGTAGGTCGGTGGGCTTAAACAACAGCCTCTTTATGACAGCAACCGAGAACAACGGATCGAGATATTTTAACTTCGTCACCTATCCTTTAACCTGGATCGTTTATAGCAATTGGGATCAAAAGTCGTTGTCGTTATAATATATCTCTAGAAAACAAATACGATAACACTGAAAAAGTTTATTCTCTACAATTGCGTACATAATTAAATAAAAAACACACTTTTGACCTCGTTGACGCAGCCTCTAGAGCGTTTGTTTGCGATGTGTGCAAGTTACGACACTTTCGCAATGCGAGTCAACGAATGGAGACCAATATAAAAGTGGGTGACAAATGTCTTTAGCTTCGTACTTCAAGAGCCATGAACGAGGCCCACCACTACGGACACCACACCTTCAGACGCCAGTAACTCTAACCCTCAGAGAAATAAAAACTCTAACCACCCAAAAGGTGGTTAGAGTTCTCGAGTTACTCGCGTCCGTAGGTGGCTGTCTGAGTGGTAGAGCCACGCTGCGTTGCAGCATGAATTAGGCCGGCTCGCCCGGTGTAATACGTCTTCCTCGGAATATCAGAGAGAACAAATGGCACTCGCTGCTGTTGTGTCCGTCCGGTGAGTGAAAGCACCGGAGGCCCCCTCAGCGATTCCCACTTGTTACTTAAATTTCCTCAAGTCGGCAACGCATCTGCAACTGCTCTGGTTTTGCGGGTGTCCATGTGCATCGGTAATAAATTCCCGTCAGCTGGTGACACGGATGAAAAAAAAGGACTGAAAAAGACAAAACAGGTTCATGATCATATTATACGAGTATATCGAAAACAATTTCGGCGCAGTAATCGCCATTATTAAGCTAAATAGTGTAACTATTATTTAACACTAACAGCGATACGAGCTATTACGGCGGTTCATCTCGCACAATGGCTACCTGGCTTACGTTTAATAGCTTCCCAATTGTAATCTGTGCCGGTAATGGCGATCCAGCCTCTGAACACTAAATCTCTAGCTCTATGGATATTCGGTGTTATGCTGTCATAATTTTCGTAATAATGCCATTGGGGTAGAGAATTAAAGTACTTAATTTTTGTAGTCACGTTTTAACTATGTTAGGTTTTCATTGTTTTAGGACTTCATGAAGGGTTACGACTTTGTAAGAAAATGTTATTGGGTCAAATCCTTAGCAGCTTACCAAAATTAAACAGAACGCAATAATCATTTTATCGGATTTAAATATATAATTATTTCAATTCAAAATAAAATTTTGTTTAACTCAAATCTTATATACCGACAGCATAAATGAAGTGTCTGATACATTTATACCGATACTTCAAGCACTTCGGTTACACTAAAAAGTCGTATTATTTTGCAATCCGAACAAAACTAAAACAATTAGGACGATAACGTTGCGATCCAACCGTTTAATAAAATAAGCTCCGACACGGATGAGCCCGGGGTCGGAGCATCAGCGACGCAGCGGCAACTAGCCCAATTAGTGGGCCAATATCAGCGCTGGGCATCGCGTATAAATTCCAACAAAACGATGCATCGTTTACATTAGAGCTAACGTTGTTAACGGGCAGTCTGCCAGCGCCTGCTTCAGTGGCACAAGTTGAAACAGAAAGCGAATTCATTAATTTTTGTTCTTTGGCAGTCATTACGATATTTCACTAAACGTTCAACTAGTTGGTAGCTTTTTCTAATGAAATAGTAAAATTAGTTAATAGGTATATATTAATTAACTGTTCATGTGATAAAATGTTAACACATTAGTATTCAACATTGACATACGACACATCATCTGAATACAGCTCATAAAGTCGGGACGTCGTCAACTACTTTAGCGCGTGACGTGTCGTCTGAGGGCCGTATATATTCGCTCGTTAATAGCCGGACGCCATGGCCCGTGATAAACGGTCGCCATACATCTCGTGATCCGCTCAGGGCTGCCTTGGTTGCGCGGACGAAGCGTCTGAAAACGCTAACACGAAACTGGTAACAGGAGTATAATTTGATCTATGATGATAACTGATATTAGGAAAAAAATTTAAGGTAATTTTATGATGTTTAATTAATGGTTTGTGATCTATTTATGTACTTACAGTTTAAAACATAATAAATAATGATGTAGCACCGTAACCCGTGTTATTTGCCTCGAGACTCAAAAGGTCGTTATTGAATGAAGAATCTTGTCATCCATTAACTCTTATTAAAGATTTCAGCAGCAAATTAATACTAATTAATTATTAAGAATTTTGCTGTTCAAAATTCATATTAGGCTTTCTTTGAGCTCTTATGATGGAAGTAAGTATGCCGGTCGTAAGTCTACTAAAATCAAATTCGATGAAGTACGTTTATAAACAAATTATTCACAATTCTTGTGCATTCAATTATAATTTTTACTGTTTCTTGAGAGAAATAACGAGAAAACCACTTACAATTCTTTATTTAAATCAATTGTTTAGAAACATTCTTCATTGAATTTGTCCCTAGTATAGTTTAGAGATACCTAAACTGAGGAGAACCATGAACAAACTCAGGAAGTGCAGCACAAAAACAACCGCCACCGCCCAGAATGGGTCGATGACTTTACGACTATGGCTTGTGGGACAATGGCATGAACAGAGACAGATCTATGCCTAGCAGTGGGTTTAGAAAGGCTGTAATCATGGTAATAACAATTGAACAGAATAAAGCTTTAACATCTATAGGACGGAGAGTTCTGGAAAACATCAAAACTCATGGCCGACCCTGTCGTGCAGCGCTCCGTAAAGCGCTGATCCGCCGCGTTGATTGGATGTTGTTTTGTCGCTCCTGATTTATCGCAACACTCCCATTAGGGCCCATCCATCATAGAGATAGTATTTTGACGGGCACGCCCCGATATTGTAAACTGTGATCACAAAATATATAAGTGAGAAGTTTGTTTTGCCGAATCCGCAGATTTATATTGGATCCGCTTTTTTTCGTTAGCAAAAATATTGCTAAATTGTTTGGATACAAATAATCATGAAGTTAGAGAAGTTAGTACACAAAATAGTACAACTTTAATCTTACTGTGCAAAATTACAGGCCTTAACAATAAATAAAGCTACAGGGTAAGCAATGCGCTTGTGATACCCATGGAGTTACATGCGCCCTTGCACTGCGGTAACCGATATCGCTTTCCAACTCATTGTAAAATAACTGTTGTGCAGATACGGCCCCCGAACTGCACTACACTTTCATCGAGCAAGCGCTGCACCCGTCGCCGCCGCTGGCGCTGCACTGCGCCGCGTCCGGGGCGCCGCCGCCGCGCTTCACGTGGCTGTTGGATGGCCAGCCGGTGGAAGAGCACAACACGCCGCAGAGGTACTGACTATATCCAAATATACACAAGTTATACACGACTCGTTTTTGAACCTGGTAGACACTGTTCACTTATAAGCCCTAGTATACTTTAATGGCAAACACAGTGATATCGTGTTCTGTTAATAATAACTTAATTAGCATTAAGCTCATTTCAAGTGGTATATTTTCAAAGTACATTTTAGTATTGTACGGTAGATTGAATTAAAATGGAGTCTCATACGCAACACGTGTTGTTGCTAAAAGAACACGGGAGAAACTCCTGATCGTGTTCTAACTCACCGTGTGCTGGTTTAAATTGGTAACGACTGTCATGTTATAAAGAATCAATTGAATTGAAGTTTCCAGTCGGTAACACGTAATATCCTTTATTGTTCAAGCTTCATAGTCTGCGGTGGCTATCATCGGGCGAGTCATATAATTCATTTGCCGGTCTCGTAACATAGGAAAGAACAACTTAGTGTGAAGCGGTTGGGTGTAGGACTCCCTTCTTTAGGTAGAAAAAAAGAAAAGATTGAACAAGGTCTTACAAAGTTTATTCCCTATTCAAATCTCAGGATCCAGGGCTGGGTCCAATGAATCGCTCACTCTGTCCGCTTAGCTTCTTCTATTAATCCGGAAGGAAGGGGTGTGCATAGGTGAAAGCACAGTCTCTCAACAGTGGTTTGTCGACGCGTCGTCAGCAAACTGCCGTACGTGTGAAATCACTTAAATTGGTCCTTGGCAGGAGCGTGACCCAGTTTATGAGCACCAACGGGGACGTGGTGAGCTACTTGAACATCACGTCGGTGCGGCCCGAGGACGGCGGGCGCTACACCTGCCGCGCGCACAACTCGCGCGGCGCCGTTGAGCACTCCACCAGGCTCAACGTTTATGGTAACTCCTCAATTAAACAAACAACTTTAGGAAACTGGTGTAAGCTGGACGCATATCACCTAGATTGGACCACTGTAACGGCAGACAGGAAAAAATGGAAAGAAGGAAGAGAAGATTTGCCGTGATGAATAATTACCTAGTAGTCTATAATCAGTGTCAGTCCACTGCTAGACATGGGCCTAACCCAATGTATGCTGGGGCTGATGCCAGTTTCTTAGCCTAAGGCGTCCTAGACTACAATTGCAGAAAAATATGCTCATTAATTACAATTTTCCTATGAAAGAAAGTTAGGCCTTGTCATCACTAATATTGTTGTACATTTTTTACTTAAATAATTATGCATTCAAGCAGGTAACTAATCTTGTTAAAATTTTCAGGTCCTCCTTCCATCAGGAATGTGGGACCGGTCCGCGTGGTGGCCGGAGTGAACACGACCATCTACTGCCCGTACGCTGGATTTCCAATCAGGTTGATGGAGGTGCATTTGCCTAGTAAAATTATAAGTTTCGTTTTCTTAAGTTTGATAGTTTACATTATTGAATTGACACTCTAATAAAACTAAAGATATTTTACAATATAGGTAAGTGATTAATTATTTTTCATATGTAATTAATTATCATAATACAAAATAATACCTTAATGTCATATACCAACAACGTGGTCCGACGATCTGGTGAAGTTCGCGGGAGTCCGCTGGATGCGAGCAGCACAAGACCGGTCGTGGTGGAGATCCTTGGGGGAGACGTCCTCTGGCTGATGATGATGATGATGATGATGATCATAATTATCATCATAATCAGCCCGTGTCAGTACACGGCTGGCCGAAGCATCTACTAATGCATGCCACAAAATGCTATTAAAGCTTTACTGTTTCTTTGTAAAAGTAAAAGTCCAGTTTATTCCTAAGTAAACATCACGTTTGTTAAAAAGCAACCAAATTCAATAAACAACGTACTTGCCGTAGTGAAATCCGCTGGCAGCGCGGAGGCCTGGGCTTGAGGGCGCCGGGCGGGCGCGCGCTGGCGGGCGCGGCGGGCGAGCTGCTGCTGTGGCCCGCGGAGCCCGCCGACGCCGGCCTCTACTCCTGCAGGGTCACCGCGCCCACCGGCCAGTACGCGCAGAAGGACATACAGATCTTTGTAAGAAGTAAGAGAACGCTTGTATTCAAATTTAATTTGTTAATGTCTATACGTTTTTAAAGTAAGAATCATTTTTAAATAATCATGACCTACCAACGATTCTGATTGTAGTATTTACTTAACTTTTCAAACACTGACGACAGTCGTCAATCATGACGGCCAAAGTAGCTAACGTTTTCCTCTCAATTATTCAGTTACATTTTTGTTTCGTGTAATATTTTAATGAAACGTTTTCACTTGTTCTTGCCAGATCCTCCGAAGATAGCTGGGTTTTCGTTTCCAACGGATTTGGTTGAAGGCAGCTCCGTCCAAGTGCTTTGTGGTATTACTTCCGGGGATAAACCAGTATATTTTTCCTGGTTAAAAGACGGGCAGCACATTCCATCTACTTTGCAGGTGAAGTCAAATTACCTACGTATTATTAAACATATATCACGCACCCTTTGGATAACAATCGTGGATCGACATGTATGCTGTATAAATAACGCATAAAACTAAAACAATTTGTCTTAATATTTTTAGACAATTTCTTTAACTGTGGCACTTTACAGGTTCAAGAAAAGTCGCTTGATGAATTCAGCTTTCTGATATTCTCTCATGTCACGTCTAAACACAGTGGGGAATACACGTGTGTAGCAAGCAACTCGGCCGCGGAAGTCAACCACACCGCAAGGCTAGCAGTCAAAGGTTAGGATGTATGTAGTTGGTAGTGACGATAGAAGAAACTATTGGTGATCCTTAAAATAATGAGGGCTTTGTCTCATGATTCGGTGTTACCTTACCTTTCAGTGGCACCATCGTGGTTGTACGAGCCACAAGACGTGTCGGCGTTGCTTGGAACACAGGTTTTGGCGCATTGTGCTACCAAGGGCTATCCTGAGCCGAGAATAGCGTGGCTCAAAGGACATGGTGAGCTTTTAAAGAATTAGCATTTTATGTAAGAACTGGCAGTTGAGCAGGCTGGTCACCTGGTGAGATCCCAGAGTATTCGTAACGATCGTTACCCGCATTTGGTAGACTCGAAGGTCCTTTAGTATGACAACTACTATAACAGTGACTTGTTTCAGGCTCCAGTGCAGATTTCCGGCCGGTGTCAAACCTAGACCTCCAGTTCTCGGTGCTAGCCAACGGCTCACTGAGCATAGCTCCAGCCGCTCACCACCACGAAGGGCAGTACATGTGTCGCGCCGAGAACGGAATAGGACGAGGCTTGTCGAAGGTCATCACTGTGTCAGTCAATGGTAAAAACCAGAAACTGATTTCCATTTTCATTAATGACTAACATTGTTCGACAGATTCAAGTAGTACACCTAACTTCATATTTATAGATATAACTACGTCTTTTTGCATATCTTTCAACTTAATTTTATAAACTTGACTTTACCTTGATGTTTTCGTATTCTTATGTGCCATAGGAAAGCCATACTTAGTAAGTAATGTCTTGTTTTACCACAGAACCGGCCCACTTTGAATTCTCGTCCCGCAACATGACGGTGAAGAGGACTGCTCAAGCGACGCTGCAGTGCGAGGCGCGCGGGGACCCACCCATACAGCTGCAGTGGACCCATAACATGAAGCGGGTTGACCTGACTACTTACCGGTGAGTTACTTGAGTGATGCAGAGTTCTTATCTCAAACTGCTTCATTGATTAATAATTGAATGAAGGAGATGTTTAAGATTAGTAATGATGATGTACCCCATCATTATACACCAGAGACTAAGAAACAGTCGAAGCAATGGACTTCTACCGGAGAACGTGCCCCAAAGAAAGCAAAAACTGTTTGCTCGGCTGGTAAAGTGATGGCCACAGTCGTTTGGGACAGCCAAGGGGTTATTTACATCGATTTTTTGGATAAAGGCAAGACAATAACCGGAGTTTACTATGCTGCATTGTTAGATAGATTCAATTAAAGTTGATCAAGAAACGACCGCATCTAGCAAAGAAAAAAATGCTATTTCATCTGTATAATGCACCGGCTCACTGGTCTGCAATCGCGACATCAAAAATTGTCGAATTAGGATACGAAAATTTGTCACTCCCTCCGTATTCGCCCGATTTAGCCCCCTATGAAACGAAGAGGAGGTAGCCGAAACTGAGGCTTATATCTGCCAGCTGAGGTGCATCACTTTACTGTGTGTTCCTGTTTGAAAGGTCTAACAGTCACGACTATACGCAGTGAGGGCCGCAATAGAGTGCACTGCCACATTATCCAGTGAATGAACAAGGCATAGTCAATAGTCAAAATATATTTATTCAATAAACTCAATTAATAAGTACTTTGAATCGTCCAATTCTTTTTTAATCTACCACCCATTCAGGACATAATTTTTTAACTGTGGCAAAGAATGGGCGCAAGAAACCACAGCGCACAAAAGCAACGACATTTACACACAAAAAAAAGAATATGTCGTTACCAGGTCAATACAAAATATGAATTTAAAGAATAATAAATGATGCAATACAAAACTACAATACAATGTAGTATCAATTAAATAAAGACAATTAGAAATAGCTGTTGGAGTGCTTGGAGCACTTCAGATCCAAGCTGTTTTGTCTTCTATGTAATCTGACACTTTATAAAAAGCTTTTTTATAAAGCTTTTCTTTGATTTTGATTTTAAATTTATTAAGATCTAATTTCTGAATATCATTTGGTACTTTGTTGTAAAATCTTACACACAGACCCTTAAAAGAATTATTTATTTTATGGAGCCTAGTTTAAGGTACTGCTAATTTGTTCTTACTTCTAGTGTTTACATTGTGAATATCACTGTTTTTTGAAAACATTTCAGTATTTTTATGAACATAAATCAAATTTTCATAAATGTATTGTGATGCAACTGTCATTATATTTATATTCTTAAATCTCTCTCTGAGAGAGTCACCAGCCTTTAAGTTATAGATTGCTCGAATAGCCCTCTTCTGAAGCACAAATATAGTTTGAATGTCGGCAGCATTTCCCCACAGTTAAATGCCGTACGACATTACACTATGAAAGTAACTGAAATAAACTAATCTAGATGTATCAACGTCAGTTAACTGACGGGTCTTCATTACTGCATAAGCCGCAGAGCTAAGTCTATTCGACAATTTAGCTAAATGTGGGCCCCACTGAAGCTTGGCATCTAACGTGATGCCTAGAAACACAGTGGTGTCCACAGGATTCACATTCTTATCTTTAATTTGTACACTAGTTGTTACTTGCTTAACATTTTTTTGGGGGTTAAGTTGCTCGCGTCCGTAGGTTTACCCTTGAGACCCTACACGTGACCCCTGGGTGGTGCTAAATGAGTGACACCAACTGAGTGGTAGAGCCACGCTGCGTTGCAGCACGCATTGGGTCGGCTCGCCCGGCGTAATACCACCCCCTCACGAATTATCGGCGTGAAACAATGGCACTCTGTGCTGTTGTGTTTCGTTCGGCGAGTGAGGGTTCCGGAGACCCCCTCCCCCCCCCCCCCCCCTCACAATTGATATGGCAGCGAACTGTAATCTAGATTTACCCCAGGGGGGTACCGACACATCCAGTGTCGGAGAATCCCCCCCTGAGCGTTCTCGCTCAGGCTGCCCTACGTATTCTGGGGAGGGCAAAAGTTCGTTCGTGCCAAGGCATGCTGCAGGCAGGAGAAAGGCGGGACAATTGGCACCCCCTCCTACGCTTCGCGTGGACTTCTGCAATATCAGGGGAATCCACTCTAACTTGAGCGCCGTCCATTACCACCTCGAGACGGCGAAACCGGCCTTGCTCTTCCTCACCGAGACGCAGATATCCCCCCCTCCTGACATCTCGTACTTGCGCTACCCGGGATACAACCTGGAACATGCATTTGTGCCACGAGCCGGTGTTTGTGCCTATGTCAGGGAGGATATGTGCGTTCGTCGCCTTGGCAATCTTGAAGATAGGGACCTCTCCATCTTATGGCTGCACGTCGACTGCGGACGTCATCCTCGCATCTACGCGTGCCTGTATAGGTCCCACAGCGGTAACATCGGAACTGACCAACTCATCGAGACCGTCCAAACAGCGACAGACTCCCTTCTCCAACGGATCCCCTCGGCCGAGATTGTGGTATTGGGAGACTTCAATGCCCACCACGTCGAATGGCTTGGTTCACGCACAACTGACCACGCGGGTAGAGCCGTTCATGACTTCGCTTTGGCCTACAGTCTGTCCCAATTGGTAAGCGAGCCAACACGGGTTCCAGATGTGGAGGGCCATGCACCTTCTTTATTGGACCTTCTGCTGACCTCGCACCCAGACGGCTATCAAGTTTCTGTTGATGCACCACTAGGCTCATCAGACCACTGTCTGATTCGCAGCACTGTGCCTCTCACAGAAACTTCAAAACCGCAACCAGCGGCTAGCCGTCGAGTCTGGCATTATAGGTCGGCGGACTGGGATGGGATGCGAAGCTTCTTTGCGTCCTACCCGTGGTGGCGAGTTTGCTTCTCGCTGGATGATCCTGATGTCGCCGCTGACTCTGTCGTTGATGTGATACTGCAGGGAATGGAACTTTTCATTCCAAACTCTGTGGTTCCCATTGGCGGCAAGTCCCAACCATGGTTTGGTCGTTGCTGCAAAATGGCGTCTCGCCAAAAGCGACAGCATTACCAAGCCTGGGCTAATGCGGTGTCATCAAAGGATCCAAACACCAGTGCGCTCAGAAAGAAGTACAACTTTGCCGCCAGATCCTTTAAGAAGGACATTGCCAAGGCGAAGTCATCATTCATAGGTAGAATTGGCGAGAGGCTAGTGCGTCTTCCTTCGGGGACGCGTGCGTTCTGGTCTCTCGCCAAAGCTATCTTAGAGAATTTTTGTCAGCCGTCCCTACCACCATTGCACAAGACCGTTGACTGCCTGGCCTATACTGCAAAGGAGAAAGCCGATCTCTTGGGCTCTCTTTTCGCATCAAACTCGACCTTGGACGATGGGGAAAACTCTCCACCAACCATACCGCATTGCGCTTGTACAATGCCAAACGTTCAGTTCCTGCAAAGGTCAGTTCGTAAGGCTCTTTTTTCCCTTGATATCCATAAGGCGAGTGGGCCAGATGCAGTTCCACCCATTGTGCTTCGGACGTGTGCTCCTGAATTGGCACCAGTTCTAACGCGCCTTTTCCAGCTCTCTTACACCACTGGCGTCGTCCCGAGCTCTTGGAAGACAGCCCTTGTCCACCCGATTCCAAAAAAAGGCGATCGCTCAGATCCGTCTAACTACAGGCCAATAGCTATTACCTTTTTACTCTCCAAAGTAATGGAGTCCATTATAAACCGCCAGCTCTTAAGGTACCTAGAAGAGAACCAGCTACTAAGTGATCGCCAGCATGGTTTTCGTCGCGGTCGATCGGCTGGTGATCTTTTAGTGTACCTTACTCACCGATGGGCGGAGGCAGTCGAGAGTAAAGGGGAGGCACTGGCAGTTAGCTTGGACGTAGCGAAAGCTTTTGACAGGGTTTGGCACAGGGCTCTTTTCTCTAAACTTCCATCATACGGGCTTCCTGAGAAATTGTGTTCATGGGTTGCCAGCTTTCTTACTGGGCGTAGCATCAGAGTCGCAGTCGACGGTTCGTGCTCCGACATGAAGCCCGTGAATGCTGGAGTCCCGCAGGGGTGTGTGTTGTCCCCTACTTTGTTTCTTCTGCATATCAATGACATGCTGCATAACAACAGCATTCATTGCTATGCGGATGACAGTACTGGGGATACGCTCTACACCGGGCGAGCTAATATTTCTCCGGAAAGCGTCATCGAGAGCCGGAATAAACTTGTGACTGACACCGAGAACATGTTAAGTCATGTCTCGGATTGGGGCCGACATAACCTAGTCCGCTTTAACCCCTCCAAAACACAAGTTTGCGCATTTACCGCGAAAAAACATCCCTTCGTCGTACCTCTGAACTTTGAGGGAGCTCCCCTTGATACCAATCCGATTATTGGAATCCTTGGCGTCGATATTTCGAGTGACGTTCAGTTTCGTGGTCATTTGGAAGGTAAAGCTAAATTAGCTTCGAAAAAGCTGGATGTGCTTAATAGAGCGGGTCAGTATTTCACGCCGGCCCACCGTTCACAACTGTATAAAGCACAGGTCAGGCCGCATATGGAATACTGCTCCCATCTCTGGGCTGGAGCACCCCAATACCAACTCCTTCCATTTGACCGCATTCAACGCAGAGCTGCTCGAATTGTCGGCGACGTGGTTACTTCAGGTCGGCTCGATCCACTGGCTCTTCGGAGAGACGTTGCGTCTCTCTGTATATTGTACCGTATATATCATGGGGAGTGTTCTGAGGAATTGTTCGGCTTGATCCCTGCCGCTAATTTCCTTCACCGCACTACACGCAATCGAATGTCATTCCATCCACATCACCTTGATGGATGGCGGTCTACTACTGTGCGTTTTTCAAGAAATTTCTTGCCTCGAACTACAGTGTTGTGGAACCAGCTCTCGGCGGCGGTATTTCCGGACCGTTACGACTTAGGGATCTTCAAGAAACGAGCCTATTCCTTCCTTAAAGGCCGGCAACGCGCCTGCGATTCCTCTGGTTTTGCGGGTGTCCATGGGCGGCGGTGATTACTTTCCATCAGGTGACCCGCTTGCTCGTTTGCCTCCTTCTGCTATAAAAAAAAAAAAAAATTAGGCAATACAAATCTTACATAGAAACAGAACAGGAACAGAAGTTACAGGGTCTGTTTACGTGATACCCTTGGTGTCACAATCATACATGGGTTGCGTCAGATACCTCTTTATCAGTCGTATAGGATGTATCTTTAAAAAACCTCAATTGATTTTTATTTCATAACATTGTGTGCTATAGAGGCCCAGCCGCTGAGCTCCCTATTTTTTATTTATTTATTTATTATCAGGCAACAAAGTTACAATATAACAGGCCCATAGATACATATCTTAAAAAGTAACATATACATAGTTTATAAACATTTATAGTTAGTATAATAACCTAACACATACCTCTGCTACCAGAAAATGTATGATTTAAAGGTCCAAATCGCTGAACCTCTAGACCATAGCATTTTTACTTAGTAACTATTAAACTATACCTAATGCTCATTTACTAAGATAAAAGGACTTACATCTAATAAAGCCGGTGAACGCCAATCCTTGGCTCTGCGCCGCGCGTCCTCGAGTGGTAATCTTCGTCGCGCCGCTGGCTGCTGTTGACTGCACCCAATAAGCGTCTCCTAGACGCTGGTAGTGAATGGATAAGCCCTAAGCTCCCGTCTACACCTCAGTACTATGATGATCCTTCACTTTAGTAGAACCGCATCTTAGCGCGGTTACAGCACGTGGCCCACTGCCCAACAGTGAGATTGCACCGTAATAAGCCGATGCCAAATAACACCGTGCACTTATTTAATAGTTCACAATCAAACTGAGGGCGCGCCATATGCGTCAGTGTCGACCCTTCGACTGAATCCTACTAATATTATAAACGCGAAAGTTTGTAAGTATGGATGGATGTTTGTTACTCTTTCACGTAAAAACTACTAAGTGAATTTGGATGAAATTCGGCACACAGATAATTTATAACCTGGATAATTATAACATATAGGATACTTTTTATTCCGATATTCCCTCGGGAACGGGAACCACGCGGGTGAAACCGCGAGCTGCCGCTAGTCGGATATAAATTACTCGCGATGCACTCGTGAAACGTGACCACACGGCAATTATCCTAGCCCAGCCGTGGGTTTCAAATTTAACTATATTTCTGAGCCGACCAAACAAAGCTTTTACTTAAAATACTAATTACTTTGCGGGCGGGCGGGGGAAAAAAATGACAAGTCAGTGTTGCATCACCGCGACGTCACAAAAGTCACTACCGACAGTCATTCTGTCATAGACATTAAAAATACAAGGGGCTCGTTTTGTTATACTGCGTTTTATTCCGAACATACATTTCCAGCGTGTCGGTGTCAGAGAAGCGTTCGGACAGCGGCGTGAGCTCGCAGCTGAGCGTGGCGCACGCCGAGCGCCACGACTCGGGCGTGTACCGCTGCCGCGCCGAAAACGCGTACGGCCGCGACGAGCTGCTCATCTACCTGGCTGTCCAAGGTACCAAGGTGCCCCTTTGTTGGCAGTCCAACGATTTTTCCTGCACCGCGTTTACGGTAAATTATTAAGTTTTGTAATAAAGCCTGGTCTATTAACCTACATCTCACTTGATGGTAAGCTATCATGAAGATGAAGGTGAATGCGCACTTGTAGCAAGTAGAGGACTAAAAGCAAGCTCATTGGTGGTAACCAATCAAACTGAGTAGGTATATAAACATTATGCTGTGAATCGGTCATAAAACCTGTGGTTAGGAGACCGGTGGGTTGATTGATGTCCTCCTTAACGTCTCCGTCAAGGGCGAACCTTGTTCGTTACGAGAATGGGAGCGTAGGTGACAAGTAAAGGTATTAGGAGTAGAAAGCCTTGGGACGGGACTTTTTGGGTATGTTACCCACAAAATTGCTCGCATTGTGCGTAGTTTATTTTCCACTTTCCATTCTAAAAGCCACGAAGCTAACTTACCCCGTTTGGTTGGCACTTGTCAGAGTTCCCCGAGGCGCCGCGCGGGCTGCGCGTGACGCGGCGGGGCGCGCGCGGCGCGGCGCTGGCGTGGCGGCGCGGCTACGACGGCAACGCGCGCGTGCGCGGCTACCGGCTGCAGTACCGCGTGGTGGGCGAGCGCGACCCGCTCAGGGACCGCGGCGATTGGGCTGATGCGCCTACCAGGGACGTGCCCGCTGACCGAATGAAGGAGAGGTATACATGCACCACAGGACATATTGGACGGTTAACTAAATAAAAGCAAATCTCAATCTCAACCGTATAAAATAAAATACAAAGTCACGACTTCACAGGCATTTGTTCACGACAAAAACCAAAGTCAAAATTGAACTGTTGAATCTACCACCAGTTTAAACATATTCTACTTTTTGGGCTAGGCATACTAAGAATACTCGCAACGTTCAAATACTGAGAGTGACAAGGCAGTAGAAGTCTTCATGCTTAGGTAGGTAAATAATAACAGTAAGTAAAGACAGCATCATGAAGTTTTGGTCTATTGCCAGAAAAAATCATAAACCGGTCACTTGCAATAAACTTGATAAGAAAAATTTTATGAAAAATTGTCGGCTTAGCGTTGCGTTCGAGAGAATGAAACTGATTTACCAAGCAATCATAAACCGCACACTCTGCCCTACTAAATCAGCATCTTCAGAAACTTACCTCTGCAGGCAGGAGTCTCCAGAGCCGGACTCGGAGGTGACCCTTGAGTACCTTGTGGAGGGCCTGCGCCCCGCCACGGCGTACGCGCTGCGCCTGGCCGCCGTCAACGCCATCGGCGACAGCGACTACTCCGAGCCCGTCATTGTGCATACCATGGAGGAGGGTGGGTAAAATACAATATCACTATATAGTTTAAGATTCAATTAAATTAATTAATTAAAATTAAATTGGTTTACGCTCATCTATCTAGACCAAGATAAGTATTCTTTTGAAACTCGTTAATATGGTAAGATAACGGATAAACATAGAAAAAACACCCAGACCCGGAATCAATTCAGAAAAACAGTTTTTCTCTAAATTCACCCGACCGGGAGTTGAACCCGGGACCTTTTTTCTTTTTATATAAGAACAAGGCAAACGAGCGGGCAGGTCACCTGATGGAAAGCAATCACTGCCGCCCATGGACACCCGCAAAACCGGAGGAGTCGCAGATGCGTTGCCGACCTTTAAGAAAGGAATAGGGTTAAGGAAGGAATAGGAATTGTGAGGGGAGGAGGAGGGAAGGGCCCTCCGGAACTCTCACTGGCCGGACGAAACACAACAGCACCAAGTGCCATTATTTCACGACGGATTTTCGTGAGAGGGTGGTATTACCCCAGGCAAGCCGGCCCAATGCGTGCTGCAACGCAGCGTGGCTCTACCACTCAGAAAAGATGACCTCAGAGATGGCGCGACGCCAGACCCGGCGTGCTAACTACTCGACCACGGAGGTCGTGGTTCGTGGTCGTCGAGGTTCCATTTAATCAGTTTATCAGTTTAGGCTACAATAATTTGAGCTCACTTCGCCATCGGTTTTGGAAAAAGAGTGGGAAACCTTGTCACCTTGAACAGAGAAGAGCTGGCAAGAGACTAAGCACCTCTGCTTAGTCTCATTTCTTTTCTCTCTTTATTTTAAAATGTCAAATAAAATTATAGAATGACGGTTAGACCTTAAGGGTTACCCTGTCATACAAGGATAATAAACTATGTTTTACTGTACCGATAAAAAACAAACTAAAGACCATACATCCTATAAAAAAAAGTTTGCAAGAGCACCCACGAGTATATTAAGAAGTGACTCACAGCTATAAATAAAAGATGATGATGGTATAAGAAAATGACAGTCGTTCAAACCCACCAACCCGCATTGGGCCAGCGTGGTGGGTTATGGCCCAACATCCCACTGGCCTGTGCGAAACAATGGGACGTTTATAGGCTTATGATGATGATAGTATAAGCCCAGGAAGTGAAACTAGTTGTTTTTACAAAGGATAGGACCGGTGGTGACGCGCGTATTGATACGACTCACCATCACCGCAGCTGCTACGACTAAGAAAGAACTGCTGACTCAACGCAATGTCGCTACGTAAATAAATTTCTAATAAGAATGTTAGGTATATTAGTGAATACTCCGCTGTATAATAGTGAAGTGCTCTTCACTATTTTACGTACATTTTATAAGTTTTGTATTTATGTAATCTGTTTGCAGCACCGTCAGAACCTCCGCATAACGTGCAAGTACAAGCGATTGCACCGGGAGAACTACTGGTCAAATGGCAGGTTGGCATAAAAAAATATTTGTACATATTAACAGTTTTGGTCTACTTATGTAATATTTCTAAATATAACTATTCTTAATCTGACCCATGAGCTTAACATCATTTACTAAACGAAATTAAAATCACGTTAGTCTTTTCACCATTTATCCTGCATCAGAGTTTAAGTCAAACTTTGCTGTACTGTAGAGAATTTAATATAAAACATACGTTTTTATTTTTTTATTTATTTATTTATTTAGGTAACAAACAGTCATATACAATAATTGATAACAGTATGTTTACAGCAAGACCTATAGTACCATAAAATTAACACAAACATTAAATAAAGTTGTGCGATAAGCGACGGTATAACAATTTTTTTTTATTCCTTTTTCAATGCAAATCTTAACGATAAAAAAAAAAAAGAGAACACACACAACCTACATCAGCGTTGAAACAATAGTTCACCCACACTCCTCTTGAAAACAAAAAGCGAATTTGAGAAAATATCCACCTCATTACGTTTTATACCATATCGTAGGTACATCTATAGACTAACAAAATATGCTCGCTACGCAGGCCCCCCCTCAAGAGTCATGGAACGGCGAGCTGCTAGGCTACGTAGTGACATGGCGCGAGGCCGGCGCCCCCGACGCGGCCAACGCGACGCAGGCGCTGACGGCGGCGGGCTGGAGCGCGGCCGGGGCGCAGCTGGCGGCGCTGCGCCCGCACGCGCACTACGAGGTGCGCGTGCGGGCCTTCAACGCCGTGGGCGCCGGCCCGCCCGCCGCGCCGCTCACCGCCACCACGCTCGAAGGAGGTAAGGTAGTGAATTACCAGGTAGATAACGCATTACGTTTACGGCGTTGACAACATTCTTAACGATTTTTGTCGTAAGACGATAGTCGCTTTGACCCGTCAACTTGCAGCGGCCCAGCGTAATGGCTTAAACACCGTTCTCTCCCGGTTTCGTTCATGTGAAAACACATTTACCTTAAGTTTAGGTTGTTCAGGTAGAGTACCCTCATTTTACTCACCATAATGTTTAAGTCCATTTATTAAAAATTTGGGACTATAGCCTCACACCGCACGGATTAATTATGTTCGATCTATTTTATTGTCGCCTAGCAATTGGATAATAGAAATTTACGATACGATTCTGTCAACACGTTTATATTTTACTCGCTCACCATTACAAAGTTTCTTGAGCTCAGTCGTTTGTATGCCGTTGATAAGGTTGTTAATAGTAGTAATTCCGTGCAGCCCCGTCGGCGCCGCCGGGGCGCGTGCGCTGCGAGCCGCTGTCGGCGCAGTCGGCGCGCGTGTGGTGGGAGCCGCCGCCGCCCGCCGCGCGCGGCGGCGTGCTGCTGGGATACGAACTGCTCTACGAAGTAACACGCTTTCTCTATTTATCTTTTATTAATTTACGGGTAAGCACTTGGTCTTCATGTCACTTGATGTGTTCAGTGATGGTAATACGTGGTATTACGATGGTAATACGGTTAACCATGTCGGTAGCGGTGAAAGAATACTACCCAACCCCTATCTTCCCGTGGGAGTCGTAGAAGGCGACTGAGGGATCAATCCAGAGGATGGGCAGCAGCACCCTCTAAAATCACCCCCTTCATACTGCGATCGCCAACCCGCCTGCCAAGCGTGGCGATTATGGCAACATTCCCCCCAACATGAACGACAGCACTAAACTCCGGCCCCTAGTCCCCGGCGGCCCCGCTCGCCCTAGCTACGGTATAGGCCACGACAGCGACGGGGCAGGGGTGCTAAGATCTCTGGCAGAGACCTGGCTACCGCCAACAACGAGAAAGGTTTGCGAACTGGAGAAATAATTGAGCAAGATACCGCGGGGCATGAAATTATCTGAGGTCCGAAGAGAGGGGGAGGATTCGATAATCTTGAAGTCTGGTAACTTGCTCTATTTCCGGGAGGGCGAACAACTGTCCCAGGGTGGTGTCAGGTTTATCGTCCACAGCTCACTCGTGAACAACGTTGCCAAGGCCGGAAGTGTGTCGTCGAGGGTAGCGTATCTCATACTCAGTATAACCAAACGGTATTCGTTGAAGGTTATACAGGTATACGCTCCGACTACGGCACACCCCGACGATGAGGTAGAGGCATCTCTATGAAGACATCTCTAGAGCCATAAAAGTCTCCGAGGAGATTCGTAGACGAACTAAAGTAACCGACATAGCCCAAAGAGTCGCCAAACTCAAGTGGCAATGGGCAGGGCACATCGCCCGTAGAACCGATGGCCGTTGGGGCAGAACGGTTCTCGAGTGGCGACCGCGCACCGGAACACGCAGTGTGGGCCGGCCTCTAACAAGGTGGTCCGACGATCTGGTGAAGGTCGCGGTCTTCCGTTGCGCGGTTGCCACTTATGAACCGTTCTGCCCCAACGGCCGTCGGTTCTATAAGTGATGTAGGCATGGCACATCGCTACTGGAGATTTGTAATTTGTCGAGCTAATTATTTCATTTATTGTGGTGTTATTAACGGATTATAATATGTGATGTGTGTTCGTCAGGTAGTGGAAGAGCTGGACAGCGTGGTAGAGTCGCGTCGCGCGGGCGGCACTGCGGCGGTGCTGCAGGCGCTGCGGCGCGCGGCCAACTACTCCGTGAGCGTGCGCGCGCGCACCGCCGCCGGCGCCGGCCCGCCCTCCGCGCCCGTGTACTGCGCCACGCACGAAGACAGTGAGCGAAACCCGTTATTCATATTCATAGTTTATATACAAGAGAAGGAGCTCGAGGGCGCAGCGGCTAAGGTTTTGCGATCTTGATTGTTAAAGAACTTTCGCTTTTTCGAGTGGGTGACCAAATTAAAAACAACTTGAGCTCATCCGTGCTTCGGAAGGCACGTAAAGCTGTTAGTCCCGGTTGTTGTTGTAAGATAGCAGCTATTAAAAACCCACTAAACATAAGCCCAGCGTTGTTGTTTATAGACCAATCTTCCCATGAGATGTTGTCCATGTGAAAAGGCCTATGCCCAGCAATAGAACCATGATGACAGGAGAATACGCATACGCATACCTTTGGGGAGACGCAGATCTCCTCTTGCCGCCAGGGTGAGAAGATAAAAATTAGTTTGAAGAATCGTAATTTTAAAAGACAGTTTCTCATTCATTTGGGAAGGTTATCCATGATACTAGCCATGCAACATGGTCCTGTTCTTATATATGTCTTTAATGATATTAAATATTAAAATCGGTTTATTAACAGTTCCAGGTGCTCCCGCCGATATAAAAGCGCTGGCGAACTCCGAGGACTCCGTGATAGTGAGCTGGCTGGCGCCTACACAGAAGAACGGCGATATCAAGCACTACACCGTGTATAGTAGACCACAAAGGTATTCTACAACAACACGTTGAAAACTAATGTTGTAAAACGACTCTTTTTAATTAATATTATTTTGAAGATCTACGAAGAAAAAACATATTAAAAATATTTTACTGCATGATTCAAATCATTCCTTAAAATCTACAATTCACCTGACCCCTATATCCTTTTAACGTATTTCCTTTTAGTATTTATGAATGAGCCCGTATCCGTTTTGAGGATCCGTATTGGGCCAGAGCGTGGTGGTTTAATGACCTAATCTCGCCATATGATGTTGTCCATGTGGGAAGGCATGTGCCCAGCAATGGGACATTTATATAGTGTATAAAAGTGATGATGATGGTGATAAATGTGGCCAGGACGGGCCAACACTCGCAGCTGTCGGTGGCCCACAAGGACGGGCAGGAGGAGTTCCACGCGGCGGTGCGCGGGCTGCAGGAGCACGCGCTGTACGAGTTCTGGGTGACCGCCGCCACCGCCGCCGGCGAGGGCGAGATGAGCGCAGTGGTGGCCAGGAAGCCGAACGCCAGAGGTCTGTCATATACCAAATATTGTTCGAGACCTAGCGTAACCGTAACGGAAACTCTAGGGAACGTTAAAAATTCGCTGAGTGAGCTTGGGAAAAGTATTTCTTTTTTAAATATTTACATTTTAACTTAAAATATGACACTACAATTTTTTCTGTAGCCCTTCAAAATACTTCACAATATTTTTTTAAAGATTTATAAAAATGACCACGCGCTATTGTTTTTGTGGCAATCAAAATTCGCGCGAAACGGCGGCGTGACGTCATCGGATTCCATTCTCTCGCATGGGTGGCGCGACTTGCGCGACTTCGTTTTATTAATATGTCCATATGAACAGGAAAGTGGTTGTGCCACAGATTACTTAATAATTAATTGTGCAACTAGTTAAGTAAGTTAAGTAATGTAATCGGACGCCCGCCGGGTGCGGGCAGCGAGAGCGGCGGGAGCTATCGGATACGATGACGTCACGTCACGTCAGTCGAGTGCCAGCGAACTAGGCGAGGTAGTAGTATTTTATGCAATTATTTATGTACAATAACTTTGTAAATACTTCTCGTATCCAAGTGAAATAAAACTATTGGTATTAGAATAACGACTTCTATAATGGTATAAAGTAAAAATGAACTTTTT
The DNA here is from genome assembly GCA_963921215.1 of Scoparia ambigualis. Taxonomy (NCBI): domain Eukaryota; kingdom Metazoa; phylum Arthropoda; class Insecta; order Lepidoptera; family Crambidae; genus Scoparia; species Scoparia ambigualis. The sequence continues at coordinate 41,006,656 of OY992504.1, read as the reverse complement.
TCATTTATCCCAAGTCCATTGTCCATTATGCCCCAAGAAATTGTCGTATTTAAATTTTTTTTTCTATTATGACTCATCATAGTGACTACATCCTGCCTGATGGTAAGCAGCCGATGCAGTCCAAAATAATGAGAGAGCTCCCCACCGTGGAATAAGCACGATAACGAGCGCACCCATTCATAACGGCCTGCATAAATGCCGTTTCACGCCCCCCTTAAAAGACCCGGGACTGTAGGAGCTGAGAAACACATGCGCCGGAAAAGAATTCCAAAGCCGAATGGTCTCACAGAGGAACGGCTTGCCAAATTTTTTGGTACGAGTACTGATAGTCTGTACAGTATGATGGTGGTTCCTAAGACCAGCACTTGTAGTCCAGGAGAGGAAAGGAGAGGGCGGGATAAGATCAAAAAGTTCTTCAGAAAACTCTCCGTAGTAATTCCGGTAGAAGACACTGAGAAAAGCAATGTCTCTACGCAGCTGGAGGTCCTCAAGGGAGGCTGTAACCTCAGCATCTCCAACAATGCGTACCGCTCGCCTTTGCAGTCTATCGAGTGCATCGAGGAGGTTTTTAGCGGAGCCGTCCCATAGATGGGAACAATACTCCATACTCGATCGCACCTGAGTTTTGTATAGCAAACAGCGCTGCTCGGGAGTGAAAAACCGCCTCACTTTATTGAGAATACCCAACTTCCGGGAGGCAGTTAAAATAGCACTCTCCATGTAGCATTTTGGATTCAGTTCCTGGCCTATGTCCATGCCAAGAATGCTGAGGTACACCGAAATGGGTAACGGAGAGTTCTGAAGAGAGGGACGAGTAAGGAAGGGAGTTACCTTGGACGAGAATGCACAAACCTGGGTTTTGCTAGCATTAAACTCGACCAGGTTTTTAGACCCCCACTTAGAGACACGATCGAGAGTCAGGTTCAGTTTGGCAACCAGTTCTTGCCTTTTCACCATGATATCGGCTTGCTTTGCCCTAGGACCTTACCACTTGTTTGCACTGGGCCATATCTATTCCAGAAAAAAATGTCAGTAACACACACTGTGACAGATATGTCCTAAACTCATAATAACGACTTATTGTACTGGAACTGCTTATAGTTCAGTAACTTTGTTTTTACTGTGTTTGAAACGTATCCCCTACAGTTTTTAGCCTTTAGCAACACTGCAAATCATTTTTGGGAAGCCGAAAAACATATTGAAATACGTATGACAGATCGCTCGACAGACAAGGGTATAATATAAATTGCTGTGACGATGCTTGTGATTAATGCTGTGCTGATAAATAACTAAAAGATTAGATTAATTTAAACTATTTATTTATAGGAGCTCGATGGCGCAGCAGCTAGCGCGTTCAGCTTGCGATCTTGCTTGCTAAGCAACTTTCGCAATGCCGGGTCGCTGGATGGGTGACCAAATTTAAAAACATCTCGAGCTCCTCCGTGCTTCGGAAGGCACGTTAAGCCGTTGGTCCCGGTTGCTGTCGTAAGATGGCAGTCGTTAAAACCCACCAACCCGCATTGGGCCAGCGTGGTGGGTTATGGCCCAATATCCCCACGTGCTATTGTTCACGTGGGAGGCCTGTGCCCAGCAGTGGGACGTTTATAGGCTGATGATGATGATGATGATGAAACTATGTATTATAACACGAATAATTGATAAACGTAAATTGATACTACTATGCTAAGTAATTAATATATGAGCGCGCGTCCGCCACGATGTGTGTAGTGACGTGAACTAATGTAAAATATAACTATATAATACAATTAAGAAAATTATGATTTGGCGAAATGCACGGTTGCACCGTACACTTTTAGTAAATGGTAATAAATTTTTTTGTGTTGTATTTATGGAGAATTAAATATTTAAGTCAAGCTTCAAACATAAAAAAAACCGAGAGGAACTGTGCAAATTTGTATTTATATTATTAATTTTTTTTTAAATTTGTCTTGTAATATATATTGCAAAGGAGAAAGCTGATCTCTTGGGCTCTCTTTTCGCATCAAACTCGACCTTGGACGATGGGGAAAACTCTCCACCAACCATACCGCATTGCGCTTGTACAATGCCAAACGTTCAGTTCCTGCAAAGATCAGTTCGTAAGGCTCTTTTTTCCCTTGATATCCATAAGGCGAGTGGGCCTGATGCAGTTCCACCTATTGTGCTTCAGACGTGTGCTCCTGAATTGGCACCAGTTCTAATGCGCCTTTTCCGGAACTCCTTCCATTTGACCGCATTCAACGCAGAGCTGCTCGAATTGTCGACCGCGTGGTTACTTCAGGTCTCTTCTCTTCTTTCTTCTCTTCTCTCTGTATATTGTACCGTATATATCATGGGGAGTGTTCTGGGGAATTGTTCGGCTTGATCCCTGCCGCTGATTTCCTTCACCGCACTACACGCAATCGACTGTCATTCCATCCACATCACCTTGATGGATGGCGGTCTACTACTGTGCGATTTTCAAGAAATTTCTTGCCTCGAACTACAGTGTTGTGGAACCAGCTCTCGGCGGCGGTATTTCAGGACCGTTACGACTTAGTGATCTTCAAGAAACGAGCCTATTCCGTCCTTAAAGGCCGCCAACGCGCCTGCGATTCCTCTGGTTTTGCGGGTGTCCATGGGCGGCGGTGATTACTTTCCACCAGGTGACCCGCTTGCTCGTTTGCTTCCTTCTGCTATAAAAAATATATACATATATATATTTCCGTATAATATGTTTATCGCGCCTTTAAAGTAAAAACCATTAAAGTTCAACTCTTTTAAGACTACAAAACATTTTATTTGTGAACCTAATCATCAAAATTTATGTTTGGCGGACTTTGGAACCTATTATTTATTAAAAGAAACCCTAAATCCACACGGCTTTGTCATTACTTTCAAGTTGGATTCTTAGACAATACAAAAAACAACACTCGTGAGCCAGCGCGCCGACGCAGGGTCATATATTACTTTTTGTAAACAATCTCGCGTCAGCAACCCGACACTGCCATTACGTGTGCCAAACAAAGCGTGGGGGGCCCGAATCGCGGTTATGTGCTCGAAGCAATGAAACAATTGTTGAAGAAAAAAACATTTGCCTTATAATAATATCTATCAGTCAGTTAGAAACGTATGCGCGACACCCATTTCTATGACTCCGAAGGGATCATTAAGTTAAAGATTGTGCCTGAAGGAGAATGATAAATTTTTATTACTATTAGTACACGTTTAGGGCTTTACCGATACATCACTTTAGTATGTTATTTTACCACTGCCCTTGTGGCAGACTTTTCATATAATTATTTCTCCTTTAGCACCAGCAATGATCTGGTCATTCGGCCGCTCCGTGCGCGTGGCAGCCGGCCTCACGGTGCGCATACGCTGCGGCGCGGTGGGCGGCGGGGGCGCGGGGGGCATCACGTGGGGCTGGACCCGCCGCAGACCAGCGCCGCCCCTTACGGCGGACCCACGCTTCGTCATAGACGGAGAGTACCTCATTATACTCAGTTAGTGCAGCCACGCATCATTTCCTGTTACTGTATTTTTATTTTATTTAGCAATGTTTTAAACATTGTAAAAATGCAGGCACAAACAGCAAAAGATTGGTGGTAATATTATTCGTAGAATCCGTCTGAATGACAAACAATCCTAACACCTATTCCTGCTGCCAAGCATCATTATTTTGCACAGTTACAGTTTCAAAAGTACCATCCAATAAGATTGCGGGGTACGAATAGCGAAGAAATTGAGGCTTTAGTAAAATTTTAAACACTGAAAAAAGACGACAACCTCAGGCGGGAATCGAACCACGACTTTAGTGAGGCTTTAGTGTTCAACGGCAATTTTAGTTTATTTAAATACCTATTTAAGTAAAGTACCTATATTTTTTTTTATTTAGAACACCAACAGCACTTTTACATTAAATGAATACATTTCTATAAATCTACTTAGTTATTATCAGGTATTCGCGTATGGATTTAAAAGCAAGTCACAAAAATACAAATAAACAGAGAATAAGGTCTAAAGTTATTCCGTATTTTGTTTCTGTTACAAAATTTGAAATTACGTTTACATGACAGGAACAAATCACGGAATAACTTTTCGTAGCTTTTTCTTTGTTTATTTGTAGGGCAGTATGTGTTTAATATAGTAATTAGTCCTTCGAGCCGGATTTAAACCCGCAACCTATTCCAATTATAATATCTCTCTCCTAGACGTGGACCGCAGCGTGTCGGACAACTACACGTGCGTGGTGCGCAACGCGTTCGGCTCGGAGCGCGCCACGTGGGCGGTGTGGGCGCTGCTGCCGCCGCCCGCGCCGCGCCTGCGCCTCGCCGCCGCCGCGCCCGCGCGCCTCGTGCTCGCGTGGGAGGCGCCCGCCGCCGTCGCCGTCAAAGGTGAGGCATCCGGCCGGGATCACTGCGGGGCTTAACTCAGGTAGAAACAGAGAAAACCTGCTGCTCAATCTGTTTTTGCTGTGTTCCGGTTCGAAGAGTACTGGAACCAGTGACATTACCATACAAAGAGGTACAATAATTGAAACTTCTTGGTTGACATGTTTAGTACATGCTCGTTTACTTGCTCAGTTACGTAAAAATGCAATTAAAATGCAACAAAGCATACAATATAATCTATGGTATCAAGATAACGAGCAAAGTTGCATTTCAATGTGCCGTTCACTGCCTGTAACGAATAGCGCCGGATGATGTTCTCGAGGAAAGGTGTTTCGCGGGGCGACGAGCGTCTTATGTTATTTATATATGAGCCTGCCCTACTTTCATTCTTTCCTGTCTAAAGAGTTTAGGAGTTTAGGGTTCTCTTACTTGGTGGTTAATAATTAAAAATGTCTGATTCAAACTAATGTCATTTATTACACGTTCACATATAAGTTCACTTAACCCTAATGTTAACTATAGGTTACAAGCTACCAGACCGGGAACCTAACGACGACTGGCGCGTGAGCGCCGCCCCGCGTTCCATTACAATGTAATAACGCTGACAATACATATTGTGTCCCTACACTCATCCCCCCCTTTTTTGAAAAGAAAAACGAAAATACATATTAATACAATAAAAACAATCCAAAAGGAGAAGATAAAAAAATAAATATTCAAAACAAACGCACACTCTAACCATTGCGCTATCGTGGTCAATATTACGCAAGACGCCAGCGCGCCTCGACCGCTCTCGTTTGCTGAGTTAGCGCATACCGGGTAGCGCCGCTCGCCACGCCACGCCACGCTCGCATGGAAACAGTTTACATCATGACGCAATCACAAATAAAATGAACAACACATTATAAGCTACAGATTTCACCATAGGTAAAACAATTAGGGTTTACTTACACTATACATACTAAGTGCTAACCATAAAACACACATTTAACATGATAATAAAAATATAAAAAACTTTATAAAAACAGAACAAAACACATTATCCACACGTGTTTCCCGAAAAGCAGTTTTTCATAAAACATATTACATTATTTCATAATCGCTACTTCTATTTCAATTCAAAATGTCCCACACTAATACAGTTCCTGTGGCTGTTGTGACGTTGGCTGAACCTTGATAACCGGCGCAGCCGCTGTTACATTGTTAACTTCCTTTCTAAGCCACGTCCTTATTCTTCGTTTACATTGAAGTCTCAGGGTACAACATATCATAAGTCCCATTATGACGACGAGGATTATTAGTACAATTCCCACATAGTTCAACTTTGTCTCGAAAGGGCTAGCCGTAAAACTTGTGTTTGCTATCGCTATGTTACCCGTATTATCTTTGCTTTGCGGATTTCCCATGGCTGCCTCACACCAATTTACTACTGTAAAATTTATTACCAAATGAGACAATAATCATGATCATTACTTCTTAATACAGTGTCACTGCCCTACTTTTACAATATTTTGCTAACACAACAAACGAATCAGATAATGCCATAGTGTAATCTTACGCAGTATGTTCAAATACATAATGCCACAGTGTTATCTTGAACAGTATGTTCACTTGTTTACCCCTTAAAATAACATAATAAACTTATCTATTTATAGCCCTATTACCTATCTAGATTTGCGGCCACCTCTCCTGGGGTGCCGTCTTAACAATGCCCCTTAGTGGGACATTACACTAATCAATGGGTAGTCGCCAAGGTAACCTGCTCTGCAATAACAAAATAAAATCAGAATAAATTCTCCTCAGCAGTCACCTTGACGACGCCGAATTTGATGTTCAAGCTAGTTGGCCTGACTACCATTACATATCCTACCTTGCTAAAACCTATTAAAACCGTACGGGGCGTCTAACCGCCCTGCCGCTACGCGTTACCTTATTGCTCGGAGCTCCTGCTTGCTCTGGCATATACTCATGATGACACGTTTCGTCATCATCACTATTTGTGTCTGCCCGTGAAGCTATTCCGCTGTCTGACGGGTTAACACTCTCATTAATTATATATGCTGACTTTAATCTATCAATAGAAATCTGTGCCCCCCTGTTAGGTAACTGTACTGTAAACCATTTATCTTCTCTTCTAATCACCTTGTACGGACCATCGTACGGCTGCTAGAGCGGTCTACGTACCGCATCATTTCTAACAAAAACATGACTACTACTCTTCAAATCTGGATGAATAAAAACTGTTCTACTATTGCCGTGTATTTCTAAAGTAGGCTTCAACTTACTAAATGTACGACGCAACTGACTAAGGTAAGCATGTACGTTCGACCCTGTATTTGCATTTTCCGTATAAAAATCGCCAGGGAGTCGAACCCCTTGACCGTATAATAACTGCGCTGCACTAATGCCGGAGTCACTACGAATTGCGGCCCTCAAACCTAAAAGTACGGTATGCAATTCGTCAATCCATGACTCATTGTTTAATCGAGCCATAAGCGCTGCTTTCAGACTGCGGTGCCAGCGTTCTACTAACCCGTTGCTTTGCGGGTGATACGGAGTGGTTCTCTTTTTATTAATACCTAACAATCTCATTAAACTAACAAATAGGTCGCTTTCGAATTGGCGGCCTTGGTCGCTTGTGATGCTCACTGGGCTGCCATACCTACATATCCACCCTTCATATACAACTTTAGCTACTACATCCGCTGTCATTGTTTTTACTGGGAACGCTTCCGGCCATCTACTAAATCTATCTACAATAGTTACCAAATATCTAAACCCTTCCTGTGTCGAGGGGAGCGGGCCGACCAAATCAACATTAATATTTGAAAACTTCTCACATGCCTGAAACTGCCCTACATGCGACACTGTATGTCGTGTGACCTTTGACCGTTGGCAATCTATACACGTTTTGGCCCACTCACTTACATCCTTGTTTATACCCGGCCAAAAGAACCTCTTTGTTACTAATTTACGAGTTGTACAAATTCCTGGGTGGCTTATGTTATGAACCGATTGAAATGCTAACAATCTAAACTGTTCCGGGATGTATGGCCTAACATCGCCCGTAGAGACCTCACAATAAATCTTTGCATTTGAATTAGGTACAATAAACTCCTTTATTTGTGCGCTCGACTTATCGTTTCGCAGTAACGTAATTTGATCGTCGGTTTCCTGCGCTGTTGCTATATCGGCATAATTCAGCGTTGTTGGGCAACCGATCGTTTCTACTCGTGACAAAGTGTCGGCTACTGTATTGTTACTTCCAACTATGTGCCGTATATCTGTAGAATATTCACTTATATATGCCAACTGCCTTATCCGTCTAGGTAATTCCTTATCGCTATTTACTTTACTAAATGCAAACGTCAATGGTTTATGGTCTGTATGAATTATTAAATTTCGTCCCTCAATCATGTTTCTAAAGTACTGTACTGACAAATACACAGCCAAAAGTTCCCTATCGTAGGTACTATATTTACTTTGGGTGTCAGATAACTTTTTAGAAAAGAAACCTAGCGGCGTCCATGACTCACCGCTCCATTGTTGCAAAACTGAGCCTATACACGTATCCGACGCGTCTGTCATAAGTGATAAAGGTGCATTATCTACCGGGTGAGCGAGAGTAACGGCGCTTTTTAGGCCTGTCTTACACTGCTCAAACGCACTAACTGCCTTATCGTCCCATACGATCTTAGTTTTGTCCTTTTTCTTAGATTTATGCATAAACTTACTCAGCTCACTTTGACTTTCTACTGCTTTGGGCAAATGTAATCTGTAAAAGTTAACCATTCCAAGGAACCGTCTTAACTCCTCGACGGTTTCCGGCCGCGGAAAATTAGTTATTATTTCAACTTTCTCCTCTAAAGGCCTAATGCCTACCGTGGTTACCCTATACCCTAAAAACTCAATCTCTTTTTGTAAAAATAAGCATTTAGCAACATTTATTGTAAGGCCAAACTCCTCGAAACGCTGAAACATTAATTTTAAATGTTTTACCTGCATCTCTTTAGATGTGCTAGCGCAAAGAACATCGTCAATATAACAGAAAATTTGAGAACTTCCACCATCCGTATCACTTATATGTTCTATTCCTTGTAAAACTACATTGTTCATAAACCGCTGATATGTTTGGGCTGCGTTACAAAGGCCAAACGTCATTCTTGGAAACTCGAACAACCCGAACGGCGTAATTATGGCCGTTTTCTCTATATCCTCCGGATTTACCAAAATATTATGAAAAGCCCTATTTACGTCAATTTTCGAAAAGTAATTCTTACCTGTTAGCCCGTAGGTAAAGTCGTGCAGCTTCGGGATGGGGTACCGGACAGGCTTAGTCGCCGCATTCAGCCGTCTGTAGTCGCCGCAGGGGCGGATCTGTCCGTCTTTCTTCGGGACTACATGCAGCGGGTTCGCCCACGCGCTTTTGGATGGGCGGCAAATCCCCATCTCCAACATTCTCTGAAACTCTTTCTTAACTATTTTATATTTTTCTGGCGGCAATGGCCTCGCCTTTGCATTAACCGGGGGCCCTGTCGTCTCAATAAAATGGTAAACACTATGTTTCGTACTTTCTTTAAAATTCAATGGCTTTGTAATGTTAGGAAACTCTGATAAAAAATTGTAACACATATCATTCTGATTATAAGTACTAATTGATCTCTCATCACATGGCATTATCGATCCGATTGTACATAAATTTGTAACCTTATCTCTTAGCTTCTTAGCGCTAATATCTACGATCAACTTATAATTATTTAAAAAGTCAGCCCCAATGATAGGTTGACTGACATTCGCAATAACAAAGTTCCACTTAAAGGATCGTCTTAAACTTAAATTTAGCTCTAAATCTATCACTCCAAAAGTCTTAATTACCGACCCGTTTGCCGCGAATAGTTTATACGTTACGTTCTCACTTACGTGTTTTTTATTAACTTTCGACACTGGTATCACCGATATGTTCGCGCCTGTATCTATTAAAAAGGTCATTCCACTGTCTTCATCGCATCACACTGAGGCGATAGTTTTTGAACGCGGCGATGGAGCTCCGTGCCTCCTTGGGAGACGCCGCGGTTAGTTTTCCGACGGCTTTTTCCAACTGCACGGCTGCTCACATGTTCCCGCCGCTGCGCCGTACCGGAAATGATGTCGGCACAGCCACTCTCGCCTTACAGGTGCTCTGGATGGTGTTCTGGATGGTGTCCTCGCTCTATACCTCGGTGGCCAGTTCCTCGCTCTTGGCCTTCCTCTGCCGACTTCTTGTTGCAGGGCTGCCACTTCTACTGCTAATTCATTCATACGTGCCAGCACTTCGGTCATTGGCTCGGCTGTGGCTGTGCTGCTACTTACCGACGTTCCAACCTCTGCTGCCCACTGGTTTTGCTGTATATTCTCTACAATCTTATCAGCTATTGCTGCGAGGTTATCTATTTTCTGGTCCTGGCTCACCGTCAACACTGTCCGTACCGCAGTGGGTAATCTTGCTAACCATAGATTCAACACCGTTCCCTCACTGGCCTGGCAATTACGTGCCAGGTCCCTCATCTTTCTCAACAAGTGAGACGGCTTTTGTGCACCCAGATCCATCTCCCAGACCAATCGTTGGAACTGGCGTTCAGGGGACTCTTCAAACGTGCTAATTAGCCGCTCCTTGATGCACTCGTACTTATTTTTCTCGGGGGGCGAAAACACGATATCTGACACTTGTTGTAAAACATCGCGCCCCAGCTTAGATATAACAACCTGATATCTATTCTCATCACTTTGTTTCTGAGGGTTCATGATCGCCTCAAACTGCGCAAACCACAACTTCGGCAGTTCACACCAGAACTCCGGAACTCTGCTGGTTACCGATATCGTTGCCAACGAATCTTCATTTTTCACTGGGGTAGCCATTTTGTTACTAAATTAATCTGCTTTCAGTTCTGTACTTACAGCAGAGAGTCGCCTCCGGTCCGTTATTATTCACTGGCTTTACACACCGCAACAATGTTCTGACTCCACTTATTAATTTCACTAGTCGGTGGTCACCAATTTAGGGTTCTCTTACTTGGTGGTTAATAATTAAAAATGTCTGATTCAAACTAATGTCTTTTATTACACGTTCACATATAAGTTCACTTAACCCTAATGTTAACTATAGGTTACAAGCTACCAGACCGGGAACCGAACGACGACTGGCGCGTGAGCGCCGCCCCGCGTTCCATTACAATGTAATAACGCTGACAATACATATTGTGTCCCTACAGGAGTTTGTCCAACTCATCTCGCCATCACCTCCTGGACCTGCCGCCACGCCGGTTTCAAAACTAAAGTGATTGAGTCTGACTCTTCCCCCAGGCTACACGCTGGAGCACTCGTTGGCTGAGTCCGGTGCGTGGGTGGCGACGCGCCTGCCGGGCGACGCGCGCGGCCACACGCTGGAGCGGCTGGCGTGCGGCCGCGAGTACCGGCTGCGGCTGCGCGCGCGCAACGCCGTCGGCGCCTCGCCGCCCAGCGCCGAGCTGCTTGTCTCTACCAAGGGCGGCCGTGAGTACCACACGATTCGCTTAGTACATTCTGACTACAATTGTGTTAGATCGCGATGCTGTCGTAAGTACGAGCTCTGCGAGATATGTGTGGTGGCAGGCTTCTGCCGAATTGCAGCTTAACGGCAAAGAGCGCGATACATTCTTGGTGTTGCAAGATGTTGTTGTTACCTTCTAGTGTGGTAGCACTAATTAATGTACATTAACATGAATTACAAACCGACCTGAAGTTTTAATATTATTTTACTGCATAACGATGTTCCGTAAACTCCGATCGATGTTCACTCTTTAAATTCAGCTTCTTCTCTATTTAATAAACTTATTATAATTCTTTACATTCAGCTTCCAGAGCGGCATCTGAGAAAGCACTGATCACAACCAACAGTACCTGCGTCAGCCTAAACCTACTCACGTGGGACAGCAACGGCTGCCCCCTCTACCCGTTCGTGGTCTCCGTTCGAGGGTTCGAGGACTCCTCTTGGCTCACCAAGACGGTGCCCCCCGCTACAGCGCCGATAGCCATCTGCGGGCTAATTCCAGCCACGTGGTATCATCTGAAGGTCGAAGCCAACAGCGCCGCTGGGACCACTCTCGGAAACTATTACTTCGCTACTTTGACAGAGGATGGAGGTAAGAAACCTTTGATTGTATACTTAAATAAAGAGCAACACATTGAGCAATACCGCAAGATCAAATTTTCAGAATTGAAGTGATCAAACCATTAGGTTTAAGAGAAAATGTTATAAAACTACTTGTTGTTTAATTGCCCATTTGCTTCGATTGTCCCAATCTGTCGCTTGTTGCTCTCCTTCATCTCTCTACTTCTTTTTTATCTTGTTTCTCTCCCCTTTTCTCTGTTTTAGGTACCACCCCATATCCGAGTAACTAACCTTGAAACTTTTAATATTACTAACACTAATTGGCTGTAAATCTAAAAGACATAGTTATTACTTACTTATTTTTGCCTCTCATCCTTTTCTCTCTTCCTTCTTGTTGTTCCTTTCCCATCTCCGATGTCTTAATATCGACAAGCTCCTCTTATTATATTGCAAACTTGTAACCAAAAGTGAGTTGAATCCTCGCACGTGTGTGCAGCGCGCATCCCCGCGCCCGCGCAGTTCCCGCCGGGCGGCGGCGCGGGCGCGGCGGGCGGCGGGCGCGCGCTGCTGGCCGTGGCGGCGGCGGCGCTGCTGGCGGCGCTGCTGCTGCTGGCCGCGCTGGTGTACAGGAAAAGGTACATACAAAAGTAGATGGGTAATGCATTTATTGTAGTTGTAGAAAATGTATCAAAAAAGCAAAAGTTTGAGAATTTAGGACTATTATCTCGAATGCCTTAAATACTGTTAAAACTAATTTATATCTATACTTATGAAACCCGTAGTAGGTACAGTAGCTTTGCAAATTCATTCCCTAGGATTGAAAATCTCTCATGGAAACGAGTTCAAATAAAAATCTCACTGGCAGATCAATCCATCCATCAGGTTCCAATACGAAAATTATTTTAAGAATGTTAAGTAAAACGATAATTATTTGTTTAAAAATATAGCCAATTGAGAAAAAAGAGGCTGCTTACCTAAGGAGGTATCAAAGGATTTAGTTTTATGTTTGATTATCAAAGTTACTACTTTGACATAATATAAATTTGGTTGTGGTACTCAACGCAACACGAAATAATCAGTTACTTTTTCAGCGCATCGGCCAGCTGCTTTAGAAAAGGCTACGAACAAGGCGACATATCAGAGGAAGAGGACAAGTCCGTGGAGAAGCGCGACAACCGGCGGAACTGCCAACAAGTGTACACCTCTTCGCCGATCAAGCACCCCCTCGGCAAAAAGGACCAGCAAGGTTAGTTCCTGCCTGGATAAATTGATCTAAAAAAGAACTGGCAAAACGTAATTTCCCTTTTTTTTCAATAATTTATTAGCTCGTTTATATTTGGTCTCCTTACAACAAAATACACTATGTATTCCGAAACTTACCATGTGGGAACTTACAAAGGGTGGGACGGGTTTCATACAAGTCTAAAAATTTAGTCTAAAAATTTATTTTCAGAACGTAAGGGGACTCGGAACAAAAACTGTAGATTTTTTCAACAATATTGTAATCAGCGACTTTGACGTGGTCATTTTGTGTGAAACATGGCTTTCCAGTAGCATTAAAGATTCTGAATTGTTTGACTGTCGATATTTTGTATACAGGCGTGACCGAGAATCTAGTGGTTTTCATAATGGCAAGTCGGGAGGTGGAGTTATGATTGCGGTGTCAAAACGTTGGAAATCTTATAGACTTCACAAGTACGAAAGTAAATGTGAGGACATATGGGTGGGTATAGACATTAAATTAAATAATAAACTCAAACAACTTTTAATATGTGGGGTATATCTGCCACCTCCTTTGCAACAGCATATTTTGGAACATTTTCTAACAAACGCCAATAGTGTCCTTGACAAGAAAAACCATTATCTTTTATTAGGTGACTTCAATCAGAGTTGTATACAGTGGTCTGGTGCTCCTGACTCGCCATTGTCTGCATTTTGTGACAAAAGTAGTACATACACTAATATGTTGCTCGACTTCATATCCTATAACGGTTTGATGCAGTACAATCATGTTTTAAACAACAAAAACCGGACATTGGATTTAATATTATCAAGTGTACAAATTGAGAATGTACAATATTCCTTATCACCGCTAGTTAATGTTGATCCTTATCATCCTCCCTTAGAACTTAAGTTAGCTCACAATGTCGGCACAACCTGTCTACGACCAAACTCAAATCTCGTTTATAAATTTTACAAAGGTGACTACGTAAAAATTATTGAACATCTAAAGTCGGTCGAGTGGGATAATGAGTTCCGTGACTGTCTGTCTGTGGATAGCATGGTAGATAGGTTTTACATGATAATCCGTGATACAATAAAACAGAACGTTCCCTTATCTCTCTCTCTCATTCCTCTAGTCGTTATCCAATATGGATAAGTAAAGCCATCATTTGTATTTTACGAGAGAAATTAAAGTATCGTAAACTGTATTCTAAATTCAATAACCCTCTTGATTTAATGGCGTTTAAACTACTCAAAGAGAGATCTCTTATTATGATAAACAATAGCTATAGAAACTACCTGTCTGCCATTGAATCAACTGTAAAAAGTAACCCAAAAATATTCTGGTCTTTTATTAAACAGAAAAATAAAAACAGTAATGGATATCCCTCTCGCATGTATTACAAAAATAATTCTACGACGGTTGGTTCTGAGATGTGTGATCTTTTTGCCCATTATTTCTCTTCGATTTATCAATCTAGTAACACAATAAAAATCAACGCAAATATAATTACACAAAATGACACCACATCTAATTACCTCAATAAAATAGTCTTCACCACTAATGAAATTAAGCTAGCCCTTAAACGTCTTGATACAAAAAAAGGAGCTGGTTCAGACGGTCTATCACCCTTGTATGCGGTAAAATGTGCTGATGCACTGGCCTGGCCTCTTTCCTTAATATTTAACAAATCACTCTGTCTCGGTGTATTTCCGACACTTTGGAAAGAGGCACGTATCGTGCCGGTTTATAAAGCTGGGGATAAGTCAAATGTCGAAAACTTCAGACCAATATCAATACTCCCAGTATTTGGTAAGGTATTCGAGTCCCTTATAAGCCCAGTAATATACTGGCATGTTAAGCATTTAATTATTCCGCAGCAACATGGCTTTGTCAAAGCTCGCTCCACAACAACAAATTTGGTTAGTTTTGTGTCGGATGTGGTGGAAGCTATGGACTCTCGGGCATCTGCTGACATCATATACACCGACTTCAGTAAAGCCTTTGATTTAGTCAATATAGATTTACTGTCAAAAAAATTGTCAAGGTACGGAATAACTGGAGTTTTGTTAAAATGGTGTAACTCATACCTTTTAGATAGAAAATCAAAAATAGTCGTTAATGGCTATGAGTCAAAGGTGTTTACTACGTCGTCAGGTGTGCCGCAGGGCTCACTTTTGGGACCGCTATTTTTAAACTTATTTATTAATGATATTACATCTTCTTTTCATCATTCCCAATGTTACTTATACGCTGATGATCTTAAAATTGTAAAACATATCTCTAGTGATACAGATGTAAAGTTGTTGCAGGAAGACTTGTATCGTTTAGCTTCATGGTGCGACAACAATAATCTAAAATTAAACTCTAAAAAATGCTACTTTATGCATTTTTCAAGGAAAAAATCTCCGTATTTTTCTTCATATAAACTGTGCGACCATGTTTTGAGGGAGGTTGATGAGATCCGTGATTTGGGAGTCATTATTGACAATAGACTAAGGTTTAATGTTCACATAAACAATATTGTTAATAGAAGTTTAAGGTTGCTTGGATTTGTGTTGCGAAATTGTAAGGAGTTTAAATCACCACTAAGTAAAATTTGTGTCTTTAATTGTCTTGTCAGGTCGATTCTAGAATATTGTAGCCCAGTGTGGACACCAATGTATGACATACATAAAAAAAGAGTTGAATCTGTAAACAAAAGATTTCTTTGGCATTTAGCTTTTCAGAGTTTTAAGGCAAGAGAACTTCCATCATACAAACAACGCTTAACATATTTTAAACTCAATAGCTTAGAAAATCGTAGGGACATCACCGATTTAAAATTTTTGCATAGAATAGTTAATAATCATCTGGATTGCTCTGAACTTTTGTATAAAATTAGATTTAACACTCCTCGCAACCTACCTCGTCCTTCTAAATATACCTTGTTTAATACCAAAATGTATAAGAGTAATTTGGGGCACTTTTCTTCAATAAACCGTATGCAAGTTCTTTACAATAGGATTTCTAAAGGTAAAAACATCAACATTTTCAGTAAGTCTGAAGTTTTTAATAAGGCCATCCTCACCATACTGTAAACCTTGCCCATGGACTTTGTTTCATGATGACAACCGCACTAGTGAGTGATACTCGATCCCAAGACTCTAATTAATCGTAGGGCTAGTGCGGTTGCCGTTGACTAAATTTTTCATCTCGCTTGATTGTTTTGATTTGGATTAAGTATAAGTTAAGTAAGTATAGTATGAAATAAACGCATGTCGTGGCAACCTGTAACTAAGACGTCACTAAAAAATGTGTATAATGAATGTGTAAAATATTGTAAATTATGTGATTGTTTTGTTGGTTGTCCTTAATAAATAAAATAAAATAAAAAAATACAAAAACGCCCATTCTTCTTTACATTATGGGTCTAGACCAGATGGCATTCAAAGCCACATTGACAGCTCAAAACTGAATTGACCATTTATATAATTTGTCAATGCAGTTTTGACCTTTCAGAGATCCATCTGCAGAAACCTATGTGTAGTAGTAGCCGAATGAATGCGTGCAATATCATTAAAAATACATAGCCAAAATTACGTAAGTGCTAACTAAAAGGGTTTTCGGGTACCCCCAGAAATGTACGAGATAAGTCCGTACGCAACGTTCAGCATGTCGGGCGGAGCGACGGGCCCCGGCGCGGGGGCGGCGGGGGCTGTGGGGGCGGCGGGGGCGGGGGCGGGGGCGGGGGCTGGTGTGGTGAGCGGCACGCTACGGACCTTCGCGCGCGCCGAGCCCGAGCTGGCGGCCGCGCCGCCGCTCAAGCACCGCTCGCCAGTCAACACAGGTCGGTGCCATTTAAATACCTACGTTTGTCTATTCCATTTAATAAAATGACTCAACTAGATGATAGCATGCAACGTGGGGCGTAGGGGGCGGGACTTTATTGCAGCCCTTGAGCTGCAACTCAGAACTTGCTTCGCGGTGTCGTCTCTAGTTATAATAGGAGATATCATCTTTGTATCATGTTGCTCTAAATGGTGTAACTGCGTTGTAGAAGCACCATTGACTGAACTCACCAGCCTGAATCGGGCCAGGGTGATGGTATATTGCCCAATCTTCCCATGTGCTATTGTCCATCTGGGGAGCCTGTGTCAAGAAGAGGAACTAAAAATAATGAAAAAAACGAGACACCATTTGAATGTACCTCATGATGTTACTAGACGAGTACACGCTGTCGCGCGCCATGACGCTGATGGTGCGGCGCTCCGAGTCCGACTCCGAGTCCAGCGGCTCGCCGTGCGCCGAGTGCCACTCCGGGGTCGGCTACAGGATGCCCGTCGCCCCCTCCAAAGGTACCCTACGGCAGAAACAATCTAACTATCATCGTTATCTTTAAACCATGCATGCGGTTGTAGGATTTGGCCTTCGATCATATAAACAATAGATGAAAAAATGAAATGAAAAATGTTTATTTCAACAAAAATAGGATAATACAAGATTATACAGTATACCTTACTTACCTTACCTTATAGCAAATTACATCCTACTTTGTCGTAAAGATATCAGCAGTTTAACTGTGACATCAACACTAAAAAATTTTTGTTACGTTGATGCCTGTACGTTTAACAAGAAGAATAGCCTCATCTTATCCTAAAGTTACATACAATTAGGTTTATTAAGTTATATTATATAAACCCAACATACAAAAAATATGAATATTAATGAATATGTATATAATATATTAATAAAATAATAATGATATATATCAAATAAAGTATTAGTTTTTGAAAGATCAACATCAGAAATGAAACGAGATATATAGATAAACATTTATTTATATTACACACAAGTACAAATTCTTAAAAATATTATTGGAGTTATACTTACTCGTACATCACTTTGGAACTAAGCTTGCTAGATTCAAGGTTGTTGTATTAAAGTTCTAAATTCGTGATAGAAAAACAAGGCCCATTTTTGATTCGTGCCTTGTTTCGTGATGCCGTTTTTCAAGCAGCAATCGTGTATCTTTAGTTTATATGATCAAAGGATAAATCCTCAGGTTATGCGCTAAAGCCCATAACCTGACGAAGTAAGCAACTCAGGGGCATATTTTATTAGCTGTAAAGTGAATGCTGGTCCGAACGCTGTCATCGACCGAAAAGAGTCCGGCTACGAATTCTTTAAAAAAAAAATTACAAACCTTGGATTGGATGACACATGACTCAGCAAGATCCTAGAACGAATATTGAACAGACAGCTTATTTGATACCTAGAAGATCACTCCCTAATTCATGATCGTCAATATGAGTTTCGGCCAAAACGGTCAACGGGTGATCTTCTAGCGTACGTCAGACATCTCTGGGGTGAGGCTATTGACAAGTGTGGCGAGTCACTGGCCGTTAGCCTTGACATAGCCAAGGCTTTTGATCGGGTCTGGCACAAAGCTCTTCTTCTCTCCAAGCTCCCTGCATATTGTTTGCCCGCTCAGTTCTGTACCTGGATTGCTGGCTTCCTACATGAGCATAGAATCTGCGTCCTTTCAGATGGATGCGCTTAGCGCTTCATGTCAGTGAACGCTGGTGTTCCTCAAGGCTCCGTTCTATCCCCCACGCTGTTCCTTCTGCATATCAATGACATGTTTCCTCTCGCAAACATTCATGGCTATGCAAATGATAGCACAGTGCATGAGGGATATAACGGGCACCCAACGGCTGGGCGGGCAGATACCAAAATGAAGCGAACGAGTCTTGTCATTGAGCTCGATCGGGTGTTGCACCCCATTTCTAAATGGGGCTCCGATAATCAGGTAGAGCTCAATGCCAAGAAAACACAGGTGTGCGCATTCACAGCGAAAAAGTCGCCATTCCTCCCCTTCTCTCTCTTCAGGGTACATTTCTAGGCCTGCAGAGCAGTATTAACATTCTCGGTATGGATATCCGTTGCGATCTGAACCAAAATAACTACATCGAAACCGTGATTAAAACGCCTCAAGAAAACTCAGAGTCCTGAACAAGGTGCGGCGATTATTTGCGCCTGATCAGTTGTGTCTATTATACAAGACACAGGTGCGGTCTTGCGTGGAGTATTGCTCTCACCTTTGGGACGGCTCCGGAAAGTACCTTCTCGATGCTTTCTACAGATTGCAGCGCCGCGCTGTGCGCATTATCGGCAATGCAGAGATCACTAACACTACGTATTATATATATATATATATACAATTGCGTAGAGATATTGCGGCACTCAGCGTCTTTTACCGTTTATATCATGGCGAGTGCTCTGAAGAACTCTTTGACCTCATCTCTCCTTCTCCCTTCCTCAATAGGAGTACGCGTGCTGCTTTCCGGAATCACCAATTTACAGTCCCTAATATTCCATCACGCACAAATAAATTTAGTGACTGGTTTCTTTTTCGCACCTCCAAAAGATGGAATAGTCTATTCATCATCCTAAAGAGTCACTTTGTGGGCCGGCAGAGTGAGTGTGACTAATGCTACGTCTCTTACGCTGCACGAGTTGTCGTCGCGCCTGGACTTCCCTTTCACTTAACTTCAGGTGGAGTGTAGTCATTTGCCGGGCTTAGTATTAAAAAAAAACATAATGATGCCACCCTAAATAGGTACGTACCTTTTTCTGCCGCCAAGCTGCGTTGTTGAATTCATATTTGAAGGGGACACGTAGATCCAGTTAAAATGCTTATTATTTAAAAAAATAAGGATAATTTTTTTTTTCTATCCACAACCACAGCTGGTAGTGTTACTTGATATGTGGTATCTCGTTATCCCACATGATCATGGGCAGCGGAGGAGGTGTTCCGCGCGGTGACGGACTCGAGCGCGGAGTCGGCGTCGGCGGCGGAGGCGCGCTGCCCCGCGCCGCGCCACGACAAGGCGCGCCGCCGCCCGCGCCGGCACCATGCGCCCAACACCAGGTACTAGCGCCCGCACTGTAGTAGTGCCACGACAGGGCTCCGCCGCCCGCGCAGGCACCACGCGCCCAACGCCAGGTACTAGCGCCCGCACTGTAGTAGCGCCACGACAGGGCGCCGCCGCCCGCGCCGGCACCACGCGCCCAACGCCAGGTACTAGCGCCCGCACTGTAGTAGCGCCACGACAGGGCGCCGCCACCCGCGCTGACACCACGCGCCCAGCGCCAGTTACTAGCGCCTGCACTGTAGTAGCGCCACGACAGGGCGCCGCCACCCGCGCTGACACCACGCGCCCAGCGCCAGGTACTAGCGCCTGCACTGTAGTAGCGCCACGACAGGGCGCCGCCACCCGCGCTGACACCACGCGCCCAGCGCCAGGTACTAGCGCCTGCACTGTAGTAGCGCCACGACAGGGCGCCGCCACCCGCGCTGACACCACGCGCCCAGCGCCAGGTACTAGCGCCTGCACTGTAGTAGCGCCACGACAGGGCGCCGCCACCCGCGCTGACACCACGCGCCCAGCGCCAGGTACTAGCGCCTGCACTGTAGTAGCGCCACGACAGGGCGCCGCCACCCGCGCTGACACCACGCGCCCAGCGCCAGGTACTAGCGCCCGCACTGTAGTAGCGCCACGACAGGGCGCCGCCGCCTGCGCCGGCACCACGCACCCTACGCCAGGTACTAGCGCCCGCACTGTAGTAGCGCCACGACAGGGCGCCGCCGCCCGCGCCGGCACCACGCGCCCAACGTCAGGTCCTAGCGCCCGCACTGTAGTAGCCCATTATGACCAGTAGATTGATTTTAAGTTGCATCATAAAGATTCATAGGTAGCATAACATGGATATGCCATTTATCCGAAAAGTCTTTCCAGTATTTTAGGATTTAATAAAATAATATGTAAATGAGCTACATTAGAAATAGATTATAAATAGAGAATAGTTCCTCAGTGGTTGAGGATTCCGGATAAAGCGCGCTTCCACTTTCATCCTTATCGTCACTTACCATCAGATGAGATGAAAGCCAAGAGCTTACCCGTTGTAGTTAAAAAAAATAAAGATTAATACTATTTCTAAGGTAGCCCATTTTATACTTTGCCGAATTTTTACTTTAAGTCTTTGAACACCATAGTTAGTTTGTTGTTACTATAAAAAATCCAGTCACTTGTGCCGCCCGCAAGGCATCTTGCTCATCTTAGTACGTTTCACATTAAGTAATTTATTGAATCCGGATAAAAATCTTACTACTTAATTAACAAATTACGGAGTTCGAGAACAATGTCGTATATATAATTTATATTACGTTTCAGGTCATTGACCCTAAATCAATCTACCTACTCCGATCACTACTCATGACTTCAAGCTATAGACCCACTGATCAAGTAGGCAACTGCACTAGCTAATGGTCACAGTAAAAAGTGGCTCATGTATGTAAGGCTAGATCAGGTATAACCCGCTACCCAGGTAGGCCACTGCACTGTGACTAATGCTCATCATTGTAAGGCCAGGAAGAGATCAATACAATATTGGCACTGCAAATGAAAGTGTTTGAGTATGAATATCTACAATGCATAATTTGTTCAGTCATTGTGATCATTTTGCACTAGGCCAAACAAACAATCGTCTGTCTAACTTCTTGGTAACTCACACAATCATGTGTGAGAGGCCCCAACAAATGTTGGAGGGGCATGCCATCTTATCGTCTCTCTCTCTTGGTACTACCTAACTGCCGCAGGTTAGATTCGTTCGGCCGGCGCACCTCCCAGGCAGGCCGCCTAGGCGTATGGCAGTAAAGGTTGCCCGAGCGCCGAGTCGCTTAAGGCTAGGTATTCCGAGCGCTTCTCTCTCTCTCCCTCTCGACAGTACGACGGTACGGGACGAATATAACAGCGAAGCGGCGCTTTTTATAGGTTTTATTATATTAAATAAATACATATAGGCCATATGTCTCCCAGGCAGGCCGCCTAGGCGTATGGCAGTAAAGGTTGCCGCGAGCCATAGCACCGAACACCGAGCGCCGAGTCGCTTAAGGCTAGGTATTCCGAGCGCTTCTCTCTCTCTCTCTCGACAGTACGACGGTACGGGACGGGTATAACAGCGAAGCGGCGCGATTTATAGGTTTAATTATATTAAATATATACATATAGGCATATGCATAGACTTTATAGGATAGGTACTCTGCGAATTTATCTGCAAAATATTAATGTATCTTCGGTTGAGTAAAAATATTAAATGTAAAGTATCAGTAGTTTGGTCATAATATTGAAAAAACATTACAAAAAGAGGTAACTTTGGGTTTTTTTTTCTATCGAGTGAAGTTCATTGGATCTTGTAACTGAATGCGACTTTGACAAGATTAGATCCTTAACTTATACATACATTTTTCCAGAATTTAAACCATTATTTTCTGTCTCAGATGATTCGAAAAAACTCAAAGCGCGACCTACCTAGCCTTAACTCGTAATCCCTGCACGCGCGTGTAAACCTTGCGCTCCTGACGTCAAATCGATATCGAGTCAGCGTTGCTTATCGAAATATGAACGCTCAGGTCACACAATAAGTTTCAATTTCGCGTGAAAGTCGTTAGAGAGTGAACCTTCTGTACGGTAGTACTATTAGTTATTCTGTGTTTGTACCTACCAAGACGAAAACGAAACAATTTTAAAACACACAAATTAATGTAGGTATTAATATTTGCCGTTTTTTATACTTATGCTTATATAAAAAAAGATATTTTGAGATTAAAAATGTCAACCTTATTACTAATGTTTTCCAAAACTCATTTCAGCCGTTACTTTTTTTCCAATTTCTATTACCACAATATCATTTTTCACTCATCCCAAAAAACGATAAATTAGTTATAAGTTTTAGCTGCTTGTGTCGCTAGGGGAGTGACACTTGCCCGCCATTTTTGTCTCGTACCAAGATACGTTTGTTTACACAGAATTTTATCGACACGGCTTATATTTCTGTTCGACGCGATCCTGTTACGGCGTGCAGTGGTACTGGATTTACATTGAATAAATAATTTGACTTTGACTTTGCCTAGGTAGGCCATTATATTGGAGGGCAGTGTCCAATGCAGCGGCGGCGGAGTGTTACGTCTACTGCTAATAATCTAACGTTAACTAGACAACAATAGTAAATAGATACAACAACAATTAAGAAAAACAGTTTTTTTTCTAAATTGATCGGCGTGAAAATCACTCGACCACGGAGGTCGTCAAACAAAAACAAAGCAAAAGTTTATAAAGCTGCATCTGCCATCTAACGGAAATTTTATGCAACTTAATTTAGGATAGCATACCGAGGCAGGCAGGCACGAGCGGCCAGCGGCGCTCCTGGAGGGCGACTGTCGCAGTTGGTTACAAAACGGGTGCACAGATGGCGTAACTCATACCCAGTTTCACTTTCCAGGTACCAACAACGCCAAGAGCAAGAAAGGAGAGACTTCACGATACACGTGTAAAATAATGACAATACAAGACTGCTGAAAGCAAAATTAAAACTATTACAAATGTTAAATAGATAAAGTATGGTTATTAAATTAATCATAAGAGCGTTTTGTAAATATTTTTATGGGTTTTTGTACATTCGGAATGTCATCTCGGCCTATTTGTAAAAAAGTGTCAAAATTTTAAACAAGACTAATGTAAAAGAAATATCAAATAACTAGTTTGTTTTATTACGTATAGGTAGATAAAAAAATTATCATCACGATTATATTGTTAATACCTAAGGTGAGACGTTGTCTAGTTTATGAGTTGATATAGTTTGTAAATAAGAAGTATCTTGATTTATTCAGTTTACAAGAAAGAGGGCAGATTTTTTTATTGACGTGTAAATGTTATAATCGCTCCGTGCGTTGGTCATTAGCAAGATGACGCTTTGTCAACCTACAATAAACATAACTTTAATTAATAATAATTAAATAATTTCGATACAAAAACTACCTGCTCCAATGATATTACATTAAATATCATTGACCTACTCACTATTTCTTAATAAAAAAGGTGGAATTTAATCGTGATAATTTTCATTGCAATTAACTCAGATAAGTTAATCTATAGCTGTACCTGAAATAAAACATGTTGGTAAATTATTTATTTCATCAAAAAATTATGCCGGTATTACAATGATCAGTTCTAATGCCAAATATGAAGCGTTACGTTGCGATGTTTTTTTCCAAAATCCTCGTTTTGAACGCAATTCTTTACAATTTGACACTCAAAATGATCGCTTTAGTAGGTAATCGTTTTGTATTTTTTATAACTTCGATAATTAGTTATAATTCTACTGCCAAAGTTTTTAATCTCAGTGATTTATTGTCAGAAGAAAGTAAGGTGGTAACAAATTATTGTTTGTGTTATATTTGTGGACTTGTGATGTTCAGTACTACTGTCACTGCCTAAGTGTTTGATAAGTTTGTAAATAATATGAGATAAAGTTGTAAAAAAAATATTATACTGTTGTTTTTTTACAATCCCAACCCTCAACAACAAAAACATATTCGATTTCGATGCTCGACAGATGAATATGTTATGAATGAACACGGACGTATAGGTGTGTGTTTAAAAGAAAAGAACTTGTTTTAAGAGTTTCTATTGTCAGATGTGGTGACATAATTACTCGTACAAATTTTTAAGATTTGGCTTTTTTGGCTTTGGCTTTAAGGCTGAATTATTATAGAGTTTACCAAAATGCTTGTCCCTTTTATTTCCTATCCAATATAAATAGTGGTCCGTACTATATTTTATTAATTCGTAAATACGATATTTATTATTTGTTTGTTTGAAACAACTAAAGCCAGTTAGAGAAGGTATGCTTGAATGGGATCGATAATAATCAGGATGTTATGTGTAACACTAGATATTTGCACAAACAATTGTCAATAATTTGTTTAGATAACCCTAGTACCTATCAGTAAAGTTATCTATCTGCTAGTATCTACGTAATGAAAGCGGGTCAGTATATTTTACGATAGCTTATCCATATATTGAATCTCTATTTCAAAAAAATTTACTGAAATCGTTTCAAAACGTAATAACCTAGTCAGCTCTTCGGCCATTTCTCTGTTTTATCACTTAATGAAATCTGTGTGATACCTCTGGCGCCAGCCGCGTCCTAGACCAAGTCGGGGCCTTAAGTGGTGACCTGTGAACCGAATCCTTTCAATCTCCCGCTGGATAGTTGCCAGATAGTCTGTTAATGCACATTCCGTGTTGAAACTTTATTAAAAGTCACTGTTAAGGAGCCATTTGTAACATAACAAACTACTAAAGACTTTTAGAGCCATTAAACAGATAATACTTGCGTTGAGAATCAGCGGCGCCATTAAGATTTTTTATGAGGTCGCGTCGTTAATTAGTAAACTTATAATATCACCTTGAAAAAATAAATAAAAGCTTCATATTATAAAATGAACTTACATAAATATGAACAATATTGTTATGAAGAACTAGCTCTTGCTCACGACGTTGTTCGTTATAGTCGATGACTACAAACTTTGTGAAAAAGTCAAATGTCAAGATTTCGCTTTTTATCTACGAATTTTTTTTTTACACAATTTATATAGATACGAAAACTACGTTAAGGAACGAAGAATTTAACACCATTATAAGTAAGTACCCACAGAGATTCCAAAATTATAGCGTTAACCCTCGACCCGTAGCGTTCGGGTTTTTACAGCCCGTCATTTCAATTTTCAAATCTGTCAAAATGATGCCTATTTCAAGGTTTAAAACTGTACAAGCGATTTAGAACTTTAGGTAGCCTCCTAAAACAAGTAAAATTACGTGCATCACTCGCTGCAGTTGGTCTGCGCGCCAGGGTCATTAAATAAGGACTTGTGTTTGCACGCAAGGCTTTGAAAGACCCCACGCAGCGACTAGCGTAGGTAACTACATTTTTTTTAAAACAACTTTTTATTTTGTTTGTAACATTCATTTCAACGATTATTTTAACTTGGTATAAGTAAATTATATGTAAGAATGAACGAACGACAAAAACGTGTTTTAAGGGTAGAAAAAAATAATAATGAAGTTTTAGGCAGCGAAGAGAATGAAGAGAGGAGGAAGGAGGAAATGTATTATGTTACAGGACGACGCACAGTGTAACGATTGTATGGAGAAAAGGGCGAAATTTATAACTCAAATAATATTTTAAAAATGGCTGCTGTTTTATTTTTGTTAGTCACAGTATTTCATTATCTTTATAAGAAAGTAGGTTTTAACATTTAATTTTTCGTAAAAAAAATAACGAAAATTACTACGAATAAAACGTACAGACGTCTACAGTAAGACTCAAGGTCTGTTTTAGCCACGCATCATTTTTCTTTTTAAATTTTTAATGTTTACGAGAACTTACTTTAAAGAAGAAATGGAAATAAAAGTACTTGAAAAGTGAAGCATTTTTTTGTATAACAGCAAATCTGTCAGGTATGGAAAAAAAAAGTTTTTTAGAAGAAGAAAATTAAAATAATAAATGAAAATATAAAATTGAAGTCAAGATTTTTTCTTGAATTTAAACTCCTCCCTCGCAGATTCCTTTGATTTATATGAGTCGTATAAAATGGAAAAAAATGAGGCCTGTTTTTCATTTTTTTTTTCATTTTCCCTTTTTTCTTCCTTTTTTTCCATTCATTCATTTGCTCGTTCATATTTTCTGTCCTTACAACAAAATCACTATTTATTTCGAAACGTATCATGTGGGAACTTACAAGGGGTGGGATATGGGTTTCATACTCAAAAACGCTCATTCTTCTTTAGAACCAATGATTAAAATTCCGATAATTTTAATATTTTTCGGCGAGTATTGTTGGGCATTCATTTATATGCAAAAGCTCTTTTATTTTATTCGCTACTATGAAGAGTTTTTTTTTGTTTATGACTCACTTTTAAATAAGTTAAATTTTGATCCTAAAAATTGCAAATAATCAACAAATCTGCCAGTTTAGGCAAGAAAAAATATTGTCAAAATATAGTAGATACACAACAGCTGAACACGAAATAATAACGTGGATGACACATGGTTTTGGGTGTATTTATTAAAAATGAAGATCTTTTCGAAATTGGGCTTCTGAGTCATAAACAAGAAAAAACTCTTTATAGTAGCGAATAAAATACAGAAGCTTTTGCATATAAATGAATGCCCAGACAATATTCGCCTAAAAATATTGAAATTATCGGAATTTTATTCATTGGTTAAATGTTAAGCTACTTTCTTATAGAGATAAAAATAAAACAGCAGCCGTGTTTTAAATATTTGTTGAGTTATTAATTTCGCCTTTTTCACCATACAATCATTACACTGTGCGATGTTAGCAAGCATGACTCTGAGGTATTGCAAGAAAGCTCAGAAAGAAAAAAAATTGTTCTTATTGAATTTGAATTTTATTTATTTTAATTTAGTTGTCACTCTTAAAAAATTAACATATGCCCAAGTCATTAAAACAGCAGTGTGTACCTATTGACTGCATTTAAAGAGAAAATTAGCGTCCCTTTAATTCATTTTACAACCGGACAAAAAACGTTTTGATTTTTTATAATTTATGATATAGGTACTCGTAGGTCGTATTTATAGAGGTCCTAGCTACATAGGAAAAACACTGAAAAAATCTGAAAAGCCAGGTTTTCCGGAAAATCACCTGCACGACCGTGCACTTCAGGAAAAGTTTGACTTATGCACATTCGGGCATCTTTGTAAATTGTTGTGTTTATTGAAGAAATTAGATAACATTTAACAATTGAATCATATATCTTTCGAAATATTTAAGTATTACAATAATGAGTCACAATAATTAGTATCAAAAAAAGGAACTTTTTGTAATTAAACATTACCTAAAAGTTTTTTTGTAATTTAATTACAATGTACTAATCAAATATTAAAATAATTATCAAAATTTAACAAAAATACTATATCTTTATAACTTATAAGATTTTAGGAACACTATTTTAAATTGTAACAATAAAAACAATCAATTATTTTGAAATTCTCTAAAGCAATTCTGTCTTCGAATCACACAACGATAAATTCTTGTAACAATGGAATAGTGGTGAAATGTCTGTCGTGATACAAACAACTTCCTGCGGGAATGCTTCTTGATAAATGCAAAACTACGGAGGGTCCAAGGCCAAGATTATTGTCTCCAAATATTGTCCTAGCTCCTTAATAAATAACATTAGCCCACCACTTGTAGTAAGAACATACTTTTTTAAACCAACTGGTCGTGGTTTATTTTTTACAACCTGCCTCAGTGGGCATCGACCAGTGAAAGGGATAGATGATGTCATGTCGCAGTTGTAGGAATCGATCACGGCTCATTTTGCTAGTTATTTTGTCTAAAGAAATGCCATTACGCCAGTACATAGGAAGCCTTGGGAGCATTAAAACATACGAGTAAGTACCAAAAAGTTTCTGTATCTCTTGACTTTGAAGTTTTTAGTTCATTTTCAGTCTTCCTCAAGAAATGTAAATTTGTACAAGTACTAACCGTTTCATAAAACTGGTCATCAAAACATACTTGCACGTTTTTAAATTGGTTCTCTTACCAGTTTAACTGGTCGTTCAGGGTACATAATATGTTGCTTATCTTCAATGGAAGTGACTCTTCAGTGGCTAGGGCGGGAACTAGAGCGACTCGGACGTTCCGCTGTCGGTTCTACGGAAGAAGGTGCTGGTGCGGATGTGATTGGTGCTTGACTGTCGTCCACCTGTTCGTCTCTTTAGTTATCAGCGGGATCTTCGGGTAAATCAAGGTCATCTAGATTATCGAAGACAGCAGGGTTAAAAAACGGATCCTGATCGTCAGAATCGTCAAAAAACTCGATATCCGAATCATTGCCATCAGCCAACACTTGTAAGCTTCCTTCATTACGCATGCGGCCGAAAAAAAAACCCTTAACATTAATCATACAACTAAATTAAAAAAAACACTATATTAATATTAAAAAAATATAAATAAAACCTAAACCACACGAACGTGCATCTTTTAATTTGATGCAAAATAAATTTGTCAATAATGAAGATAATAATTACAAAAATGAGTAATAATTTTATATTTTGTTTTATTATAAGCAGAATTAAATAGTTTAAAAATAATATTCCATTAAAAGGCATGCGAAAATAATAGCTCACTTGAGGCTAGATCGCGCACGAGCACGAGCGCTCGATGTCGGTCGCGTTCGGAAAAATAAGTTATGGGGAGCGCTATATTTGTTCAAAGTTAAATGCACGCTTGACTATTAGCCGGTTGTAAAGGGAGCAAAACTTTACATTTCTTTTATTTGATTATACATAATTTATTTTTATTTTTGTTTTATAAGATCTCACGTAGAAATAAGTCTTAAACTGATATATTTTTAAATTTTGTTAAATAACTTAAAATTTCAAAATAACGTAGTAGGTAGGTACTTATCCCAGAGAGAAAAAAATTAATAAAGAAATAATTCTGATTATTTTGTCTTAGTTTTATTATTATTATTATTATTCAGCCCGGCTTGTCCCACTACTGGGCAAAGGCCTCCATACCCTCCCCCCACTCTTCATGGTTTAGGGCTGTAACTTGCCAGTCCTTCCGATAGCAGTCTAGTTCGTATCGCCATCTCCTTCTGGGCCTGCCGCGACGTCGTCTAAAGGCGCCTCTTCACGTCGGCTGATGCGTCCGGGGACATTGGCAGATGTATCCGCAGATAAATTTCCACGAGCTGTCCACACGTCTGTAGGTCGATCAGTCTATGTTCATTCTAGGCAGACGCAACTCGCGCTCGCACTCGCAATTTTAATAGTTCAAATCAATCACATTAAGTTATTTAAGTAACTTACTTGTTTATTTACATATTATACTTACATACACATACTTACTTATACATATAGTAAATCTCACGACAGCCTTTTATATCATATTAAATTGTTTAATGACGTTATAAACTGTTGATAGTAAAAGTTTATTTTTTTCTTTTTAGCGCATTTAAATAAAAGCTTGTTTTTTAAAAAGGTTTTTACTTTTAATTTATTTTTACCTATGAGTAATCCCTGGACACGTTTTTCATTTGTTCATCTCACTGAACGTGTATACAAAATTTATTCACGTCCACCAAATCACCACCACTCACCACCCATCGAAACGAACGGTCAATTTAGAAATTATTGTTTTTCTAAATTGTCTCGGGTCTGGGTGTTTTCTATGTTATAATAAGTATTTATTTAAGTATTTTAAGTATGTTTATCCGTTGTCTAGTAACCATATAACGAGTTTATTCGAAGCTTCTCTTGGGCTAGATAATTGGTGTGAGTGTAAGAAAGTTTTATTTATTTATTTAAAGTAGGTACGAGAATTAAAACACAAGAAGCACGCGTGCACTCTCAATCGCAACTCCGATCAAACTGATGCGCCGGCAGACGTGTGGACAGACGCCGGACGTTGGCGCCGAATCCCTTTGATGCGTGCCACATAAACCGACAACAGTCGGATGCGAGTCAGATGCATCTGCAGACGTTAAATACCTACCACAGACGCGCAAATCACCCCCTTTACACGACGGCCGACACATCCGCAGACGACGTCTGCGGATGCGTCTGCCGACATGAAGAGGGGCCTTAACGTTGCGTGGACTCCACTCAGTGGTGAGTTTAGTCCACAGCTCGTCCGACATGCGGCAGACGTGTCCAGCCCAGTTCCACTTCAAGCTGGCAGCTTTATGACCAACGTCGGTGATTTTGGTTTTGGAACGCAGTGTGCTATTTCTGATGCGGTCTGATAGCTTAACTCCCAAAATACTGCGCTCCATTGCTCGCTGGCGAACCCCAAGTCCGTGCTTCTGATGTTCCGTCAAGGACCAAGTCTGAGCACCGTATGTGAGGACGGGGAGAATGCATATGTCCATGAGTCTCCTTTTAAGGGTTAGTGGGAGGTTACCCTTCATAAGGGTTTTCATGGACAATACTTCTTTATGTTGTCTCACCTGGAAAGAGATTAATTGGCCCAAATAAAGATACTCATGAACATCTCGACTCCATCAATTTCCAACCTACGCTTCGTGCTGTTTGTCATAAGCTTGGTCTTCCACATATTCATACTTAAGTCGACCCTAAGGCTTGCCGTGTTCAGTTCGTTGATCATGGTACTGAGCTCTGCTGCTGATGAAGAGAAAAGAACATTTTATTATGATTATGTTTTTAAAAAGAAACATCTTTCTAATTTTAAACAAGTTTTGGCTGTTACGTATTATTATTGGGGTCCCTGGCGACCCCACCCGACGACTTACGTTACAAAAAAGGCGCGACTGGGCGAGGGATAAATATAATTTTCATATTTTAATTTAAATTGACAATATCCGAACTACAGCAGAATTTGAAAAAAATCACTGTCATAGTTACTTCTTTGTTACCAACTTAAATATAACGAATTTCTTCTATATGTCTAATTCTAAATAAGATTCGACGATCGACTAAATGCCCATACACCAACACGTCCTTACATAAGCAGTACTTTTTTATAGTAAAAGGAGGCAAACGAGCAAGCGGGTCACCTGAGACTGAGAGTCAATCAATCAATCAATCAATCAAAAGTTTATTGCAAACTAAGTGCACAAGATGGTAAGTAATCACCGCCGCCCATGGACACCCACCGCAAAACCAGAGGGGTCGCAGACGCGTTGCCGGCCTTTAAGGGGGGAATGGGCCTCTGGAACTCTTACGCGCCGGACGAAACACAACAGCACCAAGTGCCATTATTTCATGCCGAATATTCGTGAGAATGCGTGCTGCAACGCAGCGTGGTTCTACCACAGAGTCAGTGTAATTTATTTAGAACCACCAAGGGGTCACGTGTACGGTCTCAAGGGTAAACCTACGGACGCCTAAACTTATTCTTAGATAATCTAAATCTAACGGAAAAGCTGTAATGTAAATGTATCTCGTCGAACATGTGAATGCACCGCGCACTAATCGTTCGGCCGCAGACAAACGGCATGCCAAACGCACCGCCGCATTACGGCCTTTACAGATTCACCCGGGGGAATTCGTATAAAAAACTGTACACAGTAATGTTTCACCACCACATGCCGGTACTAAGATAGCTACTACTGGCCTCGCCTCGGTGGCTGAGTGGTCAAGCGCTCGGCTCGATATTCGGCGGTCCCGGGTTCAATTTGGCCGGCAGGCCGGGCAAAGTAGTGTTTTGGATTTTTCTATGCACAGGTTATTACAATACAATACAATACAATACAATGTTATTCCATCCATTGTCATAGTAAACCCTTTAAAAATAATATGGATTTCTTGACTCTACTTTGGCGAGAGGTAGTTTTGACGTTGAAATTGGAACCACAAGTTTTGTTTTTTATATATAAAAAATATAGTGCTGTGCTGGTAGCGGCTCACCAAGCCTCAATCACTCAAGCCCCAAGCGAAATATGGTCGCACCTAAAAAGCTCTCCATTTTTATTTATAGCAGAAGGAGGCAAACGAACAAGCGGGTCACCTGATGTAAAGTAATCACCGCCGCCCATGGACACCCGCAAAACCAGAGGAATCGCAGACGCGTTGCCATTTACTTGACTTTGTATCGTGTATCAAACACTTAGAGACTACTTGAGTATGAACAAGGTCGATTATTTCGGTTCTGTGGTACATTTTATGCATCGTGAACGCAAAATTTTTCAAGAACTGCGTTCGATTTTTTTTATTTTTTTTTCTATTTCCGCAAAATTTTTTTTTCCATTTCCGCCATACCGCACCTGCTGTCAATTTTTTTTTACATTTCGATTCCAAGACTGAGAGGTTAAGTGTCGTAAAAGGCGACTAACGGATCAAAGACTGCATGCACATACATCCAACTACATAAAGCGCGATGGGCAGATTTGCTTAGCGTGACAGGTGGTGAACCTGTCACGCTAAGCACATGTGCAGTTTTTTATTTATTTATTTATTTATTTATTTCAGAAAGTCTTGTAAGCTTACAGAGTTATTCAAATCGCTTACAAGTTAAAACTAGATTTTTAGACATGCAATAAAAAATAATTGCTAAAAATATTAAAGTGATTATTTTATGTGGTGACAGTCTACGAATTAAAAAACGTGACATCATAGAAAATATAAATATTTTGTTGAAATTACAATTAGATACAAATTGCAAGTTAATAGTTAGTGCTTTTCCCTATTGTACAAATTTAACTTGGGAACAGAATAAACGCAATATTATGCCGTCATAGTGACACTATCTTATTTTTTGATATTAATAAGTTTATTAATAATTTTAGTTTGACTTCAGATAGTATGTATCTGTCGAAGAAGTATCCTACACTCCTACTACTCCTGTCGAGTCCTAACTCGAATAACTAATTTGTTAGCTTACAATATACATGATACAGTTATACCTGGTATAACTAAGTCTGTTATTGACAATAATATTATCATTAGTAGTTCTACTAATGCATCTTTACAACTAGTAGTAAGAGACTACCTCTTGTTTAAACTGAGGTCTAAGACAAAAGCCAAGTCCACTTACATTAATATTATACATCAAAATATTCAGGGTTTGGCTGGCAAAGACTTAGAATTAGAATTAATTGCAAAAAGTCAGGAGATTCATATATTTTGTGTAACTGAGCATTGGCTAAAAAGTCATGACAAGTCTTTCCA
Source organism: Scoparia ambigualis (assembly GCA_963921215.1). Lineage (NCBI taxonomy): Eukaryota > Metazoa > Arthropoda > Insecta > Lepidoptera > Crambidae > Scoparia > Scoparia ambigualis. The sequence continues at coordinate 40,973,385 of OY992504.1, read as the reverse complement.
AGTAAATAATTTCCAACAAGCAAGCGCGTACGTACGAAGCAAAGCTATTCACGGCGGTTCTCTAATACTGGTTAGTAATAATATTAAATACAAGGAACGCAACGACATTGTATGTCTTTCTAAGGAGCGTAACATTGAGCTATCATGTGTAGAATTCAATAGTTTTGTAATGGTATGTGTATACCGGCCCCCATTGGGTAATTTTGATTTATTTGAGTCCGTGATGGAAGATGTACTTAATAAAATAAAATTGAAAAATAAATTAGTTGTAGTATGTGGGGATTTTAATGTAAATATTTTAGAAAACACTTCAGGGAGTGTTCGTCTTCTCGCTTTATTTAAATGCTTTAATTTAAGAAATCTATTTCTTGAACCCACTAGAATAACTTCACATTTGGCCACCTGTCTCGATAATATTTTTACAGACTATGACCCTGTCTCTAAGTCAGTTATTAGTAGTCTTACGTCTGACCATTGCGGTTTGAAGGTGACCTATGATTTTGATGTTAAGGATGCGCCTAAAACTGTAACATGTAAACCTGTTACAAAAAAGCGAATGGAGTGTTTCAAAACCAATGTAGCTTGTAAAATCGATACTTTGCCCTTTATACATGATGATCCGGATGTACTATACAGTAATCTCTTTGATTTAATAAAGACAGAATTCAATCAAGTGTTTACATCTAAAACAATTAAGTTTTCACAAAAACTTAAGTTCTGTGACTGGGCCGTACTGGGACTGGTATCTATAAAAGTAGAAATAAACTGTATGAGTTATATAATTTAAGACAATATAATCAAAATTTAAATTTTACAGAATATGTAAAAAATTACTCTAAATTGTTTAAGAAAGTGTGCACACTAGCAAAATCTAACTTCAATAAAGATAAAATTAAAAAATCTAATAATAAAATAAAAGCCACTTGGGATATCATCAACCGTGAAACTGGTAAATTAAAACCACGGGACAACACTTTTACTCTAAAAGTTAAAGATAACCTTATTAATTCAGATGCACAAATTGCTAACATTTTTGATGATTTCTTTATAAATATACCTGTGGTAACAACCTCAAATTTAAATTCATCACCAGTGGCGGCACAAGCCTTTCTCGAACATCATGTACCCAAATGTAACGTTTCTTTTAATTTTCAATATATTGACTCTAAAAATATTATTAAAACTTTTAAATTACTAAAAATTAAAAACACAGGTGATTTGTGGGGCATGTCTATAAAGATAATTAAAAATATTATATATTCTATTGCACCCTATCTTGCTGACATATTTAATAAGTGTGTTGATAAGGGAATCTTTCCTGATCTTATGAAGTTTAGTAAGGTTATACCTATATTTAAATCGGGAAACAAAGAAGACCCCAGTAATTATCGACCAATTTCAATACTACCAGCACTTAGTAAAATTTATGAAAAAATTATTCTCGAACAGTTAGTGGAATACTTAAACTTAAATAATCTTTTACATAGTAAGCAATTCGGTTTTACTAAGGGTCGTTCCACTACTGACGCAGGTGAAGCTCTAATAAAACATATATTTGATGCCTGGGAGGAGTCTCAGAACGCTCTTGGAGTTTTTTGCGACTTGTCCAAGGCTTTCGATTGCGTTGAGCACCGGACACTGGTAATGAAGTTAAATCACTATGGTCTCAAAGGTCTTGCGCGTAATATGATACAGTCCTATCTTAGTTCTAGAACACAAACTGTCGACATTAATGGAACTAAGTCATCCGGTTCTCATGTAAAAATGGGAGTTCCACAAGGGTCAATTCTTGGCCCTTTTTTATTTTTGATATATATCAATGATTTGCCATTCTTTGTAGAAAACTTCTGTGATATTGTATTGTTTGCAGATGATACTTCACTCATTTTTAATGTGACTAGATGTAAGAATAATTATGACGATGTTAACAATGCTCTCTCAGAGGTACTCAGTTGGTTTAGTGCGAATAATTTACAGCTAAACGCTAAGAAAACGAAATGTATTAAATTTATACTACCAAATGTAAAGACCGAACAAACCGATGTTAGAATGAATGGTGTTAAATTAGATTTGGTAGACTCGACGGTTTTCCTAGGGATAACCCTTGACTCAAAACTCCAATGGAATCCGCATATATCGAATTTGGCCGGCAAACTCAGTTCAGCAGCATATGCGATCAGAAAGATTAGACAACTAACAGATGTAGAAACTGCTACTTTAGTTATTTTCATAGTGTCATGTCGTATGGCGTCCTTCTGTGGGGAACAGCGGCTGATGTTAAAACTATATTTATTTTACAGAAACGAGCAATAAGAACCATTTATAGACTGGGATCGCGAACTTCTTTGAGAAATATTTTTAAGGAAGTTGGTGTTCTTACTGTTGCATCGCAGTATATTTATAATTGTATAGTTTTTGTGCGTTGCAATATTAACACTTTTTCTAAACACGGTGATGTACACAATTTCAATACTAGAAATAAGTCAAAACTAGTAATGCCACTGTTTAGGTTACAAAAGGTTCTCGGCTCTTTCTTGGGGCAAGGTATACACTATTATAATAAAATACCAAGTACTATACTAGATTTACCTTTAGATAAGTTTAAGAATCATGTAAAATCTTGTTTACTTAGGAAAGGTTATTACACAGTCAAGGAATATTTAGAAGACAAAACAGCCTGGTTATAATAATATATTTACATTGTTTTTTTTCTTAATCCATTGTCTTTTATGACATTACATAACTGATTGTATAATTTGGTAACGACATGTTGTTTTGTAAATGTCGTTACTTCTATATTACTTTAAAGCTGTGGAGTTTCTTGTGCCCGTTCTTCTCCACAGCTAAAAGACTTCCTGAATGAATGGGGTGGGTGGGTGGGTTCCTATGCCTATCCTTCAATCCATAAAAAAATAAATTTAGACGATTCAAAATGCTTAATTTAAGCTTACTGAATAAAGATATATTGATTTTGATTTTGATTTTTTTTGATTATGGAAAATTTAACTATGTCAAGAAGACTGTCAGATTCGAATGCATAAGAAAGAATGTCAACAAAATTACATTAAAATTACAATTAGATAGGTGCATATTTGTCAAAATAATTATAAATACAATACTAAGCTGAATTAAATTAAACATCACTAATGTCAAGAAGACTGTCAGATTCGAATGCATAAGAAAGAATGTCAACAAAATTACATTAAAATTACAATTAGATAGGTGCATATTTGTCAAAATAATTATAAATACAATACTAAGCTGAATTAAATTAAACATCACTGTCTACGAATACGAATGTCAATAAATTGAATAAAAAGATAAAATTGTTGACATAAAAAATAACAAGATTGGATTGTAATAAAACTACATTGTCAAACTATGGAATAGGTACATATTAAATAAATGTCAAGAAAAAAGCTAAGTACAATTAATTAATAAAATGTCATTCAGATTGCATGTCATCGATTATTAGCCGAAATTTCGTACAAAGACAACCAAAACTGTCTGCTAATATATCAATATCATCGTGCCGAGCGAGTAAGTCCCCGATAAGACGTAGTGCGCGGTTGGTAGGCGCGTGCTCAGCGCGTCTGGTGCGCGTGACGGGACGGGCCAGCAGGCGCGGCCAACGGTGAGGTGCCACCAACCCCGTCGCATCCCGTGGGATGTTTCCAGGAACCAGAAACTTTACTTTCTCTAGTAGATATTAGCGGGCTATCTATTTTGTGATGTAATACTTTTAAGTAATGTATTATAAGAATTAAGGTCCTTCTAAGCTGTAAAGTTTCCATATCCACCATACCTGTCAAGAATAAAGAGGGATACAGGTAGGGATAATGCCCATACCTTCTTTTATATATCCATCGGGCGAATTTGCGCTGTACTCTTTCAACCATGAGTACGTATTTGCCCTCATAGGGGTTCCAGATTACAGCACCATACTCGAGCCTGCTGCGGACGTACGCATTGTACAGAACAATTGCCACTCTTGTATCCTCAAATTGTTTTGCTGTTCTTAAAACAAAGCCTAATAACCTACTTGCCTGCTTACATGCAGTTGTCATGTGTAAGTGAAAGTCTAACTGAGAATCTAATATTAAACCTAAATCCTTAATGTAATTTACTCGCGTCAATGGATTGTTAAATAAATTGTAAGTCTTATATATAGGGCATTGTTTACGCGAGAAAGTGATAACTTTGCACTTATTGTCATTGAAAGGGAGGTGATTGTTGCGACTCCATTCAGAAACAACCTCTATATCCCTTTGCAGCATCTCGGTATCATCTGGTTTTCCTATTCCTAGACACAGCTTGAGATCGTCTGCAAAGAGAAGACACTCCGCGGAACGAATCTTGATGGGCAGATCGTTGATAAAGACCAGAAAAAGCGTTGGCCCTAGGGTACTACCCTGGCTTACTCCGGATCTTGTGAAGTAAACGTTAGACTCGTACCCATTCAACCTCACATACTGACACCGATTACCGAGGTAGCAAGAAAACAACTGATGCAACTTCGGTGTAAAGCCTAAAATAGCCAACTTTTGTAGCAGAATGTCATTATCTACCAAATCGAAAGCCTTTCTGAAATCAAAGTAGGCTGCATCTACTTGCCGACCATCATCCAATTCAGAATAGACGTAATCCACATGTGTTACGAGGTTCGTGGTGGTGGAGCGGGCTTTCCGAAAACCATGTTGGCTGTTATGTAACAAATTGCCAATTTGTCTACCTATGTGCTTATTTAAAATAGCTTCAAAGATTTTGGCGAAGACCGAGAGCACTGCAATAGGTCTAAAAGCAGAGACGTCTAACCCACCCTCTCCTTTCGGAACTGGGATAACCCTCGTAAGTTTCCACTCTTTGGGATACTTTGACTGGCCAAGAACAAGATTAAAAAGGTACAGCAGGGGAGTGCGAAAAGCAGATATACAGTCCTTAACCATGAACACAGGAATGCCATCAGGTCCGCCCGTTGATCGTGGCTTAAGATGTCTAACAGCGCTACTAATGTCACATTCCTCAACAGCTACAACAGAGACAGAAGCAGCATTAGGATAGGTGTGTGCCGCAAACGTAGCTATGGAAGGGTCTAACAGTGGTAATTTGGCTTGAAACACTGATGCAAAGTATTCGGCAAAAGCGTCTGCTGCCGCCTGTCCCACAACCTCTGTATCACAGTATGTGTATACACATGCACGTCGTCTATCCATTTTCTTATCTTTGATGAATTCCCAGAATTTCACCGGATTACTAATGATTTTTTCCTGCAATAAAGCCAAATGTTGCCGATACTCATTGTCAATTAGTTTTTTAACCCGCTCCCTATAGAATTTAAAAAGTTCTTTGTTAAACTCTTTGCCCTCTTTTTTGTACCGCTTTAAATGAAAATATTTGCTTTTAATATTATTTATTATCTCAGCAGTATACCATGTTGGATAAATAAACTTCCGAATGTTCGTTGAATGGCGTTTGCGAGGTACAAAAACTTCAATACAGTTATACAACTTCCTATAGAACAAAGCAATGGCAGAGTCTACATTTCCAGCTGTCATCAGATCAGACCAATCTAAATCACCTAACGCCCCATACAATCCCTGCATATCCCCTTTACGCCAATTGCAATTGGGACTAACTTCAGGGCGCGGTGCAGGAGGCGGCGCGGGTGCTGATGCCACGGACTTGCCGCTCGGATGTTTAATAGTCACATCCAGCGCTGGGTGGTACTCATCAATATGCACTAGAGGATCCATACCAATAGTCACCACGACCTGATCGAGATCATAATCGCCCAGCACGAGATCCAACATGCGACCGCGGCTGTTGGATACATTATTAAATTGCTTACCCGAACAAAAGTCACAAAATAAACTAAAAATAGTTTTGACATTGGCACTACAAGAATTTAAATCAAAGTCACCTAAAATTATTACATTCATGTCGGAGTAAACAGATATAGTATCTTCTATGCATGTCAGAACATTTAAATATTGTCCATCATTATAACTTGGGGGAAGATACACAACGCAACATAAAAATTTACATTCCTACAGGTAACAATAGCAAAAATGAGTTCTTTGTCAATTGTCAAAGTTTCAATGTCGGTAACTACACGCACTGGATAGCAATCACGGACCGCAAGCAGAACTCCACCCCAACCAGCATCGCCAGCCCTGTCCTTACGCACTACGGTATAACCGGTAGGGAAGAGTTCGCCGTTGGACACAGAACTAGTCAAAAATGTTTCTGTTAGAGCTATTATGTCATGTTTACTTTCTACTACATTATTATAGAACACATTAGTTTTTGAGCGCAACCCACGGACATTCTGGTAATATAAACTGATGCTGTTGAATCGTGGAGAACATTTATGTGTTCCTTTCTTTGGCACTGAAGTTCTGGCGCCAGGGTTTAACGCATATGTTCTCTGCCCAATTATCCGGCGACATAACTTTATCAGCAATATTGAATGGAACACCTAATTTAAAGGAAGCGTAGTGTCCACGCGGCTTTAGTTCCTCTGCCGTGCACAAGTCACCACCTCACACAGAGCTAAGGTGAGCATGAACCTGCTGCATAGTGGTTCCTTCACGTACATAATAAAGATGCAGGTACCTCCACCTCTCAGCTGCTTGTAACGATGTAGTTTCTGGTGCTGCAGTACCTCGGAGTACTCCGGGAAGCGAAGCACGTGCTGTCTTGCGCCTAACTTCGGTCCACTCATTTCCATCAATTTTCTCGACACTTTTTTAAAGGGACTGGAGTAGGTGAAGCAGTGGATTTTGCATGCATCTTTGGATTGGAGATCGGGCTCGCAGAGGGCTTATTAACTTTCTCAGCAAAACCTATCTTCGTATTATGTCGAGTTGGTTTGGTTTTAGTGCAGGCTTTTTCCTTGGAGTGTGAGGTGCCTCCACTACTCACTCCTGGCGCAGCAGTCTTGAGAGCCTCTTTGGTTATCAGCTGATTGTTCGCATTAACCATGACATTAAGTTTTTGCTCTAAATCCGTAATTTTACAAGTTAGTATCTCGACTTTATTAAACATTTCGATTTTAAATACGAGAAAGTGTTCAACTACTAACATATATATTTTGCTCGTGAGAAGTGTTTCGAAGTCATCTTGCATCTTGCTAAATTCTTGTAAAATCGAAACCTTCACGGCGTCTAATATATTATTTAGCAAGGGATCATTTTGTCCCGCTACACGTGCCAAGCGCGCTCCAGAGCGTCGAGTAACATTGTCTGGACTATGCATAGATATGTCAGGGCAATCACTAGTGATACTCATGTCATGCATGAGATGTGGGTGAACTGGGGTGTGTGTATTATCGCTTCTCGGTAGCTTAATACGACATTCAACACACATCCAAGAGTTTTTAATTTCTGCAGAAAAGGTAGCAAACCTGTCTTCAGTAAAACCCGCACAAAAAACGTCAAAAATCAACGAACATTTTGCACATCTCATGAACGCAGCGTCTTCTCTAACCTCCACGCTACATCCCGCACAGTTAGCTCGTTTTGTTGTCATCCTCTTCCTTTATTACTTAGCAATCTCAATGCAAAAAGAACTCTCCCCAAATTAGTGCAATATTTATAGCAGTAGCAACACCAAACGCTCGTCAAAATGAAATTTATTGCTGTCAGTTGAGTTTGACAGTTCCCAATGTTGACGTTTGAGGGTAATAGCAACAAATCCCAAAAAAGTAGTGTTTTGAGGGTAGAAAAATAGGACTTATCTTCGATTATTTCGCTGTGAAGCAGTAAACCATTTGCTTGAATAACATCGGTGTAGGATCCTTAAAGGCAGATCTTCACTTTAGAATCACTATTTACTAGATACAAAGGAGATTTCCATGAAAAATAATAAATATAGGAGGAGTGATATCACAACAATGCCGGGGTTGCCAGTCGCCATTTAATTACATTAAATTCAGTTATCATTAATTTGGTGAAACAGGCAATGAGCTGCTTTTGGGGTGTTATTGCCTGGTGTCTGACTAACCCTTCGCGAATAATAGTCGTGAATATGTATGTATATATGAAAAAAATATAGTTTTATATAATTTATTAGATTTTTGGCAACCGTGTCGCGTAGCGGTAAAAGGACACTACCACCCCCTCTCTTCCCTTGGATGTCGTAAAAGTGCAGTCGCTATTTGGTGAAAAGTGGACTATGGCAGAGGACTGCTGGTCCTCATTGCCTATAGTCTCTGACTTACTGTTCGGGGACAATTAATAGTCGTGATTATGTTTGTATTAATAAGTATGTATGTAGTTTTTTGGTAAGATCGTCCCTAAACATAAAAGTTTCGGTGGGGTACGCGCAGTTGCTCGTAGTCCGCAACGGGATCTAATTGGCCGACCGCATGCGCCGCGCCGGCCGCGCTCGTACACGGACTTGGGAGTGCGGCCATACGCGCCTCGCTAGTACAATTACGGCCCAGACCGCGAACACTATCTGCTGATTAAAACTGACTTTATGAACGAGCCACTTCCACAATGTATGCTAATGGATAGCTATATACATATAATGTGTCAGTGCCTATTTATGTTGAGTTAAAACAGGAAAGTACGGTCGGCCTTAAGTAGTTTTACACTTTAGTATCATGACATAACAACTTACTGCTGCTGTCTCCATACATAGTCATAACGGTTGGCAGCCGGCGTTCCCAGCGAGTTTCTGTGACACGGTACCGAAGTGTTATGTTACTTCTAAGGTCAACTGTACCATTTTGTAAGGCTCATAATTATAGATTCGCTTTTGCATTGGTATAATCAATTGATTGTTACTAATCTGTAAGTATCTTCTGCAATTTATATTAGAATTTTTGCATACGAATTTTTCGAATAGGTAATATTTTTTTTGCAGTACTGTTTTACATTCACCATCATGAATAGGCCTGGGTGTTGCTGACTAGCTAACATGGCTGCTGCCTTTTCCTTTAAAATATTTCTTTGATGATCAGCCATTACCCAATCCAACACGTCTTAACGTGACATCTGATTCTGAAGAGAATCTTTGTTTGGGCCCTGGCATTGTGAAAGTTATTATTATATAGCATTACCTATATCAATATTATATTAGAAAACAACTATTCATTCAAACCAATGTTTGAATATTTAATAAAAAGTCACAATTAAAAGAATCTCAGTGTAAATACTCACTACCTACGTAAGTGCATTTTAAAGCATAATATCACAACCATTTTATTTGCAAGTAATCACAAACCATAAAGTGTGATTTCGAATCGCAAATAAAGTGATTACGTCATAGTCCACGTTAATAAGTCTATTCTACAACTTGAATCTGAACTGTGATCGTCTCACGTTCACTATACATTGCTCAATAAACTGCCACTGTTTTCATAGAGGCGTGTTCTGAAACCGCAATACATGTTTTTGTACAACAATGTTGTTTAGTTGGAATATCCCGCAGTAGACCTTTCGTAGCAAATACATTTACGTTACGCACGCTACAACATGCCCCGGGCTGGACCGCGCCGCCTGATTTATGTCGCAACTGGGAACATATTTTGCTATCTGACTTGTAGGCTTTACAACTAGTTCTTTCGGGCAGATTTGTATTTTGTTGTCACAGAAATTCTTGGTGGACAATTTTAATAATATATATTGTTAAAGGTTCTCTATTTTTGGAGCCAAAGAAGCGATAAGACTTTGCAGTTTTTATTCTAATAATGTTTAATGACAAATAAATAAATTCGTAAGCGCCATTCATGTTTTTATAAAAGAGTGTTTAAAAATATTTAGTTTTTTAAAAATCCAAATCAGGCAAGAAATCTAAAAGGTAAATAAATACCTATGTGTTTATGATTTTATCGGAAATATTATTGTAAAACACGGTCGTAATGTGCATTTATATAAAATATTGGAGGTAACTTCAGGATTTTTTTTATCGAGCCAAATTTTTTCAATCGTTTTTGGCTTCGTTTATCCCCTCACATACGCTCTGTTATACGTATTGAAAATTTCAGTACGAAATATCTAATAGGTATATTTTGAATAACAGCTAATGGTAAACAGTCAATTTTTCTGTTCTCATTAAGGCCCCTTAAGGTAAATCTGTGACATTAACCTTGAAAAACATAAGTTAACATACTTCTCAAACGGGCTTTCGTTTGTGATTCTACTGAAATGTTAGAAAAGTTTCCTCGCAAGAGTTTCTATTATTGTCTGGCGCGGCTGTTTGATCCTAATTGCAGCCGCTACGGGCCGCGTGGGGGCCGTCTGTAGCACGCACTCGATTCCTCGTAAGACGTTAAAGGCCCTTTTACAGATACCTTTTCCTGATTTAATGTGAAAAGGTTATTCCTCTTTACTCCGAGTAAATGTATATTCTAATTATAGACAGAATGGGGTATTAAAAATAGCTAAACGTTATGAAGTTATTTATTCATAGAAAGTGGATGGTAAATTATTTGCTTATGGTACGGGTAAGTTATAATGTTTTGTTATAAAAATTCGTTATAAGACAAATAAGCATACAAATGGTTAGGTAATTTTTCGAAGAACTACCTACTATCATTATGTATTTTATTTACACAATAAAAGGTGATTTAAGCAGCGGCATCGTCTACTTTAAAATTAGTCTAAAGATTTATAATTATCTTTACTCCACAAGAGAATTTAAGATGTACAATTATTGACCGTCTCGTGATGACCTAACTAGTTATATAACTTGTAAGGTTTAGCCTTTAGTTAATTGACTAGTCAATACGAGACGGTCAATAATTGTATATTAAATTCTCTTAAATGAGTCGAAAAAGATCTTTATAAATCTGTTGACTGATTTTAGACATCCACACTGAGTACCTTTTGCGGCTCTACAATGTCTCTTGTTCCTTTACATCCATGTTACACTTTTTTGTATTCTAATCTCAACTTAATATTCGTAAAGTGTTTTTTACGGAGTTTTTACAAAAACAATGAGCACCACATTCTCAAAGTAGAAATCACCAGTTTGAGGAAGACACGTTTATACGCGTGCGGTAACCTCAACTGCTGTAACTATCGTAACAAATACCGAAATTATTGTTTCAGTGTGTATTTAAATATATCACCACGAAGCGTTCTGGAGTTCTTTATTTATTTATTTAAGGACAACCAACAAAACAAACACCATGTACATTTATAAAACAACAGATATTGGGTTACATTCTAAGGCGCTGTCTTAATTAGAGGTTGCCACGACTTGCAAAAACTAAAATAAAGCAATTAGGAAGCAAACTATGCACACACTATCATTCACTTAAACAAACTACTTAAGAACTACAAGATTTATTCAAGAAACAACAAGTCGATTTTTTATTAATCACCTTGTGGTGGTGGCCTCTCCAGGCAATTGATTATCTAATTCAGTTATCAATATGGATCTAAACATACGTTCAGGATAAGACATGTCAATGTTAACTGCAGACGAGCGTGACAATGACTATATTGTGCTTGCATTCTGTTAATAGCAGATAGAATGTGAAGCAAAATATGATCATTAAACTCGTGACACGAGACGCAGCGAGCAATGGCTACAAACGAGGTGAAGTTTTATGAACAACTGTGTTGTTCCTACTTGTTTGTTTTTGTTCCATGATGGCCTTAATAACGTAGTCACTACCGGTACATATTCTATTATTAATATCGATGCTACTGCTTCATCTGGGTGTCAACGCGATATTTATCGTAAAAATTAATACATTACGTTGATGTGGCAAATATTTAGCGTATTAATTTACTAACGTTATTATTAATGTCGTTACAGTTACTGATAGCTTGGGTGGTGGTTTTCGACACAATGAAGTGTTAAAGCGCGTTAAACAATGCAACATAGGTTTTTGGCTACATTACTACACTACCACTAATTTAGCCACTAACGCTAGCGTTAATGCAGATGGAGCAGTGGTATGAAAGACATAAACAAATGGGGGTTAAAGTTACTCGCGTCCGTAGGTTTACCCTTGAGACCCTACACGTGACCCCTGGGTGGTGCTAAATGAGTGACACTGACTGAGTGGTAGAGCCACGCTGCGTTGCAGCACGCATTGGGCCGGTTCGCCCGGCGTAATACCACCCTCTCACGAGTATCGGGCGTGAAATAATAGCACTTGGTGCTGTTGTGTTTCGTCCGGCCAGTGAAGGTTCCGGAGGCCCATCCCTTCCTTCCCCCTCACAATTCCTATTCCTTCCTTTAGGCCGGCAACGCGTCTGCGATTCCTCTGGTTTTGCTTTGGTCCATGGGCGGCGGTGATTACTCTCCATCGGGTGACCCGCCTGCTCGTTTGCCTCCTTCTTTTATAAAAAATTAAAAAATAAATTCTTAATTTTACGGATAAGTATATAAAGTAGTTATTTAACAATGTGACAATTATGATTTCAGCTTCATTTAATGCACCGCCATTAGTTAATCCAGGTTTTAATGTTTTTATTGACGTGACTAATCCAGCATCCGTTTTGAATATATTGGTTTACGTTTCACATATGTCTCGTTTGTAAGTAGTGTTGATAACAAAACCAATAAACTAAACTTAACGTTAATACCATTTGTTGATTTGACTTACACATGATCTTTTGTAAACCTAAATGTACTTTATGTTATTGTTTATTTACTAACTAACCTATTTACTATTCTAATGTTTTAGTTTACATAGTTATTTCAATATTTGGTTTATCGAAATAGTTTATTTTCTTACCAATTACCTTACCAATATAAAATCAAATATTATTAAAATGTATATAAATATTCATAATGAATTTCATTAGCAGTTACTTTATGTTACAAGGTCCTGCTTATGTTTATTTACTTAAATTAAAACTTTGCTCAAAGTTATTTGGAATGAATATTATTTGAAGACTACTAACTTGTATTTAGATTTAAAATTAGAATTCTGAATTAGCTTCATCTTGCTTAAACTGTCATACCAACTTCAAACCACTTAGAGAAAACAAAATGTTGTAAGCAGGATGAAAGCTCAATAAAGATTCAATATTATAAGTTCCTATTGCAAGTAGTAGCACTAAAGCTTATATTTTGTCAAAGCTTAAAGTTAAATCACTCTCAGCTAGGCGCTTTTGAACGGTAAATCAGCTCGCAGCTTTTACTAGATTCAATTTAAATAGCCAGGTTATCGAGGCTTGTTAGGGCATAAAGAGAAACTACGGCCATTCCGTTTCCCAATCTTTCTATAGATAAAACATTATTTTTCCCAACAAAACGATAGTTAAAAACTAGTAACATTATCTTTAAAACATGCACAGCAGATTCTCATTGTTACCCAACTTCGTTAGTTTTTAAATAAACCAGCACAAAATAATATACAAAAAAAACTAGGAAACGCAAGACATCCGGAGGCATCGCTGCTTGGCCTGCATCAAAGGCTCACCGGCGCTTATTCTAATTCACAACACACTCCCTTCTCCAAGTGTCCTTTACCTTACCCAAGTCTAAACTTCAAAAGCCCGCCGTCTTCTTTAAAAAAAAATTATCTTTCACCAAACCTGAAAAGCAATACAGCTTTACGGTCTATAACATAAGGTCGAGAATTGTTAATGTTTCCGATACCCAGTAATTTGCTACTTTGGTGACTGCGCGCATGCGTAGTGCTACGGCAGCCATTTTCAGGGAAACTAACACAACGAGCAGCGTACACCCACAGGCGCGCGTGACACGAGTGTGTATCGTTTGGAAGGCAGGATGAGGCGTGTGCGCGTGCGTGCGGTCGGCGGCGCCTGTGTGAGTGGGATGCTGGGTAAGGCGACCTACACACAGCACGTTCGCAGTTTAATCTTATAACATATTTAAAACGTGGAGAAAAAATGCCTACTTATTTAATTTTTTTGACATTGATAATGGAAAGTTTGCAATCGTTGGAAGTGGTATAGTATAACATTGATTTACGATTTTTAAAAAATAGTGAGTATTTTTTAATATGTGAAATAAATCAATAAATAAATAATACTTAAATAAAATAAATAAGTTGAAAAGAAAAATATTCAAAGGAAACTCAGGCTTTTTAATACAATTAAATTATTATAATCGAACATAAACTTCATTCTCAATCAATGAAATGGCATTAGTTTAAATTGTACTCTTTCATTTTAATATTATCTTTGTAGCTCAGGCAGGTTCTAGTTGTAACAGTAATTACTCAAGGCCTGAAAAAAGATAATGTAATGGTCTGAGATTTCGATCTACAATACAACTAGATGTCAGGTCAGCGCTAAAAATATGTCTCGGTAAATAACAGCCCATTTGACAAGTGAGCTCTTATTTTCTCGCAAGGCAACGACATGAAAAAAGTACTTTATTGTTGCCCCTTATGGTTGATTTTACCACTAAATGTTATTGACGTCTTTTCATTTTTAAGAGACGGGCTTTGTTCGTTGTTTTTGTGACGAATGATCATAAGTATAAGATTATACTTAAAAGATTTGTGACTTTATAACTGGGTGCCATGGTTGTAATTAGGTTGAACTTAAAACTGTTTTACAACTTTTGTCTCAGTTCGTAAGTAAAGAAAAAGAATTTATTCACGTGGACAGAATTTAGCTTTGATTTTGTACGTGACGCGTGATCTAGTTGGTATTGTTGATCGAAGGTCTGAGAAAAATAAGGTATTTTTAACAAGTCTTAAAGATAACGAAACGTTGAAAAAATGTCTACCTCAGGCGGGAACCGAACCCAATTTTTTCAACGTTTCGTTATTATTACGAATCTATAAGGCAGTCTTTTCTTAAGGGGGTGCCACGCAAGCGCAAAAACTGACATAAGTCTCTTAATGAACTTCAAAGCAGTCAAACCAATAATATTAATATTTATAATTAGAACAATTCTGCTTTTAAGTTTCAGACCTAGTAATTTAATTAGAGCAATATTTTTATTCTGCAAAATGTGCAAAACCATCACAAGCTTGATAAAATGTTCTTTTTAAAGAAAGGGTGCCCTGAGGAATAATAATACGTATATATTTTCTTAAAGGAATTATTGTTTCATGTGTAAAATTAAGAAAGCTGTCGAAAAAACATGTTTTAAGGGGTCATTAGATTTATGTATTGTTTGTTATTGTTTAAAGAATTTGTTTCAAATTTCAACAAGGCCACGACCTTGTGCAAGGATCAGGCTAACTTACATAAGTTAATAATTTTTAATGTATTTAACTAATTGCGCGCATAGTACAAGTGACTTAAAAATTACGTAAATTTTCACAATTTCGTGCAGGACCCCCTTAACTGAATGTTTAAAATATTGTAAAATATTTTCATTCAGATCTCTCAGTTTATTTGAGCGTTTTTTAAAGCAAATAAATAAATAATCAAATATTACGAATCGACAAGTCTTATTACGTTGCCCATCAGTAGATCCACTGGCACAGGAGTAGATAAATGGTGTATATAAAAGAGGAAGCCCACACTCAGCAGTCAGTAGGTATAGGCTGATTAGATAGATATATCGATGTAATATCTGTTACATTCAATAAAAGGTATTTTTAAATCAATCAATAATAGGATAAATATGTGGGAGGGGCGTTAGATTCGAAATAATAGGCTCTCGATAAAGTACAGGCGTCTATTTTCACAATGCAACACAATTTGGTACAAAATAAATAACGATTAAGCAGATGGAGAGATATTACTTTAAGGAAACCAGGCAAGTTAGATACAGCGACGCAGACCCAAAGTCAGAACCGTTCGTGAGGACACCCGTAACAAGAATGACGGCGGTCTCCCCCGTCGCACCTAATGTTATCTCAGATTGACAACTCCCACTCATCAGTCACTGTCACTTGTCAGCCAGCGACAACTGTCAATGTCATCGCCGCTGTATAATATTGACCTTACCCAAGTGTCTATTAGACACTTGCCGTTTATGTTTAATTTAATCTGACATAGCTTGATGGCGTGATAAGTTGGAAGAATAATAGCCTAGAGGGATTTGAAACAACGCAAATAAAAATATTGAATTAAACCAATTGTCAAGTGTGCACACACCCCTACATCTGACCTGACCTGCCTTGAGCACGGCACAGATTTAGTCAGCCTCGCGCCGCCACCGCCGGCGGGTGTACCGGCGCGTCCCGCACTGAGCCCGTCCCTTTCCCGCAAACAGCTCGTGTCCCTCGCGATATTCATAGGAACGTGTGAAACACACCATAGGTACGTAACCGAGGGGTTAAAGCCTCCTCGAGTGTTGTGTTAGTTACTTTGGGGTCTTTAAGCCCCTTCCTTGGACCTGGCCCAAGGGACCGTCAGCTGATGGCCGCGTTTAAGCAGGGTCCAGCTGACCACAATAATCACTTTTGACGTACCGCGTTGTCGTTAGCGTGTTAATTGTACACCTTTTGTTTTTTGTTTTTGCAATTTTTTCTCTTTTGAAAACTAAAAAGGTAAGCCTGTTTTAGGTTATGCTGTGTGTAAGTAAGAGTAAGGTGTCTTATTTATTAAATAAAGTTATAGTGGGATTTGTTAATTACAAGTTAACAACGTGCGCTTGTAAATAAATAGTAACTTATGTATCACTGGAAAAAGCCACAAGGCTATTATTAAACTGTGTTAATGTAGTTGTACAAGTTTTATTACCAGTTATTATTGTTCATTCATAGCTAAGTAATAATCTGATCATGAACCATAATGCATTATTGGTTTGCCATTAGTACAGTATAGATATGATTAACGTAATAACCAAAAGGCATTAGAGGGTCGCGTCGTAAATTTTTATGATTTCGCGTCACGCCACGTGGCCTGAGAATGGAGATCTGGACGAGTTTACGGTTAAAAAGACAGACAGTATGTTTTTCATTGTTTTGATTAGAGTCGTCTTTCTTAGACAGGTTTTATATTTCAATAAGGTGTGACCCCATGAATTAGTGGGAGGTGCACTGTTTTGCACATAGTTACTGTGCAAATACAAGTAAATCGTTTATTGAGATTTCGTTTATTACGTACAACCATAGTAATTTTTGCAAACACAGCTAAATTAAGTTTGGCAGAGACCGGTCAAGTATCTTAAAACCGTAACCAGTGTATTGGTTACGGTTTTAAGATACTTGACCATTCTGCCAAAACTATTCCACCTAACTGCATCCGGAATATCTAAAATATGAGCTATGGTGGTAGAGTACCACAAATATACCTTTGCATCTGAATATGTTTTCACCTGGGAAGAGATGGGGTAGAAGAGATAGGGTATAGGGACAAGTTTTTTGATTTTCTTTGAGGTATTCGTTTATTCACCATAGTGACATAAGCACACATAAATTCATTTACAGAATGTGACAAAATTGATAATTACAACATAATAAAAGACAAAAACAAACAGGATTCAATTAACAGGGGTAACTTAATATATTTAAATGTAAATATTAATTTAAAAATAACAAAGAGCGAAATAACAAAATCCATCAAAGCAGGTTGGTATCTGTGCACGTGTGTGTATATGTGTGTACAGCAGCAAATGGGCTCCGACTCAGCATAAGCCTACTGCGTCAGCAGTAGACGCTGTTATTCTGTAAAAACCGCGTATCCAACCTTAAGGCCCCGCGAGAACAACACAGTTTATGTATTGCAGTGTTCAAGTTGTACAATAATAAAAATACATGTTGTGAAATAGTAATAAAATTAAATTAAATAGGTGATTTGAAAATAAAATAATAATTATTAATAAAAAAAATAAAATTAAAAGTCATTTTTATAATAGCCAGTCGATGCGAAAATATAAATTATTGTAAATAAATGTTAAAGATGAAGTTTATTGACATTATTTAGCAGATGCTACTTGTGAGAGAATAAACAATTTACTCTACACAAGCAAGCAATTTTAGTAGGAAAGAAAATTATATTACAATTTAAAGCACTATGATGTTCAATTGTACCGAAATGTTCACTGTCGGGTCTTATCTTAATGCCGTTTTTACTTTCATTGCTACTGCTACTCAGTGCATCAAGAAGGTCGTTTTTGTTTTGTTCTTACTTAAACATACCTTTTTTTAATAACAAAAGTGTCTTAGGTTTTTTGTAGTTATTAACTTAGTCAGGAATAACAAAATTAAATTAAAAAGTTTATACACAAAAGTAATACGGCTATACTATAATGTCTCACTGCTGGGTGTAAATGGCGCAAAGAATGATGGAGGCCTTCATTCATATGAAGTCAACACTTCAAATTAAGGGTATTTTGACTTGATCACGATGCTAGCCAAGTGCGGTTTCATCAACATTCTCTGAACACCCCAATGGTGGGCACAGGCCAACCCTAAACCAGGCACTTAAACAACAGCAAATATGGAGCTCGGACTACAATCCACCACGTTGGCCAAATGCGATTAAAAACATCCGAAACACATTTTGTATGTGTTTCGTGTTTATGCATCGTGTATGTTCAATCATGTAAGAGTGTAACATGGAATCTAATTAAATCACCCCAAACGCCTGCTTCCCCGTGAGCGGGCACATAGATGGTATCGCGCTAATGCGTCTTCGTCGACATCCGGCAGGCGGCAGTCGCGCCGCCAACGCGCGCTATCAGATGGGGCACGGGCCGGACCGGGGACCGGGGCTACATACACACTTGGAACCGATAAACATTTTTAAAATCGACATGAAACAACTATAAGTTAGTGCTAAGTCAATATCGAAAGTCCTTTTTCAAATACACTTAGGTATGTTATAAGCCACGAATTCAGCCAGTGTGGTAGGTAATGGGCCAATGATATTAAAAACACTTAAGAATTATCAAAATGTTGTTACCTTCTACTACCATGCCGTGATGGATAGTTTATCAAGAGGGATATCTAGCGCCTTTGCAATGCACGCCCGGTCCCCGAATATGTAATCAGATTTAATTATCTTAATTCCTCCTCCTCGGCTAAGTAAAGATTTCACACAAGAAATATTTATATTTCTTGTCTTTATTTCTTAGAAACAAAAAAAGTATACCAAACCCGACATCCAATCAAAGTTCTCGCAGTGCATACACATGCTACAGTAGCTAGTCTATGTTGAAATGCATCACAAACCCTATCCAGTTGGGTTACTTTTTATATAATAGCTATAGCTACACTTTTTAGTATCATTTTTGTGCTTTAGGTGTGCCTGATTACAACAAATGTCTTATCTGTATGTCTGATTAACTGCCCACTTTGGAAAGTACGTCAACTATTGGAGTCGAATGCTGTCGTAAGAGAGGTGTCGTTAACAGCCCCAGCCCGCATCACGCATTAAACGGGAAACGGCCCAATCTCTCCGTATGCCATAAACCATCTGAGACGGCCTGACACCTTGCAATCTTTATGGACAGATAACGATAAGTTCTTTATCTTTTTGTGGGATTTTAAGGGTAGAAATATCCATTCAATCTAGTGATTACCATTAAGCAACTCCAGTCCCAATCTTACTCAAGATACAATTAATCAGGGTCCTCAATTTTTTTAAGGAATCTCTAATTCTTCGTTGTTTATAATATAACTCGGTAAAAGAGCAGTCGACGTGTGATGAAGTCGTGAAAAATACTTGAACCCGAAATATTATTAATTAAAGGCAACTGATTAGGCATGTCCTTTGGTAATTTTTTAAAGTAGGATAAATTGTCTGATATTTTGCGTTTGCAAGTTCGTTTATACAATCTACTACACCACACTACGCTTATGAAACTGTAAGTAGCCACTCTACGCCGCTCGCCGCCTATCGTCGTAGCGCGTATCGTCGTAGCGCGCGCCGTCTACGAGACTCATAGCGACGGCCGTAGCCATCCAGCCGTAAAAACTTTATGTAGCGTAAATAATAAAGAAGTTTTCAACTTACGCGTTTATTACTTGAACCTAACATTCGGTGATACTTGAATTATTCAGTGTAATTACTAAACTTTGGCTTTATGACATTTTAACACAAAAACATTGTGAAGTTTTCAGATTGACTTTTAAATGATATATGAATTTTAAGATGAACTTGAAGTTGTTTATAAATATAATGCGCTAAAGTAACAAACCTTGGAAATGTGTCGCCAGCTTTGTAAGCTTCATAGGTCAAAAGTAAAGCGGTCAAAGTGTCAGATTTCCTTATGAAACTTTCTTCACCAAGTTGATCCAACATAGCATGTAAAGGTCCGCCGAAAGCCTGCCGCAGTAATATTATGAAACTCACAGTCACGTTGTCAGACGTTTCACGTGCCTTATCTCCGGAACTAGCCTTTAGCAACACCCCCAACTATTTCTCGGAAGGTGTATTAACCCTCATCAAGCGGCGTCTGTCAAAGTCGACATTCATTTTATTCAATTTAGGCTTTGCCAGCTCCTCTGAAAGTCAAATGAGCTCGCAAAATAAACGCAGCGGGGAGCTGAGAAAATTTAGCAAGAATACCGGGAAATGAGAAGTGACTTTTTCGCAATTCACCGGCGTCGTCACCGTGTATTTTTAAAACACATCATATTTTCATGCGCGCCTTTGAATTGGTTGATGTACCTATTTGTGTCGTGGTGCTGCGTCACATCCTATTTGTGTCGTGATGCTGCGCACATCGGTGTATACAGTATTTTAACGACCACTTAAGCTTAAGCGAAGATGCTCGAGTATTTTTCGCAAATTACTTTTAAAATACTCAAATTAAATTGTACCTTTACCTTTCTCGAAAAATATGTAGCTAATAAAGTAATGAGTGGATAAACAAAACTTTGAATACTAAAACAGAACAACAACATCATTAGAATCAGAAATCACAACACGATTTCATCGATCGTTTATTATTTTTAGGCCGCATCTCTTGTTAAGGGCTACATAATTGATACCTGGGGTTCAGCAATGGCAGACTATTTCTATTATTTATCAGCATCGGCAGGCCGGCTCATAAAAGACTTTAGGCAAAGGAGTTAAAGCACAATAAAGCCAGGCAGAGATGTGATTGCGTGGTACGTGCGGCAGGCGGCGCGGCGGGCGGCGGCGGGCGGCACGAGAAAAGGAAAAATGCTCCAGACGAATCTGAAAGTTTTGAGTAGGGCTGGCGTACGAGCGGTGCGAGGATACTCTTCACACAGGTCAAGTGGTTGTTCAGTGGATTAAACGCACGATGTTTCTTATGCAAATATTTGATTCAATAAAATATTTTCTTTTATCATTTTAATTCTCGATAGTAAAGCGCCTTCACATCACATGATGATAAGTGAAATGAAAGTAATTGACGATATAGCTAACCCTCAATCACTTCGGCACTGGTAGTGAAACCTCGTCCTGACTGAACACAACAACGCTACTAACATTATTGTTTCGGCAACAGATGGTTCGTCAAATACAGCATCTACTGTCGCTGGCGACACCCTCAAAGTTAGAGACCAGTGGTTTAACCAAGAGATCTCGGAAACGGTTAAACGCTTTTCAAGAGTTACATAAGTTAAAAGACAGTGACATATTTATAAGATAAAAAAAATACATAACAAACATTGAGTGTTATGCATAAAGCCACCGCAGAGCATTTATTGGTGATACAGAAATAGTTTCGTGAAGGAGATGTCTGCGCCGGACAACCCTACAATGTCCATTGAACCCTGCGATCGCCGCGACGCAAGTCCTCAGCCAATTAGGGCTCTGCTTCCAGTTACAGCCCTGAACTTTTATCCCTCGCCGAGTGTAAAATCCGACTTGCTAACACTATTCCAAACGGATAAGGTTTAAAATTGCGAGCTTGCACCACCGCCTCTGGTGTTATTTGAAACGACTTCCAATTTGAAGGTAAAACAAATAACACCTGACGTAGCCCCAACATTTTTTAATTGGAACGTAAAATCCTCTCAATGATTATTATTTATTGCTCTTCAAAAATTATATTATTTAAAGTGGCGTATCATTTGCGGAAAGACGTAGCATTGTGAATTAATAATAACAATTGCATATACATACATTACATTATATGACCAATAATAATTAAATCTATGTTAAGCCATGATCTATATTATTTCTAGGATATTACACTACATTCAGTTTAACCATTACTGCAGCTCGTTATATAAGATCAGTCTAACATTAGTTCTGAGTTGTTAAACTGGCAATAAACATTGTATAGATTTGGTTCTTTAATTATTTTTTCTGTGTAAACGAAATTATAAGCTATAGCCGATTATGAAAGTAACAAGCTGTTGAAAAAATCGAGTGGAAAACCTTGTGAGCTCAACTAGAAGAGCAATGGCCTTCCTGAGACTTTGCTTGTTTTATTAAACTGTTTATATATTTTCATATTTTTAACAAGCGGGCGTGATTTATTTTTGTAATTACTTATAAAAATAATTGACTCGCCGTTTTGAAAAGGAAGTTTTCATAGTTACTTTTTGCTCATTTAACATTTTAACATCAGTTTTACAAGACTATATCTATATCACCATAGCACTCAGGAACCACTAAGGTTTATATTTAGTGCTATTAGTATTGACATTGAGATTAATTTATTATTTATGCATCCAACAGTAATTAACTTAAATTAACTTTACTGAACAGAAAAATCTGTTAAGACTTGTGCCGGTGTCATATTTGTCGGGTGCATAAATTTTTATTTGGATAGAAAATATGTTTTAAGTTTACTTTTCATGTTAAGAGGATCAATACCGTCGCGTAAATCGGGAGGCATAGTTCATTAACAAATCTAGGAACGAGGTAAGCCGTTGTTCACTTTCTTACTTTTAAACATTACAAACAATACCAACTACCATAGCAACGGTAAGGTTTAATGAATGAATCGTATATCTATATAGTGGCAGTGTTACCGTTTCAATAATTCCATTTGTGCTCAGATTCATTGTGTTATCTTTGAGGTCCGCAAATGTCTCGGCCGCTAATTAGTGGTTAGAATATTCTATGAGGCTGAGTGAATCGCAAGCTCTTTGTCTTGTACTTTGGACGGACGCTCTTTAGAGACGGTCCTGTGTGGGTTAATACCCCTGATTCAAACAAAACAGTACTTTATTTACTCAATACACAATATAGAAACATGTCGGTAGCCCAGTGGCGAAGCGCGCGGTCCAATAACAGGGGCTTTAATTCGCAGATCGCACTAATGTGTTCCAGGATCCTGATCACCGATTCGGGTTTGGCAAGCGACCTACCAATTTTAGCGATGACTTGATTTCAACGATGCTTTTGATTGCCTTTACCGAGCTGTGGAACAGTATGTAATTTATGTATGCACAATATCTTAAATGGATTTGTAGCTAGCTCGATGACAATGTTCTTTCTTTCCAACGGGAAAAATCTCTGTCCTCATCTCACCTAATAGTAAGTGTCGGTCCTATGACTGTGCTTTTGATTGTCATATTATTATAAATTTTTCAAGAATGTGTTTTTTTTTCAAATTTTTCAAGTGTTTGAAGTACAAATAACAACTATTTGTATGGCAGCAACTCTGCAAACAAAACTGCAAATACTGTTCGACCTAGAAGTACCACAGTGTGATGTCAACTTACCACAGTTTCATAACAATCTGAGGAATAGTGGACACAAAGTGACTGTGTATGAGTCTCAGATATTTACATACACTTTTAACAATAGTTTGCAGCCCCACTAACACGAAAAAATCGGCAAATCCAAAAAGACATAAATACCCATTATTGAAAAATATTACGAATAATTACATACCAATTTATTTATTTCCCCACTTCCGCCGAACTAATGAAACCAACCTGTTGTTCTAACTTCCTACAACTTCTTATATAGCGCACTGAGTTAGCACCGTACGTTATTGGCTTAGGATTGCAGCTTAAACGAGATCATCCATTCTAGTTTTAACTCCAGGGTCAATAGACCTGGGTTTATGTTGAAAACTAATGTAAAATGTACTGAGAAACAACCATAATTAATTTTTATTACTGGTTTAAATTGTGTTATGTCCCAATTGAAAAAGTGTATCTAAAATATGACTGAAATACAAAACATGTTTTTTAAATTATTATTTATGCCGTTAACACATTAATAATAGTCCTGTTATCCCATACTATACTCTAAATTCACTGTGTAGTGTAGGAGTGAGTTCACCGAGTTCGCGATCAACCCGAGCATCTGTTCGTTCAGCTACACTGGTAGTGTGTTGAATAATCTAATTGTGAGATTGGATGTCTCTTCATTGTAATGTGTCGCTAACTATATTATATGAAAGGGTTATGCGAAAAATCAAATTCTCTGGCGATCTTAAAACGTATACATTAGATATTGAATTTCTTGTCCAATCGTGTGCACAATGCCGTCTGCCCGATCCTCATATGGACTGGGAAGCCGTAAAACAAGCTGGACCAAATGGAGAGCGTTCTCGTTTGTCAACGTTGCATGTACTCTCGAAAGTCGCCTTCACAAGAGAAGATTTATGGTGCGATGCAGAATTTTAATAACTTCGCGCTAATATTACGTAAGCGGGTCGCAATTTACGAAAATTTATATTCCAGCACTTTATTAACCATCAACATGGTAATGTCTCTCCCGAACTGCCGAAGTATTTTTATTATTAAAAATGCCTAAATATTAATACATACATACAGTTACAACTATTATCCAAAAGGACTAAAGTCAGAGACTGTGCAATGAGATCCACAAAGACAGTGCACTGACGCAGTCCACTTTTTCACCAAATTACAACCGACAATCATGTGCTCAGCGTGGTGGTGAGCCCATCGCCGCTTTATGCTGTTAGACGTATGTGCAGTCTTTAGTCCGTCAGTCGCTTTTTACGACACCCAAGGAAAGACAAAGGTTGGTAGTATACTTTTAATGAACCGCCACCACACTGCTCTATTTTAATTAAATTTATTTGCTTTATTATAATTAAGTTTTAATGTCAACAACGGCCTGTAAATAACATTAATTTCGAGCATTCCGATAATCAATTAGATTTACAAGAAAGGAGGCAAACGAGTCATGGATACTTACAAAGTAATGGCCGCCACCCATTTATACTAACAAAGTAATGGCCGCCGCCCATGGGTACTAACAAAGCAATGGCCGCCACCCATGGATACTAACAAAGTAAGGGCCGCCGCCCATTGATTCCTACTAACAAAGTAATGGCCGCCGCCCATGGATACCAACAAAGTAATGGCCGCCGCCCATGAATACTAACAAAAGCAATGGCCGCCGCCCATGGATAATAGCAAAGTAATGGCCGCCGCCCATTGATACCTATTTACAAAGTAATACCCGCCGCCTATGGATACCAACAAAGTAATGACCGCCGAATATTAGTACTAACAAAGCAATGGCCGCCGCCCGTGGATACTAAAAAAGTAAGGGCCGCTGCCCATTGATATGTAATGGTCGCCGCCCATGGATACCAACAAAGTAATGGCCGCCGAACATTAGTACTAACAAAGCAATTGCCGCCGCCTATGGATACTAACAAAGTAAGGGCCGCCGCCTATTGATTCCTACTAACAAAATAATGGCCGCCGCCCATGGATAGCAACAAAGTAATAGCCGCCGCCCATGGGTACTAACAAAGCAATAAATAAATAAATAATAAATCTTTCCTACAATCACACCAATTGTCTAGCCCAAGATAAGCTTCGAAAAAACTCGTTAAATGGTTACTAGACAACGGATAAACATACTTAAAATACTTAAATACATACTTATTATTCATAGAAAACACCCAGACCCGAGACAATTTAGAAAAACAATAATTTCTAAATTGACCCGACCGGGGATCGAACCCGGGACCTCAGAAATGGCGACACCATGAAAACCGGTGTACAAACCACTCGACCAAGGAGGTCGTCAATGGCAATGGCCGCTGCCCATGGATACTATCAAAGTAAGGGCCGCCGCCCATTGATACCTACTAACAAAGTAATGGCCGCCGCCCATGGATACCAACAAAGTAATGGCCGCCGCCCATGGTTACTAACAAGGCCAGAGTCAGAGAGATGAGCCTCGGGTACTTGCGCTCACCAAGTGAAACACAACAGCGACGAGTGTAATTTTTTCACGTCTGCATTATGTGAGAGGTTGGCATTACGCTAGGCGAGCTGGCCCGTTCGTGGTAACGCAGCGTGGATCCACCGCTCAGACAGTGTCACTCATTTAGCATCACCCAGGGGTTACGTGTAGTGTCTCAAGGGTAAACCTACGAACGTAAATGACTAGCGCGAGTGATCGTCTAAAAGATAAATATAATGACCACCAATATAGAATGTAGTTACTTCTGATTATACGTAATAAATATAACCTAATTAAAAGCTCTTAAGTAATGGAATCTTTTTTACAAAAACATTACACATTTTAAAATTATCTTAAAAAATTTGTTTGTTTAAAATAATTCATTTAAACTGCTAAATTATGTATAACTAAAATCAAATCACGCGCAACGTCACATTACTACCTTCGACACTTGCAATCCGTGATTTCGTCACTAAAGAAGTCAAGTTTTTGAGCTCTGCAGCCCTGAGCATTGCTTGTGTGAGCTGGCTGGCTCATGCTCATTGGGTACCTATTTAAAAAAAACGGATACCGAGTAGAGAACCAGCAACGTAAACAACCGACAAAAAGTTGCAAGCATTCGTTAGCTGGATCCCGGCTTAAATACATGTCGAATCAGCTCAGAATGCCAACTTCGCGAATTGCCAACCGCTCGCAAAAAGCTAACTTCTCGAAATGCCATTAGGTCGCAATGCCTACTTCTCCAAATGACATCTTCTCATAATGACAACTATAAGTACAGCAGTAGCGAATGCTACCGTGAATAAGAAAAATAACTAAAAAAGTCTTATAATATTTCGCAAGTACTCCAAATACAAATACTACATACTGACGACATACACTCAGGCATAAAGGAGAACCTTATCAAGGATATCGGTTGCAGCTGCAGTAGTTCCTACATTAGCGAGATAAAGTAGACTACTCAAAAGAGTATGATAAACCGCCAGTGTAATATATCTTATATACCTTATACATTTATATGTAAGAGGTAAGGGTTCCGGGTTCGATTCCCAGCGGGAGGTACATCTTTGTGTACTCGGTTTGGTTGGTGGTAGGGCTGTTAAGTTTGCCTGGCTAGCTACCACCATCTTATCTAAGTCTGTCGCCATAACAATGATGTATAAAGCATTGTTGTATTCCGACAGTTGCAAGATAAGATAGCCAGTTCCTCAGTGGTTGAGGATTTCTGGTGAAGCGCGCTTCCACCTTCGGCCTTATCGTCAATTACCATTAGGTGAGACGAAGACCAAGCGCTTATCCGTAGTAGGAGAAAAATAAATGTCACCTATCACTGAATCAATATTCATCGTAAGCAAGTCCTCTCCACAGATTCTACAAGAAGCATCTTAATTATTTCAATAAGAAAGACAGTCATATTAATTTATATGTATCTATCACACTTGTGTACGAAATAGGGAAAGTGTTAGTGTGTGTGTGGCGGTAGTTGGATAAATAATGTGACGGCGGATTAAGATTTGCCTCGCCAACGCCATCGGGTATAAACATATATGCGTAAGATATGCTTATTAAAATAAGTATAGTTTGCGCTATACCCTGGTTCGTTATTAATTCACATACATATAATCACGACTACTATCCCCGAAGGGTTAGTCAGAGACTAGGCAATGAGGACCTCAAAAGCAATCCTCTACCAAAGTCCACTTTTCACCAAATAGCGATTAATTTATGTACCTACTAAATCAGATGTATTCAAAATGTAAAAATCAGGAGTACTTAACTAAGTTTGACATCATATTGGCATACTTTTAACTGCCTTCGCGCTACTAAGACGTTTCGCCAAAATAACTTTCAGTCAATTACTTACAGTCCCTTATTCAGATTGTATATGGTTCAAGTCGTAAAACTAGCTTCGCGTAATAGTAGTAAAAAGGGCGTAACACGCAAGTGTCTTGTGTGTCAACGGAATGGCACTTTAGAAACTCGACTCGTAAGACTCGAAACCAGTCGACTTTATATATAAGAAGGTAAGGTAAATAAATTGATTGCCGTCAATTGCAAGAAACCATTGAGCTCGTTAACCCCTTGAGCACCGTAAAACTAGACACAATTGAAAATCAATTGTTTCGCGACCGCCGGCGGTCTTATGATCCTTGACCTATTAAAGTCGTTTGTCTATTCTGCTCTATAATTATCAATCAAGACTATTAACTACTGAAATAAATTATATTATACCGTAAAATGGGGTGAATAAAAAATGGTGTGAATAGCAACAAACTGCGGAAAGTTATTTCTACACGAATGTAGGGCGAAGGATTTACGAAAACTACTAAATTCTATTATTATTAACAGGGCAACATTTTTTTTTATAGGAATGCAAAATCCGTGTGCAGTGAAGTTAGTCAAAAGTATTTTTTTAATATCTAAAATGTACCGGTTGAACTGTGTGATTTTGAGGTCTCGAAAACGTTTTTATTTATTAAAACGTTTCCCTGTGGTAATGAAAGTATAATCAATCGATCTGTGGTTTCTCTGGGATGCGTTTTGTACAAAAGTTACTGCATTTTTTGTAATGGTGTATGTAAAAACATCTGAATAATAAATTGTGTGTGTTTTTTTTTATTTGAGGTTAATAGACACGGGAAAGAGGTGAATAGACACGCAGTATGGGTTTAATAGATACGGCATACGGGGCCAATAGATACGGCATACGAGGCCAATATGCAAGAGAAAGGGGTTAATAGAAAAATTACATTTAGGGTTGACATGACACGCATGGTTACTTGTAGACTATACGATGAATAATTAGATAATTCTTCTTTTAGTAAGCACTGGTCTAACCAAACTGAGTCATGGGCGCTAGATATCGGATAAACATACATTATTTAAATACTTTTATTATATTTAGTTATAGCTTACTTATAGATATTATATTACTAGCTTCCGCCCGCGTGGATTTCGGTCTGTCATTTAAAACTAAGGAACTCGGCTACCTCTATATCAAATTTTATCAAAATTGATCCAGCCGTATAAAATATTAGTATCGATGTTTACTTACCTAACAGTAGATATTGTTTTCTGTTTAAATTGAATTAAAGCTAACTACTTTCCTATTTGTAGATTCGATTGTGATAAAGAAGAGATTTTATTTGATGATGTTTTTTCATACAAATTTACACAACTAATAGCTTTTTACGAACTTATAAATGTGAACAACCAAATTTATTTCAAGTGATGAGATGGCTTCAAAATTACATAGTTTAGAGTGTTAAGACGGTTAAAGGAGCACATTGCTTATATAATAAATGTTAATGATGATTTACGACAGGTGCTAACCCTACACAATTTTTTCTATTCAACTCTTATGTCGGGTCTATTCACCCACAGCTCGAGGCGAGTAGAAAACACATACATTTTTGGGTTTTTTACAAGAATAAGCAGGAAATCTGTATTTCGCTTGGTTTAACAAATGAACTAAACGTAGACTCAAATGATAATTACATTTCTCCTGCCATAGATAAATAAATATATAATTTAAATCTTATCTATTGTCCAGAATTAAGTCTATCCACCCCGTTTTATACCTACTTAATAAATATCTGTTTGGTCAAATATTTGTTTACCATAGAACGCAAAAGTCATGGACTTAAAATGGCAAAAGTTTACAGATGAGTTTATTTAATTTAAATTTGAAGTATCAGGTTATTTTGTGAGGATATTTTATTTTTGGTTAATTAATTCATGTATAAACTTAAATAATAATTAAACAGCAATGTTCTCAAATATATCATAACGAAATGTCGCCTTAATATTACTAAATCCCGGGGCGTAAAATATACAGAGTCGTAAACCGAGTAAGAAGTAAAATGGCGCCTACGCCTTACAGTGTCCGCCGTTTGTCAGCCGCGGCGCTACTTTAAAAACTCGTCGCCGAGATTTACGGCCGCGAGTGAACTCACTGCTGCGGTGAGATTATGGCAGTTCGATGCTGTGCCCTTAAATGCCACCGCGACTCGCACAGTGACTTAACGATTAGGTTTTATTTGTGAAGGAATTTACGAAAATTAGGCATTTCGGGTTATTTGACTTTCTTAACATCTTCTTATTCTTAGCACTACAATATTATCCATAATATTAACTGCAAAACTTGATCATGTAAACCTTCTGTTTTGAAAAGCAATACTATAACTAATATGTTTTTTCTAGTGAGACGCAAATGTTACCGATCCAAGGGGTAATAATCAAATAAAACATCAAACAAACTTTGTTATTTTGTTAACTTTCGTCAGGATTGATCGATGGAGTCACTCACAACGGCCTCCTGCTTTATTATTACATTTTCCGGCAAACATTAATAGTAATTATAAACGTCTGAATCAATGTGGCTCAAAACCTGTGTTTTAACCAGTGTCTTAGAGTGCATGCAGAGTAAAAATGTTTCTATGCTAATAAGATTACTCTCAGAATATTATTCAAACAGTCATAACTTTAACACTGGGTTGAAATGCTATTATTTATTGGACCGGACACAATTAAATGTTTGCACGTTAAAAAAGAAATTTAACTAAAATAGCGTTAAAATTATTCATCGGATATTATAAAAGCACCTCACACTTTTTCCCATTAATGGAATTATGAATGTAGATCCAATTTCACCGTTCGGAACACTTCGAGGAACCGCACGTGTAGTAAATAAATATCTATTGCCTGCGTAAGCCATCCAAAAAGTTGAAAGAAGTACGTGTTATAAACTTAAGGAAACAGCAATAAGAAACGTTATTTGTGACGGTTTAAATAAACGAATGCGTAAACTTTGGCTACAGGAGCGCGGGAGCCGGCGGTATATAATTAGATTTAGGTGTCTCTTCCCTTTGTTGTTGATTTTTTACTCCTAATTTTAGGAATACACTTCGCTTATCTTCGTGTTTATTCCTTTGTTGTGCTACAAATAATGCACAAGAAGTTTCTTGTGATTTGTGTTCCGGATATAAAAGCACTTTGGGCAAGAATAGTACCTACCTAATTTAAGATTAAAAATATATTGCAAAAGTTTAAAGTTCTGAGATTACGATATCTAATGTCATAACTAAACTCAAAATGTCATAACTGACTTTTGATTGGACTTTTATCAACCCCTAATTTTAGAGTGTGTGGTACTAGGTATAAAACCCCACAAAGGGTTACCACGTTTGCTTAAAAAATCATCTGTTCCATTCAAAACTGCAAAATATGCTATTTGACCTAAATGTATGAAACAGCTGATATTTAGTGAAACCTACATGGTGTTGGTGGGCATGTGGAAAGGTTACCGTGGCGCGTAGCGGTCAAAGAATACTATCACCCCCTCTCTTCCCTTGAGTGTCGTAAAAGGCGGCTAACGGACTAAAAACTGCACATACATTCAACAAGAGCGGTGATGGGCTCACCACTGTCACACTGAGCACATGAGCAGTAGCTATTTGGTGAAAAGTAAACTATGGCAGAGGACTGCTTTTGCGGTCTTCATTGCCTATTCTGTGACTAACCTTTCGGGGATAATCGTCGAGTGTATATTAATTATGTAAGTATGTGTAAAGGCCTGTGCCCATCAGTGGAACATTTATTAGCTAAAGATGATTAGTGATAACGTGAAATATGTTGGTTGCAGTGAGGCCGCCCGCACGAGACGGAGCCAGTCGAGCGATGTGAGCTGCCGCGACGCCACCATGGGCTCCTGGGTCGTGTCCGCCCTCATCATCCTGTTTGCCATGGGTGAGTCCATTTGTTTATAATAGTTTTACTAATAAACTTAGAAATAATCACGACCTACCTATTTTGTGTCCCTTCATATATATATATATAAACACGAGATGTTATGATTTAAACCAGATTAAGGACGGCTTTGAAAGGCACGTTAAGCCGTTGATCCGGGCTGTTAGCGTAAAATGGCAGTCGTTAACACCCACAAAGCCACATTGAGGCAGCGGTGGCCCATGTGGTATGTGCCCAGCAGTGGGGCCTTTATTGTAAATGGATGATGATGGAAAATAACACAAGTAACTGACATAACTGCTTTTAAGTAAAGATAAACAAACACACTTTCGCATTTAGTATAAATAATAACCTTACACGTGCTAGTATTAGCACGTGTAAGGTGACAGTTAACGTGCTCGTAGTAGATATTAGGTAGAACCGAGTCAATTCAACTTTCGCACTAGGAAAAGAATAGAACTCCTGACATCGGTCTATCTAAAACCAGAAAACTTCAGGCACTTAGCCCTCGAATACATTGCCATCATTTCCAGTTTATTAAAATTGTATGGTACAGTATTGAGTTAAAGAATGATAAGATAAAGTTGCAAAAAGGATAGGTCAAAGTGCCACAAATAGGGAAACTTCGCCAGGGCTTACTGAGATAAGATAAGGAATAGTAACCTAAAGCAGCCAAAACTAACCGGATATGGCTGAAGTTAAATATAATGACGTCATTTTAACCTCCGCTTAGATTAAGCTTGGAGCTACTTTTGTTCATCTGATGATTGTATAGTTACATTAAAATGAAGTTGCGTCCTACCCGAATAAATAAGTATTAGATGGTTTTACCTAGTGACCTATTTTATAATATGTATTTGATATGGATTTGGTTGATTGATTTTATACTAAGTACAGTTAACCAATTAAACAAAAACTAATAATGTGTTATACGTAACTTACACTACACACAGTAGAGACTAAGTTACGTTTACTTCTTAAGTTAATGTTTATACAAGTCCGAATGAACTTTACTATAGTTGTTTGTTTATAAATATTATTGTATCTACACTTTTAACTATTTTATTAACTATTTAATTATTGTATCGTTTTAGTGAACCTAAAAAAGTAATTTTGGCCGTAACATTTCATCAAAATCAGTTTAAAACTGACCCTTTTTCCTACATCGATGACTTAATCACGTAAACTTAAACAAACACAAACTCCTCAATAGTTATTGTTAACGTTGAGCGCTTATGTGATTCCAGCTCGAATATTAATGCTCATGTCTTTAGAGCGTCAGATTATATTGTGTTAGTTTCCAATTAGGACTTAATTTAATCAATAGCACACACAAGTGGGTCACACGTTCCGGCGCTAGGCGCTCGTGCTACAACAGTCACCGCGTGCGGTCTATTGGCTATCAGTAATTTGTGCTGTGCCGGCATGCTTAGTCAACATCATGCTAATCTGTCTCTTTGCTATCTGAAGAATTGTATTAATACATAGTCAGCGTATTATGGCTCAATCTCCCGTTGTGCTGTTGTTCATGAAGAAAGATCTGTGCCCAGCAGTCGGACATCTAGATGCTGATGATAAGTGTTGTGTATTACATCATTAAATAATAAATATAAGCACGCGTACTAGCAGGGCGTGCAGTAGTGGGAGCGCGGTAAGCTCGGTAGATAGCGCTTGCCTCGCACTCTCCGTCTTAACGCCGAGCTAGTATAGGAGTGCTGTCAAATTGATCTGTTATTTTATTAGTGCCAAGCAAATTTGTACAATGAGTAAAGTAAACTAAACAGTTTATGGGAGTAAAAAATATAAGTTCACATTGTGCAACCCCTCAAACATTAATATCTTACCTCGGATTTTTAAAAGCAGCGAATAGATAGATAAAGCCATACTGAACAATATATTTAAAGTAATAATATTGTCCCAAACATTTATGTTATTTGTACACTTATTCCAGTTAGCATATAGTTCAGGTAGTCCTTCCAGCCCTACTTTGTTTTGCGTGACCCCAGAGGCATTGTTACATACACCACTTCATGCACAAAGGAGCACGGAATACGACTGTGCCTGTCTTGCTCGGATCCATTCCGAGACAACATTGCGGTGACAAGGAATATGTTTATTGAGATTATGTTATTGCAAGCAATAATGTTTTCAATTGCTCACTAACTGAAACGTAAGTATAATTAGCCGGGTCGCGTATCGGTGAAAGAATACTACCACTCCTTGGGTGTCGTAAAAGGTGACTAACGGACTAAATACTGCACATACATCCAACAGCATAGACCGGCGATGAGCTCATCACCTGTCACGCTGAGCACATGTGCAATCATTGGTGAAAAGTAGAGTATGATAGAGGACTGCTCTTGCGGTCCTCATTGCATATAGTATCTGACTAACCCTTCGGGGATAATAGACGTGATTATTATGTTTATGTATGTACCTACTCGTATATACATAATTACTACGACAATTTAAACAGGAGTAGATTCATAAAAAGTGTTTCGTGTCAATTATTTAGAGTACTTTGGATAATGCACAGACTAGACAACCCTTTGAATGAAAATAGCAAAGTTTCCCTTGGCATTGACTAATCAAAACATTATACTATACCCTTGTCGATTTCATGATAATTGTGGATACAAGTGATATTCAGATTGGATTTAACTTTCGTCGAGTTTAAACTTGTGAATTAAATTAAAATAGTGTGTTTTAGACAACCATGGACCTATGGGGCCACCGTGCATGGGTTGCCAGAAGCTGCTGCGATACGCAGCGTAAGCGTTAACTGTTAATAAAAATTACATAATCATAGTCTAAGTACTTACTGGTGGGCCGGTGTTCCGATTGACTCGCGACCCAAGGAAAGGGTGTAGGGAAGTGGTGGTGAGTGTGGTGCCAAGCCCCGAGGCGTGGTACGCCTTCGGAACCCAAGAGGTTTGTCTAAATCGCACACAGCACACGTCCGCTTCTCCGATCACTGACTTATTTTTCGATATCAAGGGGATCCGACTCCCCGGTTCCCGATGAGCCTTTAATTTGACCTAACAAACAATGCTTCCTCGAGGCGACAACGCCTACCAAAACGCGAGAGATTTTCAATATCTAGGCTGTCGTTCAGCGCTAGTTCCGTCTGATTATATACACAGTATCATAGCCTCCGATGACAGCTCACAAAAAAGGATTTTATTGGATTTCACTTTTTATCGTGTTACGTGACAAACTATCTCACGCGCTGGCTGACATTTTCTCCTCAACGAGAGAGATGACATTACATGACATTGAAATTACATAACATAAATTACGAGATTATTTTTCATGCAACCTATTGACAGATGGGGAAAGGAGCATGCTCATTCATAAGTCCTCGCAATAACAAAAATTATAAATCCTAATGTTCAATAACGAACATAGTGTTTAAATTGAGAGTGTCGCTCTGTCATTACATTTTAGCGAGTGTCATTAAAGAAAACTAACTCTCTCTATTTACATTCTAACCTGGGTAGTAGGTAACAAAGTACACTTTGTAATTTCCAGTCGGCAGCTCGAGATATCTTTGTATATGTTACGTAAGAGTTACACAATCACTTGAACAACAAATAGCCAGCCTTCACAAAAGCAGGGGAAGGGTCACATTCCTTTTATACTCGGTCTATTTCATAAAGTCCTGTGGGACCCGGCCGGCACAAAAGATGCGCCGCCTTTACCTTTCCCCGAGTACGCAGCTTATAGTTCCTCTATAATTGGGCCATGCTATTTTTAATAGTTCGTAAAACAGAGGTGTATTCTCTAATTAATTGAAGGTTGTTTTTAAAAGGTTTGTGACTGATTTAGAAATACCTACTATTCAGATTTGTTTGTTCCATTGTTGTTTTCACGTATATTTTTAAATAGTTGATTGTAGATGTATTTTTAAAGTATTGAGTAATAACACTTTATTTACAGTAAATATAAAGTGATACTTAGTCATAATTATATAGATGACTAGCCCCTTGCAGTATTTCTCTTATAAAATACTGTCTGTCATGAACTCTCAAATAAATGAGATATTATTTTTGGGATAGACCTCTTCAACTATTTCTGTGTAAAATCACTTCGACTTATTATTATATTTCAACTTGAAAGCAAGACAAAACAAACAAAGAAACACAAAGTAGCATTTATAGCTACTACCGCTTTTGTTTATACTTTACTGATCATGCACAGTTTTTATGTAATATCTCTAAGCTTTTTTGTATTGTATGTTTTCCCAAATAAATAAATAAGTAAATAAATATATAGGTTGATTAAGACCTAATTCCTTCAAACGTCTTTATACAATGTTAGATTAACAGGCTTCCTATATAAGACTGAACCAGACCTTGGAAGGACAGAAGCCTGTTAGTTAGCACACATGTTCTTGAACCTAAATTGCATAAAAATATATGTATAGGTACCTACAAATGCTGTGAAACTGCAATAAACCTTGTAATTGAGATAACATTTTATGAAAAGTTTTACTAGCTAAATGCGAAGCTCAAAGCTAAAGGCTAAATGCGAATACAATCTCACAATGACACTTTCTAACAAAATGATTAGTGTTCAACTACAAAGTCGTCGAGGTCAGAGGTTTTACGCCTATTAGGCCTCTGAAATGGCTAGTTTTACGACTGCGATCATCGGATAGTAGCCAGAAGCTAACGGCCTAACGCGCTATTCAAAGGTTGGAGGGAAACAGAATAACTTCTATCTCCTTATTTCCGGGACCCTACCTCCCGACCACGTCGAAGGTAGCTTTTGCAAATGTAGCGAAGATCATGTCAGAAATCAGTGGTACCGATCTCTTGTGGTAAAAGTAGCGTGAAGTAAAAGGTAAAACTGTTTATATCCAAATAAAATTAACTACAGACACCTTTTTAAATAGTCATGATCCTACCAATCCTTATGTAGTCTTTTTAACCAATTATATTTCGTTGCTTTGACAAAAGCATCGTGTGTCCATGTGTTGATTACAATCACATAATGAAAATACATACATACATCGAATCAAAATCCAAAAGAAATCTAAAGAGCCGCCAATGCGTTCCGGATTAAGCCAGATTCGCTGTTTTATTATACGAATCCGTTTGTTAGGTGCAGTCCAAATATACTCGGTTTGTCGTCGGCCGGCGCGCCGCAGACTAAAATACGCGGTATATATGCATAACATTTGAATTGTATAATAAATAGAAGGGTACCTTTAATGGCAAAGCAGGCTGTTCTCTTTCTATTAATTTTCGATTTTCTATTCTTTTGTTCAAGTAAAAATGACCCGACGTAAAGACAAAGTGAATGT
This sequence comes from Scoparia ambigualis, assembly GCA_963921215.1. NCBI lineage: Eukaryota > Metazoa > Arthropoda > Insecta > Lepidoptera > Crambidae > Scoparia > Scoparia ambigualis. Next base: position 40,936,428 of record OY992504.1, on the reverse strand, counting down.
TTTTAGTCACTAGTATGTACTATTTAAGATTAGTTTACTGTAAGTGTCGGTACTTACAGTAAACTAATCTTAAATAGTACTTACAAGTGACTAAAAACGGTACAGTAACATAAACTTTTACAAAGTTTAATTATAATATATTGATCATGATTAGAATCTTGGATTTCGCACATCGTAGCGGAGAAAAGTGCTTGATGCTCACGCAAATATACTCGTACGCATATGCTCAGTTGCGTGTCGCCTCTTTTTTTCGAACTTGAGTGGTGTTCAGATGTGACCTAGCACTGCGAAAGTGCTTAACTGTCAATATCGGAAACCGAACGCCTTCGCCGCTGCGCCATCGAGTTCCAATTTTGAGGTAAGCTTGGATTACGCTGTCAACAAATTAATTTTATTTCTTTGAGCAAATATCTAGTGTCACTCGGATCATTACTGATTTTTGAAAGAAAGATAACATTGTTAGTTGCTTTCTCGTAATTCTCTCCAAGAAAAGTAATATTCCGAGTGACACCAAATATTTGCACAAAGATTGTCAATAATTTGTTTACACACGTCATGAATCTATATTTATAAACTAATTGTTTATCAAATTTAGCCGTCGTACAAAATAAAGCAATGGCGTGACAGGCTGCGGCAGGCTGTGGCGCTCATCAAGCGCGGCTCCAATTTACATGTTAATTGACAGGACGTCGATGAAAAATCTCGGCTCGTCCTTTATCACCGACAATGTATGGATATAAATGCCGCTAGCCACTTATTAAGGCAGCCCAAATGTGGGGCACGGGCAATATTTCATGACTAAAAAACAACATTGTAAGGTAGGTAGCTACTTTTTGTTTATTTTTCCAAAAATTGTAGGTTTACATTGCTTTTTAGATGACTGTTTTGAGCAAATTAACATGTTAATAACTGAAATCCTTACCGGTTGACTATAATACCTTATGGCGTTAACTTCGCCTTTTGTAGTTTTTTATGTAAAAACACTCAGAAAAAAATCCTGAGACAAGGCTGCAGTTTTACATTGCGAGCAGATTATTGCGAAATTAACAAAAGATTTTTGTGAATGCAGCAACATACCCTTTGCTGCCCCAGCAACTTTTTTTTTGTGAAACGCAATTATTGTGAATGCAACAATATAATTATTGTGGCATTAACAATTTTTAGGCTTCTTTGATAAAACCGCAAAGGAGTATTTTGCGAAGATCACATTGTTATCAGTTGTCTCGTTGACAATGTAAGCCGCACATTGTTTTTAATGTTGTGGCATTAGCAATTTTCTGGGCTGTGATAATATCACAAAGTCGGTATTCTGCGGTATTCGCATAGTTCAAGTTTGTGTGATTCACAAGGTAAGCCTGAATAAGTTGCAGTCTTAACAACTTTTAAAACTTTGACAATACCACAAAGTCGGTATTCTGCGGGATTCGCATAGTTCAAGTTTGTGTGATTCACAAGGTAAGCCTGAATAAGTTGCAGTTTTAACAACTTTTAAAACTTTGACAATACCACAAAGTCGGTATTCTGCGGGATTCGCATAGTTCAAGTTTGTGTGATTCACAAGGTAAGCCAAACATTGACTGTATAAGTTGTGGTTTTAACAACTTTTAGGACTTTGATAAAATCGCAAGTGTGGTAATCTGCGAGTTTCGCATAGTTCAAGTTTGTGTGATTCACAAGGTAAGCCTGAATAAGTTGCAGTTTTAACAACTTTTAAAACTTTGACAATACCACAAAGTCGGTATTCTGCGGGATCGCATAGTTCAAGTTTGTGTGATTCACAAGGTAAGCCTGAATAAGTTGCAGTTTTAACAACTTTTAAAACTTTGACAATATCGCATAGTCCGTATTTTGCGGGATTCGCATAGTTCAAGTTTGTGTGATTCACAAGGTAAGCCTGAATAAGTTGCAGTTTTAACAACTTTTAAAACTTTGACAATACCACAAAGTCGGTATTCTGCGGGATTCGCATAGTTCAAGTTTGTGTGATTCACAAGGTAAGCCAAACATTGACTGTATAAGTTGTGGTTTTAACAACTTTTAGGACTTTGATAAAATCGCAAGTGTGGTAATCTGCGAGTTTCGCATAGTTTGAGTTTGTGTGATTCACAAGGTAAGCCTGAATAAGTTGCAGTTTTAACAACTTTTATAACTTTGACAATATCGCAAAGTTGGTATTTTGCGGGATTCGCATAGTTCAAGTGTGAGTGATTCACAAGGTAAGCCTGAATAAGTTGCAGTTTTAACAACTTTTAAAATTTTTACAATACCACAAAGTCGGTATTCTGCGGGATTCGCATAGTTTAAGTTTGTGTGATTCACAAGGTAAGCCAAACATTGACTGTATACGTTGGGGTTTTAACAACTTTTAAGACTTTGATAAAATCGCAAAAGTGGTCATCTGCGGGGTTCGCGTAGTGCCTAAAGATGCAGGACGCCGTGAGAAGAAATATTGTGTTTTAAATATTAAACAGGATTATACCATGAAAACATACAAAAAAGAGACTGAACACAAAACTGATGCTTCATAGCGGAGTTTGATTACTGTTTGTATAAATAAACTACCATTATGGCAATCATAGTGGTATAGGTATAATTTATTAATAATCATAACATTTAATAAAACTCAATAAAAAATATTAAAACAAGATAGATCCTCATTATTTCATTACTTATTCTTACTTTTATGTATCTAGTAAGCAAGACATGTCATTTAAATAATAATAGCTGTTCCTCGCAACTTTATCTTCGTAAAGTAAATAATTAATAAATAAATATATTTCAACAATCACACCAATGAGCTAGCCTCAAACTAAGCCGAAGCTTGTACTATGGCGGCCAGTTAACGGATATCCATACTTAAATACATATAATGTGACTGCTAGAAACTGCAAGAAACTTCAAGGGCTGGTCAGGTCAAGTGTTTTAAACATGACAAAAATGACAAAAAAAGATTGCAGACTAACGTAGATACTTATCGCCCAGCTGACGCGGACGTTTCAACAGACGGGTGGGTCCACGGCCGGCCGCTGCCCGCGCGTTGTAAATAATAGTTCAATTCTTTTATTTTATCTTTCATTATTTATTATTGCTTTAAAATAAATTAGATACTCAAAGACTATCAAATTAAAAATCATAAAATGAATTATTTAATGAAAAATAAAAATGCACGAATTTCTCTTTTCTTATTTTTGTCATGTCTAAAACACTTGACCTGACCAGCCCTTGAAGTTTCTTGCGGTTTCTAGCAGTCACCTTATATTTATAAACATCATATTAAAACTATGTCAACGGCATAAATCGCGACACACATTGCAAGCAAATGCCTACTTACTACTGTTTGACATTTCGTATGGTAAAAAATAATATTAAAATCGATTCAGTAGTTCCCGAGTTTATCGGCTACATGCAAACAAACAAACAAAATCTTTCCTCTTAAAATATTAGTATTTATTTAAATTCATGTATTTTATAAAACAATTGCTTTCAAAAATATTCTTTTTTTTCTTATTTTGGGGTAAAATTCATATGGCAGGCAACACTAGCCCGCCAGCGCATGACTATGTATCTGTCTTTGTCTTATTTTAGTGACAGCATGGTTCTTGCGACTTGTGTAGATGAGACAGTTATATGTTTACATTGAAATGTTTATTGGTTTCAAAGCTACGTCGTCGCGGTTAAATAGTGGTTACATTTTTTAGGACGCGCGGTAATGAGCAGAGGTGGGCGTTAAAAGCAAAAGCACTTAAAAAAGTATACTTTTAGACAAAAGTACTAGGCATGCTTTTAGGTTTACACTTAATAAGCTTTTCACTTATAAAAGTGTACGTCCCGCCATCTATGAGGTCTCTATATCTATATCAATACTTCCAGTATTTCAGATTTTTTTTAGCAGATCCACGATGATAAATTGCCGAATGTAATAATGAAAGAAAAATATAAAAAAGTCAAAACTTAAATGCTGTTTGCTTTTTAGCTTTTTACTTACAAAAAGCTGGCAACGTTATGTTTAAACGAAAAACGAGAAGCAGACAGACAACTTTACGTTTTTCATTTAAATACGTAGCCAGCTTTTTCTAAGCAAAACAGCAAAAAGCATTTTTAATGGCATGCTTTTTGAAAATCGTACAATGCTTATACGTTAAAATAAAATAAGCACTTTTTCCCAACTCTAGTAATGAGGTTTGCTCCTCTATTAGTTTAACTCAATACTAGGCGATAACTCGGGTGGCGGTATTTTTTGGAGATCAAAGAGATTTACTTTTTATTTATTTATTTAGATTTTTTTCTGTCAAATTTTCCCAATTGATCAACCTTATTCCTTTGAAGTAAAATTGAAAATCTATCAAAGAAATTTGACAAATTGGGGTAGCTTGATGTGCTGGCCTCTGTACCTATAATGTACTCTGGAACATCGCCAATTTTACCACGCCACCAATGAATGAGCATTGACGTTGACCGTTCAGGTGTGGCCACTCAATTTGTCGCGAGAATTATTGGAATAATTATCGCGATGTTTATTGCAATCATGGGCATTTGACGTTGTCGGTACAGTAGTGTGGCCCGGGCATGAAAATCGTATTCGTACAACAAGAAATCTAAGTAGGTAGATACTACTAATAGGAAGAATCTAGTAGGTAAGGTAGGTATGCTTAAGCCCTAAGGTATATACCTATACCAACCTACTTTAAATTCGAAATTGTTAACAACGCAACTCAAACATGGCGTGATGTAAAAACTTAGATAAAAATACAGATCCATGCTTGTGAAAATGACAACATGGATTCCCGAATATTGAGAAAGACACAGTGTAAAGTTATTCTAACAATGTTTTTATTGATAAAATAACAATATAGCCATTGCGAAGGCAAATATACAAAAAGTAGTTAAAAACGCAAATTTAGGCTTGTAAAAACCACAACGTTTATTTTCGAAAATAAAGAATGTCGCAATGTAAAAAAATTAGCAATGTCTATTATTGTTAAAACGATATTCTAACATTGCGAGGGATCCCTAACATAGATAAAAACGCATTTTAAGCTTGTGAATATTACAACGTTATTTTCTCGATTTTATGGCAACATTGTCATTCTTGTTTGTCATTCGCATTTCCGCAATTTCCGCTGCCATTGCTGCTAGCGTCTTCGGGGGTATCGCATCGTTTAAAGTAATTACACCTCGTAAAACGCATAAATGGATCAGCAAGACACGCTGGCAGACTTTTTACTCGACAACAACCTCATCAGCCTGCTGCAACCGCTCACGGGTAAGTTTTTATTCTAGCCAAGTATACCTAGTCCCCGGCACGTAACTTGGCGAAAGTCGTTAGATGCGCAGAAGTAATTTTTTAGGTATCTTTGGTTGTAAAGCCTATGCGCAAACTTGTAGCCATACGTGCCGGCGACTCTATCTAGCTAAAAAGAAAATGTAGGTAAGTTGTACGACGCGACGCTGCGTCTCGTCGCCATGTTTTTTTTGCATGTTTTGCATGGTCGAGTAAAGCCGGGTCCGCTACGCCAGATTTTGAACAGAACATTGTTCGAAAACATAAATTACTCAATGGGCCACATTATTACTCAATGGGCCACGCCCCTTAAACATGTTTTCGAACAATGTTCTGTTCAAAATCTGGCGCAGCGGAGCGATGACGCGAAGCGACTTGTTTGATTGAACTTGAAAACGAATCGTTTTGTTCCGTGGTGCTCTTTCCATCTGGCTTTCTATATTGCACTGTATGCGTTTTTTTATCCAAAACCGCACCCTTTTTCATCCATAAAGTCCGTTGGTACCTACCTGTACTTATCTACCTCGCTGCAGGTCATGGTTTTTTTATGCTTCTAGATCAGGAAGCAGACCTAGACTTTCTTCTGCAGGCAAATGACCACGAATTATCCCTGCTGGTCCCAGGGGTGGTAAATAAAGGAAAGTTGCGATTAGCACTAGCCCGATATAAAGAATTAGTAAGTTACTTTGCTTGCTTACTTATCCTACTACCTACCTTGCAACTTAGTTCATCACATGCATCATGTCATAATGTTATTTTACAGATGGTTCAGGAAAAGCCGGTGCATGTGACTCCTCCATTTAGGGCTGGTCATTTGACATCTGATTCTGACCTATCAACGTGGACTCTTGAAACTTCAGAGGTATGTACAAATACAATTTATTGTTTTATGGTAGTACATATTGGCTGACAATCAATGCACAGCCTTAACCTATAGTCCTAGCAGTATGAAATTTCAAGGGTAACTTCCTTATGTAGTGTACATATGGTAGCATTATGACTAATCAAGTTCTTTCTTTGTTACAGACAAATCTAGTGGACCCAGGTTCTAATTGCTCCCCTGGTCTACCAACCACTGTGGACACTGCTCCGCCTGCTGCTGAGTCATCTTCCACATCCCGAAAGCCTGACACATTTTTGTCACCTGTGATAGTCTCCAATGCCAGTAGTGGATTTAATTCTCCTGGAATAACAGTCATAGACACGGGCTGTGCTGTAAGTTTAAAAATTACTTGATTTATTTATAACAGCCTTCATAGCTTGTTGGTAGTAGCTGTGCTTTCGCCGTTGTAGGTTGTGGGTTCGATCCCCACCGATAACAAACATTTGTATGATGAACTTATAAATGTTTAAAAATATATAAGTATTATATTAGCTATCTGGTTCCTTAATACAAGCTTTTCTTAGTTTGGGGCTAGATAGTGATGTGTGGAATGTCCGTAAATATTTATTTATTGGTTTATCTGTACATAGTAAACAAAGTCTGTCTGTCTGTAGGTATATCCGCCAACTCCTAAACCAGCCAACAGATTTTGGAAGGAACGGAGATTGTGCTGTGGGAATCGGATAGCTGATAGAATAATTGTGTATGCTTTTTTGATTTGTATTTTTAATCAAACATTTTCTCTTGTTTCAGGAGTGGGAAATCGCAGATGAAATAATAACTTCGGTAGATTTTTTTAACACAGGGTCTGCAAGTCTAAAGACCATTTTAGAAAACACGTCAGCGGGAAAACCAATTTTAAGCAGAACATTTTTAACAACAAAAGATCGAAAAATACTCACTGCCATAATTGTGGAGGCGGAGATCCGCAAATTAAAAAAAATATCAGACCCTATCAGAAAAGAAGTGTGGGAAAATTGGACAACTGAAATAATCACACTATTCCCAGGGGAAACGAAAGCAGTCTATTACAGTCCCTTTCGTATACTAGATGGTCGGGTTTTGCAGGCCAGCGGCCTCATTGTTAATCGGCTTATCACAGTTCGGCGAAGACTAGTACCTGCAGAAAACCGCCGCAGCAGGAGTCGCAGCAGTGACGATAGCAGTGATAGCAGCACTAAAAAGAAAGCCAGGACAAGTACAGAACCAGTACGGGTTCGGCCCCTGCCAGAATCATTTAATTCAAAGAAAATTGGAGATCAGGAAGAGTCTGGAGAGAGCTATTTGCAGTGGCTGAAGGCCTCGTCTTCACCCAGGGATTTAGTCAACTCCAAATGGAAGAACTGTCTTAGGGGAAGAATAGATATACTCAAGGAAAGCGACCATATAACCTACTTTAAAGAATTCCCTGCACTTCAATGTCCATGGGGTTATGAATTGGTGAGTGATGTTGTTTATTTTTAACCGACTTCAAGTAAAAAAGTAGGAGGTTTGTCAAGTTTTTTAACTTAATTATCACAAAATAACTATGATCAGCTCTTGTAAGTGTCACTGAAGATTATACTGTTGTGATTTAAGTACCTAATATTGTTTTTTTTTTGTTTCATGAAGCTGGCAAGCGACTTCGATGAAATTTATCCAAACACCAAAGAAAAGTTTGAAGAAAAGTTCCCAATACTAAAAGGCCGTTTGGTAGCATTATTGGATGAAAAATCCCAACAACTGACACGAGCTGACATTTCTATACAGTCTGTCTTAGAACTTGGAACTTGTGAGTAAAGTTGGATTCAATAAATGTCATATCATGATTAAGTAGGCTAGGCTAAGCCCTGATTTCACCAAGCTCTGTTAGTTAATTAACGGTTGATATCACAATATTAACCATCTGACGTAGGATATGTTACTGAGACGTTTGAAAATTAACAAAGCTTTACTAAATCAACCGTTACTTTAACTTACAGAGCATGGCGAAATGACTTACAGGTGCAAAATTTTTAACAGACAAGGAGCTCCTCAATTTTGTTGTATTTTTAAGTTAAATGTTTGTTACTGCATTACTTTGTCATTTAAAAACCACTTTTAAAAGTTCTGTTATACCAATTTAAAAGTTCTTGGTGCGGATAGAACCCACAACCTAGAGCCAGTAAGCAAAACTCCTTCTAACTGAGCTGTGAGGAAGTTCAAAATTATATTTAAAATTAATAATTTAAGATTATTAGTATGTACTAATAACAAATAAAATTATTTCCAGTGGGAGAGGAACAAGCAAATGTGGCAGCTTTCCTATCCATACCCTTGCTATTGAAGCAAATGCATACGATTCCTGTTAAAGGTACAAGAAAACCTTGGAATCCGTCACGAGCAGAAGTTAGCAGTGCCTTTTTGAGTTTAGTGGCATCTTCTTCTGACGTTGAAACCCATCGCTTAGAACGGCAAGCGAAACTCATAGATAAAAAGGTACCTGTACTTCCGTATATTGTTGCCATAGGCCCTGGTTGGAATGATGTTTCGTCAAACATCAGTTGACATTAAATGATACTTTTCTAAAGGGAACTACGGTATCGCCTTCTGTAACTTTCGGTATAAAAAAAAAATACTTAGTAGAAAAGTTAAACAGATTGTAGATATATTAAAAATAACCAATATTCATAGTTTATATAAAGTCAGCTGGGCTGAGAAGTGTTCTGAGCGGTATAAATTAAATTCTATAATTGTTTCATCCATCGAGGAGGAAAATGTATGCTTCGCTAAGGTACAAGAAGTCTATGTTGATGGATTATGTAAAATAATAATTAGGGCTAAGCTCTTAAAAACAATCGGTTTTGATGATCATTATCACGCATATAATGTTCTGGACTCATCTCAAGAGTCAATATATATTGATCAGGATTCCATGCAACATCCGTTTGTATGCAATTCTGTAGTCATTGGATGTGACATTAATCATCCCGAGCTCCATATTGTACTGACTAAACCGATTTAACCAACCTAAATAGCATACGGCCCTATGTACTACCATGTATAATTGGCGTCGTTTACTTAATTCACCTGCGTTATTGCACCCAGGTGAATTAAATATTCTATTTGTAATCTTAATTCACCTAGGTACATTATGTATACTTCGTTTACTTAATTCACCTGCGGTTATTCATCTAGGTATAGAAAAAAGAATTTTTTTTTAATAAATATAGAATATTAATTCACCTGGGTGCATTAACGCGTGCAAATTAAGTAAACGAAGTATACATGATGTACCTAGGTGAATTAAGATTACAAATAGAATATTTAATTCACCTGGGTGCAATAACGCAGGTGAATTAAGTAAACGACGGGGTATAATTTTATTATTAAGTATAATTTTGTTATAATAGTTAGTTTTGTTTTATTATAATTTTGTTTAAGGTGGTATGATTTTATTACAAATTGATTTTACCATCTAGGGGCGAAGATTGTTTGTATGCTGAAATAACAAGAGTTAGAGAAAACAGTGGATTAATAGATATATTAACCACACTAATTATTATCAAATACAGACCAAAATAATAGCCTATTACAGTTATTTCAGTATACAAACAATCTTCGCTCCTAGATGGTAAAATCCATTTTAATACAAATCCTCCACCGTAAGTATATTTTTAGTTATTAGATCTTTTTCAGAATATTTCATAATATTATAAATGGAAATCAATCTCATCAGGTTATATTCACTGGGCTCATACAATCAAACATATTAATAAAGCAGTAGGTATAACCTGGTAGGAATAGTATTATCATGTGTTTTTAAAGGTAGCAAGTACCTAATTGAATAATGTAACTGTATAAGGCTGCGTTTCCACCAGAGATATGTAGCAAGGGGTGTGTTTTTAAGAACCATTATAATCACTGCGCTCATTGAGGCTAGGTAACTGCTGTGATTCTATTGGAACACATCCCTCGCTACAAATCTCTGGTGGAAACGCAGCCTTGTACCAATAGATCTATCCAATCCCACTGCTGGGTATAGATCTACCCGAGATAGTGTTCCTATAATATTATAAGATTATTGTGTTTACTTAACCTGTAAAAAAGACATGAAAAATAAACATTGATTACTTTTAATACTTTATTGTTTCATTTTTTAGGAAGAGGACAGTGCAGCAACAGAGATGTGCTATAAATGTTGCGATTCATGCAAAATCACCTTGTCGTTCTTGGTACGTATTTTGCTTTATTAGATACTTTCGAGTTGCGGTTCTGACAGCTGTCATATTAAAGTTGCGATTCACGCAAAGTCGCCTTTCAACCTTGTGGTTCTAGCTAAGTGTACTTTGCGTTATTAAAGACTTTCAAGTTGTGATTCTAACAGAGCTGTCATATTAAAGTTGCGATTCATGCAAAATCGCCTTTCAACCTTGTGGTTCTTGGTACGTATTTTGCTTTATTAGATACTTTCGAGTTGCGGTTCTGACAGAGTTGTGATATTAAAGTTGCGATTCACGCAGTCCCCTTACGTTGTGGTTCTTCCACAAGGTTGTAAGGAGACTGAATCGCAACTTTAATATCACACCTTTGTTAGAATCACAACTTGAATGTCTCTAATAACGCAAAGTACACATAGTTAGAACCACAAGGTTGAAAGGCGACTTTGCGTGAATCGCAACTTTAATATCACACCTCTGTTAGAATTACAACTTGAAAGTCTTTAATAACGCAAAGTACACATAGCTAGAACCACAAGGTTGAAAAGCGACTTTGCGTGAATCGCAACTTTAATATCACAGCTCTGTTAGAATCACAACTTAAAAGTCTCTAATAACGCAAAGTACACATAGCCAGAACCACAAGGTTGAAAAGCAACTTTGCGTGAATCGCAATTTTAATATCACAGCTCTGTTAGAATCACAACTTGAAAGTCTAATAACGCAAAGTACACATAGCCAGAACCACAAGGTTGAAAAGCGACTTTGCGTGAAACGCAACTTTAATATCACAGCTCTGTTAGAATCACAACTTGAAAGTCTCTAATAACGCAAAGTACACATAGCTAGAACCACAAGGTTGAAAAGCGACTTTGCGTGAATTGCAACTTTAATATCACAGCTCTGTTAGAATCACAACTTGAAAGTCTCTAATAACGCAAAGTACACATAGCCAGAACCACAAGGTTGAAAGGCGACTTTGCGTGAATCGCAACTTTAATATCACAGCTCTGTTAGAATCACAACTTGAAAGTCTCTAATATCGCAAAGTACACATAGCTAGAACCACAAGGTTGAAAAGCGACTTTGCGTGAAACGCAACTTTAATATCACACCTCTGTTAGAATCACAACTTGAAAGTCTTTAATAACGCAAAGTACACATAGCTAGAACCACAAGGTTGAAAGGCGACTTTGCGTGAATCGCAACTTTAATATCACAGCTCTGTTAGAATCACAACTTGAAAGTCTTTAATAACGCAAAGTACACATAGCTAGAACCACAAGGTTGAAAGTTGACTTTGCGTGAATCGCAACTTTAATATCACTGCTCTGTTAGAATCACAACTTGAAAGTCTCTAATAACGCAAAGTACACATAGCCAGAACCACAAGGTTGAAAAACGACTTTGCGTGAATCGCAACTTTAATATCACAGCTCTGTTAGAATCACAACTTGAAAGTCTCTAATAACGCAAAGTACACATAGCCAGAACCACAAGGTTGAAGAGCGACTTTGCGTGAATCGCAACTTTAATATCACACCTCTGCTAGAATCACAACTTGAAAGTCTTTAATAACGCAAAGTACACATAGCTAGAACCACAAGGTTGAAAGGCGACTTTGCGTGAATCGCAACTTTAATATCACACCTCTGTTAGAATCACAACTTGAAAGTCTTTAATAACGCAAAGTACACATAGCTAGAACCACAAGGTTGAAAGGTGACTTTGCGTGAATCGCAACTTTAATATCACTGCTCTGTTAGAATCACAACTTGAAAGTCTCTAATAACGCAAAGTACACATAGCCAGAACCACAAGGTTGAAAAGCGACTTTGCGTGAATCGCAACTTTAATATCACAGCTCTGTTAGAATCACAACTTGAAAGTCTCTAATAACGCAAAGTACACATAGCTAGAATCACAAGGTTGAAAGGCGATATTGCGTGAATCACAACTGTGAGTCTTTAGTTAAGAACTGTTATTTTCACAAGGTTCATTTTGCGAAGCAGCAGTTAATATCAAGCAAAGTTAACATAAGTAGAACCACAAAGTTTAACATTGTGTGAATCACAACCGCAAGATTGCTACTGTAGCAAACCGTGCATTGCTAGATAACACAAGTATAACACTGCGATATTCACACGCTTAACTTTGTTAGCCAGGAGCCAACAGAGTAAAATTGTGAAAACATGCCTTTGTGAAATTAGATAAGTCCATATTGTGAAAATTAGTATTTCCACTTTGTTTGATTCGCAATATTTTTTCGCAAAATTGGAGTAGCTGCGCCAGCAACCCTACTCTGTTGGCTCCTGGCTAACAACCTTTTCCTGTTGATTTCACAACTTTTTTTTCTGAGTGAAAGATTAAATTCAAAAAACCTGAAACTAAAGCTGCCACCATGTTATATTAAATGACACAGGTGTGTTTGTTATATGACAATGAATATAAAAAGATATATTAAATAAGATAATTTTAAATAAGTATTTGAATAATAATTCATTAATATTAATTACCACACAACGCTTCGTAACGCTTCTAAGTAGTTTAAACACTTGAAAGACTTGACAGACAAATCAATATCTCACTGTGTAGGTAGCAGTTGCCCAGCCCGCGTATGGTCGTGGACTTTATAATTTATCGTCATAAGATACAAAGTACAACGCGTCCGCGTCACTTTATTAAAACGTAATGAGCTTCCAAACAGGTTTCATTAGCGGGAGGCGCGGAACACACCAACTTGCTGTCCCCCCATCCTGTTTATATGCTAATGCGTTTTGTGTGCACGCTAAACAAAACGTCACCTCGCAAAAACCAACTTTACCCCTCAGAGCTAGCGTTCGTATTCGTGCGACGAAAACTGTTTGTGAAGATGAGGAATGGTGTAAAGAAAGACTCTTAGAATTATTTGAGAGGATTTCTTTTATCACTGTTTTTTTTTGTTTTTCTTCCTTTCGTTTAGGGACTGTTGAAGATAATGTGCCAGTGGAGGTGACAAGTGTGCAAACGTGTTTCTTGTCTGAAAACTCATGACTTGTTAGAAATATTGCTTGTTTATAATGATAATATCAACCTTGGTTTGTTTTGAGTTCCTTGTCATTTTTACAATGCGATTTAACGAGAAAAGGTTCTGCATTCACATGTTTTTAAATTAATATCATGAAGTACGAGTGGCACGCTTTCGAGATAGAAGTAACGTCTAAGAACGTTATACAACGGTATTTTTATAATACATTACAACAGCCATTTTCCCACATTAGTACGTTTACATGTTTGCGTCAGGATGTGTATAAGGATCGTAGCATGTCGTATCGTAAATGGAAGGCTGTCTCACCTTCCCTTTCAGGAAACTGGCGTGAAATATTGTAAATACTTCTGAATAATTACGTTTCTAGCTTTGCATACATATCTTTATTATTGAAATCTTGTATTTACAATGCTATATAGATATAAGATAAAATGTTTACTAGAAAAAAACAACCAATCTCAGGAAAGCTCGAAGGGGATTCGAACCCATGACCTTTGGATTGCCGGTCCACTGCTCTAACCGCTAAGCTACCGAAACCCCAGAAGACTCTTTGAATATTTTCTAGTAGTTGATACGCTGCAAGCCAGCGGTATTACGTCACTGTGAAGTCTACCCTCACATTCGAAAGAAATACTATTGCAAGTAAGGTACTACCGGGTGACAAGGCCCACAGTTTTCTAAGGCCCAAGTGCAGAAAACTATGTTTATTACGTTTGATCCATGCCAACTTTGTAGCATGCATGAAACACATCAATATAAAAGCCGAAACGCAGCAGCGGACAGCGAGCGGCCACCATCTTGTCAGTGACACCTGGTAGTTCGCCGACATCGGTCGCGGCCGCTCATTTTACTAATTTTGGCTCCTACAAAACGCCATTTTTTACTTGTTTATACTACGATTTGTTAGTAGATTTTTATTTAGTGTGTTTATTGGATCATTACTCTTTTGATATTTACATAAACATTTGCGATTTTATAGCTTTTTATTTTATAAATATTCAATTTGTGTTGTAAAGCCCACAACGGTTAGGAAGGCCCAACGAAGTAGTTGCTTGGGCCTTAATAGGAATATAAACAATAATTACTTAATTTTAGCATAAATAACAATAATTTATAAGTAAAATCTAATATTAATACAATAAACACTTAAAAACTCGATACCTCGGCTGTAATGGAAAATTATTTTTTTAACAAAATATTGATCATTTTAGTATCCGATTGCTTTTATCGAAGTTTATGAATGTTACAATTTTGATGTGTATATATCCTTATGGTTTTTAATGCTTACTTTTGCTCCAAAAGACATAAAAACGGCACGGGCCTTATTGGACATACCATTTTCAGTAAAGCCCAAAATAAGGTTTTTTAAAAATGTTTAACAACCTAACTAAGTATCGTTGTAGCTTCAATAACTACTTTTATTTGGATTTTGAAATAATCATAGCTTTCATTGTAAACACTCTTTTTCTTCTAAATGATAAAATATAGGTTTTATTTCAATTTGTAAAAAAGTGGGCCTTGTCACCCGGTAGTACCTTATTTAACAATCGATAAAGTCGTAATTGCTTATGAATATCTTTATTATTGAAATTTCGCATTGACAACGCTATATAGATATAGGATAAAATGTTTACTAGAAAAAAAAACAACCAGTCTCAGAAAAGCTCGAACGGGATTGGAACCCGTGACCTTTGGATTGCCGGTCCACTGCTCGCGAATCCCGTTCGAGCTTTCCTGAGACTGGTGGTTTATTCTAGTAAACATTTTACATAAGTACATACATACATTCATACATACATCCCGGCCGCTTCCCGTATGGGAGACCACACATTTCCATGAGTTAGCTTTATCCATACCCTGTGCAAAACACCGAGTCTATCCGTTGATGCGCTTTGACATCTTAGATCAACAAAAAAAGAAAGACGGAGCATTACAAGCAGTTTTAGTGTACACCGTGCTCATTCATGTAATAACGCGCTTTCACGCACACAGATGCAACACAACCATGCTCATTTTGTTTGGTATTTTCTTTTTATGTTTTTCTGAGCTAGTACTAAACAAACATTAGTAAAATTAAATAACACAAAAAATACTTAACAAAATGAGCATGGCTGTGTTGCATCTGTGTGCGTGAAAGCGCGTTATTACATGAATGAGCACGGTACTTTTGGCTTTTAAAATTGCGTGTAATCTCCGTCTTTCTTTTTTTGTTGGTCTCAGTTTGACATAAAGGAACGACAAAGTAACATACCTCTTTAACGTAAAGTAAAAAATATATCACGACTATTATCCCCGAAGGGTTAGTCGGAGACTTGGCAATGAGAACAGCAAAATCAGTCCTCTACCATAGTCAACTTTTTACCAAATAGCAACTGCATTATGTGCTCAGCGTGACAGGTGGTGAGCACATCGCCGCTCTATGCTGTTGGATTTATGTACAGTCGTTACTCTGTTAGTCGCTTTTTACAACGAAAAGTTTAGCCATATTTTATAATCTACGGGTACCTAACAGTAACTCCTATGTATGTTATACTTATTTACGAAATACAAATTCCAAGGATGTCCGCAAAGTAAGCAAGTGATTCCATTAATTATTTACAGTATCTAGTACGAGTACCTACCTATAGGGCTTTTCTGTTATTATGTGTATTTACATTATTTCAATAGAAGGCCTGGCGACCTATATGATGCCTTCACGTAGCGCCGACCCTTTGGATGGCGCAATTCGTGATATTATTCGTCACCGCCAAACCTAATAAGGCGGCGCGTCGGCAATCAGACGGAGCAAGCTCGCGATTTGGTTCCAGTGCGATTGAAAGGTGCTACATATCAAAAGGTTTAGAGATACGCACATCAATGAGGCAGTACATGACTATTGGATGTTTCAGTAAATTCATAAACTTCACTACCTACAAGTTAAGACAAATTTAATATTTGTTGTTTTAATATGAAGCCGTTTTGCCCGATATCCGAAGACTTCTAGATTTAATTTCCAGGTCGGGTAAAGTGTGATACATATTTTAATGTTTTTTATATATTTTAGCGTTTTATTAACGCATAAATACATTTAAGTCAAATTTTTAAACACTGAAAAAAGATGGACAATCTCATGAGGGAATCGAACCACGCACCTTCCGCATTCCGGACGGCTGCCTTAACCACTTGGCTACCGAGGTCTGGTTTTCACCCGTCGAAATTTGTCAGTGCTTGATGCTTAAGTTTTTTAGTCAACATTGCTTCATCAAATCTTAGAAGTTTTCACCTCTGAGATCCGAAAGATTTTTTTTTCAATGTTTAAAAATTTTACTTAAGATACATAATTTTTCAAAGCATAGCCCGGGTTAGTGATTGCTAACCCACATGTGATTGAGTAAACAATATAATTGTAACTTGAATGGTGGAGGCCTTTGCCATGCAGTGGGTCAGTATGTAGTCAATTACTGGTTATTTACGTACTTTACAGTATGTGGGTAATTCTCCTAGGAAAGTGTTCTCTTCTCAGAAACGTGTCAATTTTTTATTTTAAGTTTTTAGCAAAAATAACCATGGCACATGAAAGTTTACTTAATTTGAAACATAATGAATGCCAAGGCCCAGCTTTTTAACTAGTAGTTTCGGAGTTATTAGAGTCCCACTATTTGTATCCATGTATCTGAGAGTATCGTTTTTCAAATAACGCGACTCATACTTTTTCGTTAATTTTGTCTATTTGTATTAAATAATCTAAAGGACAGTAATAAACATACCTAGGATCATAACATACAATTGCGTATTTAGCAAAATGTACCATAATATTTCTGCCTAACATTGATAAAACTGAATCCCTCTATTTTTTGCAAGTATTTGTGACTCAAACTACGGTTTAAAGATTGTCAGAGAGTTGTTTTGGCAAAAAAATGCATAAATAATTAATTTACTGAGACCAGTTACAGTATACAAAACTTACAGCTGCTGCTACAGCGAATTGAGAGATTGCAGAGAGCAAAGTATTTGGCAGTAAGCTATATAATATTTAATTATAATTATTTAAATTCGTAAACTAGTTACCTACTAAAGCACTATGAATTTATAAAATATTACTGAAGGTAATAATATAATGTGATATACATACAAGTTAGGTAGGACAAGATATGAACAAAAAAAAAAATTAAGTTTTTATTTTGATCACAGGAAGTTTTCGGTATATCATTATACCCTAATCACAAATTTAAAATATATATGAATTGGTCTTAAAACTAGCCTAACGAAGTCATATTTTTAATTATTATTAAAAATTTAACAAACATTTAATAATAAGTGTGAGAACCGAAAATGATCTTGCCCCGAGGAACTTTACCTCTTTTAGATGGTTCGTTCGTACACCCTATACGAATTGGTAAGATATTTAACCCAATCCCAACAGTGAACTCCCGCATTACATGATTCTCTCAAAAACATGAGTATCTTCTCAGAAACATGGCATGCAAGTGCCACGGCAGCCACGTATATGAGGCCAGGTATTTGAGGACAAAGACTTATTTTACTGTTTAAGAAAAAACTAACGAATAAAAAACAAATATATATTGCTCATTATTTATGGGATAGCAAAAGCAATTAACATAAAAATATAGACCATTACCATACCTGGACTGAAATTTTTCAGCCAACCCACTCGCGATATATTATTTAACATATTAAATTTGATATAAAATACTTTTCATCCATTAACCGCTTGGTGAAGGTCGTTGTATACTCGGATCCTCTACTATAATTTATCTACCTATGTTTGCAAAAAATAACACTTTTCGTTGAGGATTTTTAATTGCCCTTTCGGTTTTATGTCGGGTTGAAATCCCAAAGTATTTATTTATTCAAATTATTCAAAACCTTCATACCGTACTCGGTGTAATTTATTAGTTTATGGATTTTTATTATACCTAATAAAGGTACCTGACTAACTGCCACTAGCTTGCTTCAGTCAGTAAAAAAGAAAAAGAAAAATATAAATGTACAAATAAAAACGAATTGCCGGAACGTTTGTACGCGCATCACATCAGAACGGCTTGACTGATTTGGCTGATTATTTATTTTTATTATTTTATTGCTGTATTCGTAATTGTCAGGACAAGGTTTGTGTTAATTTTTTTTTAAATTTGTCACAGGATACAGGGTGTTCACGCAGACGAAGTCGCGGGCGGGCCGCTAGTCATTAACACATTATTTAACCGTGTCGCGTATCGGTGAAAGAATACTACCACCCCCTCACTTCCCTTGGGTGTCGTAAAAGGCGACTAACGGGCTAAAGACTGCACAGACATCCAACAGCATAGAGCGGCGAAGGGCTCACCACCTGTGACGCTGAGCACGTGTGCAGTCGCTATTTGGTAAAAAGTGAGCTTTTTATTTTTATTTATTTATTCATTAAGGCTTACAAAACAAGTAACAGCCTAAAACATGCACTTAATTTATGATACATTTTTACATTAAACCAGACCGTAACTCTTAAGATGTAAGCACAATTAGATCAAAGTAGAATTATACAGGTAGGTACTAAGAATGAGGGTTGAATTGAGGGTGACATTATTAATAATCTTCTAGGTTTGTAGTAGTAGAGGACTGCTTTTGCGATCCTCATTGCCTAGTCTCCGTCTAAACCTTCGGGGATAAAAGTCGTGATTATACGTATGTATGTATTAAATAAAAAATTATTTGTTCTAACTGTTTTACTATTCTGTAATATTCTTTTTATTATAATGTTTTCCTACTTGTAAACGGTCTACTGGCAGGACGTGTGGAGTTTTGGCAGTTGCCATTTGGTTTTAATTTTAATTTTTTTTTTTAAATTGTAGTGTTTTTATATTATATTTTTATTTATCTTAGTCCTTAGTATATATTTCAATGTCAGATTCTGATGATTACGTATCTGCTAGCGGTAATGACTCTTCATTTAATTTTCATTCTTTCGACGATACTATCGATGACTCATACGACTTAAACAATTGTCTTTCACGTGAACTAGGTTGCTGCCCTGAGACACTTGACGTGTGTCACATAAATGCTCAGAGCGTTCCACAACACTATACTGATCTCCTTAATTCCTTCTCTTCGGATACGGTTCATGCCGTACTAGTCTCAGAGAGCTGGCTTAAGCCGTGTCTAGATTCCTCATCATATGCCCTCCCAGGATTTAATCTTCTCCGCAATGATCGTGTTGGCAAAGGTGGTGGTGGGGTGGCTATCTACTTATCCAACTGCTTATCTTACAAACTTTTAGCCTCCTCCGCCTCCCGCCACGGCTGCATGGAATATCTTATTCTTGAAATAGACGTGAAAGATATTAGGATTGTCCTGGGAGTAGTCTATTGCCCTCCTTCTATTGAATTTCAATCTGACATCGATTCTCTCCTTAACTCCTTTGCGACAGACTATTCCCACCACATCATCATGGGTGATATCAACACCGACCTTTTAAAGGTATCTGTACATTCTCGCAGGTATCGATCCATAGTTGAGTCAGCAAACTATCATATCCTTCCACTTGATCCAACCCACCACAATATAACCACTGCTGATTCCTGGATTGATCATATTATAACCTCTTCGCCTGCTCATGTCATTAAGCATGGCCAATTTTCTGCTCCTGGCTTCTCCAGGCATGACCTAATTTTTGTAGCTTATAAGGTTAAGCCCCCTAAGCCTAAACCTCTTCTTGTACGAATGCGAAATTTAGATAGACTGGATGTGGAGAAACTGAATCGTGACGCGCGCGCTATAGACTGGTCTCCTGTTATTGAGGCTAATTCTGTAGACACCATGGTTGCGTATCTTAATAGTTCCATTTTACGACTGTTTGATAAGCATGCGCCTAAAAAACTTGTCAAGCTGCGTCGGCCACCTGCGCCGTGGATTACACCTGGTGTACGCATGGCCATGCGCAGGCGTAATAAATGCTTTCGTATTTTCAAAAGGTGCCGAACGGAATTCAACTGGGATGCTTTTAGAATCGCCAGGAATCGCTGCAATCGGATGGTGAGAGCTGCTAAACGCCAACACATTCATAAAAATGTATTAAATTCAAATCCAGCCGATACATGGAAGTTCCTTCGCACGCTGGGGTTTGGTCGGACGCCGACTCCGCATAGTTCATCTCACTCTCTTAATGACCTCAACAATCATTTTACATCTACTGCCTCCCTATGTGACTCTGTAACTCTCTCTACTATTTCCGCAATTACTTCCAGGGCTTCCCCTACTAGTGAATTATTTTCTTTTCGTCCGTTAGTTGAAGAAGATGTTCGTAAAACTGTTATTTCCATTAAATCCAGGGCGGTGGGATGTGATGAAGTGGGTAGATCCATGATCACACTGATCCTCGATTCTGTACTCCCTGTTCTTACCGTCATTCTTAATTACTCTCTCTCCTCTTGTACGTTTCCCTCCGCTTGGCATAAAGCCATTGCAATTCCCTTACCCAAAATCCCTAACCCCTCTTGTTTAAATCACTTTCGACCAATTTCCATCCTACCATTTATTTCTAAAATCCTCGAAGCTGCTGTCCACACCCAACTCTCCTCTTTCACCTTTAGACATAATCTCTTAAGTCCTTTCCAGCCTCGGTTTCGACCTGGACATAGCACCACTACCGCTCTTGTTAATGTCTTGGAGGACGTTCGCAACGGCATGGAGAGTTCGTTGTTGACTGTGATGGTTCTTATAGATTTCTCCAACGCTTTCAATACGGTCAACCATGATATTCTCCTAGCTATCCTTTCCCATATTGGAGTATCTTCTTCAACTACGGCATGGTTTTCCTCATATCTTCGCGGACGTCAGCAAGCCGTTCGGGTCGATCAGTCTATATCTGACTGGTGCGAGCTGACTGCTGGTGTCCCGCAAGGCGGCATACTTTCTCCCCTCCTTTTTTCACTTTTTATTAACTCTCTCACTACTCGACTTCATTCTTCTTACCATCTGTATGCTGACGATCTTCAATTGTACGTTCAAACCGATAGAAATAGCCTAAATCAGGCCATCGTTAGCATCAACGAGGATCTTGTTAGGATTGCCGAATGGTCCGACTGTTATGGCATTTCCGTCAATGCTGCTAAGTGTCAAGCAATAATAATAGGTAGTTCTCGACAGATGTCTCTTGTCGATTTGACCTCTGTACCTAATCTGTCGTTCAATGGGAATTGCATACCATACCAGCCCCGAGTAAAGAACCTAGGCCTCCTTATTGACATCTCTCTTGGTTGGGAAGATCAAGTCAACGAGATCTCTCGTAAAGTGGTCAATTCGCTACGGTCCTTGTATAGGCTGTAATTTTTTCTCCCGTCCAGCACTAAAATCGCGCTAGTACAGGCTCTTGTTCTCCCCATTCTCGACTATGCTGACGTCTGTCTCCCTGACGCTAATCAACATCTTCTTAACAAGTTGGATCGTCTGCAAAACAGCTGTATTCGATTTGTTTTCGGCTTGCGTAAGTTTGATTATATTTCCCACTACAGGACTCAACTTAAATGGCTGTCTATCCGTGAGCGTAGGAACCTTAGAGTTGTGTGTATGCTTTTCAATATTTTATACGATCCACGTACCCCAGAATACCTGAAATCTCGGTTTTAATTTCTGGGAGCCTTTCATAACCGTGACCTTCGCTCCAGTAGCAACCTCACTCTTCAAACCCCCGCTCATCGTTCTGGCTTCGTCTCCAGTTCTTTTACCCTATCTGCTATCCGTCTCTGGAACGCTCTGCCATTGCACATTCGTCGTGCCAAGAGTGAAATGGAGTTCAAAAGACTAGTGCGTGAGCATTATTTTAACGCGATCTAAATTGTCACACAAAGTATCTGATTTGTTGTATTTATTTAAGTATAAACATGTATTTATTTATGCTTAATATTTATGTATCAATTTATATAAGTAGTTTATAATATATGTTGTATTTATGTTTTGTATTAAGAAATTACTTATCTGATTTTATTACTTTAACTGTTCTGTTCCATCGCCTTACTTCTAGTCTCCCACATCCTTACCGGTTGACTGGTAGAGAATGCCATGTGGCGTTAAGTCCGCCTTTTGCAGTTTTGTTTTGCAAAGAAGATTAAATAAATAAATAAATAAATAAATTAATGTTGGTCCGACATAATAGCAAAACTGCTTCTCCCTGAAAGCAGTGGTACTCGGAAGTATGTGCCTTCTCCCGTGTATGTAAAACCGAACCAAACCGAATGTTATATGTTTCCCTTAATCAAAATATGAGGACGTGAATCTGAAGCTCTTTTTATTTTGCCGTGAGAGTATAGGAACTTTACAAAAAGGACACGTAGGAAAGTTTCACACTTGAATAAGTAACGGCGCGCCCGCGCGGACGCTCTTGCGGGTTATGCCATGTTTCTGGTGGGTATACAAGCGCACGACTCTCTTGAAACACGGCAACCTTGTTACCTAGTGAAGCAATTTTAGGATTTAATGATTTTTTTTCTTTTGACGTCATCTTAAGCCGACAGTGATCTATTGCTGTGTTTCCTCACGCAAGAAGATGATAGATCGCAACTTTCAAATTAGTTGCAAAATTAAACGTGTTAAACATTTTTTTATAACGTGACCGTGACTAATTTATTTATTTAACAACTGCCCCTGACCCTTTGTATCTTAATATTTTACAAAAAATAGCCCGCCCCGCAAGAGATTGCAATTTTATTTTTGCAGCTGTTTCTGAGTTGCATGCAAACTTTGAGCAGAAGCGGTGTTTTTAGTGCCCACTTTGTCTGCGAACTCGGGAATATAATTTACGAGCGCGCACTGTGAAGGCAAAGCTGTGGACTAAAAGTTATTAAGTTCTGTTTTTGATTCCCTGAGGTTTGTAGCCACTATATTTACTTCTTTTCAATTTACATGTTCATTTGTGTTTTTAATTACCTAAAATAAGTATTTAATAAAAAAATTCAATTTTGTTTGATGTATTATTAAAAAACAACAATATCAATACGCAATCTACATACACCTTTACTGTTCCGAAGCTAACGTAGAAGATGAACACGTAAAAAATACACAATAATGTACCGACGAAATATCCCGAATAAACAAATCGTGCTCCTTCAATATTGTGTTATTGCGCTTAGTTCACTGAACAATAAGCATATGGGTTTTTCAATAGAGATCGATTTGGCACAGAGCTGGTCCTTTGTGCCGACTCACAAAGGTAACCTCATCACCTGACACTTTTTCACGGAAAATCGTGCAAAACCGAACAAAGGAGGCCCGAGATAAAAAGTATTAAAGGCTTGTAAAACCTGCGTCTTTTATTTCATATTCGTTTGTCACGAATGCTAGTTGCAGAATGTTACTTTTTTTCCTTTAGATTCAATGTTCCTTTTTTTGCAAATCTTCGTTCGGACATGTTAAAAAATTCAAACACCGTATTTCATTGCTGTAGAAAATGCTTTACACTTTATTATTTTTGTCTTTCAACTAACAAAAAGCTTTTTAAAAAATTACCTTGTCTGTTCTAATCACTCAAAAAGTCCTTTGTTAAAAAACTTAAGCTAACTTAAACAATTAGTTCGTAAGCAACCAGTCCCACGGTAGATACTCTAGATCACCGAACAGAAGACTGTGTTTTGGGCTCTAGATAGAGTTTTTTAGTAAAGTTTGACATTAATTCAATTAAATGGGGTTCCTTTCTTTATCCCACAAGTTAATAAGTTATGATAGAGCTGAAAGTGGAAGCGCCGGAATTCTAAGCTTGATTTATGATATCCAATAAAATGTCGATAGCAACTTGGCTTGGATAGGCAGACTTCAAACAAGTCATACCACAAATAAAACAGCTTAATTCTGTCCGCCCCGTTGGGCCTGGCCTGAAACCTCTAAGTTCGAGATGAGTGGACCAATTGTAAAACAACTCCTTAGGATAAAATTATGTTGTTTGTTTTTTGTCGACACCTCAAAACAACGTAATTTTTTTAAACAAACATCATTAGAGGCCACGATAGTGCTAAAGTGGGTTCCTATGACAAAATGCACAGGCATCATAATAATATGTGTAAATGACTATTACTTTTGGCTATTCGGTACCAGGATACTGTCATTGAGATAATGTTTGTTACTGTAAAAGTGTTTTTTTCTTTTAAGTGCTGACCAAAATCTATAGAATAAAGAGGAAACATTTGATTGTTTGTTTGTATTGAATAGGTTCCGAAACTACTAGATCGATTTTAAAAAATCTTTCACCGGTGGGAAGCTACGCTATCTCCGGGTGACATAGGCTATATTATATTTTTCAAAAAAATAGGGATCCTTACTATAAATCAAATAAATTCATTAAATCGCGTGCGCTAAGAAAACTATTGATGATGGAATAAAATAATAAACTATGGCTTTGCAGAACACACCATTATCTACAAAATGTGTCGCAATAGGATATGTCTAACTATTTTAGTTACGTCACAATAAGTGTTCTTGGGACGGGAGCCATTTTGAAAATTCGTCACGGGGCACGGGGTCCACGCGAACGAAGTCGCCGGAGGGTGGTCTGCTAGTATGGTAATAAAACTCACTTGATTGTATTTTAAAGTAATTGCGTTGTGGGTTATGGCCGATCTCCTCGTGTACTATTGTTTATTTTAGAGGCTTAGACCCAGCAGTAAGGATTTAGACACTGATACTGCTGATGATGATGATGATGATGAGATAGTGAATTAAATTCCGTAAAATCCGAAACATCATTTTTAGAATACTATTGCATTTAGATAAATACAAAAATAGCAATGCAAATTTCAAATACCGACGCAACCCTGGCCAGTTATAACGCGCTACACTTTTTCATGTCATTTCCATTTGAAACATCCTTCCTCTTCAAGTCAGGTACAATTTGATAAGCTGGCACTTAATTATTCTGGCGGCTGCTGGACGATACTGAGCTTTATGCCCAAGGGTGAAGTTTCGGATGCGGCTGCAGGAGCGGAGATGACCTCGCCTGTGTCTGTACCGCGATCAAGCGCAGCGCAAACCAGGGTTGCGACGTGAAGTACAATAATAGTGAAGCCAAGAACGCAGATGGTAATAATATGCACGTCAGATATTTCTTTCTGTTATTCTAGAACCTGAATCTATGAATAACCGAAATAATCATCGCAGTTTTAAAAGTACTGCGCCTGAAACTAGTAAATACCCAAATTTGAAAAACAAACTTAATAGGAGTACAGTAGTTATGTTGATGTAATATTTGAAGGTTTGTTGGAAAATATTAAGCGATTATTGTAATATTTGAATGAGACTACCTTTATTAAGAAATAAACTCCCAACGCCGTATATTGCTTCAAACAAAATTTATTATTTCTAACGGAACACTGACTAGAATTCTATGATTGCAGCCCTAGCCGCCGATACCAATAACGGCGGAGTTTTGTGACCGCCCAGCCAGTGCCTATTCTGCCATCAATTTGTGAACCCTTATTTATGGCTTCTCTTCCGTAAGATGAGAGGTTCTGTTTTCGTTCAGTGGATATCAGGAAATTGTCAGAGTTCTTGTACATGAATTTTAAAATTAATTACTTATTACACCGTAGTGTTACGTCTTGCACTGAGTTAGATCTTGTTAATAAGGTAAATGTAAACATTTCACGCAAGTTAACGAAAGAGATTGCTAGAAGGAGAAGTATCTTTCTACACTTATTAGGCATATATCGTCACTACAAATATTTAACCATCAGTGTAAAAAAAACTTTGAAGTAACAATTTTCCAGTTTTAAAGATAGTTTGTATTTTAATTAGAACTTGCTGAAGCTCTTTCACTCAACTTTGAACGATTAACCTTCAGGAAAGAGGCATTAAAACTTTTGTAAACTTAGTTACTTCTTGATGCATAATCATTTTGATGAAACATCAAGTTTTCATCGACGTTTGCAGTTGGTGGTAGCCCTGAACGAGCCAATACAGTGTGGACTGAATTTGCGCTGGAAATTGGATCATTCTGGAGCACGGAGTTGCAAAATTGCCGAAGTGCCTGCGCTGCAACAGAGGCGAGGCTACAGCGTGCCATATTATTGAAGAACATGCTCTGTGAAACCTTACCGTGACCACATATTATAAAATCGAACTAGGTATGTGGAGACATTGTTACTTCACAGAAAATACCTAGGTAACTTGTTGATAAGTACCAAGTCAAGTCATATAAGTACCGTGTCATAATAAGGTTTTTATTGGAACAAGGCGCTACTTCCTGAAAATCTCGTAATGCTGCGCAGACAACAATATTGATATTAGCGGACTCAAGTTTCCAATTATAGTAGCATCAATTAACCGGCGATATCAATTCCACTTCAACTCGACTTTGTGATTGTAAACGAATTTTACAAAACTATGTGATGTCTTTGAACAAACACGCTTTAGTATTGGTCACAAAATAATTAAATAGAATGCAAATACACTAGAAATTATATTTTAGTTGTTTTTTTTAATAATAATCAAATAATCTTGAATAAGTTTACAACAGTACATTGTGGACTTTTTGGAAATTTGTAACCTTTCAACTACGACCGCGCACTGATCATTGCTCAATTAATAAAATTTGTATTATGTCTAGTGACGCCGCGTTCTAATCGTTAACATTTTACCTATCTTTTTCAAGGAATATAGAAGTTTATACCTGTATCGGAAAATACGACTTGTGTTGCAATGTCAAATTTAATTCCTTAGATATTTTAGTTTTGTATCGTTACAATATAAATAAAACATAGCTAAAGCTAAGAAACCAAATTAAAAGAATAGGTAGTTAAACTGTGGGTTAAACACCTCGGGCCAATGAGCCAAGCGAGGCGCAACCGCTCCATTACCTGTCGCAGGACACAGTGGACACAGCGCCCCCCGGGACCCCCGCAACCAGCTTACACCGCCCACACACCAGGGTACAGGATATCCATGTAAGTATGAGTATTAGCAGCTTAGAGCTAATTCGTATGACATCCTCTAAGAAGAATTATAGGCAATTGTACCAGAATTAGAGATCGGATATTGGGATACCTTATTCATCTGACGTTAGACGTTGGCTAAGAAATCACGTTTTATAATAAAATAATTAGCTAATACGCGATCAACATTAGTGTTTTCTATCTGTGAGATAGGTACGTGAGATATAATAAAGCTGATTAGATACAAATGACAGTTGCCCTGTTACAACGTAATATGGTTGCTTTTCTCTACTTTAGTAACATTAAAGTAAAATCGGTCAAAGTTTAAGAAATATATTATGCATTTTGTTAAGATATTTTATATTAATTTATGTTATTAAAAATACTCAAAGAATTCCATATGTTACCTAAATTAACTTTTAAACATTACTGTTTTATCAAATAATATCTCCATCAAACGACAGGTCTGGAAAAACCCATCCCCTCACACAAATTCACTGTATTACTCACAAATAAATGGATAATTCACACAACTGGTAGTGTAATTAACATGAGGTTTTCTGTATTGGAAAACTAACATGTAACATGCAATCATTAATTTCTATAAAACTAGTGTAATATACTAGTACATAGTACATACATCATACTCAACCTCAAGGTATTTTGGTAACTCGGGCTCAAATGACCTGTAATAATAATACCCGCACATAATTTACACCACCGTACACATGAACACAGCTACGTAACGAGCCCCAGCATTGTTTAGCTGTCCAAAATTTCATAAACTAAATTACCGATACATTACTACCCTTCGGTAGTGATGAATGGCTATAGGTTTGATTACAGGTTGTAGGCTCAAATCTTAGTTATTTGTTTGTGTGCTGAATTAATCAAATATGATATAATTATATAAAATTATTTTATGGGTGTTTTTGATAGTGGATACTTACCTACCTGTTTTCTAGAACATGCTGCCCAGCTTTAAGTAAAATATTAATTGTAAAAAGTGTTACTAATTTATTCATTTTCCTATTAATCATATTATTTTTTCAATCAATCAATCAAAATTTCTTTATTCAGTAAACTTAAAATAAGCATTTTGAATCGTCTAAACTTAATGGATGGATGGGCACCAAACCCATTCAGGAAGTCTTTTAGCTGTGGAGAAGAACGGGCGCAAGAAACTCCGCAGATATATAATAATATAGAAGTAACGACATTTACAGTACAATATGTCGTTACCAAATCATACAATATACAAATTGTAAGCATCAATACAAATTGGAAAATGCCCTCCCTATCATAGAAGGACATTTTCCATTATTATTATTATTGTTATTGTCAGCATATTCTGTCCCACGGCAAAGGCCTCCCCTCCTTCTTTCAAAGTCAAAGTCAAAGTCAAATTATTTATTCAATGTAAACCTTTACAGGCACTTATTGACGTCAATACTAATAATAATAAAAAAACAGTTAACTAACTTATAGTTAAGACTTAATAACTAATCTAACGAGCTATTATAGTCTGTGCCAGACAAATGCGCATTGCTACCCCCAGTACCACTGCACGCCGAAACAGAATCGCGTCGAACCGAAATATAAGCCGTGGTCATAGAATTGTGTAATATGATTTCCAATTATCGTATTGATACTGTGGTAAGTAATATAAATTGGAGTTATTGAAGTAAAATAAAGTAGCGGCTGAAATGAGTTTTGGAAAACATTAGTACCTAATCAATAAGGTTGACATTTTTAATCATTCAAATATCTTTTTTTATAAAAACTTAAGCATAAAAAAACGTCAAAAATTAATAAGCATAAACTTGTGTGTTTTAAAATTGTTTCGTTATTCGTCTTGGTACAAGCACAGAATAACTAATACTACTACCGTACAGAAGGTTCACCCTCCAACGACTCCCACGCGAAACTGAAACCTATCTCGTGACCCGAGCGTTCATATTCCGATAAGCACAGCCGACTCGATATCGATTTGACGTCCGTCAGGAGCGCAGGGTTTACGCGCGCGCGTAGGGATTACGAGTTAAGAGGAAACACCACGCCGACGCGGCACACAAAACTCCCACACCAAACACAGAAAAACGACGCCCCGCAGCCCCCTTCCAAAACCGGACCAACCCCCACCACCCCTTCAGCAACGGTTAAAGAAAGAGACCCTTCACGTCCGTATGCTTGATTCCTTTGCATTAAGTCATTTATTTAATAACCAGGAGCCTTCAAAATTAAGCGAAATCACTTCGTTTTAAGGCGTCTTCAGAAACATTAGGTAACTCGTTTAAAAAAAAAAAAAAAAAAAATCAAACACACAGACACAGAAAACCTCCTCCCCCAACCGACGCTTAAATAAAGATTGGTCCACCTCTGAAGGAGGAAACAGGGGACCACGAAACGCCGCTCCCCCGCGCCCCGCATGAGAATCCCGAACGCCACGCCGATGCAGTGCTTCCTCTCAAGGCTAGATAGATCGCGCTTTAAGTTTTTTCAAACCATCTGAGACATAGAAAATAATGGTTTAAATTCTGGGAAAAAAAAAAAAAACTATGTATTAGTTAAGGATCCAATCTATTCAAAGTCTCATTCAGTTACAAAATCCAATAACATCACTCGATAAAAAATAATAATAATAATAAATAAGTGGTAGATTTAGATCAATCACACTCAACCACACTCACATCACCATCAATCGAACCAGACCCGCACCGACGCCACGTCCCCAACCCAACCCCCACCACCCCCACCACTCCCCACCCCCGATCCTACGGGGGCAAACCAACATCGCGTCGCGTCGCGCCGGCCATATTCACTTCCGATCCAGCCTGCCTACGCGACACGACGCGACACCGGTCCACCCCCACAGGACCGAGGACAAAAAATGACGAGGGTAGCAGAAGCCAGGCTAGGGACGCAGCATCGGCACAAGTCCAACTCGATCGACAGCGATGCGAATGCAACCGAATACGACCGATCCAAATCCACCAAATAATAGCAACATAAATTTTGAGTAGGTACTTTTGTCTTTAAGACACTGCTGTTAAAAGCTATCATACCAGCGTAAAATTAATTAGTTATAAAAATAATTGCTAAGAAAATATAATGTGAAAATATTCTTATATAACCAGGCTGTTTTGTCTTCTAAATATTCCTTGAATGTACAAGATTTAACATGATTCTTAAACTTATCTAAAGGTAAATCTAGTACAGTACTTAGTATTTATTTGTAATAGTGTATACCTACCTCGACCCAAGAAAGAGCCGAAAACCTTTTGTAACCTAAACAGTGGCATTACTAGTTTTGACTCACTTCTAGTATTAAAATTGTGAACATCACCGTGTTTAGAAAAAGAGTTAATAATGCAACGCACAAAAACTAAACAATTATACATATATTGCGATGCAACAGTAAAAATACAGACTTCCTTAAAAATATTTCTCAGAGAAGTTCGTGATCCCAATCTATAATTGGTTTTAATTGCTCGTTTCGGTAAAATAAATCTAATTTTAACATCAGCCGCTGTTCCACATAAAAGGACGCCATACGACAACTAAAGTAAACAGTCCTAGCAGTTTCAACATCTGTTAATTGTCTAAATTTTCTAATCGCGTAAGCTGCTGAACTGAGTTTGCCGGCCAAATTCGATATATGCGGATTCCATTGGAGTTTTGAGTCACGGGTTATCCCTAGGAAAACTGTCGAATCTACCGAATTTAATTTATCACCATTCATTCTAACATCGGTTTGTTCGGTCTTGACATTTGGTAGTGTAAATTTTATACATTTCGTTTTTTTAGCGTTTAGCTGTAAATTATTAGCAGCAATTCAACTAAGTACCTCTGAGAGAGCATTGTTAATATCGTTATAATTATTCTTACACCTTGCTTCATTAAAAATTAGTGAAGTATCATCTGCAAACATACAATATCACAGAAGTTTTCTACAAAGAATAGCAAGGCATTGCTATATATATATCAAAAATAAGAAAGGGCCAAGAATTGACCCTTGTGGAACTCCCATTTTTACATGAGAACTGAATGAGAAAGTTCCATTAACATCGACAGTTTGTGTTCTAGAACTAAGTTACGACTGTATCAAATTAAGCGCAAAACCTTTGTGACCATAATAACTTAACTTCATCACCAGTGTCCGGTGCTCAACGTAATCGAAAGCCTTGGACAGGTCGCAGAAAACTCTAAGAGCGTTCTGAGACCCCTCCTGGTCATCAAATATGTTTTATTACAGCAACACCTGCATCAGTAGTGGAACGACCCTTTGTAAAACCAAATTGCTTACTATGTAAAAGATTATTTAAGTTAAAGTATTCCACTAACTGTTCGAGAATATTTTTTCATAAATCTTACTAAGTGCTGGTAGTATTGAAATTGGTCAACAGTTACTGGGGTTTTTTATTTCCCGATTTAAATAAAAGTATAACCTTAATAAACTTTATAAGACCAGGAAAGATTCCCTTATCAATAGAGTTAGTAAATATGTCAGCAAGATAGGGAGGGTGCAA
The DNA here is from genome assembly GCA_963921215.1 of Scoparia ambigualis. Classification (NCBI taxonomy): domain Eukaryota; kingdom Metazoa; phylum Arthropoda; class Insecta; order Lepidoptera; family Crambidae; genus Scoparia; species Scoparia ambigualis. Next base: position 40,904,640 of record OY992504.1, on the reverse strand, counting down.
TGGAATATATAATTTTCTTAATTATCTTTATAGAAATGGCCTACAAATCACCTGTGTTAATTTCATGAAGGCATAACCGCTCGGAGGGCAATAATCACCAACAATGGTAAAATCTTAAGCTACCACATACAATATACAAACAGGAACGTTTATTCCGGAGCATTTTGGCAGCAGCCCGCTCTTCTCGCTAATCAGTGATATAATGTCTCATCAAGACTACGTATTGTCCAAGTTTGTCCGGAGCGGCGTTTGCAATTCAAATGGCATATTATATCCGCGCCGCCGCCGGTCCCCCCGATCCGCTAACCGCGTTAAGCGGTTAACTCACGTCTAATTTGACAAATCTCAGTTTAATATGGCGTGTGTTAGACAGGATTGCATTAGCATCGAGCAACGGTAATTACTATTACAACTATTTGGGTAAGATGTAATGTTGTGATACTAGTGGTGACTCAGTACTTACTTTATAAGAAACGGAAAATTATTTATTCAATGATATTGATTTGCAAGATCGACTTATGAACTGTGTATTAAAGTCAAGTTATTTAGATAGATAGATAGATAAACACTATATTGCACATATACAAGAAAAAGTTACACATGGCACAATCTTAAAACTAGTATGAGCAACGGCGGCCTTATCGCTAAAAGCAATCTCTTCCAGACAACTTTTGGTTTATGGACATTATGAGGGAAAGTGCACAAGATCTGATGAATAGATTCAAGTCAAGTCAAATCAAGTCAATTTATTTATTTAATGTAAACCTTTACAGGCACTTATTGACGTCAATACTAATAATAATAAAAAAACAGTTAACTAACTTATGGTTAAGACTTAACAACTAATCTAACGAGCTATAGTCTGTGCCAGACAAATGCGCATCGCTACCTCCAGTACCACTGCACGCCGAAATAGAATCGCGTCGAACCGAAATATAAGCCGTAGTCATAGAATTGTGTAAACAAACGTATCCTGGTACGAGACAAAAATAGCGGGCAAGTGTCTCTCCCCTAGCGATACAAACGGCTAAAATTTATAGGTAATTTATCTTTTTTTTAGGATGAAAGGTAGTAGTAAGGTATAGTAAAGTTATTACTTCAAGGAATAAAAATAAATATGATTTCCAATTTATCATCATCATCATCAGCCTATAAACGTCCCACTGCTGGGCACAGGCCTCCCACGTGAACAATAGCACGTGGGGATATTGGGCCATAACCCACCACGCTGGCCCAGTGCGGGTTGGTGGGTTTGATTTGTCAATTATCGTATTGATATTGTGTTAAGTAATAGAAATTGGAAATAACTGAGTTTTTAAAGTAAAATAAAGTAACGGTTGAAATAAGTTTTTGAAAACATTAGTACCTAACCAATAAGGTTGACATTTTTAATCATTCAAATATCTTTTTTTATAAAAACTTAAGCATAAAAAACGTCAAAAATTAATAAGCATAAATTTGTGTGTGTTAAAATTGTTTCGTTTTTCGTCTTGGTACAAGCACAGAATAACTAATATTACTACCGTACAGAAGGTTCACCCTCCAACGACCCCCACGCGAAACCGAAACTCATCGCGTGACCCGAGCGTTCATATTCCGTTACTCGATATCGATTTGACGTCCGTCAGGAGCGCAGGGTTTACGCGCGCGCGTATGGATTACGAGTTAAGGCTAGATAGGTCGCGCTTTGAGTTTTTCAAATTATCTGAGACATAAAAAATAATGATTTAAATTCTGGAAAAAAAGTATGTATTATAGTCTGACCGCCACCGCCGCACCGCACCCCGGGCACGCGACCGGCGAGGCGGGGGGGGGGGCGAAACAGTTGCTCCATTTTGTTTTGTCATTCTGCCGTCATCGCTCACGGCGGTAACTAGTGTGTCAGACGCACATGAGATAAAATATCTAAAAATCGGTCGTGCATTATCTCGAGATAATCAAGACTGTCATTTTTAAAGTGGCCGAATATTTTAAGAAAAGAAAAGCAAACAAAGAAAGTTTATATTATATATTTCCAAGAATTAAAGATTTATTTCATTTATATTGGTTCTTTAATTGTACTTATCTAAAAATCATACTGGACAAAAACGGATTGGATGTAATTATACTCGTAAATATAAAGCTTCAATAAACTGTGCTTTGATATCGTAAGATCTGTCTGACACTACGAATCTCATGTTGGTTCATGCTCTTTACTTCCCACTCCTCCCACCACCCGCGCATACCCAAGCCGCGGCACAGCGGTTGCGGTCAGGCCATAGTTAAGGATCTAATCTATTCAAAGTCTCATTCAGTTACAAGATCCAATGAACTTCACTCGATAGAAAAAAAAATCCCAAAATTACCCCTTTTTGTAATGTTTTTTCAACAGTATGACTAAACTACTAATACTTTACATTTAATTCTTGTACTCAACGAAAGACAAACAATTCGCAGATAAATTAGCAGAGAATCCTATAAAGTCTATACATATAGGCAATAAAACCTATAAAACGCGCCGCTTCGCTGTTATACCTGTCCCGTACCGTCGTACCATCGAGAGAACGAGAGAGAAGCCGCGAGAGAAAAATACCTGGCCTTAAGCGACGACGCGCGACATGGAGCGTGCGAGCCGAGCGGCAACCTTTACTGTCATACGCCTAGGCGGCCTTCCTGGGAGGCACGCCGGCCGAACGTACCTAAACTGCAGCACCCCACTGGTACAAGTGGGGTAAATGACCCTTTATGCACATCTAGCTGGCACAGACCATAATCTACTCTACCTACCTAATCTACCTACCTAACCAATCTACCACCAGTTCAGATTTTGGGAGAGCCTTCGACCGAGAAGAGCTGGCAAGAAACTCAGGTGGCCTTACTTTTTTCTCCCTCTAAGTAACAATGTTACTTTACAGTGTCATAGATCTAATTAAGTAGGTACAATTTATTAAACATAATTAAGTACAATTTGTACGCATCAATAAAATTAATAATAACTAAACTAAATAATTTCAACAAATCATAATAATTGAATGAAAGAACAGTTAATAATATACTAAAAATACTAATAATAAACACTAGTACAGAGTAGACTTATTTCCATGCATTTTTGTCTGCAACATAGTCATTGATCTTATAATAAGCTTTCGCAATTAACACACGTTTAATGTGCGTTTTGAATTTGTTGTATGTCAATGCAGTGATGTCGTCAGGTATTTTGTTATAAAAACGAATTGAGTTGCATATAAAAGATTTGACTACTTTTGCTAAGTCTGAACTTCGGAGCACACAGTTTGTTCCTGTTCCTTGTGTTATATCCGTGAACCTCATTGTTTCTGGTATAAAGGTGTAGATCTTTACGAGCGTCCATAATATTTACAAATATGTACAAGGACGGTAAAGTAATGATATCTATATCTTTAAATAATTCCTTTAACGAATCACGTGCTTTTAACTGATATATAAACCGAACTGCTCTTTTCTGGAGAATGAAAATTCTACTAACGTCTGCTGCCGTTCCCCGTAGTAGTAATCCATATTACATAACGCTATGAAAATAAGCAAAATAAACCAGCCTAGCAGTAGACTGATTTGTTATTTTTCTTATATTATTAACAGCAAAAGCAGCCGAACTGAGCCTCTTTGCCAGACCCTCGATATGAGAACCCCACTGTAATTTAGAGTCTATCCTAATACCAAGAAAAGACGTTTTATTAACGATTTCTAACGTTTCCGAATCTAATTCAATATTTAACTGACTGAGCCGTGTATTATGTGGAGAAAATTTAAGAAATTTAGTTTTATTAGCATTAAGTGCTAAGTTATTCACAGAAAACCATTGTGATACTCTGTTAAGTGTTTCGTTAATTTTTCCTTCTCCAACCTTTGGGTCTTTCCTATCTAAAGAAAATATTAAAGAAGTGTCGTCAACGAATAACGCTATTTCCGACATTTCCTTAACCATGAATGGAAGGTCATTTAGATAAACAAGAAACAGAAAGGGACCGATAATAGATCCCTGGGGTACCCCCATTTTGACTATCGAACCTCCTGATACTACATTATTTATACCTACTTTCTGACTTCTATTGTGCAGATAAGATTTTATTAATTTTAGTGCATTACCACGAACGCCATATTGAAATAATTTACCAACTACAGTTAAATGATTAACACAATCAAAGGCTTTAGAGAGGTCGCAGAAAATACCTACTGTATCCTGCGAAGATTTCCAAGTGTCAAGTACGTTTTTGACCAGTTTTGCTCCAGCATCTATAGTTGACCGTCCTTTCGTGAAACAAAACTGATCACAGTGTAAAATTTTATTCATTCTAACATTTAAATTTATAAATGATTAATAAAGGTATATTATAAAAATAACAAATAATATGTACACATTACAAACAAATATATTCTGTCTGTAGTTTTTGATAAACTGGATGGCAAGCGCAAGTGCCTAACCATATTTCTAGACTTTAAAAAATCATTTGATACGATAATCACAGACATGTGAAAAAACTGGAATACGTTGATTTCAGATATTTCAATTTACTTCCATAAGGACTACCTTAGTAATAGGAGTCAGAGGGTCAGGGTTGGTGGGGTAGTGAGTGTGGTTGAAACTGTAGAACTATGGAGTGCCTCAGGGGAGTGTTCTAGGGCCTAGCCTGTTCCTGGTCTATCTAATGATCTTGCAAACAAAAAATTGGAAATGCCCAAATTTTCTTATACGCAGATGACACTTCGTATTAGAAAATTTGACACTGAGAAAAATCTTCGGCATGTTGCAACACAAACCTTAATTGATGAAATGTATATTGCTTTGGCTCAGTCGATTTCCATTCACTGTACAGTATGAGGTGGCGCATCTAAAACTAAACTTGTACAAGTAGAAGTAAATTTTTATCGCATGTTGAGTTTTATTTTGGCCCTCTCATTAATTATGGTAGGTAGGTAAAATAAAACACAAAATGCGATTAAAATTTAATTTGTTTTTGAATTCTCACAATAAATGTTCAAAATGCCGGCCACCAACCGATATGCACATTCGTCAACGCCGCAAAAATGTTCTTCTTAAATTTTTGCGCGGTGCCGTATTTTGAGTTTATTTTGGCCCTCTCACTAATATTGGTAATTTTGAGAATGGTAGTAGGTATGAAATGTGTGTTATATTATCAACTGAGCTCTTCTTTAACGTAAAGGGATTATTAATCTCTTGATAGACAAAAATATGCAAAGCTACTAAGAAATTATAAAATATGATAATTACACAATTTACGATCTACGTTTAACGACCGACTTCAGCAAAAAAAATCCTATTTAGTACATCTTTTTTGTATTAGTATGAACGCATATTTGGTCAGGTAGTTTTTAAAACTAGTCAGAAGCTATGGATTTTTTTTTCATTTAAGTTTTTCATTTCATTCTGTTCTGATTAACCCAATTTTTTAAGTTAGGATCAAAATTTTTGTATTTTAGGTTTAAGTTAGGAAGGAATTTTTTTTTATTATAAAAGTGCAATAACTACTTTATTTGCTATTAAATAGGGTGGTTACAATGTGGATGTTATCAAGACATTATGTCAAGTAGCTTAAAACCTATTTAGTCATATATATCGTGACATGCAAATTAATGTAACATTTTCATTTATTAGAATAGAATAGAATAGAATAGAATATTATTTATTTGTGAAATGCAGGTTAGGTACAATGTCATAGGTGTCAAACTTATTAATTAGTTTCACTACACTTCCACCTTCGTCAAGGTATACAAATATCTAAAAGTTATATAAAATTATTAAAGTAAACAAATTCATAATTGATAAAATATAAATTACACATGTCCAAATATAAAATTAATACTAATAAATATTGAACATTAATAAAATAAAAATGACACATGTCCAAAATCATTAGGTACTTGATAATTAATTAATAAATTCAAAATTGATAAACTTAAATTCTAAAATCAATTAGTAGTTTTAATAGAAACGAAAATACAAATGACATTACAATTACAATATAGTAACGAGCGCTCGGATGCATGATATGATAATATAATAATAGTAATAATAATTAAATCATTTTTAAACTACACTGTGCCATAATAAATTCAGAAATAAATAAGTCAAATAACAATAACAATTGAGATCATTTTACGTCAAAGATAATACTATTATGTCATTCAGGAATTCAGTGGTCGAGTAATATGCTTTATTAATTAACAGCTTCCTTAAATGTTTTTTAAAAAGATTAATTGGCAGGTTCTTAAATTCATTGGGAACTTTGTTATATAATTTTGGGGCCATACCAAAAAAGCTTTTTGCAAAGAGTGCAGTTTTATGTTTAGGTGCACATATTTTGTGTCCATGTCTATGACTTCTTTGTGGATTCTGTTCATCGAAAGTAGGGAAAATATGTCGGTTCTGGTGGACAAATACTGCTACTTCAAAGATGTACAAAGATGGAAGTGTTAGTATGTTTAACTGCTTGAAAACTGGTTTACAACTATCATCAGATTTTAGACCCTTTATAGCTCTTATACTTCTCTTTTGTGCCTTAAATATTGCAGTTTTATTAACAGAATTCCCCCAGAACATGATCCCATAGCGCAAGACTGATTCGACGTATCCATGGTAGGCCATTACAACAGCCATGGTATTTGTTACCTTAGAAAGTCTGTATAAGGCAAAGGCAAAACTACTCAGTCTTTTGCAAAGCGTCTCAGTGTGAGATTTCCAATTGGTTTGGTAGTCAATTTGAATACCTAGGAATTTGATGTCAGAAACAGATTCAATTTTATCATCATTAGCTTTCAGGGTAATATTTGGTAAATTTGTGTTTTGCCTAAAATGCATTATTTTTGTTTTACTAGTGTTAAGTTTTAGGTTGTTTTCTCCTAACCACTGTCCTGTCCATGGTAACTTCTGTAACTCAGTGACATATAACCCCTCCTGTCCTTGGTAACTTCTGTAACTCAGCCTAAATTAATTTTGCAAACTCGCATTACGACCACGGTGAGTGTAATTACTTAAAACACGTATTACGTAGGCCCATTAAAATATTTAAGATGATTATGTGGTTACTATTTCAGTATAAAAGTAAAAGAAATCTATTTAATGACAAACATAATTTCACAGAAAAAAATAATGAAATTGGCGAGAATTGACAGTTCGCCGAAACGGAATTTTGCAACGTAAGCGTTTTTAAAAATGTCGAAATACTCTTCTACTCACCGTATTTCCTAAATAAGTGCACATCAAAACAATCGCATACTAATTATTGTTAATGATTATTATGGTTTGTTTACATTTGTAGACAGTGACATTCCAATATATTTTTTTTCTGACCAAGCGCCATAAACACGGCAACGTTCTTTGTTAATGTTGTTGCTCACTACACCTAGTTCGTAGTTCCGCAAGAAAATTTGAGGTGGCTCTATGGATATCAATTGATCCGTAGAGCAATTGAAACTATGGCATAGTGTACGAGTACCTTTAGTAAAAAAATGAAATTGTTGACAATTTTGACGGTTCGCCATTTATTTTGCATAGGATTTTTTTGTGCTAATAATGTGTTAATTACTCTTCGTAATCATCGTTCTTCCTAATAATGTGCACATCAAAACAATCGTTATGGTTTTAACTATCGAAAATGATATGATTCTTTATAGTTTGAAACAGTGACTTCCAAGTAATAACGACTTCTAAATGTCGATATAAAAAAAAATATTTTTGTTTTTTGTCTTGGAATCTTCATTTTTGTTGTAGCTTTAACTTTTAACTTATTAAAATACTGAGTTTTCTAAGCATTTGGTACGTAGTTTAGGTTTTGATATAGCTTTAGCAATGGGTTAGTTCTAAGCTTTTTTGTCAGCTCGGGTAGTCTCGGGTCAGCGTCGGCCAACTTTCGGACAGCTGTCAGATTGAGTGGACGGTAGGAGCCATATTGTATATACGGTCGTGCACTGGTAAGTGGTTAACCATGTAGTGAGATTCCTCATAGCTTTGTTAATTTCTTCCTCATAAGTGTGACTATTTATACATTTTATTATAGCAGTGCTATCATCAGCAAACAGTATCATGGGATGGTCAATGGCTTTAGTAAGATCGTTTATGTACGCAATAAAAAATAAAGGCCCCAGTATGCTACCTTGTGGCACGCCAATCTCCGTTTTTCTGCAAAGTGACAGGTAGTCTTTCCTCACCCCCGATTCAGCGCATAGTTTAGTTATTGAAGTGTACTGTTTTCTGTTGCTAAGGTAGGATTTTATAAGATCACGAGCAGAACCTCTAACACCATATGAGTAAAGTTTTGATAAAAGCAATCCATGATCAACATGATCGAAAGCACTCGTCATGTCCATATAAATTGCACATATATGTTGTTTTCGATCAACAGAAGCAATGACCGATTGAAGTAGGTGGAAAATCGCCAAACCCGCATTTCTTCCACGTCGAAAGCCAAACTGATCCTTAGACAACAAATTGTATTTTTCGAAGAAATTATATAAGTGATTATGAATTATTTTCTCGAATATTTTTGAAAACACATTTATTTGTGCAATAGGTCTATAATGCCTAATATTGGTTTGTACGCCTTTTTTATGAATAGGCTTTACAATGGCGATTTTAAGGTTATCAGGAAACACCCCAGTGCTCAACATCAAATTTATAACATGATTTAAGGGAGAAGCTATATACATACTAAATTTCTTTATCAACGTAACAGGTATACCATCTATTCCCACAGAATGTGTCATCTTCAGTGATCGAATTGTCTTTACTATTGTTTCAACCGTAGAAGGCGGGATAAATATTGAGTTAGACACGTTTGAGAGCTCTGTGTAAGACAAGTTACCATTTCTGCCTTGTTAAATAGAATCTACAAAATAATTATTAAATACGTTTGCCATTTCCGTAGGATCGCACACTGTTGAACCATCATCGGCATAAATTAATTTCGTAGTTTCGGTAGGGTACTGATTTTAATTTCTATTAATTACTTGCCAGGTAGCTTTCGATTTATTAGCCGATGAACTAATGTAGTGGTTATTTTGAGCTCTTTGCGTGAGGTTTAATATTTTTTTATATCTCTTTGAATATTTCTTTAGTAAGTGCTTATTTTCATTTGTTGGGCACGATCTGTACGTCCATAGCAGTCGCCTCTTCTTTCTGCTACAGATACGAATACCGCGCGAGATCCATTTCGGTTTTCTATTACTTTTAATAGTTATTAAATTTATAGGAAAGCACAAGTCATGGAATAGAGAAAATATCGCTATAAAAGCACCATAGGCTTCATTGACATCTTCGGCTTCATAGACATCACAGAAGGTAACTACATTCATAGCTTCCTCGAATTTTTTCATGTTTTCCTCACAGTAGTCGCGTCTACTAATTCGCCATGATTTAATAGGACAAGTCTTTTTGACAGGACAATTCAATGTTTGAGATGTGTGATCAGACAATGCAAGTTCGGTCACTTCACTCTCACAGCCGCGAATATTATGAGCAAAGTTGTCAATGCAAGTTCCACTATTCAACCTAGTTGGTTCTCTGATTTGCAGTTTTAAATTATAGCTTAATAAAATGTTCTCAAAGTCAATACATATTCTGCTTTTCTTTAAAATATTAATATTGAAGTCACCACAAATAACATTATTTTTATTATTATTGCACAATTTCTTAAGTAATAAATTAATTTGGTTCATAAATAGTTCAATGTCGGAGTTAGGTGGTCTATAGATACATATAACAATAAGATTTTCATGAGACAAAGCTATGGCACATGCTTCAAGGACACTTTTTATACAAAAATATGAGACATCCATTATCTCACAATCAAAACCCTCGCGAATTAAGATGCAAGAACCGCCCTTACGGGTGTCTCTTGTATAGCTTGTTACTAATTTGTAATTGTGGATATATAAATTACACAAGTCCTCTTTACACATAAAATGTTCTGTAACACATATAATATCTAAATTTTTATTATTTAGTGTAAATTCATGCATTGCGACCGCCAATAAATCTGATTTATTCAATAGACCACATATATTTTGGTGTAGTATTGTTATCGATTTAGACACGAAAAAAATTTTGCTTCTTATCATGTTCCTTTGTATCAGATTTAATAGAATTGTTATGTATTTGTAAGTTACTATTATATTCAACAAGTTCCAAGATAAGTTTATACAAGCAAATTATTATGTTTTCAAAACCTATATTGTTCAACTTTCCATGATTATAAGAAAACATTTCATCTGAATATTTCAAACTCAAACATGAGTCTAACAAGTAGGCAAAGCCATGACAACAATTGCTAATGTGCAGATACTTATTAAAAGTTTCAATTCTTTTATTAAATAATGTTACATTTCTTTTAATTCTAAATGTTGGAGAGACAATTATAATGTTTGTGTGGTTTAGTAAAATAAGTTTTTCTTGTATTAGGGTGACAAGTTTATTGTAGTATTTTGTCTTTTGGAAGTCTACTTCACCTATTATGATTACACAAAAGTCGTTTAAAGTTAAGTTTTGTACTTTTTGTTCGACACCTAGCAATAATTGCTCCAAACCTGCACCCGGCGACAAATAGTGACAAATGTTAAATTCCTCATTAAACACTTTTTGCACCGTTTTTAACACTTTATTTGTTTTGTTACTACTTAAAACTAATAATTTGTTTTTCTCTAGAGTACCTATCTTTTCACAATCATTAGTTGGAGTTGGAGGTATTTTCGTCCGTGTTTTGACAGTAGTCCGGGGCAAAGTTTGGTGTTTTGAGGAACTCCCAGCGCCATCTAGTGAGCCGCCACATAACTGCGTAGATGTTTTACCGATGATAAAGGATTTTCTCGTACCAAAATCTTGCTTTAAATGTAAATTTGGAGTTCGAAATAACCCGCGTGTTGATAATTGAATTCTTTTTGATGTTGGTGTATAGAATTTCCCTGTTCTTCTATTACAGGGTGAAGAATCAGACTTCAATGTGTGAAATGCATCCTTAAACACCTTTTTTTCCAATTCCGTGTTTCTTGCTTTTAGTGAGTAGTTTTCACTACAAAGATTGGAGATTTCCTCATGGGCACTTTGAAGTTCCAATCGTAACTTATCTAATTCTTCCTTGAGAGGACTAAAACTTTGAGTAGATATATTAGGTACGCTGGTAGAACTGCCATCCAATATGCTATTTAGAGTTGAGTTAGCATAATTTATCTCAGTTTCTCCTCCATCTACAGTACTACAATCATTGCTGAAGGATTGAGCCCTTTTGGGACGACGAAAAGTAATATTTTCAAAAATATTCATTGTATCGCCATCTGTGTGACGTTGATAGTACCTATGTCAAGCAGCTGATTAGTCTTACATACATTTGAATTATATCAACCGCCTGAATTGGCACATAATAATTTAAGATTTATTCACTTAGTTCCAGTTAGAATGATAGTCACTTTATTATATTTTAGGCACTAGACACGATAATGTTATTGTTCAATTAATTTTATATGAAATTTGTTTAATTTATTATATAAAATCAGTCTTACTTAGTCACTAGATATACACCGACTTCTTTTCTCACTAAAACGTACGTATTTTTCGGGGATAACACTTGTACAGAGTCTTTAGGCCGCACTTTACACAGTGTTCATTAGTAATGCATCTAATGTTTACTTTCACTATTTTTAAATTACAAATTTATACGGAGCTATTGTTTACTAGTTGGCAGCGCCATCTACCCTCTCATATTACTTACATTATTATATTATTATTATTATATTACATTTATTAACATCTTCATTTTCGTTCGTTAATTATCTACTTACATAAGTAATTAGTGTTTATTAAATTACAATACCTTTTTATTTGTAATATCATTATTGAATTAAAATAAACCAGACTAAGTATAAACTAATAAATAAATAATAAATCAATAAATAAAAACTAATAAATGTATCGACTTCATTAAAATTTTATTAGATAATATTCCCCGCATTTAAAGGTTTCATTAATAGAATAGAATGCTTTTTCAAGTAGCCATCTACGCAATGATTTGTTGAATATGTTAACTGGGAGTTCTCTAATGTTATCTGGTATTTTATTCTTCAAAAAACGCTTGGTTTTTGGAACAGCATCTAGGATAAGTTTGTTGCTTGAAAGAACAAGTGTCCGTTGCTTCTAAAAAATTTCCCAATCTCAAGTATATAGATACAAGGAAGGGTCAATATTTTAAAAAGGCATTGTATTAAAGAAAAATATCGAAGAAAAGTCGACCCAAAAAAACGATACAATTTTAAAGAGCTGTCTCGTCGTTGAATCATATAAAATAACAAAAAAAAATATAGCTCAAAAACTACCAAAAATCACTGAGCATACATAGGGGTTCAATAGATAGGTACCTAGACAACTAGGTTCTTAACAGTATGGCAGTAGTTCAATGAGACACCGTTTCCATCGGTCCAATTTAGCTATTTGTTTAGTGCCCCCCAAAGATGATAGCTTTAGACTTGTCGGGGTTAACCGTTAGGCCTTGGAATTTACGTAAAACGCCATAGTAAAAATATCACGTGCCCTGTAAATTTCTTGCATGGTTGCAGAAATGGGTAATAATAGAGTGGTCGTAATCCGGTCCAGTCCAATCCAATCCAGGGCATAATCGTTCCTGTAAGCAACTCGGAGTTTTCTTACCCGCTTCCATTGTCGCAGGTGGTGAGGGCCAGGAGCACGGGCCCGTGTTCCTAATGGAGCCGCCGCCGCGGCTGGTGTTCTCCAACAACACGGGCGCGCGCGTGTCCTGCGCGGCGCACGGCTTCCCCGCGCCGCAGCTCGCCTGGCAGACCCTGGACGGGACGCAGATCGACGACGTGCCGGCCCTCAGGTAAGCGCCCTTTTACTGCAGGTGCTGAGGCTAGGAGCAGTTCCTGATAGAGCTACAGTCTCCACCATAATCGAAACGCGGAGTTCTGGACCACAGCTCCCCTAGCAGACCCTAGACGGCACACAGGTGGACAAGACGTGCAGGTTCACAGATAAGGGACCCTTGACATGAGCAGTTCCTAGCAGCTTGAATTAATAAGTAATAGATTAATGTTTTATATTTTAGCGTTTTATTAACGCTTAAATATACTTAAGTAAAATTTTAAACACTGAAAAAAGACGACAACCTCAGGCGGGAATCGAACCACGCACCTTCCGCATTCCGGGCGGCTGCCTTAACCACTTGGCTACCGAGGTCTGGCTTTCAACCGTTGAAATTTGTCAGTGCTTGATGTTTATGTTTTTAGTCAACATTGCTTCATTAAATCTTAGAAGTTTTCACCTCTGAGATCCGAAAGAAATATTTTTACAAATATTTGAACATTCGCTTAAGATGAAGCTGCGTTTATAGATTAATGTTTTATATTTTAGCGTTTTATTAACGCTTAAATATACTTAAGTAAAATTTTAAACACTGAAAAAAGACGACAACCTCAGGTGGGAATCGAACCACGCACCTTCCGCATTCCGGGCGGCTGCCTTAACCACTTGGCTACCGAGGTCTGGCTTTCAACCGTCGAAATTTGTCAGTGCTTGATGCTTATGTTTTTAGTCAACATTGCTTCATCAAATCTTAGAAGTTTTCACCTCTGAGATCCGAAAGAAATATTTTTACAAATATTTGAACATTCGCTTAAGATGAAGCTGCGTTTATAGAATAATGTTTTATATTTTAGCGTTTTATTAACGCTTAAATATACTTAAGTAAAATTTTAAACACTGAAAAAAGACGACAACCTCAGGCGGGAATCGAACCACGCACCTTCCGCATTCCGGGCGGCTGCCTTAACCACTTGGCTACCGAGGTCTGGCTTTCAATCGTCGAAATTTGTCAGCGCTTGATGCTTATGTTTTTAGTCAACATTGCTTCATCAAATCTTAGAAGTTTTCACCTCTAAGATCCGAAAGAAATATTTTTACAAATATTTGAACATTTGCTTAAGATGAAGCTGCGTTTATAGATTAATGTTTTATATTTTAGCGTTTTATTAACGCTTAAATATACTTAAGTAAAATTTTAAACACTGAAAAAAGACGACAACCTCAGGCAGGAATCGAACCACGCACCTTCCGCATTCCGGGCGGCTGCCTTAACCACTTGGCTACCGAGGTCTGGCTTTCAACCGTCGAAATTTGTCAGTGCTTGATGCTTATGTTTTTAGTCAACATTGCTTCATCAAATCTTAGAAATTTTCATCTCTGAGATCCGAAAGAAATATTTTTACAAATATTTGAACATTCGCTTAAGATGAAGCTGCGTTTATAGATTAATGTTTTATATTTTAGCGTTTTATTAACGCTTAAATATACTTAAGTAAAATTTTAAAAACTGAAAAAAGACGACAACCTCAGGCGGGAATCGAACCACGCACCTTCCGCATTCCGGGCGGCTGCCTTAACCACTTGGCTACCGAGGTCTGGCTTTCAACCGTTGAAATTTGTCAGTGCTTGATGCTTATGCTTTTAGTCAACATTGCTTCATCAAATCTTAGAAAAAATTTTACTTAAGTATATTTAAGCGTAAATAAAACGTTAATCTATAAACGCACCTTCATCTTAACCGAATGTTCAAATATTTGTAAAAATATTTCTATCAGATCTCAGAAGTGAAAACTTCTAAGATTTGATGAAGCAATGTTGACTAAAAACATAAGCATCAAGCACTGACAAATTTCGACGGTTGAAAGCCAGACCTCGGTAGCCAGGTGGTTAAGGCAGCCGCCCGGTATGCGGAAGGTGCGTGGTTCGATTCCTGCCTGAGGTTGTCGTCTTTTATCAGTGTTTAAAATTTTACTTAAGTATATTTAAGCGTTAATAAAACGCTAAAATATAAAACATTAATCTATAAACGCAGCTTCATCTTAAGCGAATGTTCAAATATTTGTAAAAATATTTCTTTCGGATCTCAGAGGTGAAAACTTCTAAGATTTGATGAAGAAATGTTGACTAAAAACATAAGCATCAAGCACTGACAAATTTCGACGGTTGATAGCCAGACCTCGGTAGCCAAGTGGTTAAGGCAGCCGCCCGGAATGCGGAAGGTGCGTGGTTCGATTCCCGCCTGAGGTTGTCGTCTTTTTTCAGTGTTTAAAATTTTACTTAATAAGTAATACCTAGGCAGTATTGTGCATAGTACTATGATTTAGTTTTGAAAAAATAATCTACTTAAAATTTATTATGCCCGGTTTAACAAATGTTTAAGCATCAGCTTTCTACAATTTGAGTACTTCCCTAACAACATTAAGGTAAGAATTTACTTTTTTGTATAAAGCACCCGACACTATTTAAACGAACCAGTGGCAACATTCCAGCGTACACTTTGGTGCCAACAAAATATCCGACGCCCTCCCCGCACCCCGCGCTCCCCCGTACCCTGACAAAGTTCATAAGAAGTTCTCGATAAGTACTGGACTCGTGAGCGACGAACTTATTTAAACTTTTCAACGGTGTTGCAAAATTGTGACATGCTTACATTTTGTATGACGACGAAATGGATATTGGATCACGAACAATACTGTACATTTAACAGTTTTAATAGAACAGTACTTTTTGTTTTTAGGGTTCCGTACCTCAAAAGGAGAAAACGGAACCCTTATAGGATCACTTTGTTGTCTGTCTGCCGTGTCTGTCAAGACCCTTCATATCAGGAACGCGTAAAGACAATCTAGTTGAAATTAAAACGATATACTCAGGTCTACAGTCTCTTGAAGCTGTGAAAAAATCAAACACCTGAGTTAACGTAACAAAAGATACGGCCGTTTATGCATAAAAAAAACGTATATTTCGACACTCTCAAGGTAATCAAAATTTATAGGGTATTTTCCGTTGACCTAGAACTATGAAATTTGGCAAATATTACCGTCTTATACTACAAGTACAGTGAAAATCTGAAAACTATACATTTGTAATTAAATCATTAAAAAACAGGGTGTTTATGTCTGGAACGGCGGTCCAAATTTTTTATTGAGTTAACCGTGTCATGTGGGGTATCGTTTGAAAGGGCTTCATTGGCACAAGATTAAACAGATTTTTAATTATTTTTATGATTTAAGTACAGTTTTCGATTTTTGACGAAGAATGAAAAATAATAATTATAATATGCACCTATAAAGGAGGTCATTCACGTTTCATATAGGTCTGGGCCCAAAAGTCAAAGTGCCGCAACCAACGAAAAAAAATAGTTTTTATTGTTGGGGGAGTAATTCCGAACGTTTTTTACTATGACTATAAACCTCAACAACTAGTCCTAGTTCTGATAATTGAAGTATAAATAGCTATTATTTATATTAAATTAATAAAAAATATATGCATTTTACTGGCGTAAAAAGTAATAGGGTGAGGTTGTAGGTGGATTTTCAAGAGCTAAATAAAGGAATACTATTGCAGTTCAATATTTTATTAACATCAACAAAGCTTAGCTATATTATTATATAATAACATACATAAAGAAATGAATTACGTCACAAAATAATTACGACTTATATAAAAGTAACATGAAATGTTCGCGTATCCTTAAGAATACGGCGGAGCTTTAGAGGTATCCCTAACTAAATCTAAATGTTGACAGCTTGTAATGTAATATACGAGTAATTCCGGAGGGCTTATATGCGGTTCATGCCTTGCATAAGTTATATACCAAACTATGCACATGACGTGTGTGGTATGGTTTATACCCAGACTTAATAATATTAAGTCTTCTTCCGTGAGTGGAGGCAGATTTTCCATAAAAGACCTGCCCTGCTCTCCGCTTTTCCTTCCTCTTTTGGATTCTACGGCTCAAGTCGTGTCGTGCGCAACTCAGGGGGAGTTTCCCCGTCTCGTTTGTAATGCCACGCTTCATATCGCCGCGCATAGCGTTCGTTTGAGACTAGAAATAAGTATATAGGATTTTGTATAACTAGGCATTACCTATATTATATGAAAATAAATCCCTATTTACCTTGGACGCGCGCGCTTTAACTTGGGAACTACTTTATCAAATTGTTTAATCTTTTTTTAGTTTCTAGTTTAGAGTCTAGGGCAATTAATAAAATTGTAACGACTTCATTGTCGAAATATTTGTATTAGTAAAATGTTTAAAAATCAATTTTTTCTACTTTTGGAAAAGGAATATTAGTAGAGATATGTTCTCATAGTAAAAAATACTCGGCCTGCCTCGTCAATAATAACAACTACTGTTTTTTACTGGCCGCCACTTTGACTTTTGGGTCCAAAATGAATTACCTCCTTTCTACGGAACCCTCGGTGGGTGAGTCCGACTCGCACTTGTCCGGTTTTTTTAAAATGTAATGATGTTTTCTTGTGCATCAAACCGTTGATTAAATATGCAATGAATCAGTTGACGTTGCTAGTCGTTTCAAAAGGCAAGTCCTTCACTGTGCATAATGCATTGACTGTGGTTTCCATGCGGTTTGATTCACGAGTGGATTAGGCGTCTCCTTTGTGTGTTGCAGTGGTGCTTGACGGAGACGGTCTCTAGTATTCACGAAATTTGTTATGAAACAATATTTGCCGCACTGGATTCTTTTTAATTAACAGTGCAATAACCGCGTTTGCAATACTTTGTAAAGCTTTGTTATTCAAGCTGGAAGTAACAATGGTAATACTGAATAGTTGTTTTTCTTTTGAATAGGTTTAATTTTACAATTAAACCTATTCAAAAGAAAAACAGGAAAATAACAACTAAACTATTCAGTTTTAGATTGTTGAATAGGTTTAACCATGTCGCGTAGCGGTGAAAGAATACTACCACCGCCTCTCTTCGCTTGGGTGTCGTAAAAGGCGACTAACGGACTAAAGACTGCACATAAATCCAGCAGCATAGATCGGCGATGGGCTCACCACCTGTCACGCTGAGCACATGTTCAGTTGCTATTTGGTGAAAAGTGGACTATGGTAGAGGACGGCTTTTGCTGTTCTCATTACCTAGTCTCTGACTAACCCTTCGGGGATAATAGTCGTGATTATATGTATGTATATTATTGTAAATGGATCGTAGCTGATACTACAATGTTATTATAGCAGCATCCAAAATAATACATTTATTGTAACTCGCAATTTTGTTGCGATTTTTCACAACTCTCCAAACTGAAACTCATACGACATCATCAAAATCAACACGCAAACTTTATGGCGCCTCCCATCCGCTACAACATCAATGCAAACTTTTCCGAATCCACTAAAGCCCGTGCCGCAGGTGTGTTGCGGGCGTTTTATAAAATACTCCGAGCAAGAGCGTATTATATCGTACCAACTCCCGTTGAAATATTGATGGACTCGCTCCAAGTCATTTCGCGGAGGTTAACGCAATCGAAGAGCGAGCAGCCGATCGCTAACTTAGATTACAACTTAATGTTATCGGGGTGTCTTAAGAACGATTCGATGAGGTTTTCAACTCGTTACAAGTGATTTTATTGTTCCCATATTCGGATAGGAAAAGAAATTCCACTTTGTAATGTTATCTAATCTCGTTTGAACGTGCTTTGGGATCTCGTTAACTTGAACGACTGTAATCGTTAAACCTAGGAGGTTAATAGCTAATTTCCAATGTGAATTACTTTTGTGAATGACGAAATTGTCCAGTCTCAGTTAGGTACTGACAAGTTCCATAGAGATTTTCCAATTTTTCTAACAGTATATTTTAAGACATTGTGCACATTCAAAATTCCACTGCCCCAGCTGTCTTTGTGTCAGTAACATTTCACCATTTCATTGTATTCCATTCTTATATTGGATTCTTCGATCGACTGTACTTCAGCGCAAACTATACATAATATACTCAGAACTTTCAACCTTTATCTTTAAAATTATACGGGTCTTTGGCGGCTGCGAAGATTCTGCGGGGAAACATGAAATATGTATCAGGTGTTTTGAATAGTAACGGCCGGGGTGCACCGGGCGCGGCTGATTACGCGCCCGAGCAGACTCGTGCCCGGGTGCCCGGGAATTAGTCACGCTGGGAGTGTGAATTTCAATGATGGTTTCCCGAGACACTGCCAATTTGTGTATGTTTGTGTATCCTTTATAGTATAATCGAGTTGTTTATTTTCTTAAAGTCACAGAACGGAAGGTAGTTCTGTGGGTTCGGTAGAGTAAAAAGTTAAAACAGCTAAACTGTTCTACGGCTGGGCAATGACCATAATAATTGTAATCAAGTCCCGCTACAATTGATGAGGTTCCGCTTACTCGCCACGCTTGTCACATGCGGGTTGGGTCACAAGCCCGGGCTATGCATCGCAAAATATGAAACAAATTTCCCCTGCCTGAGAATTGAACCTCCGGATATTTGGCCAAGTGCTTCGCCACTCGGCCAACAGTACGATTAGGTCAAACAATAAATACTTACATAGTGAAAAAAGCGCGCGTGATAATATTCTGGAAGAAAAACAGTAACAGTTGATACACTGAAAGAGCAAAAAGGTTGATTTTGCACGGGTTGGCGACACATTAGTTGAATTAACAAAGTGATGGGTTGAAGCAACATGAACAAATTGTTGTTTTCACAGAAAAGTTTTAGTTGATATGAAAACAGTTGTTTTTACCTATTTGTACATGTTGGCGTAACAATTCATGGTTAATTCAATAGGTAATTGTTAATTCTACTGTTCAAGTTGTTGAAATAACCATTTTTAAAGTTAAATTTACAAAATAAATACGTTAAAACAACAAAAGATATTCAACCATTTGTCGATTACCAGAAGCAACAAAATAAATTTGTTAATTATGCCTATTCCCAATAGTTGATTTAATGTAAATTTTAATGTTGGAACCAAGCTGATTGGCCTAACCCTCTCAAATGTTTGTCTCAACCGATTCACAAACAGTTGGGATAACAATATAAGCAGGTAAAAAACACAGCAAGAAATAAAGTTAAACCAAAACGTTCGAATGGTTAAACGAACTTCCGAATGATGGTTAAAATAATGATATGAAGAGGTTAAATCCTATACAAAAAAGTAATTGACACGACCCATTAAAATGTTTGTTTTAACCGTCACACAAACAGTTGAGATAACAGTATTAAACAGGTAAAAACAACAGCAACACATAAAGCTTAATCAATATGCTTGAATGATAAAACTAACTCACGAGCAAGGGTTAAAATAACAACATAAACAGGTTAGGTCCTATACAAAAAAAAACGATTGACACAACCCTTTCAAGTTCTTGTTTCAACTGTCACACATACCGTTGGGATAGCCATGTACACCGGTAAAAAAACACCAATACAAAAAGCTAAATTAACCTGTTTTAATGTTTAAACTAGCCCTTCAGAGTGTTTGATTTAACCGTCACATAAACAGTTAGGATAACAATATAAACAGTTAAAAACAACAGCAAGATTTATAACTAAATCAACAAATTCAAATAGTTAAACTAACTCACGAGCTGGGGTTAAAAAAAATAAACAGGTTAAGTCCTGTACAAAAATTATCGATTGACACAACCCTTTGAAATGTTTGTTTTAACCGTCACACAAACAGTTGAGATAACAGTAATAAACAGGTAAAAGCAACAGCGACACATAAAGCTTAATCAATATGTTCGATTGGTAAAACTAACTCAAGAGCTAGGATTAAAATTCTCTTTCAAATGTTAGTTTTAACCATCACGCAAACAGTTGGGATAGCAATAAAACAGGTAAAAACAACAGCAACACATTAAGCCAAATCAACATGTTTGAATGGATAAACTAAATTACGAGCTAGGGTTAAAATAATAATATAAACAAGTTAAGTCCTACACACAAAAAAACGATTCACACAACCCTATCAAATGTTTGTTTTAATCGTCACACAAACAGTTGGGATAGCAATATAAACAGGTAAAAACAACACCAACACAAAAAACTAAATCAACAAGTTTGAATGGTTGAGCTAACGTTTTCAAATGTATGTTGTTAAATTAAACGCTACCTAAATGCTATCTGAGATAAAATTATTGTGTCACATACCTACCTTCAATACAGACAAACTGACATGGCGAAACTAAAACTATATTTGTATTTGCTTTCGTATGTCTGGTTGTTCAGCTTTTCCGTCTATAGTATAGGTTCGCTCTCTCAACCGATTCTAGTAAAAATTTGTGAGCGAGTTCGATACCTATTTATAGTTAGGGCAAAATGCATTTCTATGTCCGGCCCTATGATCTTGTTTTGGAAGATAACAAGATGAAAAGTTGAATTAAACGCCATATACTTACCAACCTTAATAGGTAAGTAGGTACCTACTGTTAAACGAAAAAAATTTGGTTTTTTAATGGATTGTCGAAAACGGCTGTACTTAACGATTTTCATGAAATTTAAGATATAATTAGTGCTTTAACAGGACACAAACTTCTCAAATGTTTGTTTTAACCCTTTCACAAATAGTTGAAATAACAATTTAAATAATTTGTGCTGATCTGCTGGCAACGTCGCAAATTACTATCTGCGCGCGCTCAAGAAGCAAGGGCGTCTATTCACGAGAAGTTCGGCTATGCGATTCTCTAAGCGACACAGACGCTACACGCATGGCTGTGATCTGCTTTCTCTTTCCAATTCTATGAATATAAGAGAGACAGAGTTAATTCTCAGCACTGCGGCAGCCGCTGCTATTAAGGCTTTATTTAACTTAGAGAATCGCACTGCTATTGTCAATGACATAAGTGAGTGGACACTTATAATGTTACGGTTACATTATCGGGATTCGGCGAATATTTGACCTGTCGCGACGTGTACCTATAGCCAAACAGTTTGCTGATCCTACCGCACATCAAAGGGATATTTTCTCAAAGTTGCAATGAAATGTTGACATGACTTACTTCAATTAGGTCCGGAAATACTACGTAACCGGTGCGATGAGTGAAGATGATATGTAAAGGAATTTCATACAGCCTAATACACCTACCTAGGCGCGTAAAACAACCGGCTTTTGTTTTTAAAAGCAGGCCCATTGTTTTCATTTGATCCAATGTAGTTCGCCCGAAAATCATCACACTAATATTATATAGGCGAAAGTTTGTGAGTGTGTATGTTTGTTACTTCTTCACGTCTAAACAGCTGTAGCGATTTTAATAAAATTTGGTATGGAGTTAGCTGACACCCTGGATAAACACATAGGATACTTGTTATCTCGATATTCCTACGGGAATGGGAACCACGCGGGTGAAACCGCGAGCGGTCGCTAGTTTTATATAATTACAAGCGGCCGCTCGCGGTTTTATCCGCGTGGTTCCCGTTCTCGTGGGAATATCGGGATAAAAAGTATCTTATGTTTTAATCCAGGTTATAAACTATCTGTATGCCGAATTTCATCCAAATCCATTCAGTAGTTTTTACGGGAAAGAGTAACAAACATCCATCCATACGTTTCCGTGGGAATATCGGAATAAAAAGTATTCTATGTGTTAATCCAGGTTATAAACTATCTGTATGCTGAATTTTATTAAAATCCATTCTGTAGTTTTTGCGTGAAAGAGTAACAAACATCCATCCATACTTACAAACTTTCGCGTTATTAATATTAGTAGGATATAATTACATAGGTAATAGTTTGCCGTAGAAAAAACACGAAGTTTTTATCGCGTCAATGCGACACGAATTTTTGCCCGATAATGTAGCATGACATCACTGTCATGCTACTACTGTTATGGGTTGTCCTGGGTGTTAAAATAGGTTCCCTATTTTTTTGCATAAAATTTTATGTCATAATTTATCATCATACTTTTACTTATCCTAATAATAGTTACGCACAATATTAATTAGGCATAACTTTTTAGGCACATTTTTTTAAAGCATAACTACTATTAGCATAATAATTGATAAATAAACTATTTTAAAGCCTAAATTTGCTTACGCATAATGATATTTAAGCATAATTTTGTTAGGCATTAAATTATATAAGAAAAAAGTAAGGTTTGGAAACTTTGTCTTTGCATTTAATAAAATACTTTTCGTATAAAAAATAAACATGTTGGCGGCTTACACCCCCGCCGCACCCTAACCTATTATTACACTACGGTAACCAATTTATATTTAATATACCTAATAGCTACTTTTGGTTTCTCAGATTCAAATAGCTATAAATAAAATAAAAAATATTGCAAAGACAAAACCTGTTAAAAAACCAATCCAAATTATAGCGGATTTTGAAACTGTAACCTCACCTTCTGTCTTATCTAATCTATCAGACTATCTTTATACCTAATAACTATTAGACTTATTATGCTTACTGAAATAGTATGCCAAAAACAGTTAAGTCAAAATATTATTATGGCAAATAAAAATATGCCTAACACTTTATGCCAAATTAAATTAAGACAAAAAGAGAAGAGAATTTTCGTCAGATGTTCAACTGGATATTCTGCCTAACCAAGCTCGTGTTTCATCTAGCTCAGCCTTGTAGATTAAGCTGTATACAAAAAGGGCGTGTCGTTAGTCTACAAAGAAAAATTCATCGTGTCAATACTTGCAACGCACTGGATAAAATTATGTATAAACTCTCCCTTTCAAATGTTTGTTTTAACCGTTACATAAACAGTTGGGATAACAATATAAACAGTTAAAAACAGCAAGATTTATAACTAAATCAACAAATTCACATAGTTAAACTAACTCATGGGCTAGGGTTAAAATAAATATATAAACAGGTTAAGGTCCTGTACAAAAATTATCGATTGACGAAGCGACGTTGCCGTTCATATCAAGCAAGACCGCGCGCGCGCCGGCAACGCGCTGTGTGTGCTGCCGACTGCTTAGTTGAACGTGAATATTCGAATAAAGAGCACGGCTTGCGGAGGTGAGGTGGACAGTTCAGTGTGTAATGGATTTAAGTAAGTGTGCGGACATATAAATGTGGTTTAATATAAAAACGTGTATCTACCCAGCACATAAGTTTTATCGTGTATAGTGGCTTTCGCCGTAAAACGCGACCGGCCTGGGTACCTTAATTAAATACTTATTTTGTTTTTAAGGTCTCGTATATTTAGCCGAATGGGTATTTCGGCGGAAACAGTCAAACGTTTTGAAGGTACCTACGTGTTTATTGTTTTCGTTGTCTGCTTAGCTTAGCTTAGCGCCACGCTGCGTGTCGCAACTCGCAACGCAATCGGTTACATACATTTTGCAAGAACGTGGTTACATTAGTTCATAGCCGATTTACATGTCCATCGCATAAGTAAGTAAAAACTACGTGTGGACGCCGGGCGGCAAGTAAGTCTGTCTACCTATAGCATTAAGTAGGTAAGCAAGAAAGTAGTAAGTTCAACTTACTTACTTACTTATGGGTGTGTAAATCGGCCTTCAGTCCCGCGTGTCGCCACGTTCAATACAAAGCTTTGTATTGTAAGAAAGGAAAACTGGTTTTAACGAAAAATAATGTGTTACTTTAACTAAGGGAAGGGAAAGGAAATTTGATTCAACTGATATATATTAGTTGAATCAAAAGCTTTCCTTTAGTTAAAATAACACATTATTTTTGTTGGATTCAACTGATATATATCAGTTGAATCAAAAGCTTTGCTTTAGTTAAAATAACACATAATTTTTGTTAAACCACAGTTTTCCCATCTTTATTTAAATGTTTGTGTTTACAGGACACATCTTCGGAGGCGGCAACAGCAAGTGATAATGTTTATGATATAATATTAGCGCCGTCGAGCCCGGCATCCAATAGTAACAAACACTTGAAATCAAGAGGAATATCACGCGTAAGTGTTGGAATGAAACATTACTTGTAAATATTTTTAACAATAATTATGTTACAAGCATAACGTGTCTGTCTGTGTATCTATCTGTGGTATCGTAGCTCCCAAACTGATGAACCGATTTTCGTTTAGTTTTTTTTGTGTCATAGATAGTTTTATCCCGAGTGTTCTTAGCCATGTTTCATGAAGATCTGTTTAGCCGTTTGAATATGCTCTTTTCTAGTTGATGAGGGGATTTGACTAACTTCCTTATGTCCGATCGATTCGAAATTTGGTACCGTGTTACTTCAATGATATTGAAAGTACATATATGTGAAAGTCAAAGTCAAATTATTTTTCAAGGTAAACCTTTACAGGCACTTATTGACGTCAATACTAATAATAATAAAAAAACAACTAATCTAGCGAACTATAGTCTGTGCCAGACAAACGTCTACCTACTCACTACCTACCACCAATCTTCTGCATTAGGCTTATCCGAGATACAATAATATGTTTTAAGCAAAATTATTTATCAAAATAAATATGCATTAAAAATAAAAACTTTATTTGCCGTAGAAGTTTATGTTACTATACTTATTACCAGATCCATCTATAAATCCAGAAGGTTTAATGTTAATATAAAAAAAACAAAAAAAAATTAAGGAGACCTTTGCCCACTAGTGGGATAGCGTAGACTAATTAAAAATGGTATGGTAAGGTTAACATGACCTGATCAGCCATTTGAAGATCATCAGCTCTTTAATAGTTGATGAGGGGATCTGACTACCATCCATATGTCCTATCGATTCGAAATTTGGTATCGTGTTACTTCAATAATGTTGAAAGTATATGATAAGGTAACCATGACCTGATCAGCCATTTGAAGATTATCACTTTAAAAAAGACAACATAAAAATGAAATAAAAAATTTAAAAAACCCCTAGACACAAAAAATAAACTGTAAAAACTAACAAATAATATTTTAAACCTATTTTAATTATTATCGTCACATTTATATGTAAGTTCTATTATTTTCATTTTCCAGGCGTCCGTCGTCGCGTCGGGGGACTGTTTAGCAGCTTGACAGCGGGCGTCTTCCTCGACACCCAATCGTAGCAAAAAGTATGCTGCGACGCGCGGCTGGGTAATTTAGACTTTAAGTACTGTGTACGTTATTTAATATCGTTTAAAGATTGTAAAAACCGTCACCAAATTGTTTAAGAATAAACTTTTTACCGTATGAATCTTTTTTTAATGTTCTTTTTACAGTACTTGCTATGTTGAACCAACTTGTTTTCTTAGTTAGGCTAAAGATATGTATATCTATGTATTAGCTAGAAGATACTTTTGTTTAGTGTCGTGTCTACCTTCTATCTGTGTGATTTAAATAATATTAGGTCATTCTATTTTAGTGTCTTAGTGTTGTATTAACCTAGAACCTATAGTATTTATGAAAAAGCTGTTTTGTTGTGTAAACTTCTACAAATTTAGTTGGGAATACTAAAAATTTTTTGTACTTATTATCAAACTAGACATAATAGTATTTTCAACAAAACAGTTTTGTTGTGTCAATATTTTTTGTTGCATCTACCTGTCCCCCTAGCACGCTCGGTTATATGCCCGACGTAAAGCATTTGTCCCTCTCGCACACGCATATTTGCCAGAAAGGAACGAATGCTTTATGTCCGACATAAAACTTAGCGTACTAGCCTCACAGATAAAAAAACTATTAAATCAACCTCTCGAAGTAAATGTTGGCTTAACACGAAGTACAATTTTGAATCAACTTCCGCTATAATTATTAGGACTATTTGAATTATATTGTCAAATTAACTACTTTATAATGTTATACGTACGAGTATACGAGGTATATTTCAACATGATTCAAGTTAAGGTGATCCATTAGGAGGGTTTACGCATTTCGGTTTCAAATACAATTTTTCAAGTCGAAATTTTTAAAGACCAAGAAGCCAATTTTAATGAAACTTTGCATGCTAAAGTAAAATACAGGGATTTAAATAGTATGTTGATAACATTTTAAAAAAAGTTTTATTTGGCTGAGTTTTGCGATTTAAAGTTTAAAATCGCAATAACTCAGTAAAATAAACGTTTTTGGAAATGTTTTCAACAAACTATTTAGATCTTTATATTTTATCTCAACATGCAGAGTTTCATCAAAATTGGCCTACTGGTTTATAAAAATGTCGACTTGGAAATTTGTGTAGGAAACCGAAATGCGTAAACCCTCTTAAGTATATCACCCTAAGTTGAATAATTATTTGACAATATAATCCAAGTTTTTGTCCTAACAATTATAGCGAAAGTTGATACAACATTGTAGCTCGTGTTAATCCAACCTCTACTTCGAAAGGTTGATTCAATAGTATTTTATCAGGTAGATGCAACACAAACGCACTTATTGAAACAACAAAACTGTTTTGTTGAAAATACTATTATGTCTAGGTTGATACTACAAAATATTTTGAGTGTTCCCAACTAAATTAGTAGATGTTGACACAACAAAACTGCTATGTTAAAATTACTATTGATTACGGGTTAATACAACACCAAGACACTTATTGCCTCAACAAAACTACACTGTTAATTTTACCATTTAATTGAGGTTAATTCAACAAAACATACATATAGATCTAACTATTACAGCAAAAGTTGGTTCAACAGTGCAGGACTGTTAACCCTACCCATTTTTGTACAGTACATTTAACCTTTAAAGTGGGTTAGTTCAACACCTTGACATTGATCGAATCAACAAAAGGATTTTGCTAAAATACTGTTGGATTTACCCAAAATATTTTGGGTTGCCCCAACAATATAGTACGAGTTGATCCAATATAGTAAATCAGTTAACACAACCTTGAGTTCGAAGGTTTATCTAACATTAAAAGCAAGTAGATTTAACACAAACACACTCGTGTTTTTAACATTTCGAGTACGTTAAAGCAAGCCTTGATAAAGAGTTAATTTTACTGTCATGGTTTGTTGTTTTTACATGTTTGCACCAAGTGCAAACCAGTAAAACTAACCATTTAAAGCAAGTACGTTCAACACAAACAAACTTGTATTTTTAACATTTTGACTAAGTTAAAGCAAACCTTGTTAGGGAGTCAATTTTACTGTCATGGTTGGTTGATTTTACAAGTTTGCACCAAGTGCAAACCCGTAAAACTAACCATTAAAAGCAAGTAGATTCAACACAAACATACATCTATTTTTAACATTTCGAGTACGTTAAAGCAAACCTTGTTAGAAGGTCAATTTTACTGTCATGGTTGGTTGTTTTTATGAATTAACATATTGCTAGACGGTTAAAATTACCATTGTGCTACTGGTAAAAACAACTAAATTCCACGGGTTGGTGCTATATTAACCCCTTGTTAGAGGGTTAATTTTACCATTTTAATGAAATGTTGAATCAACAAATATGTAATAAGTTAAAATTACCGTAACTGATCAACAATACAGTTTTTGTTCATTCAACAAAACTCAAGAGTAGGTGCTATATTAACCCTAAAATTTTGTTGAAATATGGTAAAACCAACTAATAATTTCTTTCCGTGTAGGAGATAATTTTGCTTTTTACTGTACTATGAAGGAAGTAAGTATAAAGAAAATGTATGTAACTACATACCATAATGGAACAGCGGAATGGTTTTCGTAAGTTAGTAGCTTCCGCTCGCAGTTTCGCGCGCATGTAGTTTGATCTGTCTCTGTCACAAAAACCGTAATCGCGTGACCGCAGGATTACGTATCTGACCCATAAAACAATAGTGTATACTGTAATAGCTTGTTATTATTATGACTATCCAACTTTCTTTGTTGAAGAAAATTGCTTTGTGTTGAAGAAAGAACAAACAATTACATTTAGACCTGAAATATTGGTTATAATATTACATGGTATGCTTATCATCATCCTTAAAAAAACAGCGCCTTATGAGATCGGATCATTTTCATTACTCACCACGCGAGCCCAATGCGGGTTGGTGGGTTTCACCGACTGCCATCTTACATCAACAACCAGGACCATCGACTTTTCGTATGTTCCGGAACACGGATGATCTCATGATGGCATTGCGCGAGTTGCTCGACTAGCGCGATTGCAAACCGACCGCTTGAGCTGCTGCGCCATCGAGCTCCTACATCTGTTTCTTTCTAAAACTAGATAGGAAAAATCTTTTTACTTTTTTGATTCTGAGCCTGTATAAAACTCAATTTCACAATATTTGTGGTAAATACTTTTTCTTCTTTGTACTGTATCGCAAACGTAGCGTGATAAGATTATTCGGTTCGCTTATTTTGAAGTCTGATTTCCTTGGTGTGAGCTGATCATAGATTCCTCGCTCGCAGTGGTGAAAGTAACAGTTCGACTTTAACACTGTCGCCATCACATATTCATGACGGCCTGCTGCTTACTGCACCAAAGATTTATTTTATTTATTTATTTGCCGAACGGAATTACTTTTGAAAAGAATAATAAATTCATTGGTAACAGCAGTATCTTCGGTGGTAGGTATGTTGTAAACAGCATGCTAAATAGCATTCAGATTTTAGAAAAAACACCAAATAAACTAGCAATCCATTCATACATATATTCGTATCTATATATCTAAATAAGAATTAATTGCCACGAATGTATGATCGCGCATAATTTTAGAACAGTTGCACCAGTTTGGCCATAGCATAATTCTGAAAATAACAAAGCAAAAAAAAAACACGCTTCTGACGAATTGTGAATCTCCTCCTTTTTTGAAGTCGGTTTAAAATAAAATATGACAGTTTAGATAGCACTTGTAATTATAGAAATTATATGATTTTTAATAATTATTATGAAATTCAATAAAAGTTATCCTTACAATATACACCTTTAATAAATTCGTAGTATATGTCTCTTTCTTCCATACAACTCGGTAATTTGTCATCATAATATCATCCACTCCCTTCTCATTCATATCCCTCACACAATACATCCATATTTTCTTTGGTCTTTCTCTTCCTCTCCTACCTTCAATACTCATACTCATCACTCTTTTTGCCACATAGCTTCCATCCCTTCTCATAACATGTCCATACCAAGACAAACGGTTCCCTCCCATCACTTCTGTCATAGGCGCCACTTTTACTTCCTCTTCCTTACAATATACACCTACCAAAGTTTAATTGAGTCATTTTATATTTTTGTACTTTTAGAAGCTTTTGTGAGTACTAATGATAATGCGACTATCGACTATCGTCTGAAACAAAAAGTGTCATCATTCAAAAGTAAAAATGACTGGAATCTTGATGGTTGTGAATGAAGCGTGGGATGTCGGTAAGGAACACGGATCGTAGCTAGTGAGAATCTATTGACTCCGCCTGGTTTCCAAAAGGGATATTTGGCAAACAGGCGGCACTATGTAAGTATTACTTTTTAATTTTTAATAACAACAATTACTTTATAAAATGTCATTAGAGGCCGTTTTAAAATTAAGGAAAATTATTTAAAAAAAGTTATTAAGGTTTTACTGTTACAAGCATTTGAGAAAAGTGTTTGTAACTTTAACTTTACATACAAATGATTAGTTTCTTGCATAGACTCGTATAACATACTTTTTAAAAGTGTGAAAAGTATAAATTTAAAAATGTACACAACTAGGATGAAAGCTTTATGTCTTTTCAGCACTATTAAAAAGAGTTTGTCCATAAAATGGATTATAAATCCTATTTCTAGATTATAGAATCGTGAATAAAGCGAGTTTTATAAAGTTAAAGGGGAAGCAACAAAATTATGGCCCATAAATAAGCTGTATTACGAGAACAATAAAGGTGGTAACTCAACTGGCACGTCTGCCGCCGCCGTGCAGGTAAGCTGGCTTTAAGCCCGCGCTATAACGGCCCGGGCCGGCTGGTGCGCCAGTATCCGGGTATCCATACACGATATACGAACCTTCTGGAAATTTTAACACTTACTAATCGTTGGTGTATTTTTAAAAGCCTTAATTGATAAGCACTTTTGAAACGTCCAAAATCTTTTAGCCTACCACCCTAGCTGCGGAGAAGAATTAGAGCAATATATTCCACAGATTTTTGGCAATAACAACATTTCCAACCTTATTAAAAATAATCATGTCAATCTATCCGGAAAGCTTAAACGCTTGTATTAGTTATGGGTTAATGTTTAAATATGACGGAGCTATGTTGATTATACCACGATTTGTGGCACTCTCGCATATTCGTTTGGAACCCGATGCTTCACATTTTGTCCATTGTCACGTAAAGCCTGGCGTTGACGCTGAGGCCTCGGTGGTCGGGTGGTTAGGCGCTCGGCCGGATGTCTGGAGTTTCGAGGTTCAATTCCTAGGTCAGCCAAAGTGTGTTTCGGATATTTCGATGCATAGCCCGGCTGTTTGTGATCATCAACCCGCAACGGCAAGCGGTGAATAAGCCAATATCCACCTATTGGAGTGCTGACTCGATTCCAATGATGGAGGCCTCTGCCCCATTTGCCCAGCAGCGGGGCAGTGAGTAGGCTCTACTTTATCTTATTTTACATTGAAGTGGTGGTACTCATACTGGCTCTGCGCAATCGTTCAACCATCGATTGTGCAAAGGAAATTGCCTATCTAATCTAGTGATAAAATTTATGTCTCAGGCCCAGGTCTTAAATAAGTCTTCAAGAACCTAGTAAAAAGTTTAGGAGATATAACATCCCCTTGGATGTAAATCTCCTGAACTTGTTAGGATACATGTTACTTCTTGTTTTTTTCATGGTAGGCATGGTTTTAGTCTAGTCTTTTCTCCCTTGCTAGTATAAGCTGATCGAAGTGTGTCGCCGCCTAACAAAAAACTCTGTAATAGCATTGTTGTGTTCCGATAGTTAGAGATAATACCGTCAGTTCATTAGTGATTGAGGGCTCGGGTGAATGCGCCTTCATATTCGACGTTATCGTTATTTGCCATCAATATGATTGTAATAAAAAGAGCTTCTATTTTTTAATAAAACGTAGAAATGGGCTATTCCTACAGACAAATAAATGCTTGCTGAGTATTATAAAAAACTATAAATATAGTTATTAGAATTGGTTATTCACTTTGAGAACTAAGTTGCTACAGACAGAAAGATACGGGCTCCAAACGTATATACTCATCGTTTTCGTCGGGGGTTGGAAATAGAAATGGTATGTCTCACAGGATGTATTAAAATGGCCATAGTATAACCGCTTGTGGCCTAAAGCCAAAAGCACTTTGCAATATCTGTTTTTTAGCTGCTACATTTTCCAGTTACGCTTTAAATGCAAATGCTTATAATACTTACTTTATTTGTTGTCCGGATATTATAGACTAGATAAGGAAATGTATACTTGTGCTAATCCTACAAAAAACCTACAATAAGACCTAGACAAATACCAAACTCGACAAAGAGACAAATAACAAATATAAATCTCGACCATATTTAAATTAAGTAGTTTCGTCACTTGATCCCAAATATAGAACTTGCTATCGATTGGTCGACGCGAGAGCGGATTAGATGTAGCACATGTTAGGAGCCTTTAGCCTCAATGGCTAAAGCCAGTCAATGACTGGCTTTAGCCATTGAGGATTTAACGAAACAATCATCAATCAATCAAAATCAAAAGTAGGTAAAAAGTTGGAAACACAACAGTGTGTTTCTATTTTTGGTAGGGCTAGGGCTTATTATTATTTGTTTTGCATTATCAAAGCTATATCGATATTGAAACTAGAAATAGCAATTGAAATATCAGCCTCAGTTAAGCCACAAATCCAAGATCTGTCGCAAAAGTCACAATTTTGGAAAGCACTCAAGCACTTTAAAAAGTCAAGAAGATTCCAAGAAGCTTGTTTGGTATAGTTGTTGGCTGTGTGTGGCAGAAAAGAAGAAAATAGTCTTTAAATCACTGCTTAAACTTATCTATCAGTAAAGTTACCCACATATATTAAAGTGTTACCTATTAGACAATAATAGACGGGTAATGTTGAACCCTTAGTTTGTTTTCTCATGACTAGCGCCAGCAGCTCTCGCCTTTGCCACCCGATCACACGGCAACTTTGAAGCTGTCGCGTTTGTTATAGAATCACGAGTGCTGCAATACGTTCCGACATGTTTAAAAAGTTTTAAGTATTCGAGACCCAAGAGAGACTTATACCTACCTTATAATACCTATAGGATTAAGAAAAGTGGACTTAATAAAAAAGAAGGATTTGCAATCTCTTATTGAAGATACGCTTTAATAAAACTAAATGAGTTTTATAATAGCGGATTGAATAATAATAATGATAATAAAAAAATAAAAAAATATGAATCTCAAATCTATTTTGCAGAAAAAAAATACAGTCACATTAGAAAAAATATAGAATTTTCAGCTCTTGCGATAACAACGTGGTTGCCGTAAAATTGATTACAAAGCACTAAAACAAATGCATTCAGAACAGGAAGCCAACGCAATTACGGGGTATATTGTAATGGCTACCTCATGGGAGGGTGTTACGAGGCGATAGAAGTTTGAGCTATGAGTTCCTAAGAGACACCTCGAATTTGGTAGTTTTTAAAGCTTGTCTTTATGACACATTCTTTAAAAATAAAAAAACTTTCATAATGTCCGGTCTCAATTAATAATAGTTGTTATAATAAATAATATAATTAATTAATGCAGATAATGAAGAATGAATATTTTGTGACTAACGATGCAAAAGAAATGTGTAAAAAATTGTATTTTAGTGAACTTTAGGTGCTGCACTGTTAGTTAAATTAATAACAACTTAATTTATTAAATTTGTCCATTGGTTAATAATGGTTAAGTACTTAAAAATGTAAATAAATACTCAAAAGTTTGACCAGTAAGTAATACAATAGTCTCAAAGTTTTCAAACATGTTTCTCAAATTATTATTATCGGTATAACAGAACAAGATAACATTTCATAAAACATTTAAATTCTAAGAGTCAAGTTCGAAATTAATGGGAAACATAACATGCTCTTAGAACTTAAAACTTTACAATAGTAATCCAGTACATTATTACTTCAGAATGAAATATTATGTTCATTTGGTTTTGCCATTCATTCTAAGTGCTCTAAGAACTAAGCACTCGCAGGCTAATTAGTTAGAGAAACTGGTTTGCCTTGTGTGCAACGCATAATAAAACCATAAACAAAACCGAATCATATCAATTTAAATAATTGTTGACTGCCATATTCGTAATTGTCCTCACATAAATAGGTGGCTTAAGCCAACGTTACGTTATTTGAATTAGTTTATATTGACAGCTTATTGAATACATGTTTCGTTCGTAATTAGTCGTTGATCGATCAATAGGTAGGTATATGCTATTTATGGATAAATATTTCGAGCAAACGTTATACGTTTGGTTTAGAAGTAAAACAATCTTAATTTATAAATTTATTTAAAACTAGCTAGCTCCTTCGCTAGTTTTGGATCTAGATCGTCTCCTAGTATTTTTGTAGAAGGTGTTGTTCCTTTGAAGCCTTCAAATTCTACAATGCCGTTAAATGGTGACATTTTAAAACACACAACTCTCTTATCCTCTTAAATGAAAGACCGTCTCCTTTCACCGTGGATTCCTCCATTTCCAACCCTTATGTTGGTACCCTTAAGACTCAAGGCCAAAACACTGCCTACTTAAAGCCTTTATCATTTTAGTTGCAACCCTCAGCGGATATTTAAAACATCTTGAAATTCCGAACTCGCTGCCAGTTACCAATTTAATATTCCGTTAGGATCCTTGAAGAGTTCTCCATGAAAACTTTTTTGCTTTGGCTGGGATTGGCCTCAAGGGCGAGTAATATCAACTAAACGCGAACTGTTGGTAAAATAAAAGTTTGACTAAACGTGAAACGTTACCTTCCCTGAAAGAGTGACTAAATAAATAGGTACCTATTTGGAAAGGCTGTGTTTTGTGTAGACCGGCAGTGATGATACTATTGTCCCCCTGTGCCTGCAATCAAGTTGTAGTCTTATTATTCGTAATGTTGACATAGAAGTGAATAAGAATTTTTGACAGTTTTATTATTGTATTTTAAATAGTATATAACAATTTCCTTAATGCCTAGTCTCTAACTCTTTGGGGATAATAGTCGTAATCTTGTCGTAATGTATTATGTTGGATGTGATATTTATGTATTTAAGATAAAAAAAGCAATAGCCAAGTTATTTGGCTTCGATGATGGAGCAGCCCTACCGAGACAAGACTGATGTGGATGCGGCCAACGAACTGAGAAGATGTCGATTACAATAAATTCGTTATTTCGGTTATAGCTTTAATAATAAATTATGTAATAACTCTAATTAAGTAAGAATAGTTAAATAAATAATTCTTATTTTCTTATTAAATTAATTTGTATTTAAGATAACTTTCAACAAACCAGAATTATATTTAAACCTACAAATCTGGAAATATTGAACAAGTGCTTAAAGGCGCATTTTGATATTGCTATTAGGAAACATCTATTAAATTGAGGACTTAACTTATTTATTAGCATACTAATTGTTGATAGCTAAAATCGTACTATTAATTAAGTACCTACACAACTTACTTTTGAAGTGTAGAACAAATTAATAACGCTAATTGTTTATTCTTTCTAAACAAAGCTGGTCCACAGTTAACCTTTCAGAGTTCGCACGAGGTTGTCAAAAACTAATTAAACTGCGCATAAAACTTCAGCTGGTTTTTAATAAACACGGCGCTCCTTCTATTAAGTCTCGGATCCAAAGTTCGTTTGACACGTGCTTCATTTATTATAGCATCGCTGTAAAATTAACAATCATGTCTAAATCTCTGGTTTAGTTTGCAGCTACAAATTTTTATACAACAATTATTATTTTTTACATTTTCGTACCTACTTACACTGGTTACTTATTACTCATTCACAAATTAAATAAATCAAGATTTTTTTGACAAACATTCTATTAAAAATGAGTTTGTTTTTGAAGACTTCCCAAACAAAACTTTATTTGGAGTTCAAAATTATGGGATTTGACCCAACAAGTTTATTAATTCGTAACATTTCACGTATTTTTAATAACGTTCAAACATACTTTAGGATATTGAAACGTTGAATATATTTGCTAATTCATCATTAACAAGTATTTAAATCTAACTAAAACAACAAAACAAATTACTCGGGCAGTTGCTGACTGACTGAATACGAAATATCACAAAATATAAAGTCAAACTATAAAGATTACCGTGTCGCGTGGCGGTGAAAGATTACTACCACCCCCTCTCTTCCCTTGGGTGTCGTAAAAGGCGACTGACGGACTAAAGACTGCACATACTTCCAACAGCATAGAGCGGCGATGGGCTCACCACCTGTCACGCTGAGCACATGTGCAGTCGCTATTTGGTAAAAAGTGGACTATTGCAGTGCACTGCTTTAGCGGTCCACATTGATTAGTCTCTGATTAACCATTCAGGGATAATAGTCGTGATTATAAGTAGGTATGTATGTATGTGTGTTTAAAGTCAACAATCTAGAAACCAGCATGATTTTTATCAGATCGCTGGATGCAAGTGCCGACAAAGTCGCGGGCGGCCGCGAGTATTAAATAACCGCAAGTAGATCCGTATAAAGATTTTCGTTCTCCGACGTTATTTCAAAAGACAACAGCTTTTCGCAGCTTTGTGCCCGCGACGAACTGTCAAACCTTTGTTTCTGAACATTTTACAAAACTTGAAAGCGCTTGTCGCATGATAGTTTAAAAAATGCTGTTTAAAACTAACGCTCAATAAAAATATATAAGTATTGAATTTTTTATCTCTTCTTAGTTTTATTTCCATAATGTAATATAGCAAACTAAGATTTACAGTTCTGCTGCTCTTTTAATATTACAATATGTTTATATTTTTTTTGTCGCATACAGAGTAGGTAAGTAGGTACCTACGCAAGCGAAAACACAAATAATTTTTGCTTAACTTCCTAATTTATAAAAGAAATAGTAATCTATTAATGCGCCGTTTCCTGACAGACTTTATGACTGTACAATATTGACTCTACTATATATGCTAGTTGGTTGCTTATAGGCAAATGTAATAATACACACTAATAATTCAGCCTCAAACTACGCAAGCAGCCACTACGGCTGAATAACGAACATAAGTACATACGTAATGTACTAATAAATATCCATAATACTTGCGCCTAGCGGAATTCGAAACCGCAACCGTGGGGGTCGCAGTCAGGGTCACTGACCAGTCGACCAGCCGTCATAAATAGATAACTAGGTACCTGGCGCAGCGGCTAGTGCGTTCGGCTTGCGACCTGGCCAGCTAAGCAGCTTTCGTAATGCCGGGTCGCTGGATGGGTGACCGACCAAATTAAAAACATCTCGAGCTCCTCCGTGCAAATCTCGAGCCTCCGTAGCTTAACGTGCCGTCCTTCGGAAGGCACGTTAAGCCAATTGGTCCCGCTTGTTGTCGTAAGATGACAGTCGTTAAAACCCACCAACCCGCATTGGGCCAGCATGCTATGCTATGGCCCCATATCCCCAAGTGCTAGTGTCCACGTGGGAGGCCTGTGCCCAGCAGTGGGACGTTTATAGGCTGATGATGATGATGATAAGATACCTAATATAAATACGTCAAAGTTATAAATACCAGGCATTCGTAAACGATGTCAAGAAACATGAATGTCCCAAAAACACAACAGAAGTAGACTTTATTCGCGCAATAACAATATTCACTATTGCGGCGTTATGCTCTCCGGGTGACAATAAAATAGGGAGCGGCGAAAAAGTTAATACACCAACCGAAATTACAGGAAGTTATACCGAAAACGTTGACGGAATAAAGATAACAGCCGGAGAAAATTGTAAATTGAATCTATAACGCCGCGCCGAATAATGTGATAACGTACTAGAAATAAAAGCGGCCCCGCCCGCGCCCGAGTTGATTATGATAATTAGGCATTTGGAAATGTAACGAAGACAGGGATCTCTATATTTTGATGCCATTGAAATAAAACACTTAATATACGGATAGGCTCTCCTTAACTAAACATATTATTTTGTAATTGCGTTTTGAAACCTTCGCAGGGTCCGTACTCAAGAGACTGAACTGTAAATACTTAGTTTTTTTATTCAACGGTGTAGTGTTCGCGTGAATTTGTAGGAGTTGATTTTAATGTAAACACAACTCTACTTAGGTACTTTGTTGTAAGAGTTATTCAATGTCAACATCGACGCCATCGACATCAGACCTTAATATTTGTACAAAATAACTTCGAAGTGATTTATATAAAAAAATATTGAAGTTTATATTGTAGGGTGTATTCTCACGAATATGTGAGTCTATTATTTGTGCACAGCACAAAGTAATTGGCAGGGAGATTATAAGTTTCATACCTGGTACCTGTTAAAGTTTCGGTACAGCTACCTAACTAAAAAACTGTTTCTAGCTAACTGCAACATTCAACAAACGCAGTTTAAAAGTTTGCCTCTAGTTCGCAGGGCTAGACGTAATTATCATCTCAATTATATTTTTCCACCTGCTCATTAAGCGAGTCGGGTGGACCAATTAGCGCTAATGAAAGAGGCGCCCGCTGTCGATTCCCTTGCACTATTTAGTGGCGTTAAGCGGCCCATGTGTGATGTTTATGATGAAAATTTTACGTGACTTAATTTAACGCAAACTTATAAAACACAAACTTATAAATATTATTTTTTGTTTTGAGACAACATTTTGTCATATTTTAAATGAACTGCTTATCCGCTTTTTTGCAGTAAGGAACATACTTACTTATATATACTTACTTATATTCTGTAGGTACCTACAATACATTTCTACACGTCTTTGATACATTTGCAATGAATAGCACGAGAACAGAAAAAATATTTGTTATGATTATTTTATTATTCAAATAATTACATAAACCTGTCCGTTCATGTAAATAATTCATCGGATTACTTCTTTCTATACAGACAGTTTGACATTAAAACCTACTTAATATTATTGATGCTATAAATTTTATCCTCGTTTAATGAAATTAGGCGATCTGCACTGTTCACACTATGCTTTCTATTCTTTTAGTCACTTCCGTCTGACTTATAATATTTGGTAGGTTTAAAAAGGCAGTGTAATGAGCGAACAAAGAAAAATTGTTTACATCTTAACAGCTGTTTTTTTTTAAACAAAGGAGAACGAAGGACAAATCCGATTACACGTTTGCCCAGCTTTAACTCGCTAGTACGAGTATTATATACCTACGTATGCACATATTACAATAGCGTAACAAGCGAAAGTTCGTTGGATCCGAGCGCGAGCGGGCCAACATTGTGTTTCAGACAAACCATGGACCACCAGATAACCGATCATGGGTTGCCTGAAGCTAGCTGCGCTTCGCAGCGTTAAATCTTATCGTAACTTAAATTCTATGGACTTACTGACTGGTCCGAAGTGTAGCCCGCCTTGCTACCCTTGGATAGGATGGGGTAAGGGGGAGGTGAAGGAACAGGATGGATCGCAGCCCAGCTTCCGTGATGTGACGCCGGCCTCTGCTGGTAGCGTTACCACGCCGCGCGCCGGCAGACTCCAAGAGGCTGTCCAGATCGCTCACACGCATGTCCGTATCACCGATCCGTGCACACTTAGTCCTAATAGGCCTCCGATGGCTTCTTAGTACAACTAGGACGCACCTGACGCGAGCCAAACCGCGAAGAATATCCAATACGCGCTGTCGTCAGCGTTAGTCCGTCCAATTAATTACACACAATAGCCTCCGATGGCTGTTTACAAGGAGATTGACAAGATATTATGTGATTTCTTGTTGATTCACAAGCTAAGGCACGCGGCCATGTACCGAAACGAACAACTCAATGAACGCGAACGCGCATCCCGCCGACAGGGCTACAATCCACGCACCTTAATCGCGGGTTCTTGTACACCAATCAGGTCTAGGCTGTCCCAACAATGTTAACCAAATCAGCACACCGTAGACAGACCGACCGCCATAATCCGAAACTGAAAGCGACGACATGAATTTTTTTTTCCCTTGTCAATTGACAATGACATCTTTTTATTTTACCGACCCGTGTTTGTTTTTGGTAGGCAAAGTACCACACCCGGCTTTAACCGATTTTAAACACATTGTGTAGTCATTATTACATTTAGAGCATTCAATGCTCTAAGTTATTACACGGATTATCACAATTCCTGTTATCGTCTTGTGTGCTAAGGCATACGCGGCCGAATTATAGCCGTGTATCCGGTGGCGCTGAGAACACTAGGTATATTTATTAAAAAGACTGTAAATTGAACTGCTAATAAAGTTCAATTTACATGTTACCTTTTTTATATATTTTTATTTTGAACAACCAACAAGGTCATACACTGATCATGCGAGTAAATACGTAATAATAGGTGTTGCCTTAATTAGAGGTTGCAACGGAAAGCATGGATTTTCATTAAGTGGGTATCACATAATTCCTGATGAAAAAAGTACAATCTGACAAATGTACAACATGTCAAAAAATCGAAGATGTGCAGCATCTGTTGATGGAATGTGTCAGGAACAACAGTGAGAGGCAGTTATTATAAAAGGAATTTAATTTAAATGTTCTTGACGTAGGTCTTGTTCAGAGTATTCTGTCAGAACCAAAGATGTCGCACAAAAATTATGTCGCACGGTTACGACCTTCCAATAGTTATTGTCTCTCAATTGGTCGGAATAGCATAAGGTTACGATGGGGTTGGCATGTCTATCAAGACAAAAACTTCTGTGACATATATATAGAAATAAAAATAAATAAAAAAAATCATTTGATGGGACCTTTCTCTAGTTAAGAAGATATGATAAGAATTTTTTTAGTAACGCTCACACTCAGATTCACACAATACAGCACATTAACAGTAATAATATTATTAAAAAAAAGTTCCTGGGATCTCTTGAGTACGGTTAAAATATAATAAGATACCTAATCAAAATAAGTTAACTTTATTTGTCTGAGGTAAAAACTATTATGAATTAAAATAATGTTCGGTTTGTGTTTGGTTTTACCACAGAAATAGATTTAAATAGAAGCCGCATGTGCGTGCGTACTTTGCGTGTCGAAATAGTGCCAAAAGGATGGTGAAATCCCGACCCCGGTTCATTTAGCCGTTGTCAGCACCGAACATAAGTGGAATTTAAAAAAAATACTAGTTGTTTCGAATCCAACTGTAAAAACTGTACAAGAAAAGTTACCAAGATAATGAACAAGTTACTTTTCTGTCAGTAATTTTGTTATGACATTGACACAGAAAAAAGTGACACGCTTGGTTTTCACACAACGGAGCTAACATGCGGCTTCTATTAAGACCTATTTCTGTGGGTTTTACCTATTTATAAATGGTTTCATATTCTCGTGATACGTAGCTTCTGTAACCCATCATTACCTACTTATTTATTCATAGTCAACAAAAAAGCGCCCAATAATATTAACTCATAATAATTAAACCGCCTCTGTGGTTTAGTAGCTAAGCCACCGGTATAGGACTCAGAGGTCCCGGGTTCGATTCCCAGCGGGGGTAACTGTTGGATTCCGGGACCTATGGGTCTGAGACCGGTGG
The DNA here is from genome assembly GCA_963921215.1 of Scoparia ambigualis. NCBI lineage: Eukaryota > Metazoa > Arthropoda > Insecta > Lepidoptera > Crambidae > Scoparia > Scoparia ambigualis. The sequence continues at coordinate 40,863,386 of OY992504.1, read as the reverse complement.
TCTAACCACTAGATCACTGAGGTGGTTAAAACTACTGACCGTCATAAAAACTTATTTTACCAATGTTTTGAATGGACTTTCAGGGTAGACATTAGATTGAATATTTTTTTGTATATTAGGTATTATAATCACAGGATACAGGTGTTCCGCTAATATTAGCGTTACACTATGTTTTATACTATATTTATGTACATTGTACGTAGTATGACTACTGTATGTTACGTTTTGCATAACCAAGGGTTTATTGTCAAAGTGTGTAGTATGAATATCCCCGCGCCAGGTGTGTCCGGGCTGCATTGTCTGCCCGGGTTCATGAATATGCGCGGCGGGTTTAGCCACGGCCCAAGGCGTTCCTCGCTGCGCGATAGATGGGCACACGGGTTCTCGCTCTGAGATACCCTCCTTAAAATAATCTCGAGCTTGAGAGCCTTTATAACTTTGAAGTATGTCGAATAGAATCTGTTATGATATGATGATTTGGATATATAGGAATATCAAATAGTATCCGGTAACTAGATTTGATAGGAAAGGTGTAGTCACTGTAGTGTACGCAACTTTTTTTTAGATTAGATACTTTAACACCGAGAACACGGCACCAATAGAAAACAGAAATACTATTCATTGCGCACTGGCCAGTACTTACGCGGCCGCAGCAGTCGTAAGGTTAAATAAACGTGGCTATTTAACTCTTCCTGGTAACTAATTGAAAATTCGTAGGTACTTTTGTAATCCTTTTAGTTAATTACTTTTCAGACACGTCAAAATGAAATTTTGTACACATGCAGTGATGGATTTGTCTAGAAACGGAATGGCGCGCAAGAAATTTTCTTTTAATCGTAAAAGGCTTCGTAGAGCGCTGTCAGATACAATTCTGACGGATATTGTTTGAGTAAAAAGTGCTGTTATCAAAATAAATAAGATAACATAAAAATGCTTTCACGGTAGAGAAAATACAAACAAATCTAAGAATGAATTTTGTTACTAAGAATATTCGAAACAGTTAGCGATCACTCTGTTTGTACCAGTGGATTATGAATGCTTTGCTTCAATTGTTATAACAATAGCTATTTAACTAAGGATAATTACACTTTTTTAATTGTAATAAATTGATAATTGCAACTGGATTCGATAGGCCTTTCGCTTTTTTTCGTTAAATGACTCATTATTATATATGTAGCTAATAAGGCAGCATACATTTATTTAATAAAATAATCAGTAATGGTGGTCAAATAAGCAATACATTAAATGTTCAGTTGTATGCGCTCTCACCGATAGAGTAATAAAACAAAGCGACCAACAAACTGTCGAGCCGACGAATCGCCGACGAAGATTTATGACGGAAAAACGGAGGAGCCGGCGGACGGCGCTGACGCGGCGCTGTTTGGCAGCCCAGCAGCGTTGGGATATGGCAACTAGAGTAGTCACCGCGAACTATTTTTTTACTAACGCTCGACCGTAAGCTCGCGCTCACTTCGACCCTTAGTGTGGAGTTGAATTTAGAGAATATGGATTTGATGACGCCATCCTCAATCCGCAGCGAGCCATCAAATCCGCATTCTTTAAATTGGACTCTACTCTTTCGCCACAATGGTCACTTTTAATCGGACCGTGTGTGTCGAAGTGAGCGCGAGCTTATGATAGAGCTTTTTGAGAATTTACATGCTGATTTGCGACCGCAAAGTCCACAATCGCTTGGATTACTTATAATAACAGAGGCACACGGCACAGGCACAGTCCATAGGCCGCAACTAAGTACGCAAAAACGTTTTTCGCATTGTCGTCTCTAATTGTAATACCTCAATGGCCAGTAGAGACTACCGAAACGTTCTGTTGGCCCACGGATTACGTAGTTTATCTCATTCTGTTTGGTTTCTTTGCGCAGTGAGGTAATCAAGCTTAATTGCTGGCGCTGCGTTCCTCAACGTCAACGACTTTTGTTTATTTTGAATAGATCGGTTATTTCACAAAGTTGTCTATTAAACCATTGCTATTATTTGCATGTATGAAGAACGTTATGAAAGTAAATAAATGAAAGTAGCAAATGGAAAGCTGTGTGTCCGCCACCCCGGCAAAAGCTGAACAAAGGCAACTTTTTCTCCTTTTATTCTATAGCGTCAGAATGTTTTAAAATGGTCTACCCTATCTTTTATGGACACTTTTCACTACATTGCAATTAAAGTACGTCTGATGAAAATTACGAAATGACCCAATAACGATATCTACATCCTATTGATATTACTTTGTGGGTACTAGTTGTTGTCCTAATCCCCAAGCTGCTTCTGTTCGTAAGATCCATATGGTGCAGTTTTTGTCCTATATCAGTACGTTAGAACTATTTCATCGTCCAACGACTACAAAATATCGTAAATTAACTAAGTATAAATGTTATGTCCACGACCCGGGAAGTTCTTTAATTTGCATAATTGGTCGTGTTTCAAGGGATGAGTTAAACGTATTTAGTTGGTCAGCCGAGACTACAAAGTTACCCTATTTTCACGTTCCGACGACCCTTTTCTGTAACGAAATTAATTTCGCACGTTTTCTCCGAAAGGAGGTTTGAAGCGAATCGAGTTTTTCGTCACTCTCGCCTTCTCGATTTAAAAGGTTTCCGTTTAAAGTCTAAGTGGATAGATCAAAGTTGTTTCCGAGTTTTTTTTGGCAAATGGCTCTCTGAATACATTTCGGGTAAACTTTGATGTTAACCGTTAAATATTTACGCTTTATCATGAAAAGTGCGCTAATCAGCATTTTTTCTTTGTGTTAGCAATTAAAATATAACTAATATACCTTCTTATAGAAATTGTCTAAAATTTTTAGTAAGAACGTTTATAACGTAACAAACATTTAAGACGTGTGAGTATATCGTCGGAAATGAATTTGCCAAGTCCATCATTAAAAGCACGTGAGCCAAAACCAGGATATAATTAACAAGCGTCTCTAATCCAACCGGATGTTGAAGCTCCCTGCGAAGGCTGTAGCGAGCGGCGATACTCTAACGACGCCGGCAGCCCTTTGAGCAGCGGCCCGTGAACATTTACGGGGGGCCTTGGCGATGCCGCGTGCCGGTGCGAGCCATGAGAACGCAGCGGAGATGCACCTAAAGACATGTCATAATGACGCTGGAACACGCGTCTTCGCCTTTTTGGGACTAGCGTCTAGCTAAGAGAAACACAAACATAAGAGAACTGTCGTTCTATCGAATTCTTAGTCAAGAGAACAAACTTATACAAATAGAAGTTATACCTATTTACGGCGATGAAAGAAAAAAAATCCAGTAACATAATAAATAGAAGACTTACTAAATGTACGCAAGCACGTGTGTACGTCCTTCCACGTCGAGCACATAGGCGGCAATGTTAAGCAACGTTTAGCGCACGCAAGTCGTTAGATGAAACAATATTCTTAAACATGTTTAGGACACGTCGATGAATGGTAGTTCTGGGAAAAATGTTTTTTTATTAACCATTCATTGTATTGTTTAAATATTTGGATAAATTTATTTGTTACAAATACTTTAACTATTCACGTATCAAATAAAACTAGGTTTTAATATAAATAACCAGTATATTTTTATAAATGAGGTATATAGTAAACATCAAGGTGACGTGTGGACAAACACGGCAATAAGGGATTGAGGTTAAATTAATTTTTTTGGAGTACCTATTAATCCTATTAATAAAACATTTAGTGCTACTGTGATATAGTGAATTACACTATCAGCACGTACTCAATAGTACGTGATAATTAAGGTCTTCCTGATTGACAAGGCGTCCTTCCTCTAGTCACGTATAGATGTGATGTTAATTAGTATTTAAGATGATACACTAGAGGATAAAGATGATTGATTCAACGCAAGACATTGTTTCATTTCGGGTCTCCGTTCCAACGCCATTACATGGCGACCGTGACATGGTGTCACAAGTCCGCGCCGCGAAATCGCTAGTTGAAGTCTACAAAATATCAGGAATCTCTACTAACGGAGGCGCGCCGAGACGCAACGATAGGAGAACTGAGTGCATTATGTAAAAAATATAATATTGTAGAAGTCGTTGTGATTAAAAATGGGTTTAATAAAAAGTTTATTAAAATTTTGACCCAAACTTTCATGAAACATAAAGAATTACCGCGGTTATGTATTATTAATAACCAAGTTGAACATGTTACAAATAAAGACTTGATACGTGTTATACTAAATGATTATCATTTATTGCCGACAAGTGGTCATGTAGGCATAAATAAAATGACTAAGAATATTCGAAAAAAATATTTTTGGAGTAATATGCAAAAAGACATAACTGAATATGTGACTCGCTGTAAAGATTGCCAAAAGCAGAAATTTTGTAATAAAAATAATAAAGAGAAAATGGTAATAACCACTACAGCATCTACTTCTTTTGAAAAATTATATTTAGATATTGTGGGGCCGTTGGAGGTCGATAATTTGGGTAATAAATACATATTAACAATACAATGCGAATTGACAAAGTTTGTAGAAGCTTACCCAATACTTGATAAGTCAGCTGAAACTGTTGCTAGGGTTTTTACTGAAAATTTTATTTTACGATATGGTACTCCCAGGGTTATTGCGACTGACTGTGGAACGGAATTTATTAATTCCACGTTAGAAACAGTATGTAAATTGCTAAATATTGATAAGTTAAATTCAACACCCTATCATCATGAGAGTATAGGTTCGCTAGAAAACTGGCACAAACATCTCGGATGTTACTTGAGAATACAAACACAGAATCAGTCGGCAAATTGGAGTACCTGGATACCATATTGGTGCTTTGCTTATAATAATTCTGTAAATACTAGTACCAAATACTCCCCTTATGAACTAGTTTTTGGGAAAACATGTAACGTACCTAGTAATTTAGTTAGTAAAGTTGATCCCTTATATGTATACGACAATTATCCATCGGAGTTAAAATTTAGATTGCAAAAAGCTCATAATGATGCCAAGAACAACTTATTAATATCAAAACAAAGTAGAAAAACTAATTATGATTTAGATTGTAAGGAAGTACACTACAAAAAAGGTGATCTACTCTTGTATAAGAATGAAAATTATAATAAATTGAATGACTTGTATTTAGGTCCATTTGAAGTTTTAGAAGAGCTAGGTACTAATGTAAAAATATTAAAGAATAATAAAGAATATATAGTTCATAAGAATAGGACTAAGATATTTAGAAAATAAGAGTTTACTTTTCAGGGAAGGGATGCCTAGCCTTTTCAGGGGAGATGTGATATAGTGAATTACACTATCAGCACGTACTCAATAGTACGTGATAATTAAGGTCTTCCTGATTGACAAGGCGTCCTTCCTCTAGTCACGTATAGATGTGATGTTAATTAGTATTTAAGATGATACACTAGAGGATAAAGATGATTGATTCAACGCAAGACATTGTTTCATTTCGGGTCTCCGTCCCAACGCCATTACACTTACATTACATAGATTACCATTTGACTTAACCAGAAAAAAAGTTTAGAACATTATAACATTTTTTTTAGTACCGATTTCATCGATGCCATGCAATTTTTGATCCCGGGAAATTTACCCAATTAAGAAAAAGATTTTCTGTAGTACCTAACTCATTTCAGGTGCTTGTAAACTAAAATCGAGCTTGTAGAGGTTCAATCATAAAAGTTATGATTAGGTAATATTATTATACGCCTACAAAAAGGTCAAATTTTCCTCGTAATAAAAACTTGTTAATACATAGAAAAAATTTCATTTCCACCTACTTATTAATTAAGTAAGTAATCATTGCATCTTATTACTACATAGTTATTACCAAAAAAGAACTAACATTACAAACCTTAATTGGAATTTAAAAATATATAAATAGGTTAGTATCTGGTATTAAACCGAGTGATAATTAATGCGATGTAAGGAAGCTAATATTTTTTCGTTAAAATTATCTATCGACATAGTACAAGGCCAAATTCGATTAAGAGTGTTTGTGAACAAATTATTGTAATTTTTGGAGCAAATAACAAAAATGCCACTCGGATTTTTACGTTTTCTTGAGAGAGAGACGAGAGATTCACGAGAAAACGACTAATAATGTTGTCTTTATTTCCATTTATTTCCAGAAACAGTAATAATCCGCGTGAAACTTTATATTTGCATAAAGAAATGTCAATCATTTGTTTACACACATTCTTCATTAAATTTGGCCATAGAATATAGATAGAGCACTTACCTTCTGAAAACGTGGATATTTTTTTTGACAGACATCAGAAATCTCTTTCTAAGAAACATTTTTTTCGGAATAACGTACCCGGTCGCGCGGGCCTTTGTTACCTCTTTTGTAAAAAAATTGTCAGGTTTGTAACTTTTTTACATAGAATTTACGCTAAACAAGAGTGAGGAAGAGTCGGAGGTAGGGGAGGGGCGCTCTCCCTCCAAATTATCCTCCCCCTTAAATTTTGTACGTTTTAACTTTGTGCGAATTACAATTTTGTAATTGTACTTAAATAGTAAGGATTATGGTTGGTACCGCCTAATGTCGTATTTGAGAAATTTAAAGTCGGCGATATAGAGTTAGGCGAAGAAAAAAATATGCTTAACACAATTAAGGTACTGATAGACATGCTACTAAATAAGTATGCTTATTAGCATGCTTATTACAAGCGTATACGTAAGCATGCTAATTACTAGCAACGCTTTGACACACATACTACTAAGTAGCATTTGCTTAATACTGGCATGCTTTCGTGCTAGTAATAAACATGTCTATCAGTAAGGAAAAGTAAATTTGTGCGAAAAAAATGTAGGCTTAAAGATTGTATGCCATTGACAATTAGAAGTAAAAAAAATTGGGCCATCCAATATATACCCCAAGATTTATCATAGAATCTCGTAACATGGAGCTCGGTAGCTACGGAGCCAGTCTGTAGGCTGTTACGTACCAACAATTATTGTTTTATGTGCATCGGCACCTTTTCGCGCGGGTGCTCGCAGCCTCGTCTCGGCTGGTTCAGTGCTCGTAGGGGCACTGATTTTTCTCCATATACCCGATTTCTTATTCTCTCTCAAGTTTTTTATTAAGCTCAACATTTTAATTTTAACCTGGTTTTAGATATTTTGAAGTAAACGATGAAGTAAATGCATAATGTGTAAAGTTATAAGTTGTAAGTCATTTGATTTTTAATTTTAATAGTTTCAAGCATTTTTTAAAAACTTTTTAGCTAGGTGTTTCTCTGCTAAATACACGGTTATGTCGAACATCTGTGAAAAAAGAAGAGTTTAAGTAATCGAGTTTGAGATCCTTTTAATCCCATTTGCTAAAAGCTACGATGCCACAGACAGACAGACAACATGGGCTATAGTATGTCACTTCCTTCTCGACGAAAATAACGACGACTTTGGGGGGTTAAAGTTACTCGTAGGTTTACCCTTAAGACACTACACGTGACGACTGGGTGGTGCTAAATGAGTGACTGATTGAGTGGTAGAGCCACGCTGCGTTGCAGCACGCATTAGGCCGGCTCGCCCGGCGTAATACCACCCTGTCACGAATATTCGGCGTGAAAAGTGTTTGTTTACACAATTCTATGACTTCGGCTTATATTTCGGTTCGACGCGATTCTGTTTCGGCGTGCAGTGGTACTGGGGGTAGCGATGCGCATTTGTCTAGCACAGACTATAACTCGTTAGATTAGTTGTTAAGTCTTAACTATAAGTTAGTTAACTGTTTTTTTATTATTATTAGTATTGCCGTCAATAAGTGCCTGTAAAGGTTTACATTGAATAAATAATTTGACTGGACTTGACTTGAAAAACAATAGCACTCTGTGCTGTTGTGTTTCGTCCGGCGAGTGAGGGTTTTGGAGGCCCCTTCCCCCACAGGGGGGTACCGACACATCCAGTGTCGGAAAATCCGGCCCTGCGCGTTTTCGCTCAGGCTGCCCTACGTATTCTGGAGATGGCAAAAGTCCGCTCGTGTCAAGGCATGTTGCAGGCAGGAGAAAGGCAAGAAAATTAGCACCCCCTCCTACGCTTCGCGTGGACTTCTGCAACATCAGGGGAATCCACTCTAACTTAAGCGCCGTCCATTACCACCTCGAGACGGAGAAGCCGGCCTTGCTCTTCCTCACCGAGACACAGATATCCCCCCCCCCTCCTTCTGACATCTCCTACTTGCGCTACCCGGGATACAACTTGGAACATGCATTTGTGCCACGAGACTGTCCAAACAGCGACAGACTCCCATTTCAAACGGATCCCTTCGGCCTAGATTGTGGTATTGGGAGACTTCAATGCCCACTACGTCGAATAGCTTGGTTCGCGCACAACTGACCACGCGGGTAGAGCTGTTCATGACTTCGCTTTGGCCTACAGTCTGTCCCAATTGGTAACCGAGCCTACACGGGTTCCAGATGTGGAGGGCCATGCACCTTCCTTATTGGACCTTCTGCTGACCTCGCACCCAGACGGCTATCAAGTTTCTGTTGATGCACCACTAGGCTCATCAGACAGTGGTCTGATTCGACCAGGTCTGGTCGACGCCGTTAATTCAGGTCGGCTCGATCCACTGGCTCTTCGAATAAGACGTTGCGTCTCTCTGTATTTTGTACCGCAAATATCATGGGAAGTGTTCTGTAACCAGCTCACGGCCGCGGTATTTCCGGACCGTTACGACTTAGGGATCTTCAAGAAAGCTCTATTCCTTAAGGCCGGCAACGCGTCTGCGATTCCTCTGGTTTTGCGGGTGTCCATGGGCGGCGGTGATTACTTTCTAACAGGTGACCCGCTTGCTGGTTTGCCTCCGTCTGCTATAAAAAGAATTGGAAAAAATATACCGGAGTTTTTCATTGCCTACATCTTCCTTTTCATCTTTCTTCATCATCATCAGCCAATAAGCGTCCCGCTGCTAGACACAGGCCTCTCATGTGGACAAGCACGTGGGGATGTTGGGCCATAACCCACCGCGCTGGCCCAATGCGGGTTAGTGGGTTTTAACGACTGTCATCTTACGACAACAACCGGGACCAACGGCTAAACGTGTCTCCCGAAGCACGGAGGAGCTCGAGATGTTTTTAATGCTGCTGCCACATCGAGCTTCTCATCTTTCATCTTTATTTTGTTAATTGTTAATGTGTGCCTTAGGCTTCCTTTTTGTTTTCTACATTAAAGCTATTGTGTTAAAAATATCCATCCAAAATGGTTTTTTAATCTTAGAAAAGTGCAAAACAAAGCAACGCTCTTTGTTTTCCAACCGCTTGGCGCTGCCATAGCGTATACTTTTTTATTCTGCCTTTTATATTTCACGGAAACTATTACCCTCTACGTTTCAAAACTAAAACCTGCTCTCAGGTATGGAATCGCCATTATGAAGGAGGTCAGGAGTGACGTGTGAAGGTAACTAGCGAACATGAGAAGGGTCGATGACGTGGGCGTCATCAGAGCTCGGAACCCTTCAGCCTGAGAGTGGCCGGTTGATAAATGAACAACTAGTGTTAAACCAACGCCTTACAATGCTGCTGAACTATATGAAATATATGTACAACAAGCAAATCTAAGAGACTAATCTACTAACTATCTACATACGAGTATTACTATATTTGTAAAGCACACCTCTGATTAGAGTTATATTAATTATTTTGTACATAATAGTTTTTTTGAGTTGAAGTTGATAATGATTTAAATTGTTTTCAAAGTCACCTAACATGCCAGTGGCCTGTGCCCTCCAGTACTGTGACTGTCACGGATCCGCAAAGAATTCAAAACATATCAGATCATCAGGCTAAAATAACGTAAAACATAGTTTTGCGTACATGTTATTAGGTTCTAATGAAATTGGTGTCTCATTTTCGATTCATCCATTAAGCAATGATAATATATTATTATTTAGCGGCCGCTTGCGGTTTCACCCGTATGGTTCCCGTTTCCGTGGGAATATCGGGATAAAAAGAATCCTATTTGTTAATCTAGGTTATAAACTATCTGTTTGCCGAATTTCATTCAAATCCATTTAGTAGTTTTTACGTGAAAGAGTAACAAACATCCATCCATACTTACAAACTTTTGCGTTTATAATATTAGTAGGATATTTCCGACTACATTATTTTAATGTAATGACAAATGTAGATACTCCTAAATACATACATACGTTTGCTGAGCAAGGTAACTGAACCTGCTAGCGCCGCTATAGTACGCTATAGTTTACAAGATAATAATGTTTCGTGTTTATCACGTTCATAATGACAAAGTTTATCCGAAACAAAACAGGTGAATAGCCTAGTTCGAGGGCCGAGACAATTCCGCAAAGCCTTTTATCCTCGCCAAATTACATTACCTTCTTAATGAAGAGGTGAACGACAAAAATTTATGTCAAAAGTTAAGCGAAGGCCGCGGTCGGCTTATAAGGGTGCAGCGGAGCCGTGATTTGGGAGTCCCCATGGAGGCGACTCACTTAAGGAGCTGTTTCTCGGGAAGAGGTTACAAACTTAATTATTAAGGGTTTTTTTTAATAACAACAACTTATGCTGTTAAGATGAAATTTGGCTATATTGCAATAAGGTGTTAAACTCTGGCTACTCATAAATATTAATGTGGAAGACGAGTAGATTCGTAAATCAACAGACGCTTTTTTTGTTATTAAAATAGAAAGTAGGAAAAGCCGTACCAAAAGCGATTGTGCGCACCAAGAATGACATTTTATTATGCATATTTTTTCTTAATGAAACTGAAACTAATACTTTTGCTATCATCATAACGTGTGGATGTCGTGTCACAGTCAAACAACATGATATTCCACTCTTTCGATCTACTAAATATAGATAAAAGTCTATTAGAAACAATGTTATTTTGAAATTAGGGGCAACTGGAAGCTTTCAAACAAACCAAGGCTAACTTTTTATTACTGGCTTTAGCCGGCGGCCTCGACCGCGTGAAGTTCGGTCTGTCACAACAATATTTGTATTGGTACCTCAGGCACAATGTATTTAACTAGAATAAAAAGTACCTAGTCAACTAATTTTCCGGGCCGTCTATCTCTGTGACAAAAAAGTCAGTAAAGATTGTTGTTTGCCGCTTTGCTTCCCCTGGGCACAGGCCTTCGCACAGGGAGAACAGCGCACATGGAAAACTGCGCACATGGGGAACAGCGCACATGGGGAACAGCGCACATGAAGAACAGCGCACATGGGGAACAGCGCACATGGAGTACAGTGCACATGGGGAACAGCGCACATGGAAAACAGCACACATGGGGAACAGCGCACATGGGGAACAGCGCACATGAAGAACAGCGCATATGGGGAACAGCGCACATGGAGAACAGCGCACATGGAGAACAGCGCACATGGGGAAAAGCGCACATGGAGAACAGCGCACATGGAGAACAGCGCACATGGGGAACAGCGCACATGGGGAACAGCGCACATGGGGAGGTTGGCCAAGAGCCCACCGCGCTGGTCCAATGCGGGTCAGTTTATCCCGCATGTAACTACATGATACAACAATAAATCTTTAACAAATTTTAACCTATGGTTTCCAGATTACGCTAAAAAAAACAAAACTCAAAAATTTTTGTTCAGTGAGCTTAAAATAAGCATTTTGAATAGTCAAAAATTTTATTTAAATTTAAATTGTTGACGTTTTAAACGACTGACAACTCGACGGTTTTTATAATCAAGCTCAAATTGGGCTAGATGCTGGTGCGAGAGGGCTACATTACATTTTAATATTTATACTAACTTTTGTACGTTACTACATACACGTTGAAGGAAAAGTATAAAATGTAAAAGAAAGCGAGTAAATCCTTAAAAAATATTCCATTTCAATTATTTCGTCCGAGTCATGTCTTAATTCTTTTTATACCACAAATCTCTTATATCCTTAAGAAAACCGAGGCCGCAGAAAATGCAATATCTTTTGGAAATAGGTTTTGCTAATAACGTCAGGGAAAGGTATAACCGTGTAGATTTCCCCGCGGAAATAATGTATTACACTCGCATTGCCTACCGATGACTGTACTATTTAAACGGTGTTTTGAATGTGGGCGCTCCGGAGGCTTCGCCGCGTTCATTATAAGGGTTCCGTGGTAAATCCAGGTGCTTATAGTTCCAATAAAATTTAGTCTCAGATTATTAATGGTGCATACTTATAATTAAAATTAATAACCGTGTCGCGTGGCGGTAAAAGATTACTACCACCCCCTCTCTTCCCTTGGGTGTCGTAAAAGGCGACTGACGGACTAAAGACTGCACATACATCCATCAGCATAGAACGGTGATGGGCTCTCAATTCCTATTCCTTCCTTAAACCTATTCCTCCCTTAAAGGCCGGCAACGCGCCTGCGATTCCTCTGGTTTTGCGGGTGTCCATGGGTGGCGGTGATTACTCTCCATCAGGTGACCCGCCTGCTCGTTTGCCTCCCTATTTTATATTTAAAAAAAACCACCTGTGACGCTGAGCACATGTGCAGTGGTGAAACGTGGTGTCTGACTAACCTTTTGGGGCTAACAGACGTGAATCTATGTTCGTACCTATTACTTGAAATTTAGAAAATAATAGACTACACCCTAATAACCCCTTGAGCACCGCAAAACGAGACACAATTGAAAATCAGTTGTTTCGCGACCGCCGGCGGTCTTATGATCCTTGACCTATTAATTGTAAATAAAAACTATACGGAATTTATTTAACCTTTAAGAATAATAATAATAATTGATACAGTTATAAATATATTTTAAAAATATCCATTACTCAACTAAAAACAATGCAAGTGGAATTTCTAAATAAAGTTGCGTGGCCTTTCATACATTTTTTTTTAATATTTGAAAACTATTTACTACTTACAACGATAAAAAACTATGAAGAATTAATTACTAATTTTGCAATTTTAAGAAACATGTATCATTTTGTACTTTTAGAAATGCTTAAGAGGAAACACTACGTCGAAGTGGCATGCAAAATTCTCATACAAAACACAGAAAAACGGCGTTTCGTAGTCCCCTGTTTCCTCCTTCAGAACTGGACCAATTTTTGTTACTATTTCAGCATCGGTTAAAGAAAGAGATTTTCTATGTCTGTGTGTTTGATTTTTTTTTAAACCAGCCACTTAATATTTCTGAAGACGTTTTAAAACGGAGTGATTTCGCTAAATTTTGAAGTCTCCTGTTTATTAAATATTACATAATGCAAAAAAATCAAACATACAGACATAGAAAATCTCTCTACTTAACCGACTGAAAAAGTAATAAAAATTAGTCTAGTTCTGAAGGAGGAAACAGGGGAATACGAAACGTTGTTTTTCTGTGTTTTGTATGAGAATTTTGCATGCCACGTCGACGTAATGTTTCCTCTTAAAAGTTGCCAAATTTCATTTTTACGCAACTTTTTGTCCATAGCGTGAATATTTATTAGGTTTGTTACTCAATTTCTTCTCTTAAAATAAAGGATCATTATGAATTGTATAACGTCTCTCACTTTATCTTTGTAACCGTGCAAGGTAGTGAACCTTCCTCGGCTCTTAGCTGAAACAAATTACTTGTTAATTAAAACACGAAACGACTTTTACCTCAATTAATATACAAACACTGAGTGGGGTGGGTGGCCACTAGCGCCCGCTCTCGCGGATAACTGGCATTTCCCCATTTAGTTTGCAGCCCGAAGGATCCTGTTTTAATGAAATTTCATTTTTCTGAGGTGCCATTGTGTTGTTGCCTGTGTATATTAAAATGCCTGTTATTGTTAAAGTTCTCCATCGAAGCAAAATTAAATGGGAAGTGATAAGCTTACTCGTAGTAGTTGCCATCTTTTTAAGCATAATATTTCCATAATATTTAATTTTTTGCGTTAATAATGCTCAAATAAACCCGAAGTTAACGAAACTAACTTAAACTAACTTAAGTTGTCGCGTATCGGTGAAAGAGTACTACCACCCCTCTCTTCCCTTGGGTGTCGTAAAAGGCGACTAACGGACTAACGATTGCACATACGTCTAACAGCATAGAGTAGCAATGGGCTCACCACCTGTCACGCTGAGCACATGTGCAGTCGCTAATTGGTGAAAAGTGAACTATGGTAGAGGATTGCTTTTGCGGTCCCCATTGCCTAGTCTCTGACAAACCCTTCGGGGATAATAGTCGTGATTATAATAATGTATGTCTGTTAACGAAACTACATCAACAATACACTAGTAAGTACAAATAGTTATACGATTAAATACATAATATGTTTCTCATGATTTTGTTTATTCTTTTTAATAACACATAAAAGTAATGAAACACTTTTTACGGATTAACTCGCGTTTAATTTACTATTTACATAGTTTTTATATTATCCTGACGTTTCATTTCAATGTGTAGTGCTCGCTTAAACCTCAGAAAACAATACATAAAAGTAAATTTCTTTTCTGATTTTTCCATTTTTTTATAAAGCTCTAAGTACATAATAACAAATATAAGAAGCACAAAACTAGATTTCTATATTTTCTAGTTGACTTTATAAATGTATTATGATTTAATTAAAAATATTCTTGTTAGTGAAATATAATAATTTAAAGTTTTTCAGACCAGTTAAAATTAGGAATTTGTCTCAGGTCGTGGCTTAGTCTCCCTACCGCCGCCATTACCGGTCGCTTCTAACGGAAACTTCACTTTTTTCCCATTTTCCAGAGGATAACAAACTGAAGTAGGCACATCTTCATAATGAGCACTTTTTGTGAACAGAAAACAAGTTGACCCAATTTGGGATGGAAGTGAAGTTGTTAGAAGCATGTAGGGAAAATGGAAACTCCATTTCTCTTTTAAGGTGCTAGAAACAATTTTAAGTACCTAATTCTCCTTGGTAGTATAGAAATCTTCGTACCAAATTATTTTAATTTTGTTTAGCTTTCAAATATCTGCCGATCAGATCATCATAATAACATATACTTATTGATTAACAATACACCTCAATATTAAGACAGTAAATTTCAAGAAACAAGAGAAAGAAAGCTAATTCACTTAGCTGGTTAAACTCCGGACTCCAGAGCGCACCAGCGTTTAACCTCCATGGATAAATTGAATAAGCCTGCCCCAATGAATAGTTCAGTAGCCGCAGCACCAGCATTGCCGTTACAAAGTCAGGGTCGCGAGCTAATTCCAGGGGTCGCTAGCCGAAGGTGCGAATTTCTCGGAATCCCCAAACAAAGCAATCTTGGCGAGTGTTCCCAAAGTTTTACTCGTTCGGGAGATATCTGTTGGTCTCGTCTCGCTTTGTTAACTTAAGTAGTTCAGGGTTTTATGAGCGGTAATAGCTGTTTTTGAGTCTTTAGTAGTTTGTGCAAACTCACTCTCTGATCTTATAGGTATACTTTTCATCGATGTTTATCTTCAAATGTACCGATAAAGGTTGCCTTTTTTATAGTTGAAACATAAAATGTTTGCATTTAAGCGAAACTGCACAATAAGGCTTTCTTTATGATTTCATTTACGCGCAAAGTGATATTAATTTTTTTGATACTGATTAATAAAATAGAGGATTGACAAAGGCATGCCATATTTAATTAATGGAACTTTAAAGTTTTGTTGTGGCAACACATCGCTATTACGTAATCGATGTTGGTTGTGTCCCATGCGAACCTCTGCGAACACCATCTTAATCTGATGATTATAATCTCGGCCTCAAAGTATGACAAGCTGAAAACAATTAGTGCCTCGCATTGTCCATTATATGGTGTATTATGTTCTAGGCGGTTGCAGTTATGATAAAGACTTAAATTTTTATGGAGGGCTGCGCGCTTACTTAAGAGCTGCAGTTTCACTCTCCTAAACTGCAGGGATGGCTCCAGGGATGGCTCAAAATGGTATACTACTCCGGTCGATCTGGTTTTATATTAGCTTAGTGTTCGGAAAGCCAAATTGAACTGTCAGCTCGGTATGATATATACAGAATGACACACTGGCGGAACACAACCCCGGTCTGATTCGGTTAGATAAGAGACGTAACCGTTTTTCTTCTTGAGCTGCCGGCGATCCGCTCTTAGCACTACGACATTAGGTAATCTGTGCTACGAACTTTAGTACGTAACGCTCGCACATTTACTAATACGGCTTTTATTGATAATTGTTTTTGTTTGCATGTAAATGTATCAGCTTGGTGATGTAGATCGTCAAGTGCTCGATACGGTATCTGGACGTCCTAGATTTAATTCCCATGTCGATGTCGGGCATAGTGTTTGTGTTTCCAGATTTTATGATGCATAGCGGGTTTTTAATCACAAATCCTCATTTGGCAAGCATGGTGTTACGCCAACACCTATCAATAAGAATGGAGACTTTTTCCCAAAAATTAAACAGCATTATAGGCTGTTAACTAAATGTATCAAATTGTTTTAAACTTTCTGATGGTAACAATTTAATTGCGGCAAAAAATAGCAGCAGCTCGTGCGGCCCTATTATTTCCAACCGAATATGGCGTCGGTACGCTCGTCACGGCGGCCACATTTCGCATCTTGACATGCGGAATTATTGCGCCGTCCCCCGGTAATGACATTCCCACCTTGTTCCAGTAACAATGTTCCCGACACGGTTTTAATTCAACTCCGGCGTGTGGATTATTCAGTTACCTTACCTCCCAATTGGTTTAATAAATAAGAAAACAAGACTGTTCGCGTGAGGGATGTCCAGCTGAATGTGCGGGTTGTTGTTTATTCACGGTGGCGGCCAAATTTGCGGCTAACACAAAGTTTATCTTTCAGCAAATTATTTCTTGTTTATACCTACTAAGTCTATTCATAAGAATATAAAATAGAATTTATGAATGCATTGTCGCTGGAAAACCTCCATTACGGAGCGGCTAAAGCGTTCGGTTTGCGAAATTGCTGTTAGGCAATTATCGAAATGCAGGTTCACTGGATGGGTGACCTAATCAAAACAATCTCCAGCTCCTCCAGCTCCTTCATGCTTCAGAAATCACGTTAAACCGTTGGTCCCTGTAGTTGACGTAAGATGGCAGTCGTTAAAACCCACCAACCTGGATTGGGCCGGCAGTCAATCGCCCCATGCGCACAGGAAGGCCTGTGCCCCGCAGTGGAAAGATTTTTGGCTAATGATGAAGGCATAGTAAAATACAGTTAAAACAGACTACCCAAAAAGATAATTCATATCGTTATACTTAAAGCAAATCAGAAAACCAAAGGCAAATGAGAAGCTTGAACCATAATATCACGCAGCTTAGTGCCTGTTGCTGGGTGTAAAGATTTCTTCATTATTATTTTAATAAGTTATTGGACTCGAAGCAATAATAATAATATTATAGATTGTAGACTAAGCCAAATTATTAGTTATCCAAAACAATAGACAAAGTTTGGGGCATTTAAACTTTTCCTCTGTAGCAAGAGAGTCTAATAGATTTTGTAAAAATATAAATCATTTAGCCTCAACCGTTTTTATAATATTTGAAATTTAATTAGTTAGTCAAAATTAACATAGCCTTAGCTTTAAGTATCGCTGACCCAGCCAGTGCGCCCGTTACGACCAATCGTAGTTGTATTTTGAAGATTTGAAGGGTACAAGATCCAGTAATGTCACAGGGTATCGTCACAATGAACTAAAGGTTTAGGTGTTGGTGATGGAAGCGTCTATGGGCAGGCCGTATTTTCTTAATACAGAATATGAATGCATCCATGAATGGGCGCGTGTGATTGGCAATGATCCACCTCATCTACACCCTTGGAAAGTTGTACCCAGTCACATTTATAATATTGAATCACCTTCAGCACACCCTGACACTTCATGAGAACTGATTTGCGTAATTATTGTGTAGACACCACAGCATATTATGACAACATTCCCAAGTAACACGTTACTGAATTTTCGAACTTATTTTGCAACTGTAGGTAGCATATAAGTGATACAAGGGTGTACGGTATTACTTAGATGCAAACAGCACTCGAATTTGCAAATGAGTAACTCTTATCACCAACAGTTGCTTTTGAGTGATTTTTCTTCCTGCTTTATTACTTATGGTAGCATTAAGTCAAATTTATTACTTATAGATGCATAAAGGTATTAATTTTCTTTCTTTTAGAACTCAAAGAGGCATATGATATCTTATTATCCCCCTAAAGAACTGTGCCCTAATAGGTGCTAATATTTCCTTATTTGGAATCTTTACTACTAAATAAGTAGTTCATATGAGTTATTTATCACCTGTAGTGGCTCAAGAGTTATTATAGCAGCTCATTTGGAATTTAGTGTAATTGCCTTTGTGAGGTCTAATATACTCTAATATGCCACTGTAATGCGTAGATCGGTTCCAAAAGATGGTTCTTGAAAACCTTAAGCACCATATTTTTCTCATTTAGAACCACTTAAGATCTAACAGTGCTAAAAGATAAAAAACATAGAACTTATTTTTATTGCGATTCAGTATGCGGAACGTGCATATATGTTTGTTTATAAATAATTCTATATTACACTTACACAAGTTTCGTTTAAAAGTCCTATTTGCTAAAAAAACTACTCAAAATGAATACTGATATGAATGAATAGTGAATAAGATTTAAAATAAAACACATTCAAATTCATGTCATACACGGATTTTATTTTCAATCATACAATTAAAAATCCTTCGATGGTCTTATAAATTATAAGGGTTTTGTACCCGTCTTAAGTATCCCCAATTCAACGCAGAGACAGCGAGACCTGTAAAATAATCACTACTAGGTACTAATAAATGATTTTTGGTCCTAAGAGCTCCAATAAGACAACAAATTAGTGCAAATATGAACGGCAAGATCTATTTTAAATCGCCATGTTTAAAAATGTAGTCCTTGAAAAGCATCTTGTTGAATGGTATTTTATAATAATAACATAAAATAAAATGAGTTTTGATAACTGTTTCTGATGTAGTTTGACATTAAAATTTTTGTGAAATCATAATGTTAGGTTTTTAAAAACCTACTTTTTTAAAGTATTATCTTATTTATTTGATCAGCGCATATTTTTTGATAATTTTTGATTAGATCGAAGGCGCATCAAAATTTACTAAGTAAATATGCCATGGTTTTACGATAAAAACGATTTTGAAGGGAAATCAAACAACCGTTCAGGCTAAATGATGGTTTAATACTAATCCAATATAATATATCGATACAACATGCAGATTATATAGGTAATAGGTATATATGTCTTAAAGTCTATGTATACACTTCACCTTCCGGGTAAAAGAAAAAAAAATAAAGGGCTACATTTTGTTTTTTTTTTAAATATATTAATATATATATATTTAAAAAAAAACAAAATGTAGCCCTTTATTTTTTTTAAACAATATTACTGGACATATAATTTAGTCCTATTCTTATGAATAATGTCTACACACTTATTTTTAGAAATTTTTACGTTGACTCCTAAGTCTTCCAAAACAATAAAAGGACCACTATACTTAGAATCTAATTTTCCACCAGTTTCATTTTTTATTAATATCAATTGACCTTTCTTATATTCTATATGATTTTCATTTTTATCATAAACAATTTTACGTTTTTCTTTGCTAGAAATTAAATTATTGCGAGCATCCTGCTGGGCTACTTGCAACCGATATTTCATATCTAAAGGATAGCTCTCTGGATTATATAACGGTTCTATATACTCACTTACTCTATAAGGAATTTTACTAGGTTTTCCAAACACTAGTTCGAATGGAGTATATTTAGTCTCAGTATGGACAGTATTGTTAAAACTGTAACACCAAAATGGTAGCCAATGACTCCATGTCTCCTTATCACCGTCACACCGAATTCGTAAAAACGTGCCGTGTAAAAAAAATCTTTAATAAACATCTTATTCCTTTCATTTCTTACTATGCATAGTTCATTATTTAATTTAATTCTTTTACAAAATTTCATCAACTCAGTCACAAATTCGGCTCCCGTAAAATGCGACTGCCAGTTGATATTTATATAAATAACGCGTTTCTTTTCATAATAGATAAAACATTTACTTTCTAGGTATACCTTATTCACAGTTTTAACTCGAGTTAATTCGTCATTTCCGATAAACGTTAATTCTACAAAGTCCTTAGGCATTTTTAGAAACTCTACTACATTTGGTTGATCAGACCTAATGCTACTAGATTTACTAAACTGTTGTGAATCAGTTTTCTCATTCATACATCTTCTTTGCGCTCTCGTCATAACATTTACTACCTCTTCATTCATAGTTTTTAACGTGTCTGATGTTATACAAATCCTAGATAGAGCGTCTGCTACGCTATTCTCCTTACCTTTTATATACAAAATTTTAAAATTATATTCTTCCAATGCCAATCTGAATTTTAAAAGCCTGCTCGAAGGGTCTTTCATTGAAAATAAATATATTAAAGGTTTATGGTCAGTCATAATTGAAAATAACCTTCCATAAACATACGGTCTGAAATACTTTACAGCCCATACTATCGCAACTAATTCTTTTTGAATCGTGGGATAGTTTCTTTCGGCTTTGTTTAATGGCCTACTGGCATACGCTACTGGTTTCATGTTATTGTTACACAACACTGCTCCGACAGCTAAACCTGAATTTGATGATTTTTTACAATCTGTAGACCATATAAAAGGTACATTTTTTCTAGTTAATTGATTCAATGGAGCTGTAGTTTCCGCATAATTGTGAACGAACTTCCTATAATAGTTACAAAAAGCAACAAATCTTTTTACTTTCTCTGCATTTTTAGGTTCAGGATATTTTTGTAAGACTTCTATTTTTGAATTATCGGGCAATACTCCTTCTGCTGTTACAAGATGTCCTAAATATAATATTTCCTTTTGCAAAAATTTACATTTTTCAGGGTTTAATTTTAAATTAACTTTTCTTAGTCTTTCCATTACGTTAATTAGGTGTTTACTGTGAATATCCAAACTTCTCCCAAACACAATAAGGTCATCTAAGTACACGAAACACTGCTCAAAAGTTAATCCAGACATAGCTACACACATCATGCGACTAAAAGCACTTGGACTGGTCTTAAGTCCCATCGGTAATCTTTTCATCTGGTACTGGCCTGAGCTTGTAGTGAAGGCTGTACTCTCTCTATTCTGCTCATTTAAACCTACCTGATAGTATCCTTGATATAAGTCTAAATGTGAGAAATAGATAGCACCAGAGAGTGAGTCCAAAATTTCTGTTATATTTGGCAATGGGAACTTATCAAATCCTACCAATCGCCATTTATTATCTTGATTAAAACTTTTCTTAGGTATTAATAAGATCGGGCTTGACCACTCACTCTTTGCTTCTTCTATAATGTCACTATCAATCAACTTTTTAATTTGTTTGTCTACTTCCTTCTTTAAAGATTGTGGTAATCTATATTGTTTTACGTAGACAGGGCTTGTGTTGGCTTTTAAAGTTATAGTCTGTTCATAAATATTCGTAGTTGTCAATTTATCTCCTGTCAAAAAGAATACATCAGCGTATTTAGAATATATCTGCCGAATAGAACTTTGTTCCTCAGTATTAAGATTTTTTAAATCTATAGTATTTAATAATTTATTTACTCTCTCTACATTTTTTGTACATTGCGTAAATTCACAAATATCGTACTGTTGTAGTGAATGCAACATTGGTTGAAAAGCTGGTAACACTACATCTTGTTGACTAGTATTTAAAATTTTTACTGGGATTCTATTATTTGTTATTTTTACAATAGAACCTGCCAAAAAAACTTCCTCCGTTAATTGTTTTGCCAAGATAACGCTATCATCCTTTAATTCTGAATCAGTAAATAAATAATGAATAGATTCAGTTCGTGCTGGAATAAACAAAGTATTACACGAGTAATTAATTTCATTACAAAGCGATAAACAATATTCCATTCCTTCTTTGTAAAGTGTGATGACATTTGTGTCGAGATTGATATTAGATCCGTACTTACTCAAGAAGTCAAGTCCTGGAATTCCATCCGCCTTTAAAGGAACGTTATTAAAAACATAAAAGTTATGATTAAAGTCAGCTCTCAATAACTGGTCACTTATGTCACGATGTATCAAATTCATATAAACATAACCCGGTGATTTAATCTGACCACCTATACCGTTGATTATTGTGTCATCTCTATGTATAGCGATATTTCTCCTTAATGAATCACTTCTTATGATCGACAAAGATGCTCCTGTATCAACTAAGAAATAGTACTTTTTATTCCCTACAAAAAAAGAAACAAATTTAGTTTGACCATTTAATGTAAAGATATAATCCTTAAGATCGAAAAAACTGAAACCCGTTTTCTTCCGTGTTTGAAACTGTAGTTTCCGTATTGTGGCTAGTTGGTTGCGAATAAAACACTCGCTGCCTAAAGTTTCCACTACCACGAGTGTTAGGATAACTCGAACGGTTATCACTCTGTCTGTTTATTCCGCGATTTGGGTAACGAACTGGGCGCGATCTATTACCACTACCATAGTATTTACCTCTTGGCGTATTATTAACATACCGTCGCCGATTGTACTGGTCACCTCTGGCACGACTGTTATGTTGTCCTCTAGAATAATTGTTATAAAATGACTTACCTCTTCCTCTGTGTGAAAATTGCATGACACCTTCATCTCTCGATGTCGATGCTCCATTCAACTCCTCATCTTTCGCCGCTTGTAAAGCATCCTTCAGGTGCTTATAGTTCCTCACAGCGATAATTGTGCTAAGCCGAGAATCACGAAGACCGTCTGAAAATCTTTTTACAGCCAGTTTTTCGTTTAAGGGTTTTATTATTCCGTATTTCTCGGTATCACCGTCTGCCTGTGATATTGTTAAGTCCGAAAGTAGTTTTTCAATTTCGACTCCATAATGAGCTACTGAACGATAACCTTGTGTTATATTTTGTAATCGAGATTGTATGGCAGTAAATGACTTTTTAGTAAGCAAAGTTTGCCCTTATATCTTTGATAAGAGCTTTTACATAACTGTATTCCGAAGATAAAGACAATTTAGCGTTTTCTGTCAATCTACTTTTCAGAACAAATTTAATTAATAATTTATTCCCAGAATCAGAAAGCATATCAGAGTACATTTCTACCGCGTCTATAAGAGTTTTTACAGTTTTTTTCATTACCATCCATAACTGGGATCAAATTACACGCAGTTTTCAGATCAAACTCCATTTTTAAAAATGAATATTCACTAGGATCACTATAGTCACTATTATCACTACTACTACTCTCTTCGGTCGGTTTTGTACATAACAATAAAATATTACTATGTAAAACTTTTATACTATTCCAAATAGACAAGTATGAATCCAAAACCTCAGGTTTAATGTCTTTTTCGTTCGTTAATAAAGTTACAATTGTAGAACCTTTATTATAAATAACTTCAGTTTCCGATAATTTATTTTTAATCACATTTCCTAAAAATCGAGATTTACCTTTTTTACTAAATACTTTCTCATATTTGTTATTTCCGTTAAACATTGTAATAATTCATTTTCCATTCCCATAAAACATAAAACAATATTAATCAGTACAACTCACCATCTCGCACGAGTTACCATGGTAGGGGCTCCAGGATGATCGTAACAATTACACATTGGAATGTGGCTTCTTTCCATATTTGTCACGCAGATAAACATATTGTGTCTACACTGAACATCTTTAAGCTACTTTAACAATATTAAAATAGAATTACAGGAATGAATAATTCATTCATAATAAAATAATACGCACTACACTACGTTAATGTTTCTAAACTATATTTAAAAAGTTAACCATCACTTATAACGATACTCGAAATTTTCACTCATTAACTTTTTACTGCACTAATTATGCTTTTCACGTATTCACTTAAACTTGGTCCATTTTTGTAGTTTGGTACTCCAGTTGTTCTCTTCCCACAGCAGCAGGTACTGGTCGCAGACGAAGCGATCGACGTAAATCATTCAGGGTTATTTCTCGCCGTATCCATTTCTTATGGGTTTTCTTGTAGTACTTATAAAAGCAGACTAGGCTCCCCAATGCCATTAAAGTTATAATCACAATAAGTAATATATTGGTGGTGCTAACATGATATTTTAAATCTTCCGTCGCCGACGCAGAGTTACCTACTTCCCCCAGAAGCATTTTGGGCAATTACAATGTCTTCTTGCTTTGACTGATATTTACCCATTTTATATAAAATAAAACTCTATATTTCCACTGATTTTACGACACAGATAGATCGTTACGGACGCCGAATTATAATGTTCCATTATTAAATTTTTCTTCACTGACAAATGCACACGGTAATACGATCCGCGCTCGCGAGTCGACCCAAAAATGGCAGGGTCGCCATGAAGGGAAATCAAACAACCGTTCAGGCTAAATGATGGTTTAATACTAATCCAATATAATATATCGATACAACATGCAGATTATATAGGTAATAGGTATATATGTCTTAAAGTCTATGTATACACTTCAATTTGCAAGGGCTCCATGATGTTATCCTGTCGTGTATAACACACGTACATTTTTAATACTCACCAAATAGATGCAATAATTCAAATGCTGTCACAACACAATAGCACATAGCACAATTAACGAGGCTTTTGGTTATCTCCACCGAAAATTAGACTGATAGGATCTTATTTGCAACTCAACGAATGAACGGTATCGCTTTATTGTTCAATCATTCATTCACAGCGCGCAATTTGCACCGTTAGTTACAAGTGCCACTCCGGATAACAATTCGAACTTAAGGCGGGTCTCCTACGACACTGTTTTGTGTTTTCTAACACCTAACATCAAACATCTAACAAATATGGGCGTGGCCTACGTACAAATTTTGACATATTTTGTTAGATGTTTGATGTTAGATGTTAGAAAACACAAAACAGTGTCGCAGGAGACCCAGCTTTATATGCATCGCTTTTGAATCTATAAATAAGTTGCAATTTTTCTCCCCTTTGGTAACATACAGGTTGCTTATAGGTTCTAACCACCTTTATAGAACTTAATCACGGTGGATTTTATTACTTAAGTTTCCAAAAAAATACTATATGCAAGCTATTTGTCTCCAAATGTGTTACTTGGGTTACGACTACACGTAAAGGTACAAAGTTGCGAGTGACGAAACTTTCGCAGGGGAACAGACTTGCTTCTTTTCGTGCACTTTGTAATGGTGACTGTTCCTCGCTTGAAGGCATTATTATGTCGAACGCATATAACACAAGGGTCCCTAACGCGTTCTGCTTTATCAAGTAACATCGACGAACTTGCTATTGATTGCCAAGCGTTCTTTGATTGTGCAAAGCCAATAATAAAGTAGGTAATTTATATAAAATACTTTGACCTTGACATTGAACTGAAGTCACAATTTATTGTATTAAAATTTATATTGAAATACCTTTTAATCAAATATATGAAGGGAGGACGTCTTTAGAAGCTGGTTCTCGTATTTTTTATTAAATCAACCTCATCTTTTGTGTTTTCTCGAGACGTAATAACGTAAATTTTCAATGCTTCAATCAACAGTCGAACGAGGAAAAAATATGAAATTGTTGTTAGATAGATTAGCTGCCTTACAAAAGATGGCATTTCGAATATATTTTTTTTCATTGAAAGAAATTAAAGTGGATCTGTGGCCTGTATGAAAATTGGCCGATGCTGTTTTAAGTCTCGCAGTTTCGAGCGAGTGCCCGGCTACATTGCGCCCCGATGAATTGAAAGGAATATTTTATCTCCAAACTTCATCTAAAAAGTACTGACATCTTTTTTTATTTCCATCTTTGTGAAACTGAATAGGTTTCATAAAACACATTCTATGTGACTAATATTTAGTAGTTTTAAAAGTATAGATACGTGTTCGTTATTATAAAAAAACGTGTCATAAGTTAAGCGCTAAATTACGTTTAAATATATTGATTGTATACGGGTAGTAAATACTAAGTCAAGCTACGCTACGATGATAAAGATAATTATTTTACAAAATAGATTAAGACTTAATAAAAAGAATAATTAGGCAATATGAAAGGCTGCACGAAGTAAACATCGCACGTTACGGTTTGAATTTGTTTGCTTGCATCATTGTGACATTAAAGGAAAAATAAATAAAAAATACTTTTAAAAAAGGAACAAAGGCATAATGGTAAAGTGATTACTAATGTTAACTTAATTGTTTCAGACAAGTGCTGGACAACGGTACCCTGGTGCTGCTGCCGTTCCCCGCGGCGCAGTACCGGCAGGACGTGCACGCCGCGGCGTACCGCTGCCGCGCGCACAACGCGCTCGGCGCCATCGTGTCGCGGGACATGCGCGCGCAGGCCGGTAAGCGACGCGCGCGGTGCAAGCGCATGCCGGGAATAGCTAGAATAGAATGGCCTACAACTCGGTGCGCAATAAATTGCTTCACGGTGTCGCCTCTAGTTATAATACCAAAATAATAAAAAACACGTGGCTTGGACGCTTGGTAGTAGAATTATGGCCAAAATCCAACTTTCGCCTATCCTAAATATAAAAGGATACTTTATAAGAATTTAAAAAGAAAACCAAATTTCCAAGCCGTACAGCAACACTAGTCTGAATTTCTTGGGTAAACAAGTTATATGGACAAACATGGATATATTTTAACGGCGTATTAGCAGTCGTGTAGCACATCTTTAACTAACAGTAAAGGTACTTGTACATGTTATTTATCTACGTCTCTACCTTTAGTTTACCAAACGCGTGTTTGTTCGAGAATTTGAGAGTCAGTATTACGCTTACGCTCACATTTTGGCGACATCAAAGGCACGTTTGTTATTATGATGAGCAGACTGACACATTGAAATATTATATCAATATCTAGTCGGCGACACGCGCCGCCCCGCGTCGTCGGGCCCAAATTGGCTACGCATTAGCCTAAGTATCATGTGAAGTGAAAGCACGTCATTGCAATTGAATCGTGCCAACGCCGACTGCCACATCATTGCGCTCCTGCTATAGTTCCTTTTGATCATTTCGGAGCGAGGTAAATGACCTGGGGGCCTACCATTGCCTCGGATTTGCACATAGAATGTTTTTATTTCATAAAATACACACGTCGCGTAGGGAACGCCGTGACAGCTTTTACTGAATAGATTATAAAGAGAGCTTCCCCTTCACAAAACGCGCGCGCCTCTGGAGTTGACAGCGTGTGGAAACGTCGCCAGATACTCCATATTTTATATGTTGGTGCTAGTGGTACTATGTTTTTTACTCATTTATTTATTGTTACTTAGTTTTAATACACCATTTTCTAAGCAGTACTAATTGAGCCAGTAACGGGCATTTTATATGCGTGTACTACTACCATTTTAGTTTACGAGACTAAAATGGTTTTCACTTACATCATCAACACCGTGTAGCTTTACGCCGCGTGTACGTTTTGTGTGTTTATGTGTTTTAAAATACCGCTGTGCTGGAAGCGGCTCATTCTTTGAATACCACCGCCCACATCTTCCCTTGGGTGTCGTAAAAGGCGACTAACAGACCAAATACTGCACATACATCCAACAGTATAGAGTGGCGATGGCCTGTCAATGTACCTATATGTGTGTGTGGTACTATGTGTCAGATTGTCGTGCTGAGCACATGTGCAGTTATCATTTGGTGACACTTGGTCTGTGGCAGTGGACTGCTTTTGCGGTCCTCATTGCCTGGTCTGTAACTAATCCTTTTGGGGTAATAGTAATAAATAAGTAAATAAATAAATAACTTTCCTTCTGCTGCTGCTGCTCACACCAATTATCTGGCCCAAGATAATCTTTTGAAACACGTTAACATGGTTAAACCAGATTACGAAAAAAAATACATAAACATAGAAAAACACCCGCACCCGAAATCAATTTTAGAAAAAAGTTTTTTCTAAATTAACCCGACCGGAAATTGAACCCGGGGGACCTCAGAGATGACGCGATGACGCCAGAACCAGCGTGCTAACCACTCGAACACGGAGGTCGTTTTATTTATTTATAAGACGACCTCTGTGGTCGGCAGTGAAGTATTTATGTATGTATCTATAATTATGTGTCAGGTTTTACCTGAACATTGATGAAACAACGTTAAGGCTAATGGCGCAAAAACGAGCATTTGTAAAAATCAAGCAGAATTGTTCTCAGGGAACTAATTGTAAAAAAACTGTCTGTATTACGACACGGTTTGGTTTGATCCCGATTGAAACAGTGGCTATTTTGAAGTTGTATTCTTTATATTTCGGTCACACGGTACGCAGAGGCGACGAAAGTTTGGAAAAACTGATTGTGGTTGGGAACACTGAGGTTAAAAGATCGCGTGGCCGCTCACAAACAAGATGGACCGATCAAGTAAAGAACTCGTCCTCCTCCAAATTTTGCACGGTCATAAGAGACGCGCCTGACAGGAGCCGGTGGAGGCAGATCATTCGCTTTAGATGCGACCCTGATGCTGACCACGATCCTCAGATATGAAGCACAACCGCAACAACCGCACCGTCACAGAGAGAGAGAGAAAGAGAGAGACATATTATAAAAAGTCGCCGTTTTTCTGTTTCTGTGGCTCCGCTTTCTCCTTCTAAACCACGTAATGAATTTTGACGCGGTCTTTACTATTAGGCTGAGTCTTGAGTCACGGCGCATCGCGCAGGCGGATTGCGGAGCGTAGGAATAAAGTTTGTAGGCGCGCCCGCTCGCAGTTCGGACAGGTTCTTACACGTCGAGTATTTGTTTTGTGCGCGGCGGATTCCGCCTGCGCGATGCGCCGTGACTCAGGACTCGGCCTTAGAAAGATCGCTAAAGAAGAATTTACGACGAAGAAGGATGGACACCGAAGTATGACGGTGTTTCTAAGTTATCACGGACAAAGGCGCGGACGGGCCGCTAGTTATCATACAAAAAAAGCTGTGGATAGAGTGCCACAAGTGGCATTCTAGTACAAAGTGTATAGAGCGGCTTGTATCACAATCGGTTCGGGAACCGTAAAATGGTTTTTATTTGCCATAATGATCAGAATATATTTTTGTATGAAGTTAGATTTCTGTTGTCTAATAAAAAAAATCACAGATCTCGTGCTCTACACGACGCCTAGGCGTCTCTCTCAGTTTTTCGATTTTCGACCTCGTTCACGAGATACCGAAGATATTCCGAGGAAAGGTGTTAAAAATCAAGGTTTTTTTTGTTTTTTTTTTTTTCAATTTTCGAAAAAAGTTTTAAATTTTTACAAAAAATTTTTCACCATCTGAAAGCCATTCAAATTTTGCGTCTTTTGAGCTCTCATACGTCCTCACGGCCCTAAACCACTATATACCACGGGGCAACACACTTTCAGCAAAAATGGGGCCCTACCGGAGCGATCGAAAAAACATTTTCAATGTTTTAAAAATACCTCGAAATTCAAGACAATCGCTACGCTGCGCTTCGCGATTGTCTTAAATTTCTAACTCATCCATTGACCTAGAAGTATAGACAAGAACGTCCATACAAACCATTTGTTCAAATTCTAGAATAAGAGCAATAACATAAAATACCATTGAATAAGAGACCTAAAATTCGCTGCAGCTGCTGCAGCGCTTAAACATTTAAATGTCGTCTAATCAACAGACACCGCAGCGCCAGATCGGTCAAAGACAACGTAGTGTGTATCAAGATGGCGTCCCAAATAGATTGTCAATAACATTATTTGAAAAAATATCTTTTATATTCTAATAATACGATATAACTACTTAATAATGACTTAAATAACTATTAATTTTACTTATTTGACAACTGAATTGTAGTTAACGTCTAGGTGTACACTTTGAAAAGAAATAAATAATTATTTTCGCCGCTCCGCACGCGCATTCGCGCGTGTGTGGTTGTGACATTCGTCAAAGCCACACTAAAGCAAGGTGCCGAGTCGACTCCGCAGATGAGTGGAACATAGTGCGTGTTTGGAAGGGCCTATCTAGTGTAACGTATATATCGCTGAACCCATCATGTGACCTACCAGGAGAAGGGCAGCTAGTATTTCTGTTGTCTAATAAAAAAATCACAGATCTCGTGCTCTACACGACTTGAAAGGGCATTGAAAATGAACTTAGCTATTATAGATTATTAATGAAAAAAAAATTCTGCGTGCAGCTGCGACACTGGCTGCGGCACTTCAGTTGTAAATATTTACAAATTTAACAGTGACTAGTGATCATGGATTTTGAAATACGCGAAAAGTTAATCAATATGTAGGCAGATACAAATATTTATATGATCCACATGTCAAAAATTACAACTTGTCTTAACTTGTCTTCAAACGACTCAAGCTCTATGCACAGACGATGATATTCACTTTGGTCGTCTCTTTTTTTGTTTATATTGATTGTGCACCCACAGTCTTTTTTTAGTTTCTGGTGGTTCTAACGCAGTCAAAAGTAACAGATCTTCATCGGATGAACTGTTATCTAACCATCCTTCACTTGAAATGCTTGATAAATCATCCTTGATGTTCGAATCTTAAAAGAAAATATCAGCCGCGATCCGAAACGAACACACGGCACGGCGTCGCAGACGTGTCGCAGATGCAACGCGCTGCAATGCGTGTGCGCCCCGTGGTGCCGCCGCCGGCCGGTGTGAATTGCTTTATGTCGCGTGCTGCAGATGCAACGCATCGTGCTGCAGACGCATCCGGTGTGTGGCAGCCTTTACAACTG
The DNA here is from genome assembly GCA_963921215.1 of Scoparia ambigualis. Taxonomy (NCBI): domain Eukaryota; kingdom Metazoa; phylum Arthropoda; class Insecta; order Lepidoptera; family Crambidae; genus Scoparia; species Scoparia ambigualis. Next base: position 40,832,798 of record OY992504.1, on the reverse strand, counting down.
AAGTGCCGGAGCCAGTGTCCCAGCTGCACGCTGAAGTATACTTTACCGCGGTGTGTCCTCAACTATGAAATCCTGTGGAATACAACGTCATCATGCCGGAGCGCGTGTGCGACGTTGCCGTTGCTGGTGCGCGACCGCACCGCGACCGTTTTCGGTTTGTATCTCACGGACTGCCGTGCGTCTGTCGCACGCAAGTGCAACGCAATGCATCTGCAACACTGTCGGTGTGAACCTACGCGTACAAATTGTAATATTACAAATCATGACGCACGCAGTCGCAAAGCAGCACGTCTGCGACACTTTTTGGTGTGTGTCAGCCTTTAAGTCCTAATAGATCTTCGTATCTCAAAGCTGCGAAGTTCCACGGGGCTATGACGCCCGAGTAAGGGGGAGCGTACCCCCCCCCCCCCCCTATCACTCCCACAAAAAAAGTATAAGACATGAAATGATCCCCGTCTCAATATTTCTAGGCGTCTCTCTCAGTTTTTCGATTTTCGACCTCGTTCACGAGATATCAAAGATATTCCGAGGAAAGGTGTTAAAAAATCAAGGTTTTTTCAATTTTCGAAAAAAGTTTTCGACCTTACAAAAAATTTTTTTACCATCTGAAAGTCATTCAAATTCTGCGTCTTTTTTGAGAGCCTTCATACGTCGTCATGGCACTAAACCACTATATACCACGGGGCAAACACACTTTCAGCGAAAATGGGGCCCTACGGGAGCGATTGAAAAAACATTTTCAATGTTAAAAATCAATTAATTAAGATTGGTCCTGTGTTAACTTTAAATGGGTTAGTAGCGAAGATTTCTCATCTTCAATTCTTAAAAAGTAAGACGCAATACCAGGGACCCAGCTTTGCGCCCGGATATATCCGGTCGTATACGGGCAATCCCCGCTCTGCAAGGTAGAGTCACGTTTCTGTAATGCTGCGGAAAATATATACATATATTCATGGCTGTTATCCCCGAACAGTTAGTCAGAGACCACCACCAAATAGCGACTGCACATGTGCTGAGCGTAACAGGTGGTTAGCCAATCGCCGCTTTGCTGTGGGATGTATGTGCAGTATTTAGTCCGTTAGTCGCCTTTTACGACACCCAAAGGAAGAGCTGGGGTAGTAGTATTTTTTCACCGCTACGCGATACGGCAAAATGCAATATTTGAAAAGTAATTGTGTGCACCGCCATCGCCATGCCACGGTGTTATGGAATAAGTATTATTTATTTATAAACAAAGTGACCCAACAGATGTCCTGTCTAAATACTAATAAATATGATAAAATTAGAGCAATGCAACTGACAGGAAAAAAAGTAATAAACAGCCAAAACTTTTTATGTTACACAACATCTTTTTATTTTTGAAGTTCTTCTTTAGAGTTTTTACTATTACTTTTTTTATTTAATACAGGGGTGGTCCCTGTAACGAACAGATATTGTATAGATAGATTATATGGCCGCCGGTGTATTAAGCCCGCCTTAGAAGTAGATTAACACTTTAGGACCATGTCATACGTGTTCACACATAATGGTTGCACGAGCAGCGCGAGCGTTCTGAGCGAGATGCTGTGACGTAGTACTACCATAGATAACCTCTTTTATCAATTGGTACTATAGTATTGTACCACGCGCTGCAGACAGCTTTTGTGAATTAAAAACCCCAACGTTTTTCTATTTTAAGTACCTGTCTGTAGAAATTTAAGGCATTAAGTAGGTACTTACCTGTTTAAAGTAGTTTTTTAGTAAATCGTAAAAAATATGCTGTAGCGCTTTTTGTTTCGCTCACAATTGCAGTTAATTACAATGTAAAGTACGGGTTTAGCCCAAAATAGTAACAATTCACATTTCACGGAATTGAGGCCGTGACATATTACTTAAAAGATCCCACAATGTTTGTTATAAACGTTTTAAATAAAACATTGTCTTGCTTAAATAATTAGGTTAGAATTATTCCTAACATCTGTTTATCGACCTTGGTATATCATTGTCTGCTAATAAACCTCTCACTGCTGGGATTAGCTGCCCACATGATTGCCTACGCTGGGACTGCTTTGATTTAGTTAATAATACAAGATAAATGATATAAAAAAGCAATTGGTTACCCACCCGGACCCATCGGGACATTACTTGCAACCTGAAAGCGCAACATCAAGGCCTGTTATGCTGGGTACTAGTCATGTTTCAATTATTTTATGTTGAAATGTAAGTCCAGCAAGATTTTAAGATTTTCGCTAGCCAACCATTGTTGTCACAATAGTTGTCGGCTGTCCGTTGGCGCATGGAACGGTACAGCTTTTGTGAGCAAGAACGTCCAATTTGGATTTAACATTACTCTTTACGAAACTGTACAGTTTATTAACGTAAGTGGTGGTGTAAATCCGGAAATAGATAACTTCTTAAACTGTTCTATGGTGCAAATGACCACTACTAATCTTACCACAATAAATTTTGTGACTACAAATACTATATATAGTTTCTTTACTTACGTAACGTAATTACACCATGTTTTATAATAATGTTTCTTTTGATACCAAATGAATTCTGGTCAAGTTTATCTTGCCATTTATCATTAACTTCATAAGGAAAACATCGTAAGGTAACTTGGCTGTTATTAAATAAATGGGTCAATGTGTCTAATGGTTAGAGAGTAACCTTTTATTCCGCAGTGAATGTGTGGGTTGATGTATTTTTATGTTTTTCGAGTACCATAATAAACCATTAAGACTTATTACTTTCGACACAGCGACAATGGAAATATAACTATTATGAGGATATTTAGAAGTAAGTTTTAAAGCTTAAGCAACGCTTGTATTTAGAACATTAGACACACCAAAAGCAGCTTTAATGTATGCAATAATGCATCTACGCTACGCTAAAGGTCATACATACATTTCGTAGCCTGAAGGGCCAAACTTAATGGACCCTCAAATATTGATAGCAGACGCTAGAGCTCTGCTGGTGAGCTATCAGCGAGGTATCATTAACATACTAAACTCTCCAGGACATACGGGCTAAGTCATGAAAGCGATGAGGCCTTTATAAGCTGTCCTCTGTCTGTCCTAAGTGTGGTAAACCTGAGAAGAAAGCGCGCGTGTCAGTGTGTGATCATTTTGTCTGTTGTTAGTAGTTGTACAGTGTTTTGGTCTGAGGCGTGTCGAATTTGCTCAGAGCTAGAATTGTAATGTGTGCAATTTATCGAGACAATAATATTAACTATCTATGTATGCGTTACATTTTAAAAGTAGTGATGTCTCCGACACATTATCGTTACATTTATTTAGAAAGATGCAGAAATTATAAATTAGTAAACTAGTGACACAACCAACTAATATTTTTGTTAGAGTGCTTGCCTATAGATGTTTCAATAGATGTGTATAATATATATTATTATATCTTGAACTTACGTAGATTGAAATACACGTTCAATAATACTTGAAATACACATTTGAAACTCAAATGTGTATTTCTATGTATTATTCTATTTCAATACACACATGACACAATAGAAGTAACATAAAAGAGGAACATAAAATAAAAATACCCTGAACAGCTAAACTAAAAACGGGGCGATAATAAAGTTTGCCAAAGTTGTGTGGTGCGTGGAAGGGTTCGTTCCTTTGTTATTGAAATGATTCGCTGGCCCGCCGCCGCCGCCCCGTAATGTGGCAATGCAGCGATTAAGGCTTTCCGCCATACTTTTGTTGGCTCGGACTTTCCGTAACGTGCAGATTTAATTGATGCTACAGTAGCGAGGCAATGCGATGAGTTGTTTGCGATTATTATTGTAAATTATTTAAGACGCGGATATTTTCATGGCTCTAAAAATATATTATTTTACTTTATGAAGTTTAGAACGTAAAGCTGAATCATTTTTAAACGATTCAATGTTCACTGAATGCTCTGTTAGCAGAAATATCTATTCCTAGAATGCACGTCTTGCCGAAACCTCGGTTCATAGGAAGCACGCTCCGCTGTTGGTTAAATCCGTTCCTTCATCCGTTGGTTAAATTATACAAAAACACTACCATAAAAAACAGAATGCGAAACATAATAATATAAGCATTCACTGTGTTTGATGAAAATAATACAAATACTAGCATAAATGCAGTCCTGTTGCCTAGGTTGGTAGCGATGACATTCTGCGTTGCCAGTCTGGAATTGACATCACTACTAATGTAAATATTAAAGTGATACGATTATAAAGTCGATACAATTTGGGCTGTTCTACCCTATAATGAGATAAATCATTGTTATGTGCAATATTTGGAACGAAACTTTCACGGGTAATTTTCTGAATTTAATATGTCTCATAAATGGACGCTTAATTTCATAATTTGAAAACAGATTCGACATCAAAGGGAATCATTTAATTTAACAATGGATCCGTTTATTCTCGTTTTCTGTCAATCGCTGGCTCTGCGATTTGCAAGCTATTCCGCGGTATGCTATGTAGGTACATTTTTAATAACAATGATACCTACTAATATAGGTATAAAAATAATAATATATAATGTACAAAATAAATTGACACAAAGGCAGAGTACAAAACAGGCGTCCTTATTGCTTACAAGCAGGTAACCTCGAGAGTTGAGAAATATTATGAAGAAGATGAAATTGGGTGTGAATAAAGAAATATTAAATTAAAATAATGATAACGAAACGTTGAAAAAAAATATTACGAATTAAAATAATGATTTAAAACTAAAATAGATACAAGATAAATGCAGGAATCACCCAAGCGTGCATAGAATGTCGGATGCGCGAACATACACAAATCTACATAATATGTACAGCAATATGAAAACCTTCTCCTATGTGAAGTCTGTTAAAAAAAGCCAAAAGTTAATACGAATACACTTGAGTGTCTTGTATTGATCTGTTGAGAATGAAGAAAGTGACAATGCACTAAGTACCCACCGACGAATCATTGTATACTGCATCGAGTAAGCGGCAAGTCGCCTGCGGGCTTTTTATGACTTTTAGCAAATTTCTGCAATGTTCATGTTTCACCGTTTTGTGACTACAAAAGAACTCCGGAACCTTCTGTGCGTGTTTCGGTGTTGGCTACTTTCTGGACAAAGAGGAAGCGCTTGGCTTTCATCACACCTCATGGGAACTTTAAAGGTAGAAGCGGGCTTCACTCGAAATCCTCAACCCAAAATAAATTAATTTAAACTAAAGCTACGGTGACACATTTTGATAAAATCGGAAAATATACTAACACCAGCAATTTCCATCCTACTAGAACTAGCACTATATTGAAGTATTTGTCAGGCACAAATGAAAAATCAGTTCCGATGAAACTAATTAATTGGAGCAACAGCAGTGGGAACCCTGCTTCCTGCAGCGCGAAACTCCGGGAGAAAGCTCAAATTATTTTTATAACTTTACTCTAATTAGTAATATTACTGTTTGCCGCTGTTCCTGTTCGCTTTTTAACTTTTTACCATTAATTAAATAGGAGTTATTAATTATTTGTAACGCTTCATGTTCTCCCAGTAAAATATGATTAATAATATTTTTTTAATTATTATACGTCTAGAAGTGAAAAACAAGTTTGTTAAACAAGTTATATTTATTATTTTTGTAGTTTCTTTAGTTCTGTCATATTATAATAACCGACTATTGAAAGCGGAGTTTATCAATACGTCTTGTTGGTATTTTGTTAATTTGTGTTGTGTTTGCCGTTTCCCACATGTTTCCCGTTTTCAAAAAAATAATTAGGTTTTACAATTGTTTTTGACTAAAGTTGTGATGAGTTTGTTCAGACACAAAACATACTTTCGTCAAAATTTTACATTTAAAGCAAAAACGCTTAGAAAACCAACTCAAGCGCTACAAAAATAAACCTCACTGCCACTAACTCTTATTTAAATGTAGGGAGAGCAATACCTTTATGTCAACCTTTCACAGCGCACTAAACAAGATGAAATGCCTGCGAAATAAACATCTGAATCATATAAATCGGTTAGCGATAGACCAATTACGGGCCGCGGCGAAAAGTCGCAGGCAGGGGCAAATTGATTTACCCTGTTGACCCTCGGGCTAGCGGCCTGACTACGGGCATTAACACCTGACTTGTTTATACTATCGGGTAATACCCGATAGCACAATTAAATCAAAATAGGTAATTGAGTTGGATGTCAATGCCTTATGGCAGTCATTTTTATTGAGGAAGTAGAATGAAAGGATGGGTTATACTTGCACAAAAAATCGCGAAGGTTGAAATGTAACTGTGTTAGGAAAACTCTTGCAGGCCCCGCTAAGATAAGTTAAGAATATTAATGCATGCAATACAACTTGCATGCGGTACTAAGCTTTTGCCCGCGATTTCCCCTCTCTCGCTGCATAGCATAAAAACAAAACATGATGTTCGCAAAATATCATATTATCAAAACACCATATTCGTAAAATATCATAATCTCAAATTGCCACATTCTTACAATATCATATTCTTGAATTATCAATTTAGCAAAATAACATATTTTAACAACTAACTACACTCATGGAGCTTTTCAGTGCAGCTGAGCGACTTTCGCAATACCAAATTTCCTCATCCGATAAAGCGTTGATCCGACTATTGTCTTGAGATCAGAACCTGAATTGGGCGTGCATGGTTTGGTTCTTGTTCTGCTTTCCATTAAAAGGACTTTTATGAGCCCTACATACTGTCTTTTTGTATGTTCGATTATATTTTCCAATGGTTCGATGAACTCTCGCAACAATTTGCAGCTACAGTGATCAATCGCGGGGCCGCTGCCACAAACTCTATATGTAGTTACACAGAACTTATCGGCGCGGTGAGTCGTGTGACGTCATTCGACCACTCAATTACTTTTCACTCTGTTGCTGAATTTGAAGCGGCGTGTTTCGTTTACTCTCGTGATTGCGTTGATGACGTTATTTCTGCTTTAAAGTTTAGTAGATACTTTATATTTTGGTCGGGACAAACAGGTATCTGTGACAATCTTTGTTATTCTAATGAGGAGTTTCCCTGAGTCTGAGGTAAACATTTTTTTCAACGTTTTTTGAGGAGTGAAAAGTTACTTGTCATGAAAGACTAAAGAAAATATAGATTGTGCACGAAATGATGTATTTGATGGCATGATCGATAGGAATGCCAGAATAAACTTTCCCTGCCGATCCCGAAAAATTTGTATGGACTGGAGAAGGATGCCAATATCCTTCAGTCGCAGCTGACGTTGAATTTTGACTAGGAGTAGAGAGCGGAGCCTTCAAAGAAGGTAATACTAACCGGACGAGACGGTAGGGCCTTATTGAATGAGAACGGCTACGGATAAAGAGTACAAGATAAAGCAGGAGGTCTTTTTTCAGGGGTTACACAAAACGAAGCAACTTATATTTTATTGATTTAATGAATCTACTTTGCAAAACAAAAACTGCAAAAGTCGGACTTAACGCCACAGTGCATTCTCTACCAGTCAACCGGTAACGATGTGGGAAACCAGAAGAAAGGCGATAGAAAAAAACAGTTAATTAATGAAAAAGCAATAAACGAAATAATAAACTACAAATAAGTAATTGATACAATACAAAACATAAATATAACGTATATTATAACTACATATCAATATGATACATAAATAAATACATATACAGATGGCCCATCCCTCCACACCACGGCGGGCTATAACGCTATAAATACAACAAATGTGAACAAATCAGACAGTGTGACATTTAGATCGCGTTTAAATAGTGCTCACGCACTAGTCTTTTGAACATTTTACTCTTGGCACGACGAATGTGCATGACAGAGCGTTCCAGAGACGGATAGCAGGTAGGGTAAGAGAACTGGAGACGAAACAAGAAAAACGAGCGGGGGTTTAAAGAGTGAGCTTGCTACTGGAGCGAACTCACGGTGATGAGAGGCTCCCAGAAATCGAAACCTAGATTTCAGGTATTCTGTGGTACGTGGAACGTCCTGAATTTGGGTTCCTATGCCTATCCATCCATCCCCATAAGTAAAATTAAATTTAGACGATTCAAAATGCTTATTTTAAGCTTACTGAATAAAGAAATTTTGATTTGACTTGTATAAATATTGAATAGCATACAGACAGCTCCAAGGTTTCTACGCTCAAGGATAGGCAGCCATTTAAGTTGAGTCCAGTAGTGAGAATATGGTCAAACTTACACAAGCCAAAGACTTTTTGTAATCGCCGCCTTTCGGGACACCAGCAGTCAGCTCGCACCAGTCAGACATCGACTGATCGACCCGAATGGCCTGCTGTCTATCTTTTTTTTTATATACTTAGCCCGGCAAATGACCCCACTCCACCTGATGTTAAGTGGAAATGAAGTCCAGGCGCGAGGACAACTGGTGCAGCGTAAGAGACGTAGCATCAGTCACCCTCACTCTGCCGGCCCACAACGTGTTTCTTCACGCCTCGTTTGAAAGACCCTATGTCATAGGTAAGAGGGAATACATGTGCTGGTAGACTATTCCATCTTTTGGAAGTGCGGCAAAAAAACGAGTTACCAAATTTCTTTGTGCGTGATGGAATATTAGACTGTAAATTGGTGACTCCGGAGAGCAGCACGCGTACTCCTATGGAGGAAGGGAGAAGGAAGGATGAAGTCAAAGAGTTCTTCAGAGCACTCGCCATGGTATAAACGGTAAAAGACGCTGGGTGACGCAATATCTCTACGCAATTGCAAAGGCTCGAGAGTTTTAGTGACCTCCGCATTACCGATAATGCGCACAGCGCGGCGCTGCAATCTGTCCAAGGCATCGAGAAGGTACTTTGCGGAGCCGTCCCAAAGGTGAGAGCAATACTCCACGCAAGACCGCACCTGTGTCTTGTATAATAGACACAACTGATCAGGCGTGAAGAATCGCCGCACCTTGTTCAGGACACCGAGTTTACGTAAGGCATTTTTAATCACGGTTTCGATGTAGTCCTTTTGGTTCAGATCGCAGCGGATATTCATACCGAGCATATTAATACTGCTCTGCAGGCCTAGAGATGTACCCTGAAGAGAGGGAAGGGGTAGGAATGGCGACTTTTTCTCTGTGAACGCGCACACCTGTGTTTTCTTGGCTTTTCCACCAGATTATCGGAGCCCCATTTAGAAATGAGGTCCAACACCCGATCGAGTTCAATGATAAGATTTGCTCGCTTCATTTCGGTGTCTACCCGCCCAGCCGTTGGGTGAACGTTATATCCCCCATGCACTGTGCTATCATCTGCATAGCAATGAATGTTTCCAAGAGGAAGCATATCATTGATATGCAGAAGGAACAGCGTGGGGGATAGAACGAAGCCTTGAGGAACACCAGCGTTCACTGACATGAACCGCGAAGCGCATCCATCCGAAAGGACACGGATTCTACGCTCATGCAGGAAGCTAGCAATCCAGGTACAGAACTGAGCGGGCAAACCGTATGCCGGGAGCTTGGAGAGAAGAGCTTTGTGCCAGACCCGATAAAAAGCCTTGGCTATGTCAAGGCTAACTGCCAGTGACTCGCCACGCTTGTCAATAGCCTCACCCCAGAGATGTGTGACGTACGCTAGAAGATCACCCGTTGACCGTTTTGGCCGAAACCCATATTGACGATCGTGAATTAGGGAGTGATCTTCTAGGTATCGAATAAGCTGTTTGTTCAATATTCGTTCTAGGATCTTACACAACACTGAAGTTACGGCTATAGGGCGGTAATTAGTCGGATCTGGCCGATCTCCTTTTTTAGGGATCGGTTGCACATTAGCTTCTCTCCAAGATTCCGAAACACAACCCGAAGAGAGCGAGAGACGGTACAGACGCGTTAACACAGGGGACAACTCCGCTGCACAAATTTTCAGGACTATTGCTGGGATGCCATCAGGACCGTTAGCTTTCCGGACATCGATTGACTGCAGCTCCGCACGGACATCACACTGCCTGATTTTAATATCAGACATTGTGTGGCCACAGTGAGGAATTGAGTGGGTGATTGGGTGGCTGTGCATTACAGTCATCGATCCGGGAGTTAGCTGCAAAGAGTTTGGCCAGAAGATCGACCTTATCCTGCGGCTTGTGAGCTAAAGTTCTGTCAGGACATCTCAGTGGTGGCAGCGAGGGTTGGCAGAAGTTGGATTGCACGGCTTTGGCCAGACGCCAGTAGCTACGGCTGCCCGTAGGATGCGTCAGGAGTTCTAGGCCTACTGGTGCAACGCGCTGGGCACCCGCTCTAATGTAGGCCCTCTTACACGACTTGGTGGCATTATTATAGGCTGCTTTTAGCGAGCGAGTTTCGGGATCCCCATGAGCTTTACCTCTGATCCAAGCGCGGTATGCCGTCTGTTTGCTCTCAACAGCGCTGGCACACTCGCGATTGAATCAGCGGTTGCGTCTGCCTTTGCTGATGACATAGGAGTTTGGAATATAGTATTCCATTGATAATACTATCTCATCAGCAACGGCAGTGGCGTTAGCTGTCGGGTCCTTCCCACTAAAACAGCGCTGCCTCCAAGGGACGGATGCAAAATACTCCCGCATACCGTCCCAGTCTGCCGACGCACACTTAACACAACGTGGGGGTCTATTGCAATTACGTGAAGCGTGTCCGAAACCTTGACATCTGAAGCATTGGGTGCCTGGTTTTTTGGTGGGTTTGAAGCGCTCAACTTGAATGCTGCAGTTTGAGATGTATTTGATTAGCTTGAATTTAGCCATGTTTGTTCCGCTGGGCAGTTGGATCAGCATGGGTGGACAGTCTGAAGGACGAAGTGTCTTAATCTCCGTTGCAGAAGCTCCCGGGAAGCCGAGCGCGGTTAATTCATCAGGTAAGTTGTCATTCACGAACCTGGGTAATCCTTTGATTACAGCTTTCGGCAGCTTCTCATCTTTCCTCGTAAAAGTGTGGAAAGCAACGTTTTCTTTAAGGAGACCATTTTTGAGGTCTTGGTGGCTTTTCGCTGAGTAACACTGCACTCGAACTACTTTACGACTTCTGCACGTCATATGGAAATCCTTCGCATATTTCTCTAGGATATCCCTTACTTTCTGGTGGGTCCATTCACTTGTGATCTCCACAATTATGGGGGGAGTGTTGTTGGCTACCTTCCTTTTCATGGCGTTGTAGAAGGGCACAGAAGCTTCATCGTCGACTGGCAGGCTACCAAATCGGTTAAAGGTGGGAGCCCTTTGTTGTTTTTCCACTTCTTTTGGGTTAGGTAGAAATTTCTTGGCTTGCTTTCCTTTTTCCGGAGGCGTTGTGTCTACTCTTTGCCTTTTCTCTGGAATAGCCCTGTTATCCTTATCGACAGGGCGGGATCCAGAAGCTTGCTTAAGGTATTTATCCATGGCGGACCAGGTATCAACTATCGATATCGAAAATTATACGATAGCACCATGGCCCATCACTAGGCAGGTTCGACTGAGTCAAAATTACGGAGCTGACTGTGTGGGAGCGTACGATCGCCGCGACAATCGAACGAGTACTGATCCCATGTCACTTGGGAGTGCACCAAGCAAGACAAAGAAACTCCAGCTAAATGTTTGCTATTGCGATCTAGACCATCCGGCTAACTATTCACAATGCTCTGAACGACTTAAATATGTAGACCGAATTGAATCAAAGCGCGAAAAGCTACGGAAGACGTTAGGTCCCCTAGTGAAGGGTCCTATAGCAGATGCCCCTCAAACATGGGCTCAAGTTACAAGCGCCGGCAAAGGCAGAAATAAAACGCCCAACGGCGTACCAACCGATCTACCCATCCCTACCCTACAGAGCAGAGCACCTGGCCTTTTGGGGTCAGGTGTCAATTATGCAGAGCGGACTGTTGCGCCGCCTAAGCCCCCAAACATGCCTATTCCCCAGAGAAAAGCCCAGCCGACCCCAAGTCCTGGTGCAGTGCCCGCCTACATTAGTCAAGACTACGAAACCATGGAGATGCTGGTGATTCTTACTACCATCCAATCTATCAAGCAAGAATTCTCCAAATGCAGAACCTTCATGGAAAAAGTGATTCTAATATTGACCCAACTTGGACATTATGTGTAGCTTGCATGAATTACAACTACTCTATTGGAACGCAGACGGCGTTTCCACTAAGCAGCAGGAACTCGCAAACTTAGCAGTGAGTAGACTTAACGTAGACATTATTGCAGTCTGTGAGACCCGGTTAACACACAGACTCACTTTTAACATTCCTGGCTTTGTATGCTACCGTAGAGACAAGCATCGTGAGGGTGTCGGGCAGGGCGTAGCTATAATGGTTCGTGCAGATATACCCCATAACGTTATTCAGATCCCTGATACCCAAATCCTTGAAGCTATTGGCATTTCCATTACTCTAGACAACGACAACATCGCTATTCTATCCGTCTACCAGTCTTCCAATCTTCCGATTATTACTACTGACATTGACCGTATCATGTCTGCCAGCTCTAAGGTAATTGTCATGGGTGATCTTAACGCTAAACACCCCCTCTGGTCACCTGGCCCCAGTAATCCACGGGGTAACTTGCTTTACGACCACATGCTGGGTAACGACTATGCCGTGTACGCGCCTACCAAACTAACATTAGAGCATTACTGTCCAGACTTTACTCCCTCTATACCCGACATCCTACTAAATAAAAACCTCTATGCACCCAGTTATATAGAAACAATTCCGGCTCTCTCTTCTAACCACCTTCCAGTACTTGTCAAATTTGACGCTATTGTTAACAGAACACCCATCCGGAAGCTTAACTATGCTAAAGCCGATTGGTCTAAATTTCGGAACTTCCTCAATTCCAATACAATTCTGTCATCTCATGTCTATGATTCCCCACATGAAATAGACACAGAGATTAACAACTTTCAGCGCTTGCTACTAGACGCTAGAGACTCATGTGTTCCTATCTCTACGCTGAAACCATGGAGTTCTAGCTCACTGCCGCGGCGCATTAGGCGCATGATCAACTTAAGGAACCGGCTGCGTAGATACCACGCTAGTGAACCCATATTGCACTTACGAAGAATCTTAAACAACAATATCAAACAACTCAACAGTGACATTAAGTTTGCAATTAAGCTAAACAGCGACAAAATCTGGAACAGTAAGTTGAATAAGGTTGACAACCCCGGAAATGACCTTTGGCGCCTAGTTAAAAGCCTGCGCTCGTCCACGGCTGCCATCCCCGCTCTTCGCTCAAATGATGGCTCCTTTACCACAAATCAGCAATCCCAATGCGACGTCTTAGTTGACACTTTCCTAAACAACATGTTGCTTACACATGACTGGCGAAGTGACGATCAAGCTGCTGTAGAGCATTCCCTTTCCACCATTGACGAACATCGGAGTGACGGCGAGTCCATTAGACTCGTTCACCCTGCTGAAGTCAAGAAATGCATCTCGAGGCTAAAATCACGCAAAGCGCCTGGATTGGATGAGATCTCTAACATTATAATCAAAAATATGCCCCAAAAAAGTGTCGTATGGCTAACAAAAATTTTCAACGCCTGTCTCACCCATAGCTCCTTCCCACGCGCCTGGAAAATGGCTAAGGTGATAGCTGTCCACAAACCTGGCAAGGACCCAGCTGACCCCACTAGCTATCGCCCTATTAGCTTATTGCCATGTCTTGGTAAGCTTTTTGAAAGAGTCATCTACAAACGTATGTTAGACGTCTCCGAACATCACCTGATAAACGAACAGTTTGGATTCAGGCAAGGCCATTCTACAATACAACAATTAGCAAGGGTCGCTGAGACCGTGTCGCATAACCTCAATCTCAAGCAATCAACAGGCATGTTCTTGCTTGACATCGAGAAGGCGTTCGACACGGTCTGGCACAAAGGGCTTTTACATAAGCTGATTTCATTAAATTTGTCACCCCCGATAGTAAAAATGATTAGCTCATACCTAAATAATCGTACATTTAGTGTTCACGTCAAAAATTACTCTTCCAAGGCCTTGCCTGTACCTGCTGGTGTCCCACAGGGATCAATATTAGGACCCTATCTATTTTTGTTGTACCTCAATGATATACCTGTGCAACCAAGGACCAACATAGCCTGCTTTGCCGATGATACGGCCTGCTTCACATCTTCCACTGACATAGATCTAATCATTGGTCGACTTCAATTAGCTCTTGAACGTTTACTTAACTTCTTCCAGAAATGGAAACTTAAAATAAACGCTTCCAAAACCGAAGCCATCATGTTTACCAGAAAGCGAACCCTACCCATACGAACCCTCAAAATTGATAACCTTAGTATTCCTTGGAGCCGTTCCGTTAAATACCTGGGGCTGATTCTTGACTCTAAACTTAACTGGACGGATAATACCCATAAATTATGCCTCAAAGGTGCCAAAGCCTTGAATGCGTTAAACCCAATCATGAATAGACGCTCGTGTCTTAGTAGCCACACAAAGTTACGTATCTACTGCACCCTTATCCGACCCTGCATTACATATGCTTGTCCTATATGGAGCAGTACCTGTAAAACGAACATTAATAGATTGCAAGTTATCCAGAATAAAGTGTTAAAATCTGCCCTGAACACCCATTTTCGTACGAACCTTCACAAGAAGCACCTAGAAATAGGATTACCAAAAATTGACGCTTACGTTTACAAGCTATCTGAAAAATTTTATATATACAATAATCCTAAAAATAAAAACATTTTAATAAAAAATATTTGCCAAACGCGTAAGAAAAATATCAAATTTATCGATAGTTACAACCGCTACAAGTTACCACATCACTTATTCCTATCGCACAGCGAATGAATAGGCAACGCAAGTCATGAGCGCGAGCGAAACCGGTTCGGGGCGGCTGGCTGCGGCGTGCGCGCTACTCCCGCCCGTATTACCAGCACGTATCGGGTTGGGGTGGCGTGCGCGTCGCCCGCCCGTCCCCGGCCGCAGTCGCTCGCGCGCATGTAGGTATCATGCTACGTTCTTGCTGCTTTCTGGTAACATACCGCTGCACTGCATCAGTGCGTTTGGGTCTTAAGCTGTTCCGTTTTAGGTCCATTCTATTCCTCTCAAAATATCAATATAAAAATGTAGTGAATATCTAAACTTTAATTACTAAACCCAGAAATAATTCTGTTTGCTGTAACGTCAATCGCCTAAGTGTATTTCCATAATGATATTAATAACCGGCTACAAGTTCTTAACAAGTGTAAGTGCTTAAAGAATATTTTCCCAGTGTTCTTACATAGGTACTTCTAGGATTATTAATGTACACTAGTATTGTGCCTTTATCATGTATGTATTATTATGCCAATAAAGATCTTTTAAAATTGAATTGAATTGAGTCTGCCGACGCGTAGTGCCAAATCTGGCGTTTCGAAACCGCTGTTGGCGGGCGCGATGCCAAGGGCACTGTGCTGGATATCAAGCAGTGATCCGAGGAACCTAAATGAGCTCGAATCTCCACCCGGTATCCAGCTGGGCGACTCGTCAGCAGAAGGTCGAGTAAGGAGGGCGCATGGCCAACTATGTCTGGGATCCTGGTGGGCTGGCTCACCAGTTCTGTCAGGTCATGCATGAGAGCGAATGCGTGGGCAGTTTTACCAGCATGGTCTGGTTTGGAGGAACTTAACCACAACTCATGGTGGGCGTTGAAGTCCCCCAAAAACACCGATTCCGCCGATGGAAACCGCTTCTGCGCATCATCTGCTACCCGACTAAGATGTTCACTTAGTCGAGTTGTCTCCATGTCGCTGTTATGGGATCGGTAGACGCAGACGTAGACACGGCAACGAGTCTACGTCTGCGCCTAAGTCGACGTGTACCACTAGGAGGGAGAAGGAAGGGTCTTCCAGACAGCGCAGACGGCGACAGCAAACATCCGCCCGAACGAATAAGCAAACTCCGGCTTTGGCTTTGAAGAATTCTTTAAGCACAAAGCCGGGATAGTTCAGGTAGGTGGTGTAAGCTGGGCGGAATATTTGCGTCTCCGTCAGGAACAACATTGCTGGCCGTGACGTCTCAAGATGGTGGTGGACGGCATTGAGGTTTGCATGGGGTCCGCGGATGTTAGCGAACTCCACCTCAAACGGTAAGGTTGTGGTGGGGGTGTGCACCGCTGTAGTACCAGTTTTGTTGTTAGGCGCTGTCATTTTAGGAGTGGAAAGAGAGAGACGTGAATCAAGAAAATGATGCCGCGATGCGAATGGTCAAAATGTGGTGGCCTGTTTCCCCAGGAATTTTCCCACAGACGAGTTTTATTATAGCGATGCCTCGATAGGCATCGCTATAATAATACTCGTCTGTGCGGGATTACTCAAAGAAAACTATTTATGAGTTTTAAAGGTTTATAAGCGATAGAAGTACACTATGTATTTATGAAAGGTACAGATTCGGTTTACAGTAAGAAAGGATTGCCAGAAACAAAAAAGCTTAAGTTAAAGTTTGAATTTTGATAACATAGACTTAAATTTTGGATAATTATCGTAAGCTACGTAATGCGGCTGGGAGCGAAAACGAGCGTGCATTCGCCGCGGAGATCGTATTTAGACTAGCGCAGCGGCTGGAATGCGAATGACTCGGGAGCTGCTCACGGGCAGGCGAACAAAAGGATCGTTACGTCACAGCGGTCAAGTGCGATCGATTTTGCTAGCTATGCTTGTGCGCGCGGTTTTGCTCTCGCCATAAAGTTACATACAATTAAAATATTAAACATAAAAATTATAATTGATTAAATAAATGTATATATGAAAACAACAAATTAAGGAACCCTACCCTAGGTTGATAGTGATCCGGAAAGCGGACTGTTATACTAGTCTTCTTTACTGGAACATCAGCAGCAGGTGTGGAGTCTATGAGGTATTCTTTGGCATCGGTATCATCCGCAGTGACGTAGGCTGGCTTCACCCGATCAATTGATACTGTAACCTGTCTGTTTGGTAACTCCAGGGTCAATGTCTTCTCTGTTCGTTTCAGTACCTTATATGGACCGGTGTACGGTGGTTCTAGTGTTGATTTTGAGGCATCTTGACGAAAAAAACATAGTCTGTACACGAGCTCGGCGGCGGAAGCTTTCACGTCTTCTTTCTATGCGCTGCGGATGCCCAGCAGCACCAGCGGGAGAACCTCTGTCCAACTTTTGGTCGAGTGGCACCTAATGGCGGCTTTCAACTGGCGATGTAGGCGTTCAACCATGCCATTGCACGCCAGATGATAAGCTGTAGTGGGACGATGCTGAGTACCGAGAATGGCCGTTAGATTGCGAAAAAGCTCGCACTCGAACTGTCGACCCCTGTCGGTGGTGATTTTCTGTGGACAGCCAAAGCGGGCCACCCAGCCAGCGACGAAGGCGCGGGCGCAGGTCTCGGCGGTGATGTCGGCCAAAGGATATGCCTCAGGCTACCGAGTGAAACGGTCGATGACTGTATGCAGATACTGCCTGTATCTGAAACCAGAAATAAAAGATAATGGCCCTGTTATGTCCATATGGACATGTGAAAAACGACGGGATGGAACAGGAAACGGGGAGGTGGGAGAGTGAGTGTGTCGGTGAATTTTATTTCTCTGACAATCTGTGCATTCTTTGGCCCAATTTTTGCAGTCCTTCTTTATTCCAGGCCATACATATCGTCCTGTCACCAGCTTGACGGTTGCCTTCACACCAGGATGACTCAATCTGTGTAGTGCGTCAAATGCAGGTCTTCTAAAAGTGACAGTTAGGTATGGGCGAGGATGTTTAGACATCTCGCAGAATTAAGTTATAATCCCATCTGGACATTTTACTTTTTGTAATTTAAGTGCCGTCGTACCATCTTGTATAAGTGCTTGCAGCTCTGGATCTTCCTCTTGAAAATGTGCAAGTGCTTCGTAGTCAACTGGTACTGAAATTGCTTCTATTCCAGAGAAAGCATCTGCTACCACGTTTTCTTTACCAGTAACGTATTGTAAATCTGTGGTGAATTGCGAAATAAAATCAAGGTATCGATACTGTCTGGGTGAGCACTTCTCACGATTATTACTAAAAACATACGTCAGCGGTTTGTGGTCCGTAAATACCGTGAAAGGCCTTGCTTCGACCATGTGACGAAAGTGCCGAATAGCGTCATATATGGCCAACAATTCGCGATCGTACGGACTGTATTTCTTCTGTGCAGATGTTAATCATCGTGAGAAAAAAGCTAATGGCTTCCAGGTGTTACCAATGCGTTGCTGAAGTGCGGCTCCAATGGACGTGTCAGACGCATCTGAATGTATGGCTAACTCTGCGTCTTGTTCTGGATGTGCTAGCATAACTGCAGAGACAAGACTAGATTTACAGCTGTTAAAGGCTTCTAGCGTTAGTGGTGTGAGCGTTATACTTTGATTGCCTTTAGTTTTCGGGCCTCCTAGCAGACTGACTGTATTTTAGCTGCTCCCGGTACAAAACGGCGATAAAAATTGTACATACCAAGGAACCTGCGTAGTTCTTTTACCGTCTTGGGTGCTGGATATTTCTGCAACGCTTCCACCTTGTCTGATAATGGGCGGATGCCATCTGCAGACACTTCATGTCACAAAAATATTATATGAGATTTGCCAAACTCACATTTAGCGGTATTTATTAACATACCGTAATCTGACAGTTTTTGAAAAAACTGCTGGAGGTGGTCCAGGTCCTCGTTCTGCGAATATATCAAGACGTCATCAATGAACCCATAACAAAAATTGAGCCCTCTAAGCGCCTCGTCTATGAAACGTTGAAACGTTTGAGCCGCATTTTTTAAGCGTCATAAACGGGAACTCGAAGATCCCGAACGGTGTCGTAATTGCTGTTTTGATTATATCGTCTGGGTTAACTGGTATATGATTAAAAGCTTTTACGAGGTCTATTTTAGAGTAAATCTTAGTCCCAGCCAGCTGGTGTGTAAAGTCCTGAATGTGCCTAATTGGATATTTGTCCGGAATAGTCCTCGAGTTCAATGCGCGGTAGTCGCCGCAAGGACGCCAACCATTGTCCTTCGTTGGTGCTAAATGGAGTCGTGATGACCAAGGACTATCTGAAGGGCGAGCAGTACCATTTGCCAGCATCTCCTCGAACTGTTTTTAAGCATTCTTTAATCTATCTGGAGGTATTCGCCGAGGGCGGCTCGAAACTGGGGGGCTTGTGTTGTTTTAATGTAATGCAATGTATGATGTTTTACCTCGCGTTGTGTGCCAGCGGGTTTAGTTATGTCAGGGTACTTACGGAGTAACTGGTGGTACCTGGTATCCCCCGACACTGCCTTAATTGATTCCACAAGGGCCTCACCCACTGGTCTGGCTGCCGTAGAGAAAGAGGTCAGGTCGTCAATCAGGCGGTTGTTCCTCAAATCTACAAGCAAATTATAATGTTTAATAAAATCTGCCCCTATTATAGGCTTTGCTACATCGGCTACCACAAATCTCCAAGTATATGCTCGACGGTCCTATGTTAAGCTTTAGGTAGGTCCAGCCGTATGTAGCTATTTGTGATCCATTTGCTGCAAACAGTTCGTAGTCCACCTTTTTGCGGTACTGCTGTAGTGATTTACGAGGAAACACGCAAAGGTCGGAACCTGAGTCAATCAGAAAATACATTTTTGTTAAATAATCAGTCACAAATAAGCAGGCTGGCATGTTGTGGCAGTCGTTTGCCGCTAATTCCGGCTGCCGTTTGAGTTTACCGACGCCATCTTGTCGTGGAAAGCACATGGCGTTGTACACTTATGGGCTCGGTTACCAAAACGACTCGTTGGAGTTGCTCGAGTGTGTCATGCTCTCTTAAAGTGTCTCTGCGGTGGTGGCATGTGCGTCGGGTCGTTACGTTCCCTAAAACATGGTTGAGCGAAGCGATGGCTGATTCACATGTCATACTCGTGAACGGGTGCCGCCTGTGGAGGCTGGTCTGCTCTTGCAATCTTATTTTTTTTATTGGTAGTATTTAATAGTTTTTCTTTTTATTTCAAAGATACTGTAAGACGTTGTTCGTTTTATTTAAAATCGAGCAATACCTGTTTTTTGTAATCGTATCAAATGTTTTTTTTTTGTTGTAATGGAAAATGTCCTTCTATGACAGGGAGGGCATGTTCCAACTTGTATTGACGCTCATAATTTGTTTAATTGTATGTTGTATGATTGGGTAACGACATATTGTTTTGTAAATGTCGTTACTTCTATATTATTATAAACCTGTGGAGTTTCTTGCGCCCGTTCTTCTCCGCAGTTAAAAGACTTCCTGAATGGGCGGGGTGGGTGGGCGGGTGCCCGTCCATCCTTTAACTTTTGACGATTCAAAATGCTTATTCTAAGTTTACTGAATAAAGAGATATTGATTTGATTTGATTTGATTTGACTATGGTACCAGCAATAACCGTTGGTATCGAGTGGTTTTGAGCGTGACCGACTACGATCTTTGTATGGCTTTATTTTATCACTATGTGCATACACTGGATATTTACTGCGATTACTAGAACGTGAACGAGTTACCTGACTTGTAAGTGATGCTACCTGCAGTGTTAGCGCCTCTATCTGCTTGGCCATCTCGCTCATGGTGTCGCTGGTACTTGGCTGGGTTATGCTGGCTACCATTGCGGAGCTAGGTGCAATCTCGTAAACCTTATCTGCCAGTTCCGCGACCGCTTCCAATGTTGTTTTCGTCTGCGTGGCAAGTGCCGAACAACCTGCCGAACGGAAGGGCGCCCGAACCCCCCCGGGAATGGCCGCCGGGACCCCACCTTCCGGTCACCAACCGGCACGACGGACCACCCCGAGATTATACGTGGCATGTTGAGGCAGCCTCACGAGCTGGTTAGGCTCGCTTGGGCCCCTGTACTGTGCCACGGGCGGACAGCGGGACAACCGTATCTACGGGTCTCCCTGGTCGGCAGGTTAACGAAGTCCTCCTGGCACTGGTTTGACGGAAGCCTCCACAGACCAAATACATCGCAGCATCATCCTCTCGAGCTCTGGTTATACGCTGGCTGATCCCGAAACGCGATCGATAAGCAGTCACTTGACGGGTTTTACACCATGCGTACAGTGGTCACCAACCAGACGGGTCAAGCCCTACCACCAGTGGAGCAGATCATAGCTCGAAAGAGTCCGTTAGTCGCTTCTTACGATACCCACCGGACGGAGAGAGGGGCGGCGATTGGTATTCTTTCTCCGTCACCGCACGGATATCTTATGTTGGTTGGGGCCTGCAGAGGTTTCCTTCTTTTGCAACACTTTTCTCATTAGGATTTTTTTTGCAACCACATAATTTTTCTTCATAATCGATGAAGACATATCTTGGCCATGTCTTTGAGATAATACTTCAGGCTCTTCATTCTTTTTCTAACCCTGTTGTCTCTGACCCTCCCAATTGCACATTATTGACATGCCTGAAAGATGACAGTATTGCATTTTAAGTGTAGTAGTTTGGCTGAATAAATAAACATTATAAACAAGAAAGCTTTTCCTAGGATGTAACCACAAAATATGAGGCACACATAAGAAAGCGCGCTCCATTAGAGTGTCGGTCGGTGAGTGTGGGGCTGCGGGAGCGCGGCCATTTGTCCGCGCGCCAATTTATTGCTCGGGACGACTCCATTTGAATCCAGACTGCGATGGCTAAGTAAATGTTGAATAGGCAATGATACAATAAAAACTTTTATTTATGAGATTCTACGGTTATGTCCTGAAATGCGTACCTGTTTTTTTAACTAACTTATCTATTTATCTATTTGCTGTCCCCATTGCTTAGTCTCTGACTAACCCTGGGGTGCTATAATAGTCGTGATTATATAATGTATGTAATTTATATATACACGGTTAAATTCAATGAAGAATGTTTGTAAACAAGTTATTGACATTTGTTTGTGCAAACACCTATCTAGCGGCATTCGGTTTTTTACTGTTTTTGATGAAAGACACCTATCTATAAGGGCGTAATTTTTTTAAATCCGGTTTTTACTACAGTTTTGTAGAATATTTTGTAATTGGCTTAACTGAGATTAACCCCACAAGCCCCAAGCGGCCATATTTGGTCGCACCTAAAAAACTCGCTGTTCCGTCACACCCCAAGCGGCCATATATGGCTGCTGTCATAATTTTTAGACATTTTGTTGCCAAGACTGAGAGGTTAAGACATTGTAAACCATTTAGTATTTAAATTGTTTGTTACCCTAAATAGCATAGGAGATCAAATTAACAATTCTTTCTTTAACCTCCGAGGCGTTAAAGTGGCGTGTTACTGTTGTCGTTACTTACTCTATATTAATAATTAATTAGTAAAACGGCAAATAGTATGTTTGTATGCAAAAGTAAACTTTGAATATTTATATTATAACCACTAAACATACACGGCCATTGCTTTTACAAGATGATTTTTTTAATGCAAGTGATTCGCGGTCCTATTTGCAAAAACGCTGCGTAATTACGGCGCGGCCACGGAAAGCGATGCTTTAATATTCCTTTTAAGCTCTCAGCAATACTCTAAACGCGAGTGAACCTCTCTTATCACTACAGATATAAAAAATATTTTGCAATAGCAGAAACCAGAAATTTAGATCAGTTTATTATAAAATGCTTGGGATGATAAATAATTCCTCTTGCTTAATAAATTGTTAATTAGATCAAATCTTATTCACGGTTTTTCTAAAGTTTTATAAGTACCTACTTCAGCTAGAAAAATACCCTTAGAAACGAAAGCTTTTAAGAGCTATGTCCTTAAAAAAATATTATTTACATTCTGATTAAGACAGAGACACTAATAATGGCTTATCATAAGTCTTTTTAAGCTATAAGAGCATTTATACTTGTAAAAAATACTTTTAGAAGTATATAAGAAAACGAGAAATGACATCAATAAGAACAGTAGTGTTATAAACACACTCTGTAAGCCTAATTCTTAATTAACACATAAACATGCACTATGTAAGTCCACTCAGTCTTAGACGTGACTTATCTAAGTATTTTATTAGATATCGGCTGTTATACTTATAACTAATTCTTACAGACGTATATAAGCAAACTTAGTGTAACATTTATTAGAGCAATAGTATTATATACGCACTTTATAAGGCTAATTGCCCTTGAGTCTTATTTAACAATTATACATGCACTTTGTAAGACCACTCGATCTTAGAAGTGACTTTACTAAGTGTTTTGTTAGATATCGTCTTTTAATTATAACTTATTCTCAAAGATGTTTATCAGCTTACTTTGTATATTATTTTTGTAAGAACAGTAGTATTACAAGAGAACTTTATAAGCCTTGATTATAAATAAACTTTTATAAATGCATTTTGTAAGATCACTAGCACGTTAAATATCTTAGAAGCTTAAATAAATTGCAATTAGAATTCTAATGCATTGCAAAAAGGTCCAAAAGGTGGTCGACCAGGAACTTCCTTGTTTGTCTTCTAGCCTACTTTTACTTTAATAAGAAACCCTAAAGTTTATGAGCCATGACCGCGTGGATTAAAAAATGTGGTTGAATTTGATTTTAGAAGTGCGGTATAAACCTTAAATAATGGTGATGCACTTATATTTGTTATGTTAAAACCCTTATAAGGCATGATTGGTGGTAATGGCGAAATTTCGATATTTTTCATTTTTATTATAATATTTTTTTATTATTGAAGATACTTACATTTTTTTATACTAAGCCCGGCAAATGACCCTACTCCACCTGATGTTAAGTAGAAATGAAGTCCAGGCGCGAGGACAACTGGTGCAGCGTAAGAGACGTAGCATCAGTCACCCTCACTCTGCCGGCCCACAAAGTTCTTCTTCACGCCTCGTTTGAAGGACCCTATGTCATAGGTAGGAGGGAATACGTGTGCTGGTAGACTATTCAATCTTTTGGAAGTGCGGCAAAGAAACGAGTTACCATACATTGTTGAAAGAGCCAATAAAAATATTGTGATTATTATATCAAAATAATACTCGATAAAATCGACTTCGAATTTAATAACCGTTTTAATAATGCGTAACAAACATAAATGTATATTTACAGATTTTGTATGAAAATGAATTAAACAGGACAATACATAATACTTACGTTTTTAATACTCATCTATTATTTAATAAAGTTTTACGAGCACTTGGCAATCCTTTCGGCGGACTGTGATTACACTCTTACTAAAAGCTCGCAAAGAGCACTACTAGTGATATCACACTTAGAACAGCATTATAAGGGTAAATGCCCATAAATAATGCCTTTGTAAGTCATGTGTAAGTCTGTTTGGTATTATAAAAGCATCGACAAGAATTTGAGAGATTGGAAATACACTTCTCGAAACCATTTTAAGGCATATTTAAGGGTAAATAGACTTATGAAGTGCGCCCAAATCCACTCTTATAGCAGGCTATGGAAGTTATATAAGACTGGTAAAATTATACTCTTGGGATGTGTGTAAGAGGAAATGTTGCTTTAATGTTTTTATTGTACTTACTAGTTGATAGACAGATGTGTAACTCGTACCTAGACTTAGCAGAAGAAATATTAGGACACAGGGCAATTAAGTAACAGGTTCTATTAGATGTACTAACAACCTTTCAAATGTTTGCTTAAACCGTATCACTGAGAAAATTTTCTAATTATTTTTTTTTTAAATTTATTATGGTTCACAAATGAAATGCAACGTAGCCTAGTAACATTAACAAAACTTAGAAAGTATACATACTTAACATCCATTCTTATTAAAGTGAACACAGCATGCATTGTGTAGACATGTTCGAAAATTATCTTAAAAAAATATAAATATACTAAAGTAAAAAATTATTGACAAATTATTCTATTTCATTGCCAGCCTAATGCTGGCCTTAGCCGAGGCCAAAGATTCGTGGAAGATGTCGAAAGAAAATCTAATACGCGCGCGCGCACCGAACGACGCTGCTGTGTTTCGGCTTGTGCTCCATAATTTACCTAAAAAAAAATAGATTAACTGTACTCTCCCCGTTAAACGTACAATCAGTTTACTCGGAAACTTGTGAATACACAGTGACACAAACAGTTTTAGAATATATTTTCATATCGCGGAAATACAAGTGAAAACATCCCACAACGAAGCTAATTACCGATCGCAACCCTGACCTACCTCACCTAGGGCCGCAGGAATCGTGCATCGAGCCGTGCGCCCGAGTTGATCCGGAATTAGCCGAACGATTACGAACGCGCAGGCGCGCAGTGACAATGAGCGTGTCGCGATCACCGCCTCACACGCCACTGATAAGAGGAAGCGGGAGCGGTAGCGGGTCAGTACCAAATTTACCTACTTATGAAGACGATTCTATTATCCATGTTAACACGAGAAAACGAAAGGAGCGTTCAGAACAGGAGGAATACAAAAATGATTTAGCAAATTTTCGCACAGAAATAATGACGTTTTTCAAAGAATTTGCTGAAACCCAAAATGTAAATCTATCGACCATAAAGGCTGAAATGAGTGAAATTAAAGAGGAAATCAAAGGAATAAAATCAATTACTGAAAATTTCGCACAACAATTAAAACAAGTAAATGATGATATTAAAAATATAAAATCTGACAACACTATAACACAACAACAGATAAATGAGTTAAAAAATGAAATATCACAATTAAAAATAAGCGAATCTACTAATCACTCGACTTCTGAATCGCCTATTCTTAGCCACGAAAACCTCATCCTCGAGCTAAAGGAGCGTTCCGAACGCGAGAAGAACATTGTGATCGTAGGAATACCTGAAAAAAATGACAAAAATTTTAATGCTCGCCGTACTTATGATATTGAAGAATTCTCAAAACTAACTATTCCAATACTTAATGATTGTCCGAAACCGACAAAAGCAATACGACTCGGGAAATACGTTTCCGGCAAAGACCGCCCATTAAAAATTTGTTACCATAACAGCGAAACAGCCAAACTCATACTACAAAACCGGACAAAATTCCCAGCAAATGTAAAGATCTACTCTGATCAAACCCCAGCACAGAAGCAGTACCTACAGTCTGTTAAAAATGAATTAAGCAAACGCTTAGAGAACGGCGAAGAGGATTTAACTCTTAAATATACTAAAGGAATACCCCGGATTATCAAAAGCAAAACTACTCAAAAAAACTGAGTCCTGCCCTACTACTAGACGAAAAGTGTACGGAAAGATTAGGCCATCACCTTGTTAACAAATACAAGGACATTCCGCTCGCACCATCATCCCTGCGATTCTTTTACACTAACCTACGTAGTATTCGTACTGAGGGCAAATTTGATGAAATAAAGTGCATAGTAAGAACTATACCCAAGACTACACACTTATTGATATTCACAGAAACATGGATAGTATCTGAGGAAGATGCTAGATTTTATCAAATCCCTGATTACACACACATTTATAACTATCGGAGTAACAGTAGGGGTGGTGGCGTTTCTATCTACGTCCACGATACAATAAAGTTCAATATAACAGAAGATTTGATTGAAAACGGTAATCATTATTTATGGATATACATAAATAAATTGTCACTACACATTGGAGTTTTATATAAGCCAGATGGGGATTATAATATAGACAATTTCCTGGACATCTACTCATCCCAATTGGAGCAGCGGAATCGGACTATCGTCTTTGGCGATTTCAACATAGATTTGCTTAACAAAGACTCATACGTCAAGAAATATATCGATGAGATGAAGGAATGTGGATACGAAATTCTAAATAATATCAACCCTATTTACTGCACTCGAGAAACCAGTACCACAAAGACAATCATAGATCATGTTAGCACGAACATCAATAACCATTCCTTTAATCTATCAATCATTGAATCATCTCTGTCAGACCATAAGCAGTTGTACCTCGAAGTTGGGAAACTAGCACCAAGAAAAAGAGTAAAGATTAATTATTCAGCGCTGGACTACGATAATCTGTATAAGAGCTTATCACAAACATTAGATAGCGTAGAAAACAACTACTATGCTTTAGAACTATGTATATTACAAAATATTGAGACAAGCAAAACTGAAAAAACAAAAATACAAAACCCACCACAGAAGGACTGGATAAATAAAAACATTATTAATTTGATAAATTCAAGAAATCACTTGTGGAAGGAAACTATAAAAAACCCAAAAGATGAAGAACTGCTGAAACGATTTTTAAACGAACGAAACAAGGTCCAAAAAATTATCAAGACGGATAAGGAAAGTTACTACCATAGCTTATTTGATGAAACACATAATCAACCTAAAAAAATGTGGGAAATCATAAATGGCCTTGCAGCAAACAAAACAAAAACTAGCCCTGCTCCCCCAAATCTGAAAGCTGACTCGAGACTGGTAACTAACGGTACAGAAATATGCAATTTGTTTAACTCCTTTTTCTCTTCAATTGGTGCAGACCTAGCAAGTAGAATACCTCATAAATATCACATTTGTACAGAAAATATAATAACCTATGGACACAATTATTCACATGACATAACACTAAATGAAATCAGACCTTGTAGTACAGACGAAGTGAGTAAGATAATAGATGCCCTAGATACTAACACGAGTACCGGCTTGGATGGAATCTCCACTAAAGCAATTAAATGTGTAAAAAATCTCATTGTCGAAAAGTTAGCTTCTTCAATAAACACTTGTTTTGGGCTAGGTATCTTCCCTGACTCACTTAAATTAGCCAAGGTAAGTCCTATACATAAATCTGGACCAAAAACCGACCCAAATAATTACAGGCCGATATCAGTATTGCCCGTCATGTCCAAAATATTTGAAAAACTATTATACAATCGGCTCAGTAACTATTTAACCGAAAAGCAATTTCTTATTGAGGAACAATATGGGTTTCGCCCGAAATCTAGTACTTTAACAGCTGCCATAGATTTAATAACTAAAATTAAAACACACATAGATAAAAAGGATATTGCAATAGGTATATTTATTGACTTAAAAAAGGCGTTTGATACAGTGAGTCACCAAAAGTTACTTATAAAGTTAAGCGACTTAGGTATCCAAGGCAAAGCACTAAATATATTTGAATCGTACCTACAAAACAGGCGTCAGACTGTTAAAATTGAAAATTTCGTGGGCAGCTCTAAAAGTGTTTCGTTCGGAATACCCCAAGGATCCATACTTGGGCCTTTGCTGTTTTTAGTCTATGTAAATAACATCAACAAAATAGGGCTAACCGGATATCTTACACTATACGCCGATGACACATGCCTATTTTATTTTGGTCAATTAATTCATCAAATCATTACTGATGCTCAAAAAGACTTAGATTTGCTAAATGAATGGTTCTTGCAGAATTTGCTAACAATAAACACACAAAAAACATCGTACATGATTATATCTGCAAAAAACAAGGTGATACCCGAATATGAGCCACTGAAAATAAATAACGAATCTATCAAAAGATCCTATCAGGAAAAATACTTGGGATTACTCATTGACGATAAATTAACATGGAGACCGCACATAGAACATATTAAATCTATTCTAACACGTTTAGTAGGAGCACTTCGAAAAGTTGCACACTGTATACCCAAACAGATTAAATATACTATTTACAACTCCCTTGTCAAACCCCACTTAGATTATCTCATAGAAATTTGGGGTTCTGCTGCACCAACCAATCTTAATCCATTACAGAGAACTCAAAATAAAATTCTTAAAGTTTTGTTCCATTATCCTTTTCACACGGCATCAAAAGAACTATACACAAAAGCTAAACTATTTAATTTATCACAACTATACACATATAACACATGCATCTTGATTAAAAAAATTATAACTGGCACTATTAAAACTAACATAAATCTAAACCTAAAACGTAATACACATAATCTTAGAAATAAGTTTAAACTCAAAACAGTAATACCAAGAACTAACTACGGAAAAAGGACGGTACTATTTGAGGGAGCACAGCTATTTAACAAGTTGCCAAATGAATTGAAAGATTGTGAAAGTTTGTGTGTTTTTAAAAATAAGCTTAAGTTACATATAGCAGCAGCTAGTATCGGTGCATAATCTAGCACAATTGTTATTGTTTATCTTTTGTATCTCATTATAAGTGAAATGTAAATTTCTTATGAGAATAAAGTTCTTTAACCATAATACTGTTGTAAGTCGTGGTCATTCTGTACAGGGGTGAATGCTGACCAGCTACTGTCTTACACCGTGGGGTTACGAATGTTTTCCTGTTATGCAATCGACTGCTTGACCTGGGGATCACTAACCCGATTTTCTTAAGAATGTCTGGGCAGTTGACCAGCCCACGGATCGTCTTAAACAAAAACAGTACATCCGAAGTCTTTCGTCGTTTGCATAATTGTTCCATTATATAATAAGTCAATCTGCTTTCGTACGTAGTGAAGAGTTCTGCACTGGTTATTAGAAAAAGAAAGCTGGTAGAGAAACCTCTTTTGGATCCTCTCAATTCTTGGAGTGAACCATATAACCAGGGTTCCAAACTGGACTGGCATATTCGACAATACTATGCACTATACAGTTGTACACAGGGAGGATAATGCCCGGATCCTTAAACGCTTTTATCTGTCTAGATATAAACCCAGATATTTTTGACGCTTTTTTTGTGACTGCATCGACATGGTCGCTAAAACTCAATGTACTGTCTATGATAACGCCTAGGTCTCGAATTTTGCTCACTTCTTCTAATGGCTCGTTGTTTAGTTTGTACACGACTGTAGTTTTATGCTTTTTCCTAGTTAAATTTAGATAAAAGCTGATGTTTAGAGTCATAAGGTTCTGAGAGCACCATTGGTTTACCTTGTCCAGTTCTTCCTGTAATAAGACCACATCCAAACTAGAACGTATTGCCTTGTAGAGTTTAAGGTCATCGGCGTACATTTTAAAATTACATTTTATTATGTTCGCCAGATCGTCTACAAAAATAAAATAAAAAAACGGACCAATATGGGATCCTTGGGGGACGCCTGAGGGGATTTCTTTAGCTCTAGACGAATATCCGTGCAGCTGGACAAGCTGGGAGCGATTTTTGAGGTAGGACTCACTCCAACGTAGCAAAGAGCCGTGGACGCCCATGTGCATGATCCGCTTTTTAAGAAGATCGTGGTCTATGAGGTCAAAGGCCCTGCTAAAGTCAGTGTATATGCTGTGGATGCTCACCACCTTCGTCCAGCTCCTTTGACACGTCGCTGACGAATCCCACTAAATTGGAGGCAGTAGATTTTATTTGGCAGAAAACCATGTTGTTCAGGATGCAGGCGCTCTTTCACATGCCAGTAAATTTTTTTCTGTACTATAGATTCTAGACTTTGCCTGGGGCCGGGAGTATGGATTTAGGCCTGTAATTTGATATTTCAGTATGGTCACCTTTTTTATAAATTGGGCTAATGCGCGCCTTTTTCCACAGATCTGGAAAGATACCCTCCTTAAGAGACGCATTAAAAATATGCGCTAGTGGTTTGGTCAGCATGTCAGCGCATCTTTTCAGAATAATGGCAGGCAGACCATCCAATCCAAAGTAAGTACCTCAGATTCCGAAATCGCACAAGAGGCGATAACCAAACTATCGTTTACGTAACGATCTACATCGTTGTTGGTAACCGAGGTAGTTGTGGACTTGTTGTTTAGATAGACTGATTGGAAGTGCTCTGAAAACAGATCGCATACCTCTTGCCCGCCCATGGCGGTTTTGAAACCCAGTGTCATTTGTGCCGGTAAAGTGTTACCGTTTCTTTTTATACTATTGACAAATGACCACATGTATTTGGGATTTGTTCGCAAATTTTCAGGTGCATGTTTTTTAAAGCTAGAAAAGCAGCTTTTCATAATAGAATCGCATCGATCTCTTAGAAGTTCTAGAAGTTCAAACGTCAATCTGTCCAAAGGTTTGCCATACCTCTTATGTTTCTTAAAAAACTTTGCTTTTTCTTTCAGACACTTTATCAGTGGCGTGCTGTACCAAATTGGGTACCTGCCACAGTGAGACTTTCGAATTGGCGTATTTTTTTGATTATGGGTAACACTGTATCATAACATTTTTCAACTTTGGAATTAACTTCGGGAATGTTAGTCCAAATCTCTGACCATGCTATCTTTGACAGTTCCAAATTGAGGGCGTTTAAATCACATTTTGAAAAATGAAGAGACTGAAGACGTTTATCTTTAATATAGTTTTTGCAATTTGCCTGATCATAGGTAATCATGATCATAGGTAAAGAAAGATATTTCATCGGTCCACACAATATCGTAGGCTGATACGCTTTATTTAGTACTGCAACTCGATAATATATATCTTGTTATGTTATCAGATGAGCTTCATGAAAAAAGTTGTTTTTCAAAATTTTAGAAGTAACTACAAAATCTTTCTAATACCACAGCGCCTCACCCATAACCCTTAACCAGTAAACAACTCGCTATCTTATCTCTTATTAAAATCAGTTCAACAAATAAACAAACAACAAATAAACAACAAACAAAGAATCGGAACACAACAATGCTATTAACATTACTGTTATGGCGACTGCTTAAAACCACTCTCGTGGAAATTTCTGACACAAAAATTGGCGCAACTGTCAACGTCAAATTTGACAGAATCGAGCATAGACTATGCGATATTTTGCGATCACGATGCATAAAATGTACCACAGAACCGAAGTAATCAAACTTGTTCATAGTAAAGTAGTCTGTAAGTCTATGATGACACGGAACAAAGTCAAGTGTGTTTTTGTAGGTGCGGTCTCATGCGACCGCTTGGGGGCTGAGGGGTGGTCCTCATTGCCGAGTCTCTGGCTAACCCTTTCGGGATAATAGTCGTGCGAGCACGTATGTACGTATGCTATTGAGAACGGTATCTTCCTAGTGGTAGTTACCTTACTGTGGACCGCCACAGGATGGCGATCCTAGTGATATAGTTACGATGACCGACAGACACTACAGACAGTGATCCGCGGACATTCACGTTTGAATATTGTTTGCCACCGTTTCACCCCATTACGGTCACAATGCAAAACTGATCTCATCAAAGGCCTCCTTAAAAGCCGTTTCAAATATTCAAAAGCGTTTACGAGTGAAGTAGGAATTTTGATTGAATTTAATGAACAAGCAAGTCCCGACGCCGGAGGGCCGGGAAGACTATGTACGGTCATTTCATTTATTCAAAACTTTACTCCAAATTTGTTTCATTTAAAGGTAAACATACAAGCCTTGTTTAGCAATTATAACATTAATTATGACTATTATTTTCACTTGATTACAACAACTGGGACACAAAACGTACAAAGTAGGTACTACAAAGAGACGCAGTTACTAATAGTTCTCTCGTTCCTTTCTTTTTCGTTTCATAATATGTGAAGCACATCAATATTTTTTAGGCTTCAGCCATTGGTAGACAAGCTGGTAGATAATAGGTAGACTTACGTAACTTAATTTTGATGTGGTACAGTTTTACAGCTAATAAAGATGTTTGTTGGGACAATATTATGTTGCATAGTCCATACCTTATAAGTTACCCCTCGCCTCAAATTTAAACATCTTACGTTCAGCGGCGATCCGCGCACATTTCACCGAAGCATGATATCTCATCTCAAACCTCTCTCGTTCCGCATGTAGTACAGTTAGGAGAATCCACGACTTTCATTAAATGCCCAAACGCATTCAGCAGAACGTGTCCGGAACGCGGCCGAAAACAAGAAGATTACATACATATAATCACGACTATTATCCCCGAAGGGTTAGTCAGAGACTAGGCTATGAGGACCGCAAAAGCAGTCCTCTACCATAATCCACGTTTCACCAAATAGCAACTGCACATGTGCTCAGCGTGAAAGGTGGTGAGCTCATCGCCGCTCTATGCTGTTAGATCATGTCTTTAGTCCGTTAGTCGCCTTTTACGACACCCAAGAGAAGAGAGGGTGTGGTAGTATTCTTTTAGCCGCTACGCGACACTGCGGAGTTTAGAACAGCTGTCTTTTATTTAGCTTATTAGGACTTAAGCAAACCAGTGTACTTTTGCAGGTTCTGATTGTTTTTTTTTGTTATACCGTATGCTTTCCTCCACAGATCTTTGGGCAAAATACTTTCTACATATTGTTATAATATATCATTCTTTTTAACATCATTTAAAATGTGTTTGTAAAAAGGTATATGGTTTACATAACAGTTATTCCTTCATGCTACACAACAATCAATTTTAGAATTTTGGTTTCTGAGCATTAATTGTATTTTTTATTTTTAATACCTATCTTATCAGAGTAACATTTTTGCAATGTCCTTGCAGGGCACATGGTTTGAACTTAAAATTTCGCGTTTGAACTTTTTTTGAGGTACAGTAACTCTTTTCTGAACTACCTCATTTTTTCCAATGTACTGTCCAGCAGTAAGCCCTTTATACGTACGTACGTATAGGTTGAAGATGATGATGAATTATTATTTATGGGTAGTAATATTTACATTTCACCAAGTATACAAAACGTATTCAAAACTCAGCCGTGTGTTTCCACGTCGTATACTTCACAAGCCTACTTATATTCATTTTCAGAAAATGTTTATAAGATCCTACAACGGGTTTTAAACCATTTTTTAATCTAAATCTAATAACAATGATATAGTTTTCTAAAGTTTACACTACGAATTCGCTTAAGGAAACACTTGATCTGATTAATTTAAGAAAGATAGGAGAGAAAAATAGAAAGTTTCTTAGTGATTGAGGATGCCGAGTGCGCTTCCACTTTCGGCCTTAACATTGCTTTTCATTTGATGGTTGTCAAGTACTTCGCTATCAAAAAGTACAGTACCTACAGCCTGTATGCTGTCCCTCTGCTGGGCAAAGGCCTACACTATTGAAATCAAGTCATTCTACAATTGATGGGTGTGCCAAATGGGTGTGCAAAACGCGTGCTGGCGGTCACAAAAGCCCATGCGAAGCATTCAAAGCAATGCAACACACTTTACCCCACTTTATTCCGTGTTTTACCCGACCTGGGACATTATTTATTTATGTGCATGTCTCATGGTATTTGTAAAGGTGGTATAAAATATGGTTTACCAGTAAACATGTAACACCCTGTAAGAGCACCACAAGTGTGGAGCACTACAGCTTCTTTAACTTAAAACTAAAACTTTAAATAAAACATTTTTTTTTTAATTTACAAAACAAAACCAAGAAACATTTATTAAACCCGGGACCTCCAGATATCGGGCCACGCGCTTTACCACTCAAACACCGAGGCGGCCTTGGTTTTTATTTTTTTATTAAGCCTATTTTGTACCACTGCTAAACAAGCTTCGCCATGGTAGATAACAAAATAAGAACTACGAATTATCTAAATAGGTAGGTTTATTTTATTCAAAGATCTGTATATCATTTCATCGTTTGTAAATCAAGCTCGAAATATGGCAGCAGATAATTTTAGATAGTAGAAATAGCAATCCAATCTCCAATAACAGACTTACTGATTGTACATCCTTGGTTCAAGAGTTTTGGATTTGAACTCCCCAGTGCTATAAAATTAAACTTCGATAATAGACGTTTATGGATGGCTGTGGGGAACCCGATCCGAATAGCGAAATGAATCAGACCGGGATACATTATTACTTGCTATATCAAAATGTAATTGCCTGTTTGTGGAATTTTTAATATCGAATAATAACTGAAGGAAATTTAAGAAAATAGTTTTTTAAAATATTTAAATATTCAATAGATCGACACTGATATGGCCGTTTTTGTCTGCAACCGTGTCGCGTAGCGGTGAGAGAATACTACCACCCCTTCTCTTAGCCAGTTACCAGTTAGCAAACCTTTCAAGTAGTGTAGTCGCTGTACATCATCTAAAACCTTGTTGTTATGCACCAGTGATGTAAAAAGATCACGAAAGCTGACCCACTCTGAGTACTTGCCGGAAAAGGATGGGATTAATATTTTCGGCAACTTAAAACTGCGATCGATACCACTATTAGTATGATTTGAACAGCTGAGACTTTCTGCTTTTGTTTCCTCTAATTTACTTAATGCCTCCTTAATTTCAAATTTGTAATCTATATACAATTCTTCAGTGGTCTCGTAGACATTATTAGTGTAATAAGAGCTAGCATTAAGCTCCTTGGTCTCAAAACTTTGAATCATCTTTGTATGTGTAACGGTGAACTCACGCCATAATTCCTCTAAAGCTTCCAATCTGGTGTTCAAATAGGAAGAAAAACGCAATCGCTCTAAAGGTGACTTTTTAAAATTCAATTTAGCTCTACTAATTCTTTCACATAAGTCAAGTTGCACCTTATACGACTCCATGATAAAACTTGTTCAAGTTGAAGTTCCAAATGCAATTACAAACACACTTGATTTTTCTAAGTGTTTGTAAGCTTTTATTGCCTTCTATAGTAAATTGGGCATGGATTCCCCGTCTGACCACTTTTTGTCAAACTATTCTAAGTCCTAATCTTCACTTTTACTTTGAAGTACTTTAAACTATCTTGCTTTGCTATCTAATTTATTTAAATTGTACTCACAGTTTTGTTTACTTGTCCATAGACACTATGTCCTTATTCTCTTACTCTCCGTTCCGAAGTCCTTTTGATACAACTCCGATCCGATGTCGTCACGCTGCTGCTCAAATCTCGACGTTCCGTCCGACTAGGATGGATAGGCTGGGGCTGACGTCAGTTCTCGGCTATCCGGCTCGAAGGACCATGATAAAGCGGTCCCCAAAAATGATACAAC
Source organism: Scoparia ambigualis (assembly GCA_963921215.1). Classification (NCBI taxonomy): domain Eukaryota; kingdom Metazoa; phylum Arthropoda; class Insecta; order Lepidoptera; family Crambidae; genus Scoparia; species Scoparia ambigualis. The sequence continues at coordinate 40,797,227 of OY992504.1, read as the reverse complement.
ATTCACTAGCGTGTAAAATGGTGTAATTAACAAAAGAAACACATATTAATATTTATAAAATGGTTTGATAGGAATGGTATAAAAAACAATAATATCACTGGGTACTTATGATGCCAGCCAAAAATATCGTCACCGCGTTTGAGAAATTGTCACAAAAGGTACAGCGCCATCTATTGCTCAAAGTTAGAACTTCTTGCAAAGAAGTATTTAATATGACTCGAAATAACTTTAGAACGTTGAAAAATAGGAAGAAAGTGTTTTGGCGACGTTAGTACAGACCGTCTTCTGGCGAGGTAGAGAGACGATATACGCAAGGGGATTGGGACAGTTTGATGAGAAGAGCTGAAAGTCAGGCAGCGGAGTGCAGTAGGGAAGCATATGTCCAGCAGTAACCTGACACCGGCTGATAATGTGATTATAATGAAACTACTTTTGACTATCTACATAAACTTTTAACGACTAGTCATGCGAGTATAAAATAACAAGGAGAAACGGAACATAAAATATATTCAAGCGAATTGAGAACCTCCTCCTTTTTGAAGTCGGATACAATTAGGCGTGACACCGGCATATAATGCTACCTATTATAAACCGGCAGGTTTATAATATCTTAATGATTTGCATTTTTATTAACTAACTAGCGGCCGCTTGCGGTTTTACCCGCGTGGTTCCCGTTGCCGAGGGAATATCGGGATAAAAAGTATTCTATGTGTTAATCCAGGTTATAAACTATTTGTGTGCCGAATTTCATTTGAATTTATTGAGTAGTTTTTACGTGAAAGAGTAACAAACATCCATCCATACTTACAAACTTTCGAGTTTATAATATTAGTAGGATGCCGTTCATTCATGTAAGAACCGCCTCCCTCATAAACATAATATGGGAACTATAAAAATAGGACAGGAATTGTGTATTTTGTTCCATAGTTATAATCAAGGTGATAAACGGGATTAGGTATTTTCCTTACTTATTAGCAAAAAGCTGTTAAATGCTTTGCTTTGCAATATTGACACGAAACTACACAGTTACTCCGCTCGCGCAGACAGCAATAACGTAGCAATTTCCCTTCCCAATATTTGTAGTTTCCTTGCTGGGCAGCATTCTGGTTTTCCTGTATTGTCCAAACACTGCTACCGAACACGTAACGAGTAGTGCTTTGCTTTCATACTTCGATTTTGGTGAGTACACACCGAATTGCTTATTAGTTCAAATTGTTAATTCACCCTTGTAACCAAAACGCTTCATACGGATCGGCTCGAATTACTTTTACATAATATTTTATCTCGATGTTTCAAATACTATTATCATCCTTGGCCACAGGGAGACTTAACTGCATAATGTGTTTAATTTCGATGTGTCGGTAGTTTATTTCTTTATCATAAACTTTGCTAAGTTGATATAGATAGGTAAGTACATTCCGAGTTTGCAATTATCAGCGATCGTTTTTCATTACCGAGAACTCGAGTCTAACCTCCATCCCTAAGTATCAATATCGCTTCGCAAGCGTTGTTGTCTAAAAAGGAAATTTGATGACGTAGCCTTAAGAAAATGTTAAAGAATTCTTCTTAAGTAAATAAGTTAAGCAGATTTTTTGGCTGGCTAGTTTCGATAAGATTTACTGTTGTTACGTCTTCGTTTATATTTGATTAAGACACGCAAAGTTACAATTCATCATACACTACCTCTACTACGTATATTTGATATAAAACATGACATATTGACGAGTGGGTTTTAAAGTACTTATAAGAGGAAGAGGAAAAGCAAAGACAAGATAGATGGATTGTGTGAGGGATGACATGAATGAGAAGGGATTAGATGATTTTTTGACGAATGACCGAGTTGTATGGAAGAACAAGACATACTGTGCCGACCCCAAATAACTTGGCAACAGGGCAAGCGAATGATGATGATTAAAGACTGGGTTTTTGTAATTTTGTAGTCGCAATATCAACACTTTCTAGAATAAATTAAAACTAAAAATGACAAATAGAAGATATGTGTACACGGTCCACTGGATACTGCTGCTACATACTCCTATGCGCCCGAACGATCGTAAATCACCCTTAACAACGACATTTCCGCCGCGCGATGCACGCGGTAAACAAACAAACGGATAGCACGAAGCGATACGCCTCCACGACGATATAATATCATCTTCATTTTCTGATGCAAATTCAGACGACTAAATAGAGACACCAATTTACTTTGTATGTTAACTAGAACACCTAGACCATGCTCTAATGCTATTACTTTGTTAACATTGTGCAACAATGTTTGGGGGCGCTTCTCTGAAATTTATTGAGGTAGTGGTGAACATTTTCAACCCAATGTGTAGCAACAGCAAATAGAATAAAAAAGCGGAGTCCGCGCTGATAAAATATATGAAGCTCCACAAAACAAACCAAAACTTTAAAACCAACAATAAAAGCAATTCGTAGCCTGAAAATGAATTTGCAAAAAGGTTGCTTCTACAGATATATTTTGTTATAAAATAACATTTAACTGAAATGTACTACGACCATCCTAGGTAACAATGTTCTTATCACAAATTTCGTATTTATAAAAAGAAAGAAAACTCTACGTGAACCCCGCAATCACTAAGTAGTTATTCTTACGTTAGTAAAGTCATAAATAAATCACTTTGCACATGGAAAACAAGATACAAAACGATTTCTGTTTTACTTATATTGTAGTCTATGCCGTAGTGTATCTAATTGCATTTGTTTAAATATATTTCCCCAAATTACTCTTACATTGCCAAAACATTAGAAAGTAAAAAAAACTATAAAATGTTTAAGTACGAATTATTGGAAGAGGTGGTTTAGCCGCTACACCTCTATTGGCGATGGTTGCAGAGCAAACTGAGCCATCAATCAAATCAGCGTCGCCGCGCACCGCTGCTTGCCCGAAGTTCGGAAGCCCTGGACGCGCGGGAATAGCAAATGCATCAATTGTGCTTGTCCAGTATAAACTGCTTCCGCTGTCGAATGTCTTTGGTAAATTAGTTAGACAATTGGCTTTACTAAATACTACAGATGTACCTTTGAGTTAATGTTTCGATTTGAAGTTAAAGTTGTTACTGGTTTAGTGGAAATTCTTCAGAACACCATTATGATGCATGCAATATTATTTTCTTTATGAGTTTAAAAAGGGCCCTGATTCTGTATGACAACATTACGATTCCTTGTTTCAAAATCACGTCAATTCCTTAAAATGTTACGATATCTTTCAAAAACGTATTCTCTAAGACAATTGAACGAAACCTTGCGGAATGAACACGACGTTGGCGTGACTAGAACTGTCAAAAATTCCACGTTTGTTTACCGCGCGGAATCATTGTGACTAGTGATTATTTCGGTGTTTTATAACCAAACTCTGCAAAAAAACTTCAAAAGGTAAACAATTATTGATATTTCGTAACAATAAACACAACACAATACTTGAGTAAAGTGATACAAATAACTTTAAATGATTAATGTAAGTACATATTTTGTGATCCTGTAGAAATAAAAATCTTTGCAACTAAGTAATTTTCGCTTTTTCTTTTTCTACATTTTATTTTTAAATTAATAATTCTTTTTATACCCAGGTACACGATATAAGATTGTAATTTTTTTTTAAAGTTTTTCGAAACTTTCAATCATAACAAACAAACGTTCAAAAACCGTCTTACCTCTTAGTTTTGTGTAAGAGTATTTCAAAGAAACTTATTTTAAAAGCAATTGGTTTGACTTTTTGTTATAAACCTTTCTAAATGAAATAAAACGTATAGTTACAAATTATAACAACATTTTCATCTAAAAAACATGTTTTTGCCAAGTACCAACCTCATGGTCAGATAAACTAGAGTTTGATTTCTAAACGCAAGTGTGACATCGTAATGTTCCATAGATAAAGTGTCTTGGATCATACAGAAATTTACGGAATAGTGTTATCTCGATTCCTTACCGTGGCAAGACGACACGAGAATGACGTGATTTGTGCGCGGTAAGATTTAAGTGTGGAATCTAGATTGCGATACAGAATCAGGGCCCAGTAGTAGAACGTTGAGTGTTTTTTATTAACATAAATCTGTAAATTATGGAGAGATTGCTTGATTGGTTAATTGATTGACAAATAAAACAATCGACGAGCATGTATGAAGAACGTTATGAAAGTAAATGCAGCAAAGAATCTGTGTCAGGGGATTGTAGCAAGTAAGCTGTGGTCTCTGCCTATCCTTCCGGGAAACGGGCATTTTGTATATGTGTATGACTCTTTTCTATGAGCTTATCAAGTAATGTTCTTTCCAGTTGTATGGCAAGAGTGGCAGGTGGGCGTGACGTCGACGCCGGCCGAGGCGGGCGGGCCGGCGCTGCTGACGTGCGCGGCGCCGCTGGCCCTGCGCGAGCACGCCACCGTGGCCGCGTGGTACAGAGACGACGCCGTGCTGCCGGCCGCCGACCGCCTCTGTAAGTACACACGAGGAACATGCCACCGTTGACCAAACATTTGGTTCTATTTCAGTAAGTCACTCATGAGAAATATGTCGCTGTTGACCAAACACTTTGCATGCATGCATCAGAGGGTACTTGGTATATGTACGACTCGGTTACTGCTGGCTGCCGCCGCCACCTAACTCAGCAGTTTGTTCTTTAATATCTCACTCAAACACTAGTTATAGTCATTGGTTTGTAAATTCAGTATATGACTATACATTACCATCATCGCAAATTGAGACTTCCCAGAAGAGTTCAATGTAACATAATGTATTTCTTCCAGCTGGGAACACCCTCCTAGTCGATGAGGGCTGGCGGTTAGTGGTGCGCTCGGCAGGCGTCGAGGACTCGAGGGCGCAGTACTCCTGCTCGGTGCTGGACTCGCTCACCGGCGAGCGGCGGAGGAGCACCTCAACCAGCATCGATGTATCAGGTTAGATACTTTTACAACTAGTTACCTTTATCATCACATGCAAAAGAACAGTAGTTTGAACTGTTACAGGCGCACTTGAAAGTATCATTAAATGAGGACCTATATTGAAATGTGGTACACGTTACCAACTACCAAACCGTTAAACTGATAGGGTAATTCTGCCAGTTCTCGGCCATTTAAGCGAAATTTCGAATTCTGATTCGTATAACTTTCCAAACATTCAATAGAAATAAAAAAAAAAAATCCGTATGAACGGTAATTTAATGTAGTTGTCTATTGTCTAGAAATTAAATAACCAAATATTTCCATTTATTTTTTATTTATAAAAATATAGAAAAGTAGTAAATATGCCAGTTTTCGGCCATCTATATCAGTTATCGGCCGCACTAATATGCTAGTTGTCGGCCGCTTTGTTTTCCTTCAAATATATTTATGTTTTGCATAGGTATTAGGTAAGTCTTTACAAAAAATGAAGAATGTTATTGTTCTCATGTATTTTAAAGTTTTTATTTAGGAACTTGACAGTTAAATATTAAAACTAACTAATCAACTAATCAACTTTCTAAATATTCAAAATAACACCAGTCTCTGCTCAGTCTTCATGATTTTGGATAAACTTCTATTAGATTAAGAAACTGGAATAATAATTAACATTATAAACGAAATAAAAAGCTCTGTTTGTTAAATATATTATCAACGTCTATGATACTCGTATTCATCACTATCTAGAAACTTTCCTTCTATGACTATCAGACTATGTTCAGTGTCTTAAAAATAACTTTGTAACATCTATCATAACACTATCTCTATATTGTAATACACTGTGTTCAGTCTTCATGAATAAACTCTTGGTACTCGCTCTCTTTGGACTCTCTTAGTATAAAATATAATCAACATAATTAAATACAATCAACAAATACCAATTACTCTTTAATGCAGTCTTCATGATTATAAAATTCTCCTTAGTTTCTTCACTTTTACTCTTAACTTTTACTCTTAGCTTTTACTCTTAGCTTTTACTCTTAGCTTTTACTCTTAGCTTTTACTCTTAGCTTTTACTCTTAGCTTTTATTCTTAGCTTTTACTCTTAGCTTTTACTCTTAGCTTTTACTCTTAGCTTTTACTCTTAGCTTTTACTCTTAGCTTTTACTCTTAGCTTTTACTCTTAGCTTTTTATGTGTCTTCTATTTCTTTCTTCTTTTTTTCTTCTTTCTCTCGCTTCTCTTCTGTGTAAGAAATCACTAATCAAGTCTATTATATACTGCTTTGAATTATTTATCACCTGAAAAAAAGCATATTTTAAAGGAAGCTCGAGTGGGATTCGAACCCACGACCTTTGGACTGCCGGTCCACTGCTCTAACCGCTGAGCTACCGAGACCCCAGAAGACTCGTTTAATTTTTCCTAGTAGTTTGGTTACGCTGCAAGCCAGCGGTATTACGTCACTGTGAACTGTATATAGCATTGTAAATGCAAAATATCAACAATAAAGACATTGTGATATCATTTTGACCTTTTCACAGATATTGGCCGACAGATGTGTTACCTAAAGCGAATTCTCGGCCACTAAAAAAATGATTGGCCGATAACTGATATGATTGCACCCAGTTGTCGGCCATTGCTGTTTTGTATGGCCGATAACTGAGTTTGATAGTGCAAGTTCTCGGCCATAAGGAAGGTAGTGGCCGAAAATTGACATCACTGCATTCAGTTGCCGGCCTATGCACGATGTTGTGGCCGACAATCAGAATAGCGGCAGCGGGTTCTCCTCGGCCACACTAGAAATGGTAGGCCGACAACTGAAAACTTCGCAACCGTTTGTCGGCCGCTTTTCGTTTTATGGCCGAGAGCTCACATAAGTGCTGTCGTTTTTCATCATTTATTTTCGTCAAAAGTTTTAGATGAGTTGTGTTAAAAACCAAACGAAAAAGGAAGCTTAATGCTTGAATAACAGACAAAACTACTGAATAGGAATTATTTTAAAACATGTTCAAGAGGTTAATAAATATTTGTTATGTGTATATTCCTATAGATATACTTAGGCCGAGAAAAGGATACGTGAATGCCTCTTTTCGGCCGCCAAAAGTTATCAAATTGAAATACCCTTTTCTCAGTTTTTTTGAATGAGTCCTTGTGGCCGGAAACTGGAACTGGATCTGGATTTTTGTTATAATTTCTTCATTAGAACTGAGATACTAGAAAAAATACAATTGTTGAAGATATAAATTAATGAAAACCTTTAAGGAACTGCCGATTGTCGGCCACCTGGCCGAGAATTCAAAATCTAGTGAAATATGTATTGAGTTAGCCGGCCACGTAAAATTTATAAGAAAACCTTATTTATTCTTAAAAAAAATGTATTGTAATAAAACTTTAACAATCTATTAACACAAAAAATTCAAACAGACTCAGAAATTCATGTAACCAACCGATTAACTTACCTTAGAAAAAAATGCCGCGCACTATTTTTTTCGTTGATTTCGACATACGTTTACTGCACTCCTTGAACGTCAAGGGCACACTGACTTTACAAACAAAATTTTATTACCCTGCAATTTGGCAAGGTCACGCGTAACTACTGTCTTAATAGTATAACATAGACTTTTCAAATTAATCGCGTGTATTTTTCTTATTCCTTAACAAAATATCCTTGATGGCCGAGAACTGGCAGGGGCCGGCGAACTGGCAGAACTACCCTATATGCTCAGGTGCGAAAAATCTTGGTTTAACCTCCATAGGTCCAGTAAACTCCTGACGTGTAGAAAAATGGTGACGTGTTGTGGAGGCGAATCACTACTGCGGAAGTTAAAACCACGACCTCTCTGCCAATAGTGTAGCGATGAAGACGACAAAGTGATAGGAATGGTCCTAGGGCCGTACTTTGTACCCCTTAGTGCAAGCGTCTGCTGTCTAGATGGGTTAACAGAATTATTATTGTGTTAATTAATAGACCACTTTTTATGATCGAAGATAGAGCATTATTAAAAATGTTCTAAATCACTTTATCACGACAGTTTATACGGCTTTTTCTTCCTTCGACCGCATACTTGAACCCTTGTATCTTTAAGATTTGTAGGTGACGTTTTATTTGTTCTAGTAATGAGTGTGGCGTCCGCCCCGAGAGCCATCTTGCACGGCCAGTGGGAGGCGAGCGTGCGGCGCGGCGGCGACGTGGTGCTGCCCTGCCTGGTGCACGCCGACCCGCCAGCGGCTGTTACGTGAGTCATCATGATCTTTTCCTGGAGGAGGAGGCCTTATACCTAGCAGTGGGTGAATGCGGTCACCCACTGCTAGGTATAAGGCCTCCTTTGTTTTGTGCCTAGTCCCCTCTGTCCTGTGCCTATCTCATCCAGGTATTGGCAGCGACCCTGACAATATCATCAACCCAGTTTATATCAATTCACTGTTACCTGAGCAACCATATCAAAGTAACATTAAACGCAATTAACCTTTGACACCATGTTTAGTGACCAACGTTGTTGAAGAAGAAAAACGTCTTAAACCAGAGAAGAAGTAGAAGTTTTCGTAAACGATCAAAATTATAATTAATGAAAAGTGAAACACATGCAAAGGGTACAAAAACAATAACAAACTGTCTTTTGATATGGTAACAATAATAAGGGCTGGGATAAGTCATTTTTTAAGCCGAGTGAAGTCTTATAGAAAGCAAGATCACAAAAAAAATCGTCTGGGCTGGGTCAAGGCTAGATAGCTCCATTATTTCTTATTTCATCTAAAAGATATCCTAAACTCATGTATATCATATTAACGTTAATATTTAATAAGAAACTGGAATCAGGATCGTTCCCCTCTAACTGAAAATAACAGGGTTCTGCCCATTTATAAAAAGGGTGGCACTGATGGCATAAACCACTATGGACCCTTGTCTGTCTTGTCGTATTCTCTAAGATATTTGTATCGTGTTTACTGGGCATTCTTTAGGTGGTTTTCTATAGAAATTCCAAAGAGCTTCGAACATAACAACGAGATTTTTAGTAATGGTAAATTATTAGTTCGTTTTTTTATTTAACTATTTTATCAATAATAATAGCAAATTTCTTGTCTTGGGATCGCCAACCCCAGTGTACTGGATATTTCTAAATTTGTAGATACACTTCAAAAGTCATGATAATTATCACTATGGAGATTCGTCGGAATAGTGGAGTGAGTTTGGCTCAACTTATTACCTAGGTACAACCAACAAAATGCCTCCCTACCTCCAACAAAATACATGCTGTTATCAGTGGCTGAAATGAATACATTATCTGCCCCAGGGCTTTCGCTTGGGTCCTAAATTGTTTATGTAATTTGTCACTTGTATACTATGTAGTGTGTAATTGAAAGTTATCTGAAAACCTTATAATATTAATTTACAATAGAAGATTTTAATTTAAATGAATAGCCTGGTCTGTAATTTTTCAATGTATAGTGCGTAAATAAAAACGCATAGTAACGATCTATGTCACTACTTAAAGGAGAAAAGTTTGGGAGTTTGTTTTTTCACTTTTTGTGTAGTGCATAGGTGTGTGTCATACTCGACTTCCATCTGTGTCGTGTGTCTCTTTTTTTTATTCTTTATAGGCAAGTATATGACCGCGATCTCACCTGATAGTAATAAGTGACGATGCGGCCCAAAATTAGATACGATAGGCTCTTCAGTTCAATAGGAGTATAATCGATAATTCAATACTGTAATGTGTGGCTTTGTCCGGCGTATGACACGCGAGTTTAAGCGACCGGAAGCTGAGGTAATCTTATGTATTATTTACGCAACATTCTTGAATTTGCTATATTAAATTTATTTTGCCCTCTTAAAATACATTGAACGTTTGAAACGTATTTATTATAAACCTAAAGAACAGATATTTTAAAAATCATATTTTAAATAGGCATTTTGGTTGTTTCATTAATAAAGCTATTTAATTTGTTGCCAAAAGTATTACTTCTATTATATTGTTATAGGTTATCCTGCCGAGAGCTTTTTGATTTACTATGAATTAATTAAGTACAGTGTTTTCATAATTTATCAAAAAACTGTAGGAAACTTCGTCAGTGCGAAGTTGCCTAGTTTTTTGTACATCAACAAAAACAACGTTATCCTCTTTATCGCCGCCGATATCCATTAATCACGGCGGGAGTTGACGCAACATTTATGATAATTTACTTTCCGTCCTCCGATTGTGTTCGCTTTAGAGCGCTTTCTTTCTGGGCCGAGGGAGGTAATTACGTTTTGTGTTACTTGTCAAAAAAAAGTTTACCGAAACATTTTCAATATTTGAATGAAGTCTAATATAAAATAACACAATAACATTTTTTGTAATTATCTTATTTTTAGAGAAGGTTTAGTTGACGTCGTCGTTTTATTCATTTCTGTATTAACCAAATTAAAAAGCAGGATTAAAAAGGTTGGCCCCTTTACTTAACTTATCAAGAAACTGTAAAAATCCAAACTAGTAACGATCATCGAAAATATATTGGCGGAGTTCCTTGAATTAATCTATTTATTTGAAATGGGATATCCTAAAAGAGAAAGGCAATGCTACCTATTGTGCAGGCTAATGTGGGGCATTAGTGACTGCCCTGTGCCGTCCCACGGGAGCCGCTTATGCTGGAGTAAAAGCCTTTTACTAGGAAACGGAATTAAATAGGGCTTCAGCGTACACCGCACAAAATTATTGACTGCGAAAGTTTCCTTTGTTAATAAGTAGCTACGTACGATGGCGCCAATGTTTCTTCCCACTCGTTATAATTGACTAATTTCCTTCTTATTATTGTTATATGAAAGTTAAGCAAATAGCTAGGTTATTAATACTGCAATGAATCTTTTATATTGAAGACTAGCGGCCGCTCGCGGTTTTACCCGCGTGATTCTCGTTCCCGTGAGAATATCGGGATAAAAATTATCCTATGTGTTAATTCAGGTTTAAACTATCTGTATGCCGAATTTCATCTAAATCCATTCAGTAGTTTTTACGTGAAAGAGTAACAAACATCCATCCATACTTACAAACTTTCGCGTTTATAATATTAGTAGGATATAATAATGCGAACGTAACTAGAGCAAATAAAACGAAGGAAGTGTGTCAGGACCGTAGTAAATGGAAGGTGTGGCGCTTACCCCGCCGGGAAATGGATGTACCAGTATGTTTGTACATAATAATGCTTTTTGCTTTCTATAATTTAGATGTTAAAGGAAAACAGAGATATATACCAATATTACTAATTGATAATTGGTTGGTTAAGCAGAAATATTTTTCTGCTTAATCTATAATAATTGAAAGTATATAACTGACAGCTTATCTTTGTATGCATGTTAAATTGTGAGTGTTGTGTTTTTATCATTATTTTGTACAAGTTCCTTGAGTAGTATTGTGTCTTATTTATGTCATTAATGTAATCTAATCTTGTAAGCGTTTAAGATGGAAATCTGTAAGCAACAAGAAATTTAAAAAAAAAAAAAATACCGAATTATGAGACTTCATAAATCTATTATGTAAAGTATCAAATCAGTCGTTAGTTGAGATCACAAAATGTTATAATAAAATGTGTAATGTAGGCCCCGTGCTTGTTTATTACATACAATCGTGAAACACGTTATTATTTTAATGGCGTATGTGTAATTAACACTCGTTGCTAACAAAGAATAAAAGCCAAATACAAATGTAATTAATTTGGAATAACAACGTGAAGCAATCAGCTTAATTTATTCGACTTTTCATGTTTTGTTTATGTCAATGTGTTATTGGATATGTGTTTAATATTCATTTCAAATTGAATCATTAAGGCCCAAGGCGGTGAAAACGGAAAAATTGGCTGTTTTCTATTAGCTGTTATTCTAAATATTTTAGATATTTCGCTCTGAAATTTTCAATATGTATTTCAGAACGTATGTTTATGGGGATGACTGTTTCCAATACACGATTGGAAACATTTTGCTCAATAGAAAAAAATCCTGAAGTTTTCTCTGGAATTTCATATAAATGCAAATCACGACCGTGTTTTTAATAATAATTCCTATAAAATCATAAACACATAGGTATTTACGATTTCTTAACTGTTTTGAATTTCCAAAAAACTAAACTTTTTTATTAACTTTTTGATAAAAATGTGAATAGCGCTTACGAATTACCGCAAACCCCGCACCGCGCAATAGGCGAGGGCCCGGAATTTAGGCTGACCGCCTAACCCCCCTTAAATATCTACGTCTAAATAATGAGTAGGTAACAAACATGCACAGCACAAAGCATGTATAATTCATTCATTCATCCATAATTTTTGGGCACTATCATGTTTATGTTCATCATAATCATAATTATCGGCAGCCTATAAAGGTCCCACTGCTGGGCACATGCACATGTGGAGATCAGGCTTAACTCATAACGCCGCCTGACTCAATGAGGTTTGGTAGATGTTTATGTTATTAATATGTGTGAAAAGACACGCACCGTGACTGATATCGAGAAACAAGTGACAAGGATGAAATGGGCTTGGACTGGCCACCTGTCGTCGTGATGTATAGATAAAATAAATGCGTTCTACGCAGAGAGAGTATCAGCAGACCTCCTGCGCGTTGGTCCGGAGACTTAAAGCGGTCGCAGGCCGATTTAAGGACTAGATAAACTAGCAACCAGGTTGATTGTAGGAGGACTGAAGAAGGTTACCAGCACTGAATGATGATACGCTGAAGAAGAAAAAGAAGAAGAAGTATGAAGAATTAGGAACATCAGTCAGGCTAATACGAATTATATGTCACTTGACTTGACACTTGACTATAGAAGAGGCCGATATCGTACTACGAGTTTAACGTGACACAATTAAGTTTCTTACCCAACACACGTTTAGCCAACATCAGAGGTTGCTAAAACCATTATAGAAAACGTGATAGAACGTTTCGGTTGTCCGATATCCACGTCTCATGCAGTACGGCTGCTGTCATAATTACAAAAACTTTACTGCCCCCTAACGAGCAGCGGGGACGTGCCGGGCGGATTACATCGGCCCACTCATTAGCTCCGCTCTAACTTGCGACAGTAACCGTTAACGCCCATCCATCGTCTGTTTAGTGCGCACAATAAAAGTCTGAAACCTATTCCAGCACCAATAGAGAGCGTGCGACACGTTAACGTCCGTCGTGAGGTGTTATGAATGATCTTCTTTACTACATGGCAATCTGAAAACAGCTGGACTTGTGCTGTAGCTTCCTTATGTAGAACAATGCTAATAAATAAATAAATAAATCTTTCCTACAATCACACCAATTATCTAGCCCAAGAGAAGCTTCGAAGAAACTCGTTAAATGGTTACTAGACAACGGATAAACATACTTAAAATACTTAAATACATACTTATTATACATAGAAAACACCCAGACCCGAGACAATTTAGAAAAACAATAATTTCTAAATTGACCCGACCGGGGATCGAACCCGGGACCTCAGAGATGGCGACACCATAAAAACCGGTGTACAAACCACTCGACCAAGGAGGTCGTCAGAATAATATAACGATTGTTACTCAATTTTAATGACTGTTTGGTTATGTTGCTAGTATCTGAGGGTTACACGATAAGTATAGAGCTTGCGATGAGCATGGCGACCACCATCTTCTCTAAGTAGGTATGCCGCTATGACAGCAATGTTAGTAGCATTCCATGTGTTTCAACATATAATAATAATTTTAATATATAAGCTAGCACTTTAGCAAATTGGAATTTCGAGCTAAGTGCACTTTCATCTTCGGTCTTATTGCCACTTATCATCAAGTGAAATAAAAGCCTAGCGTAATAAGAAAAGTTTGGATAACTTGTTCTTCACTTGCTCCACTTTGCTTTATATTAACCAATTTGATATTATTATACGTTTATGCAAGTCTTCAAAAGTAAAACGTTTAATAAACGCAATAGACTCCAAATATCCACGTCGATTTACCCGATAGCCCGCGCACGCGTCACGACGCTGGCGTTATCGCCGCTGTCGCTGGAGACGGCTCGTAAAGGCGGCCGCAGTAAAACGCAACGCAATTACCTACGCCATACGCCCGCCATGCATGGTATTTTCTTCTGTACCTACACCGCACAAATTTTGTAGCAAAGCTTACCTTGTGATCTATGAGACAGGGATGCTGCTGTGTGCAAAATAGAAACGTGGTCTCTAGTAGTATAGTTTAAAGCAGTTCTCAGTGAAAGTATTGGATGAACACGGGTAGATACTTAGATCAAATGTAATGTAATGTAATGTCCGGTGAAAACGATAAGAGTGTCAGATAAAAGTTTACAAAAATCTCAGGTGCGCCATCAAAAAGTATTTTGTATTTTTATAGTTAAAACGTACAAATATTCAAATTGAATTATCAAGCTCTTTTCTAATGCTTTAATAGGGGTTAATTGCACAATTAAATAATAAAGGTCTAAAGCAATCTGAAAGGTTTTAAACACTAAAAGCAACTTTGAAACGAGTGACGTCAAGCAAAATAAAGCGTAGCAAATGCTCTGATACTATTAACGATTCCAAATGGTATTTCAACATCATTATTACTTAATAGTGTTTTACTGAAAACTTAATGAAAAAGGGTTTAGGCACAAAAGGACAGATTCGCAAATGACAGATTCGCAATACGTCAAAAAACTCAAATATTTAAGTGGCGTAAAATAACAGATTAGCAAAAGGACAAATTTGCAAAATGACAGATTCTCAGAATGACAGATTCGCTCCCTCTCCAGTAATAGTGCTTTCCTTACTACTAACCTTGCCAACCGCAGATAGGACAGAAGGGTTGTGTTACTTAGCTGTGGTTTCAAAGTGTTGGCATTCCTCCAGACGTAGACGGGAGACAAGCTCTCCTTCTATTTACCTCGCCACAATATTCACTTAAGGATTTATGGAGTAAGCTTTATCAACAAAGTAGAAAAAACATAGAAAGTTGTACCTTTTACAGGATCAACACGATCGTTAACAAGATTGATAATAAAAACCATGTTTGAAAGGGCTTTCTCAAACGCCATATATACGTCATAGTGTGTATAACGCATGCAAACAACTGGGGTGCGATGCCATAGTATAACAGGAACAGTATTATAACTTTATAGTCCCACGCGGTTCGTGATCGCTTAATTGCTATGTTTAGGAACATTGTTCACTGACGATTGACAGTCTATATGGAAACAGAGAAGTTAAGTAATGCGAGATTGGTCTAAATTAGTTACATATCAGGAGCTTGATGGAGCAGCACTTTGCGCATTCTTTTGCGTAAAGTACTGCTGCTCTGCGCATTGTCGTGCGTGCTTACGATAACACTATAAGAAGTTGGTTTCGGATGTCTTTAGATGAAAGTAGTCATAACCATAACCCCGTGCCGCCGTAGCGCTCTGCCGATGCTATGCGCTTACAATCTGAGAACCTGAAAAACATCAAGCTGAGTCATTCACCTAGTTTATCTACATGCTTCCTATTATTAATGGTTTTAATCAATCTATCTATTTAAAGCGGATAAATAAATGCTCTACAACGAGTAAGCGCTTGGCCTTCATCTCACCTGATGGTAGGTAAGGACGATAAGGCCATAGGTGGAAACGCCCTTTAACCGGAACTCTCCACCACTTAGGATTATATGAATATTTTATTTGTTAAGCAAATTATGCGGATGCCAGTGCTCGATCTAGACCCGGGAGAGGTCCTACTGCTACACGCCGCTTGTTAGCGTGTGACAAATGATCGCGTGAGGCTGCTGCCAATTACGGCGCCGGCGGCGCGACTTGACAACCCTACGCTGTTGCTGTTGCCCCCGGCGCGGCACTTGAACCGGCTCGATGTTTGAACACGTACAATTGACACGCGTCTCCATGGGTCATGAGCTTGATGGCTGATATCGAAAACACAAAAATATTTTATAATATTTTATAATTAACAGTAACATTGATCCAAGACAACAGTGAATTTTTTTATTTGCTCTTTGCTTCCGCGGTAATTTAAGTAACTTAGAAATGGCATCATTCATAGACTAACATTTGTTCAAAATAAAGCGAAATGCAAAGGTAAAACTGTCGTGTTTTCTACAATTTGAGATTATTAGTATTCCAGCAGACTTTTTTTCCATATTACAGTCAGGTTTGGCTGAAAGAGATCTCTTATAGAGATAAGCTCACCTTTGTATATGTTTTCTGTCATGTGTTGTCTATGTACAGTAAAGTATTACTTATTACTTCAAATTAAAACAGGTAAGACAAGACTAGTTTCAAAAAGTTTGTACGTTATAAAATGGCTTCTGTCATTCTACATAATACTTTCAAGAATATTACAAAATGTACAACGGTTAGAATTGTTGACAGTTTCTCAAAGTTTAATTAAAGTAAGGCAATGTGTACGCAACTCTCGGCGCCGCGGTTTGGTTAGTAAATAACGCCAGTGGATTATGTTTTTCCACCTCATACTTCGCATTGTCAACTTGAGGTGACACAGCGTAGCAATGCTGTCTAGTAGCATCATTTAACTACAACCTACTTTTAAAACTTACCCATCAATTGTAGCGATGATCTGATTCCAATGATGGAGATGTTTGCCCAGCAGTGGGACAGTATACAGGCTGTACCTTACGTTAGTTTAAAAACTAGGTATCTAAATGCCAAATTTTTCTATTTGCTTATGCTTCTGGTAGTTTCTGTTCTTTAAAATTCCCGTAAATTTTAATTAAGTATCTGGCGTTTTACATTATTAATGTAAAGGTATTAGAGAAGTTTTCGAAGCACACGCAATCGCGCCAAAGTAAAGTTGTATCACACTCAAAATAAAAATTCAATATTGAAAAACGATACCGTTCTCATCATCATCAGTTTATCGTCATAGTTTTGAACCAAATATCTCTATTTAAAACTTACCAATGTTATTTATATAGAGCCTTTAAATTAATCCCAGACTTCAGAGTTGTGTTAATTTCAATCTAAATTAAGTCAATTCAACAATGTCTCTAAGGAAAATTACACATATCTACTACGAGTATAAGTTAGCAGATGACGACGTTTATAATAACTGTGTCTGATCATAATTATGTATTTCCTCCGATTTTAATTACGTAGATATTTTTATACTTTACATGTAAAGACAGCAAAACAAAGCATAATTATACTTTGAATTGTGCTTTGCTACTGCCTGGTTAATTAAAAAATACATCATCAAATAATAGAACTCATTACATATGCAATTAAACCAACATTTAATTTATAACTCTATTCAGAAGCCACACCATTAAAACCGTAATATCAGTGCCATTCCCCAAAGAGGTTTCACCGCATAATGTTCAATGCACACTCCACTATCCGTGACGTCATAAATTTTAATCCTGATGGTCCTAATGAGTTACTGCTCAACTGCGCGTTATGGCGCGCTGTGGGACGCATTAGAGTAACGGCTCCGAGTGAGGCTGGCGGATGTAACATAGGGTTATTAGGGGGGTGACTAGGCAAGATGGTAACACCTTCCCAATAGTTGACGCACAAGCGACTAATAAAGAATTTTTGTATTTTTCTAATTATTATTAATTCATTATAAAGATGTTACACGCCTGTCTCTCGCTTCTCAACAGCTGATTTGGCTTTGGACTGCGTACTAACACTTAACTTTTTTTACAAAACAACTACTCTTTACCTTCTGCGACTTCATTCTCGTAAACACGTGAGATCACAAGTAGTAAAATTAAGTAATTTAAAGTCTTTTTAAAAATCTTATCTTAGCGTGAACTGTAAAGAACCCTAAAAGGACATACCTACCCTACCTACCAAACTTCAAACTCCAACCTTTATAGTTCCGTATATTTTGTGATGGCGTGCAGGATCGTTGTGAATGGAAAGCTGTGGTCTGCCACACTCCGGGCTGCGGGCGTGACGTCTGCCATGTGTGTCATACTTAGATTAAAACTTTGTTTTAATCTAAGGTGTCATATCAATTTTCACGTCTATTGACATTTAATTATATTAATAAATATTTCATTTTTATAAAAGTTCCAAAAAATCAGGAAACTAAAAAACTATGTAATGTAGTCAAAAATAAACGCTAATCCGTAAAAAGTGTTACATTTCAATATTTTTATTTTTATTAAAGTTTACGCTCACACCAATTGGCTACCTGACAGTTTTCGAAAAGGTATTTAAAAAATAACAAACCATTATTTTATACCCCGTACAATATTTTATTTCTCGAAAAAGCTTTATTTATCAGAAAAAACATATTTTTCTTTATTGATTTTTTCGTGCGTTAACGGTTGGTCACGTGACATTTTGCTCTGTGACGTCACATTTCAATAAATATAGAAACTTATCTTGGAACCTGACAGATAGTTTTTTACAGATTGTTGTTTAGTAGTATACTTTATGAAATGTGACGTCACATGAAGCTCAATCATGGCCGCCCGTGTTTCGGGTCTTGTAATCCACAGATAAAAAAACGCAAATTTATTTTGTAAATATAATATATTTACAAGTTATCTTAATAAAAAAAACGATTGGATAGATCCAGCACCCAGACCCTAATTAATTCAGAAAAACAGTTTTCTCCAAATTGACCCGACCGGGAATTGAACCCGGGACCTCAGAGATGGCGCGACGCCAGACCCAGCGCGCTAACCGCTCGACTACAGGAGGTCGCAATAAATGTGTGTGCATGTGTGTATATATTTTGTGGTTAACCAGTCAGCCAGTGAGTGGTAGCTCGCTTTCACATATTTAAACGAGTACATTTTATAATTGACGCTGTCCGAAATGACGAAATGTTTTGATGAATTTAGTTTCCTCCCGATCTAGTTAGTGCCGCGTCGGTGACGTCACTCTGTCCCTCATTAGCCACCCTCCTGCACGTTTATGTCGGCACCGCGGGCCTTCACCTAAGTTCCTCTCCCACATTCAATTTGTCTGTTTACTGGATCCTTCCATGTTATTAAACTAGGGAAGAGTTTGCTCAGATGACACAATTAGATTGGGTCTAATTTTAGCGTTCTGAACTTTCATATTGTGAATAACGAGCGGCATAACATGTCGTTTCATGTTGCTTTCTTAGTTTCAGCGAACATAACCTTGAACTAAACACTTACCTTGTGACGAAAATGACAGACCAGTTGCTTAGACTACCTACTTTATTTATTTACTTTGTAACGTTATACGTACATGTAATTATTTTAATTAAGATTATAACTAAGTTCAATCTAAAACGATATTAAAACCAACAATTTATAAACTGCTTAAGCTATATAAACGCATCAACACACTTTAACTAAACAACTGTTTCTAACCGCATCTCAATCGTGGCATTTGAATGAATCATTGTCTGCGGCGGAGGGTCGGCGCCCGCGCTCTCGGTTTTGACAGGCTGCGCTAAGCTACTGGGAATAACGTACGTAACTCGGATTGCGGTTCAAAATTAATTTTACATCCGACTTATGTGTCGTCTCTGAGCGTTAGATTTCCTGGTCAACGATTTAAAATCAGTTAGTGATTGTGTGTTCCCATAATTAACACCCAAAAGGACATAATTACCCCAATCGGGGTTTGAGTTCCGGATTGAAGTAACACCTGTCCTGGTTGGTCCTGTTGTCTTCTGGCTATCGTCCCAGACCTACAGCAAGCAGCTTTCACCACGGTCTCCACCTACGGCACAGTATTCAGGGAAGTACTGCTACGGAGGAGGAAGTGAGCCAAGTTGTAGTTATTTTATATTGAGGTCGTTCCCACGCCTACACCTACTATTTAATGCTGTGCCAGCCAGCAACCATTAAATTTATTGTGAAGCACGAATAAGTGTCTTATTTACACCAATCCCGTAGGGACACTGAGTGTGGCAAGCACTGACCGTGACAACTTACTTGCTTGCTTCAAGAAAGTCATCTTTTTCGAGTGCACTATTAATGAATGCAAATAAAAATCAATAGCTGCAGGTGTATGTTAGCGCATCGCATCAGACCAGCTGAAGTGGTGCGATGTGATATTTGGTTATTTTTTTTTGTTGTCTTTGTAATTGTCAGGGAAAGGTTTGTATAAAAGTTTTATTTTTGGAAATTTGTTATGAGGTAGGTACGTACGGCGGTTTTCACGCAAGCGAAGTCGTGGGTGGGCTGCTAGTAGGTACATGAATAATAGTCCTGTTACCCTATCCGGAAAGCTAAAACTAGTGTTCGATATGGGTTCACGTCAGTAGTCCAAAGGAGTTATATGAATTGAGCCACGATATCTCGCACACAACCCGAGCATTATACGTTGGGCAATCAACGCCTCACACACAACTTCATCAATGACAACGGAGATCATCTTTCTTGGCCGCAACCACCGCTCGTTTGTCCTTACTTTGACAAAGCAACAGCGCGCAGTAAACTCGACGTAGGGCGGCCGTTAACCAACCTCGACGTTAACGCGTCTCGGAGGCCCAAGGCCCGCTTTAATTGCCGACAAACCGAAGTGATCACCGGGTTAACGCTAGCCTTTATAATTATTGTTATGTTTACATCCGAAGTAATTTTGGCATTTGGAGTAGGTGATTAATAAAATAATAATGAATGTGAGAGGTTCACTCCAACTGCCCTGCCATCACCAGATCTGTGCAAGTACCCTGCCCAAAAATAACTAACAGAATCAGTACACCCCAAGTATCATTTTCATTACACATTTACGAAATTTGTGATTCATAGCATAGATTATTATTAAGCTGTGATTTTAACGTTCAAAATTAGAGTTCACTTGCACTTTCGACTGTATGTTTTACAAACTATCAGGTGGTATAAAGATTATGCTTCCCTAAAAACATAAATTAGAAATGAGAAGGCCTGTGCCTTCCTACATGGAGATTGGGAAATATAATATAAATAAAAGCTTAGAATGTCATAAAAGCGATTCTTTTTCAATACTTAAGTTTAATTTACTTACTGTAAAATTAATTGATCCATGCATTATCTAGCTAAAATTAAAAATTATCAAACAATTGTGGTTCCGTTAGCAAGCATTTACACTCAATTTTCTTTAAAGAAAAAATAAGTTACATTAGCCTGAACCACGGGGCGACACACTCCTGAGCCTTTATTTGTCACCAAATATTGTCCAGGGCCCAGCCATTTGTCACCCGTCACCCGAATAGTGATAGCACGAATTATCACCGATAATGGAGCCGGCAAGATGGCGGCCGGTTGTGTTATGTTCAACGATATAATTAATTACTGTCGCGACCTCATATTTTAGTAGCATGGAGCACTTTGTACGCTGAGGAAATTAGAACATTTTTCTTGACGATAAAAGGAAATTAATTTAAACCATTTGTTAATTTTGATTTCCGCGTGAAGATAAAAGTTTTTCCGCTGATTTCGTTAAAGCTGCTCACTTTACAATCAATGTGCCCCAGGGACCTACCATCAACTCTTAGAGTAGTATAACTTTAATATTACTGTACAATACATTCCCATACGAATTTTCAGGTGACAAAAGAGTACTTAACAATAAATTTAAAAAAAAATGACTTTATCCTTTTTATATATATAAAATAATAGAATTAAAAATAACAGGAGCACAAAAGGCTGTTAAAATTTATAACTCTACCTCTTGTTTTATTTCAAATGTTATTTCTATACTTAGTCAAGTCTACATATCTGATTTTCACAGAATGAGCCTTTACAAAATGTAATTAAATCATTTACAACTACCGTTTACAACAACAGTAAAAAAATATTGGAAAACCCCAGCACGATCAAGCTTACAATGTTTAGAAATCCATAAGCTGCATTCGCATAAATTGCGAAAGTTTTTCATACATGCAAGTTAACAATAAACAAGTTCCATAACTCCTGCTAACCCGCTCGAGCGATAGAAGCGCCACGAGCGGAGCGAGCGAAGCGATCGGTGCACGCGTACCCGCTCGTACATAACCGGTACTGGTACTGGAACACTTTATTCTAAACTTCCAACTACACGAAGTGTGTTATTGTCCTTTTGAATTCAAACGGTTTGATTGTGTGGTCTAATACAATAGCAAAAGCGAGAATTGATTAAGGATATTTTGACCAAATTTCATATTTTATGTAAAGCTTTCAAAAACAATTACTTAATCGTAGAAAAGTCATTTCGGTTATATTTTATTTGAGAGCATGCACATTATGGCATTTGTTTAAGAGCTTTGACTAAAATAAGTTTGATTGATTTACTTAAGATATTTATGCGAAAATGAGTTTGATTGTTTGTTTCGCTTTTACACTCAAACCGCTAATCCGATTTTGACAAGGTTTTAATTAAAGGTATCCCTTTCCAAATCCGTATACAGTTATATGCAAATTTTTCTAGCAAAAAACTAACATGAGCGCATCTGGATAAGATTCGCTCAAGGATCCGGTCAAGGATCATTCGACCGCCGGCGGTCAACAATAGAATTTCAATTGTGTCTGGTTTTACGATCCTCAAGGGGTTAATATATTAAAAGATGACATTATTAAAGATTGGGGCAGTAGATTTTTTCTCATTTCTTATTTTTTTATGACTTGCCCAATACACAACAAACATAATTTAGGAAACAATAGAAATAGCATTTTACATGACATGGGCATGGTAATGGAATGCCAGGAGCGAGAACAAACTAAATGAAAGGGTTAAAAAACATGTTACACTAGAGAGATGAGTGAAAGAGACAACATTTATTGAAAAATACTTAATTGGGTTGGTAAAAAGTTTTTTTTGACAAGACAGCCAGATTGATTTTTCTCTTCTCTTGGTTGTAAAAGACGACGACGAACGTGCAATTTTGTGTTCTTTAAAAAAAAATAGTGAAAGAGTGTAGTGTGTATGGAGTCATCTTGAGCAGCCGCTATTTCAGTTTCGTGAACCCGCTCGTCGCTCGCGCCTCGCGCGTGGCACACGGAGCGACGTATGAACCAGAAACTGTAAACTGTTCCAAGTTTGTAAGTTTTTCCAATAAATCGTCGTTGCGCGGCGGGCGGGCGCGCTCGCCCGAATTTGTTGCAGCCGGTGTAACAAGACCACGAGCCATAGGGGCATTGAAAAACAGCAACCATTTACGCACAATCCCTTACTTTTTAGTACAGTCAAACGTTTAGAATGTTTACGAACCAGTTTTTGTAAAAATAATATAGCATAGACTCTTAAGTGCTGGCTCATAACCATGGCTGGTGCAACTCGGCCGTAACGGCGGGTACGAAAATAGGATATTATAAGATTATAAGCATTTAGGACCCATACATTATCATTTCTAAAACTTAAGCATTGAAACTGTTACCTTTATTTTAAAAAAATATATGGAATGGTCGAAATATCATAGTGTTACAGAATGACAAACTCAAACTCAAACTCAAAATATATTTATTAAATAAAATCAATTTGTAAGTACTTTGAATCGTCCAAATTTTTAACCTACCACCCATTCAGGACTTCATTTTTAACTGTGGCAAAGAACGGGCGCAAGAAACCACAGCGCACAGAAGCAACGACATTTACAAAAAAAAGACATGTCGTTACCAGATAATAAAATACAAAATAATAATTTGAATGTACGATACGGTACTATAAATTAATTATATACAATTAAAAATAGCCTTTGGAGTACTCGGAGCATTTCAGATCAGAGCCTAGCTGTTTTGTCTTCTGTCTAATCTGAAACCTTATAATAAGCTTCTTTATAAAGCTTTTCTTTGATATGGATTTTTAATTTATTAAGATCTAATTTCTGAATATCAATTGGTACTTTGTTGTAAAATCGTACAGACAGAGCCTTAAAAGAATTATTTATTTTATGAAGCCTAGTATAAGGTACTGCTAATTTGTTCTTACTTCTATGTATTTAAATTATGAATATCACTGTTTTTTTTTAAAACATATCATTATTTTTATGAACATACATGAGATTTTCATAAATGTTTTGTGATGCAACTGTCATTATACTTATATCCTTAAATCTCTCTCTCAGAGAGTAACCAGCCTTTAGGTTATATATTGCTCGAATAGCCCTCTTCTGCAGCACAAAGATAGTTTGAATGTCGGCAGCATTTCCCCACAGTAAAATGCCGAACGACATTACACTATGAAAGTAATTGAAACAAACTAATCTAGCTGTATCAACGTCAGTTAATTGACGAATCTTCATTACTGCATAAGCCGCAGGGCTAAGTCTATTCGACAATTTAGCTATATGTGGGCCGCACTGAAGCTTGGCTACCAAAGTGATGCCTAGAAACACAGTATACTAATCTTATACATCATCTTAAACATATCGTTTTTCCCTCATTTAATAGCAAGTTATTTACACTGAGACCGCATTATTCACATTATTCACATCGTCATAATTTCATATAGAAGTTGAAAGAGTAAATGGGTCGTCAATAGGTAGAAGGTGAATGGTGTTTTTTAAAATAATTTATTGTATCACAATGACATGTCATTATTAATGCTCTTTTAAAATGTATGTGTGTCATGTGTAGGAAATCCAGCAAACTAATAGTATATTTTTTAAAAGCATATTAGAAAGTCTTGTGATTTAAAATTGCTACGTTTTATCATAAAGATTTATTTACGTTTTAAATCCCCTTTATAATACAACGCCCGTATCCCGTCGGCTATTAGGGCGATTTTTAACTCCATGCAATGAATTCCAAACGGGACAAAACAAATAGAACAAAAACTGGCGACCATCGCGCGCTGCCCGCCCGCCGAGCCGCTACGTAATGAATAAATCTCTGCCAAACCCTCCGGTGGCTTCCGCTCCGCTAGCGTTTCCGTCGCCGCGCCATGCCAGGCCCGCCCCTTTTTATTTTGGTTGGAAATACTTTAAGCCGCGGTTTCCATAAGCTTCGCTTAAACCTATTTTAAGTTATTTTTTATATTTGCAACGAAGAATTATGGGGACGGTGATGCTTCTCCGATGATCAAATCAATCGAAGACCGAATGATGTAAAATTGTAATTAACCAATTTAGATTTTTTTAAGCACTTGCTGACGCTTAGACACAACAAAAATGTTACATACATTACATTATATAAAATCACAACTATTATCCCCGAAGGGTTAGTCAAAGACTAGGCAATGAGGACAGCAAAAGCTCTACCATAGTCCACTTTTCATTAAATAGCGACTGCACATGTGCTCAGCGTGACAGGTGGTGAGCCCATCGCCGTTCTATGCTGATGGATGTACGTGCAGTCTTTAATCCGTTAGTCGCCTTTTACGACACCCAAGGGAAGAGAGGGGGGGGGTAGGATTCTTTCACCGCTATGCGACACGGTTATTACAAGACAAAAAATTGTGAACAGTTAAACAAGTTATAATATTTTTTTCTTTACACGATCATTATGATTTTACGCGTATTTACTGAATGGCCTATTAAGTCAGTAACTAACGCATAAACCCAATAGGATTGTACAGTTAATTGTATTAAAAATAGACTCTCCAGTCAAATAATAGAAAAACTGTGAAGACATACCGCCTTCTAGTTAATTGTTACAATCTCTATGGTTTTTCTTTTTTATAAAAAACATATTTGGATTTGTCATTTGTCATTACGAAAAATGTGATTGTTATTCTTTTAAGACTTTTGTCCATTAAAATAAAACTTAACATGGTAGCAGAGCGTGGTCATGAACAATATGACGCTGTAGTTGAACCTGAGCCTCAATCGAACGAACATACAAATAAAGACGGAACTCATCAAGAACCTGAACTGGGCCAATATAATCTGAGAAACAGGTTGGAAACCAAAGCTTCAGAACGCTTTGATGACTATATTATGGCAGCCGTTAAAGAAATTGAAAACTTTCACCAGCCAAGAGAACCTGCAACCTTCAAACAAGCGATGGAATCTCTTGACAAAAACAATTAGCAAGAAGCAATGCTCCGTGAAATAAAGTCTCTTGAAGACAATCAAACATGGAATCTTGTGAATCTACCTAAAGGACGGAAAGCCCTTCCTTCAAAATGGGTATACAAAGTTAAAATGAATCCTGATGGTACTGCAGATAAATTTAGAGCCAGAATGGTTATCAAAGGTAAGCCTGTAATTGACTATGATAAAACATTTAGCCCTGCTGTGGCTCGCCTGAGTACTGTACCTGAATTCTTGCTGTTGCTGCTAGAGAAAATTTTATTTAAACTTTATTAATTTGACGTTTCAACAGCCTTTCTGTATGGTGCAGTACAGGAAGAAATATACATGAGACAACCGGAAGGTTACCATGACAGAACAAAACGTGTTTGCAAATTAAATCGTAGCCTATAAGGACTTAAACAAGCCCCACGATGCTGGTATGCCTGTATCGCTGAATTTTTAGAAAACATTCGATTCCAACATAGCTGATTCATGCCTATAATATATGTAAGAGCCAAGGGACAGACCAAAGTTATCATTGGGCTATATGTGGACGATGAGCTTGTTGCGTATAACTCAACCGAAGCAGGAGATGAGTTTCTTCAGCACCAACACCTAAAAGACAACGATATGGAAGAGAAAGTGAATGGAAACCTTCCATAGAGACAAGCTGTAGGTGCCCTAGCGTATTTTTCAGTAGGCACAAGGTCAGATATTTCATATGCGGTAGGTGTTTCTTCAAGAAACCTTGAAACACCTGCAAAAAGTGACATGATGCTAGTTGTGGCGTCCTGCGTCGCCACATAGTTTATTATCCTCACGTATTGGTTAAAGAGTTTGTAAGCGCATTCCTAAACGCGTGTAGATCCGATAAAGTTATGACACGGCATCCTCCCTCCAACATCTACGAGTTTTTAAACTATTGCGTTGTATTGCATTCAACCGCCTCTGTGATCTAGTGGCTAAGCCAACGGTCTCAGACCCAGAGGTCCCGGGTTCAATTCCCAGCGGGGGGTACATCTTTGTGTGCTCGGTTTAGTTGGTGGTATGGCTGTTAAGTCCGCCTGGCTAGCTACCACCATCTTATCTAAGTCTGTCGAACAGCGATGTTTAAAGCATTGTTGTGTTCCGACAGTTTGAGATAAGATAGCCAGTTCCTCAGTGGTTAAGGATTCCGGGTGAAGCGCGTTTTCACCTTCGGCCTTATCGTCACTTACCATAAGGTGAGATGAAGGCCAAGCGCTTACCCGTAGTAGAATTTAAAAAAAAAAACTTTTTTAACGGTACCTAACACGATTAATTTTGTAAGTAAGTACAATCTACTCCGCGATGTTGCGGCCGTAGTCACAAGCGAACTGTATTAGTACATATGTACTTACTTACAAAATTAACCTTGTTAGGTACCGTTAAAAAAGTTTTAATCTACGTAGTTATTATTGTACAAATAGTCTTGTAAAGTTTAGATAATAAGTTAGTCGCAATGTAGTCACTGTAAATATACAACACCATAATATAAATAGACGCAGTCGTTATTTACCATCGCCAAAGGACCCTCCATCATAACAACCATCCCATACGTCGCCAGACGGAACACTAGTGAAACGCATTTTTCAATTGCATAAAGGAACACAAATTAATGGCCTTCATTTTAAGACCAAGTCACCTTCACACTTAGTCTGCTACAGCGATGCAGTTCTCGCTGGTGACCAGACAACTGGACAATCGACTACGGGATATGCGTGTCTGTATTCTGGAGCTGCCATCAGTTGGCGTAGAAACAGAAACAAGCGACTGTCTCTATCTCATCGGCAGAGGCAGAGATAATAGCAGCTAGTGAAACCACTCAAGAGATACTGTGGTTAAATTAACTACTAAGTGGCCTGATTCATACGGAAAATCCAGTGCTTTATTTAGACAACGAATCGGCACTTAAGGTTGCTCATAATCCACAGCATGAATACCATATGCGCACGAAGCATTTATACTGATCATTTCTTTGTAAGGGAAAGTGTTAGCGAGGGACATCTATCGGTCAAACATGTACCCTCCGAACTACAATTGGCTGACATGCTTACAAAGCCCTTGTATGGCCCCAGATTGAAGCATTTAAGCTCAAATGTAGGAATAAAGATTGTATGCATCTAAATTCTTTAAAGCAGGGATGTGAAGACATACCGCCTTCTAGTTAATTGTTACAATCTCTATGGTTTGTCTATATTATAAAAAATAGATCTGGATTTGTCATCTAATATATCGAAAAATATATAATTGTTATTCTTCTAGGAGTTTTGTCGTTTTGTCCATTCAATTAAAATAAAACTTAACAAAACTTCAACAAACAACTATAAAAGACCAAACGAAAGATTCATGTAATCATCGTGAACAATGCATTATGAAAACAAAGTAAAATCCGATTTTTAAAAACATAAATACCACAATAACTCAAATAAGTCTTCAGGCGAATTAATTGAGTATATTGTTATATTTGTGAGCCAATTGACATAATGGTTATTTTATTCGAAAGCATAATATACACTGAGAGTCAAAGATCAAAGTACGAATTTGATATTATTGACTTCAATTTTGTTGGGAACCGCCAACGCGCAAGGTTCCTGAAAGTTGTAAGCAATTAGGACATTTTCTTATACGTAATACTTTCCTACGCAAAGAAATACAAAACAGTCAATGATCTGAATTTGACATGCCAATACCATGAATAATATACATGATTTCTAGTAATCTAAGTTTTTAGTTGAGATCAAGGGCAACAGGAAATTAATTATAATGAAGTTATAGAATCTACTAAAGTGGCTATATCTTTTACACCAAGAAACCGCTTAGGGGTTCTGTTCTGGTAAACACTATGAACTGGCAGACAGCCAAAGATAAAGTGATGGCAGTTACTCATGCGGACTTAGAACATTATTACAAAACAAACCTAACCTATCAAACCAAAAAAACATTGACCCTGCTTGCAATCAAACCAGAAAACCTGGGTCGAGGCCTGGGTTTGCCACAATGGTGACCGTCGCGTCGTAGCAGTCGAGAAAGTCATTTATTCAACATTCTGTTAAAATAATATTGCTCGCGCAAGTACTTACTATAATGGGTAGCTACATTCCGTGCTTCAAATCACAAAAACAAAATGGGAAATATACAACAACGAACGAATTGGACGACAATGAATTTTTTTCTCTTTATTTAAAAAAATGTATTTACAATTCAATTTTTGCGCCCGGCTTCAGGTCTAATGGGCAGTAACGTTTGACAGATAATACTTGCTTTATGAAGGGTCGTCCACGTAATTTATGAAAGGATCGTTTGTAAATGAAAAGTAATGGCTGTAGTCTTGATTTAACATTGATAGCCCTACACAAGTAGGACAGTGAATTCTTTTTTAGACTACATGTTGTATTTAATAATAAATTATCTAGATAACATAAAAGGAGCAGGTACGTCAGCCATTAAAACCGCCATGCGCCATTTTGTTTCACATTCTCGCTAATCATGGACAACCTTCGGTATCCGTGGTGGGATCTGTAGACGGCAGGCCATCCATCTTCTGCCTTTAGACGGGCGAGTCCCGTCACAGTAGAAGAAAATTGCAGTACACGTCATCACAAAAAATTACTTGCCCCCTAGAATTATAAACTTTTCCTTTTAACCGTTTAAACATAGCATAGTAAAAACTATTTACTCGTGTATGCCCTGATTCTGTATCGCAATCTAGATTCCACACCTAAATCTTACCGCGCACAAAACTTGCCTACGTCTTGCCACGGTAAGGAATCGAGATATCTCTATTCTATATGATTCAAGACACTTTTTCTATGATTATTCACATTACGATGTCACACTTGCGTTCAGAAATCAAACTCCATTTCATCTGACCATGATGTTGGTACTTGGCAAAATCATGTTTTTTAGATGAAGATGTTGTTATAATTTGTAACTATTTGTTTTATTTCATGTATAAAGGTTTATAACAAAAAGTCAAACCAATTGCTTTTAAAATAAATTTCTTTGAAATACTCTTACACAAAACTCAGAGGTAAGACGGTTTTTGAACGTTTGTTTGATGATTGAAAGTTTCGAAAAACTTTTAAAATTAATAATTCTACAATCAAATATCGTGTACCTGGGTATAAAAATAATTATTAATTTAAAAATAAAATGTAGAAAAAGAAAAAGCGAAAAATATTTGCAAAGACTTTTATTTCTGCAGGATCACTAAATATGTACCTACTTACATTACTCATTTATAGTTATTTGTATCACTTTACTCAAGTATTGTGTTGTGTTTATTGTTACAAAATATCAATAATTTTTACCTTTTGAAGTTTTTTTGCAGAGTTTTGTAATAAAACACCGAAACAATCACTAGTCACAATGATTCCGCGCAGTAAACAAACGTGGTATTTTTGAAAGTTCTATTCACGCCAACGTCGCGTTCATTCCGCAAGGTTTCGTTCAATTGTCTTAGAGAATACGTATTGGAAGATATCGTAACATTTTAAGGAATTGACGTGGTTTTGAAACAAGGAATCGTAATGTTGTCATACATAATCAGGGCCCATTGATAAGTGTTACAATCTAGGTAAGCAATGAATATGTTATGGTGGTATCAAATAATTTGTTGTGATTTTACAAATTTTACTTATTTCACACAATTTATTTGATGACTCGTTGACAAATCGTTGGCATTAATCTCGCAAGTGTTACTTAGTTTAAATGTGAGAGTAGTGTAAGGGTGTTAACACGGTAAACATACATAAAGTGAAAACTATTTTATTATGGAGATCCTTCCAATACGACCATGTATTTTGTAGAAGTTATAAGGAGCATCATCTTTAATACCCCGGACAGAAACGGCGAACAGACCAAACCCGCAAATCACCATTTCCGGGTTTTCAGAGTTTAAATGAGCGAAAGATTTTAAAAGACCATCCTTGATGATTGTTCAAGAGAGCTGTGCTGATCAAGACGTATATTATAAATTTTCTAAACACTTATCTGGCAACTGTTTAGTTGCTTAAAATATTGACCTACCGTCGACATTTTGTTCTACATATTTTTTCTGAGACAACTCGTTCAGCGACCATGAGTTTTTGTTTTTATCGACACCGTTATTAGGTCAAGGTTGCGGTTTTCTTAGTCAGTTTTGGTCACTTTCACATTGACTTTTCTGCTAGCTTTCTTAATTAATAATGCTAAATTTTGTCATTTAAGTTTTCTAACACTAAAAACATGAAAACAGCTATAACTCTCATGCACGCACTTCTTTTCCCAATCAACAATTTACTTGTAGGATGCACAAAGCAAAGTAAATGATAGCAGAGACGAAGAAAATGTCATGGAAGCTCACATAGCCCGTGGCGTGTGCTATATCTGAATATTCTGATACAGCCTCCCGAGCGGGCGACGCACGATAATTCCACCGTTCAGGACACGACGATCGTTTTCCATTATCAACAGCGGAGATAACTTCGTCGAGGGCTCCGTCGTTGTCGATAGAACGTGCAAAACGAATTTTGATACGAATGTTGGTGATAAATAAGTGAACGGGTTCAAATTATAACACATTACGCAATGTACATACACACATACGTCACGCCCGGAGGGGTGGGCAGAGACCACAGATTTCCATTTGCGACTATCCTGACGCCATCTTTTGCTTTGATTACTCTCATAATATTCTTTATACGTGCTCGGCGGCTTAGGTTACTCTTGACCTGACTTTTCATGAGAGCGTCCTGGTCGGAGTACGTTCACAGCGGATAATGAGTGACCATAATGCCTGGAATTCTCTTCCCCTGAGAAACTGACATAATATGTTACTTCTGATTGTCACAGCACTAAAATACTAACAGTATTCATCATTGTTTATACTCGCACCTATATTTATTTTGTTATGGATAATTGATAAATAAATATTCTCCAGATGCTCTTAGGATTCGGTGAAATTTGGAATTGTATTAATATAACGCAATCACAGAACATAAAATTTTGTTCCGTGCCTGCAGTGTTCATGGTGGTTAAATAGAAGATTGACGTTATTAAATAATAATTATTATCGATAAGACACACTGTAGTGCTTAGTGTAACACAAATCTATATAAGTAACAAAATAGCAATTGCACAGTTTCGTCCATACAAAGTTTTGAAAAACAGATTATTTTCTATAACTCTTACTCGCCGTACGGCGATCACTTTCAAGTATCGATGCCGACAATAACGAGCGGTGCAACACTGAGCGCTCGAGGCTCTAGCTTGATCGCCGCAACCTTTTCCGTTCCGTCGCCCGACGAAGCTGTCGCGCCAAAACCTGTGTTT
Organism: Scoparia ambigualis; assembly: GCA_963921215.1. Lineage (NCBI taxonomy): Eukaryota > Metazoa > Arthropoda > Insecta > Lepidoptera > Crambidae > Scoparia > Scoparia ambigualis. The sequence continues at coordinate 40,765,164 of OY992504.1, read as the reverse complement.
GCTTCACCGAGAAAACTAGTTTCGGCATACGTATATTCTCCAACTATTTATATCCCTTCATTATTGAAATTTTGCATTCACAATGCTAGATAGATAACGGATAAAATGTTTACTAGAAAAAAATCAACCAGTCTCAGGAAGCTCGAGTGGGATTCGAACCCACGACCTTTGGATTGCCGGTCCTCTGCTCTAACCGCTTAATGTGAGAGTAGACTTCACAGTGACGCAATACCGCTAGCTTGCAGCGTAATCAAACTACTACCAAAAATTCAACGAGTCTTCTGGGGTCTCGGTAGCTCAGCGGTTAGAGCAGTGGACCGGCAATCCAAAGGTCGTGGGTTCGAATCCCACTGGAGCTTCCTGAGACTGGTTGATTTTTTTCTAGTAAACATTTTATCTATTTATATCTCCTTGTCTGTTACGAAGACTCCTAGAGGTTGCTAACAATTGAATGTCTATTGTGTCTGGTATTACAACAGTCTACCGCCTATGGAACGGCACGGCCTATAGTCCCCCACCTCTGAGTGTAGGCTCACATGCACGTCATCCTGTCAACAACCATAAAAATACCATCACTAAATTGAACCCATTTCGGCGTGAAATGTGAAAACAAGTTTGTTCCACAAAGACATAAATAAACAATCGATTCAGTTCGGATCAACCGACCTACTGAACTACTGGAGCCTGCGTGACAGTATGGCAAAGTCGAGTCAACTACGATTTAATGTTTGCTTATCCCTTTAACAACTCTGTTATCTTATTACAGCAGCTAATTATTTTTACACTATTTTTCTCTTATTGTATCGCTATTCAGGATGGAATATTCTGGGTCTTATCCCCCTCTCCCTTTCCGCGTCTAAGAAACCCTAAAATGATGAGAAAACTTTTGTTCGCGCAGTACTTACTTCGACACCACTCCTAAATACTTTTTTACAGTTGTTTCTTAAGGCTGTGTCAATAATTGCCGAACTTTATGTGCGAAGTTTGTTTCTATAACGATATTATCAATTATAATATTAGATAGCATGCAAAAATGGTATTAAGAACAAACCAAACAACAGAGAACAAAAGTAACCCCTTCAATACAATAAAGCGAATCACACACTACGCAGATACGGTAATATTTTTTCTGCGTATAAAAACTTATTTATCTGAAAGCATCACACACTAAACAGATACGATAATATACGATACGATACATTCACTCGGAATCCTTCACACTGATGCCGATACGGCAGATGTTATCTGCAGATATATTTGTATACGCAGATAATAATCTCACCATCTGTCGGTATATGTCGGTGCTCACAGATACTGTACGATAAAATATAAATTATCTGCGCTGTGTGTGTTGGTTCATATGATATATATAGAGAGCGATATTAAAAAATATCTGCTCAGATACAGATATCTTACCGTATCTGCGTAGTGTGTGATTAGCTTAATAAATGACGACTAAATATTAGAAATATTTTAATTTATGGTACCTAGTCATTTACTCAATAATTATACGATCTCCTTGTTCGAGTGGTTTGCACTTACTTGTTTTCATGGTGTCGCCATCTCTGAGGTCCCGGGTTCGATCCCCGGTCGGGTCAATTTAGAAATTATTGTTTTTCTAATTTGTCTCGGGTCTGGGTGTTTTCTATGTATAGTAAGTGTGTATTTAAGTATTTTCAGTATGTTTATCCGTTGTCTAGTAACCATTTAACGAGTTTCTTCGAAGCTTTTCGTGGACTAGATAATTGGTGTGAGTGTAGGAAAGTTTTTTTTTAAATATAATTTAGATAGATAAATTCTTTATTGCACATTACATACATGTGAGACAGTTTAATATTAATATTTTTTCCTTTAACTTAAACTCTCACAATGATAATTATTATTATCAAACCAGGCAGAACTTAATGCTAAGTCTATATTAATAGAGTCGTGGATAGAGGTACCACACACATATTGACATAAATGTGTCAAGACTAGTTTTGTTCTAGCAATATAGAACTTCAGCTTTGTCAAGAAAGGCCAACTAAAATATACCTTTAAGTGAGCTTCCATTTGGGTCATGTCGTGATGTATTAACACATCAAACGGTACCTAAAATGTAAAAAATGAGTGTTGTCACCGCTAAGATGCTCTCAACACATGCCGCGGCGGTTATAAGTCATGTCTCGGGACGTGAGCGACAATGACATGAATAATGCCGCGGTACAGGCGGCGGCGAAGGCTGTGTGTGCCTGAAAAGGTGTCTATATCAGCCTGTGGCATGATTGAGTTTGACTTGGGCCGAAATAAGGTTCTAGAACTTAAAACATTAAAAAAATAATAACATGTATATAGAAAGGCATGAATTAATATTCCAAATTAACGCAAAATATCTATATCTATACATTTTTAAATATTAGATCAAAGATAATAATTTGGGAAATAACTGAAAATGAAAAGGTAGTTATCGAAATTAAAACGAAAATGTTGACATGTGATATATTAGATCGCGCTTATAGAATAGGTTTTGTTGAGTTTTTGAATTACGCTATTTAAAATATAATTAATTACATAACAAACTGTTACCATTTCCAAATCGATACGCTGTTCAATTTGGTACACCAATCAGATCGATCTGTTTAATTTTAGAACAAAATCAAATGTTTCCTTTCACATTATAGCTGAGTGTGTTCCCCCAGGAGCCGGCATTTATCGAGCATCGACGCCGCGGTGCAGATCATTCCGCTCCGACCATCGAACTATTAAGTAAAGTCGTTACTAACTAGTTTTCGTTTCCCCCACATTCAGTTAAAGGCTTTCCGGGAATGTAATAATGTTATTGTTTTTATGAACTACTTTCTCTCCGTTCGCAAATCTAGTTTCATAATGTTCGATTGTTTTTCTTCGTGAATCAGAATAATAAAACTAATCGTTGAATGATTTTCTCCACCCTCATTCATCACTAAATATACGGAGAGGGATCTGCCTCTACCACTTAGAATTACAATGATGGACTAGAGTTTTTGTATACCGCATCGGGATACGTTTTGACTTACTAAGAGGAAGGAAAAAGAAAGCTTCTTCTCAGTCGAAGGCTCTTCCAAAGTCCGAACTGGTGGTAGATTAGTTAGGTAGGTAGATTAGTTAGTTAGAAAAGTAGTTCATATTTAACTAAATGATATTAAACTGTTATTTTATTACTTTTTGACGTCAATAAGTGCCTGTTTAGGATTATATTTAATAAATTATTTGACTTTTATCTGGTAGTAAGTGACGATAAGTCTGGAGATGGAAATGCACATCACCTGAAATCTTCATTACTGATGCACTCTGTCCATTTCACCTATTAACTGTCGGAACAAAACAATGTTACACACGTTTCTTTTAGGGTCAAAAACTTAGATGAGATGGTGGTGCCTAGCTACGCCGACTTATAAAAATATCCGACTAATTGATTTTTTATTACTGTCAATGTTTTACTGTCGCAATAATTAATCAACCGCCATTAAATAACTGCTCAATATGTTTAGCAACTGATCATAATAACATCTCGAATATTTAAATAAAAGCTCAAAAAATTAGTTCCCTTATAAAAAGCCCCACCACCAACGAGACTTAGTACATATGTACCACCCACCGTTGGAAATCTAACCTGGGTTTGGCGCGGTGATCTTACCACTAGGTCACTAGGGCTTTCATCCCGCTAGGGTAATGCGGTACTTTTTTGTGTAATTGTTGTGTTTACCACTGTTATAACTTTTGTAGTTTTACTAGGTAATACAGCCTATGCATAATGTTTATAACAGTTTACATACATTCCGCAGACTATATGGCTTGCTTTCATTATTATTATTAGTGATTTGAATATTGATGTGTAAATGGAGAAAACCTTAGACTTTGTATTTTGTAAACTTTTCTCCGTTATTGTAGGAAACTTGATACGGTTGACTTAGAATTTAAACTACTTATCCTTGGGAAACTTTGAAGCTTTGGATCGGGAAAGAAAAGCCGTGGCGCTCGGAGCCACCCACCACCACCACGACACAAAGCAATCACTGGCTAACTTTTATTCAAAAAACATTGACAAAGTTTGACGAAGTTTAAAATATCTACTAACCGTCACGTATTTCTTTTTTAGTATTTGGAGACTGATGTTGAACTTAATAAACTCCAGACAGGTATAGAAATTAGGTTAAATTTGAAAAAAGGAAGAAGATTTTACGGCTTACATCTGATTCTAAAAGTAATAAAGTTAAGCAAAGCAGAATTTTGTTGTTGTTGTATTGGACAGAGGGCGCTGCGCGCAACGTAAACATTAGCTCCGAGTATTAAATTAACTAAAAAATATTAATTACGATATTCTGAGTGTAAATATCATTGCATAATAACTATACACCCAAAATTGACATGTACCAATGTTATTAAAGTGATCGGCAAACTAATTAAAGTGATGTGTGCGAAAAACTGAAACCAGTGTAACTGTGACCTAAACAGATCAAAATAGCCACCCTTGGATTTAAACTTTAAAAAACTACCAGAAAACTGGTAACAAGGACAGCGTGTGGTAAATAGATACATTTTAGCTATTATTTGATAAAGTAAAAACTTCTAAAGAACTAGTCGTATTTCCAAAATCCAAATTTTTCGCAAACTCCAGTCCCCAGACACGCCTAGCGACACCTAGTCTTGTCCACCGAAACTACTACCTGTTACTAAGCACCTCGGACCAAATTTTGGTCCGAGCTAAGCACCAACTAAAGCACAGTATCGACAGCTATTGTATCTAAACTTCCCGCATACAAAGAGGTCGCTGCTTTTAACTATACACGGAAGAACAACAATAAATATCTACAATGTCTTCACTTTGTGCTGGATGTAACCAGAAACCACCAAATAGACAGTACCTTACCTGCGCGCAATGTAGCTGTATGTATGACCTAGAATGTGCGAACGTTTCAAGTAAACCTTTTAATAATGTGATGTCACCACAGCGGAAGAAAATGTGGAAATGCCCATCCTGCAAATGCAAAACCCCAAAGACAGGAAACTTAGATACCCCAGTGAGATGTACCGATCAAAATAATTAATTTAATTAATTAATTAATCCTAAAACAGTATGATATTCCGGAAACCAGTAATATAACACAAAGAAAACGAACACCAACAACATTAAATGATACAACAATTTCTGAAGACACAAGTATATTGGGTGATACTATATACTCTGAAAAGGCGGAAGGAAAAGTTGATTATGATATAAATACTAACATAACACTGCAAAATATTAGCGAAATAATAATCCAAAGGCTCCAAGAAAATAATTTAATGATTATATCCCAGCTACAAACCACAATACAAATAGAAGTACAGAAAGCAATTAACTCCCTAAAAGAGGAAATAAAAGAGGATACAAAAAACTCACTCGAGCAGGACAAAAATAGGACCAAAGAAATTGAACAGCTGACAAATAAAATTAATTTAATGTAGAAAGAAAACGAAAATTTAAAAGTAGAAATGTGAAACATGGCAACAAAAATAACAAATGAAAATAAATTTCCGGAGCAAAATCGCAATAAAATTGTAATATACGGTTTTTGTGAATATTCTATAGAAGCTGAATGCGACCTATACGACCGAATACATTGATTATTTTGGGAAACTATCCACGTGGACCTTACTGGCTACATCGAAGACTCGGCCGATACAACAACAATGGAAACCGACCACTTGTTGTCGAATTAATAAGCAAAAGAATGGTCAAATATTTGCTCGAAAATAATCAATACCTCCAAGGAACGGGAATCTCAATCTCTAAATATTTGGACCGTTTAGAGCGAATGAAATTAAAAACTTTGCGAGAGAAAATGATACTGACCCGGAAAAAGGTTTACATGCTGTAACACGCAATAATGAACTATATGTGGAAGGAAAACGAATTAATTTTAATAAAAGAACCAACATACTCGATTTAACCATTAAACAAAGCAACCATGAGAAAAAGCAGAACCCTCAAAATACCTCAAAACACGAAAAATCCCACCATGCTAATTAAAGTAGTAACAGTGCCAATGATAATTTTCGAACCTACAGAACAACAATTTAGTATCCTATACCAAAATACGCAGAGTGTCTAGCAGGACATACTGGAAGCATTCTTAGATGAAAATTCAAAATACCAATCACTTTGTATTTGTAAAACATGGTTGACAGAAGATAAACTTTAATTATTGCAATTTAGCGGCTACAAGACTGCAGCATCATATTGTAGAAAACACCGCACGGGAGGAGGTGTCTGTATTCTACTGAAAGAGAATATCCAATTTATAGAGAGGCGCGATATCACGAATATGTCCCTTGAATATATATTAGAAATGTGTGCAATTGAATTGAGTAGTTTAAATATTATAATAATTGTTATGTATTGGAATAGGAGATAGGAAGAATTATTCTTTAATTATTTTTTATTGAGATTAATATTAGATTATATCATCATCATCATCATCATCATCAGCCTATACTCGTCCACTGCTGGACATAGGCCTCTCCAAAAACACGCCACTGAGCACGATCCGCGGCCACTGTCATCCAGCTCTTGCCAGCCACCTTGCGAAGATCGTCGCTCCACCTTGTCTGAGGGCGTCCTACGCTACGCTTGCCGATACGCGGTCTCCACTCCAGAACTCGTCTACCCCAACGGTCATCGGTTCTGCGACTGATATGGCCGGCCCACTGCCACTTCAGCTTGCTAATCCGGTGGGCTATGTCGATTACTTTGGTTCTCTGCCGGATCACCTCGTTTCGAATACGATCCCTCAGAGAAACACCGAGCATAGCCCTTTCCATAGCCCGCTGAGCGACTTTAAACTTGTGAACCAGCCCTACCGTCAGTGTCCATGTTTCGGCTCCGTAAGTCAGGACGGGTAGGACGCACTGATTGAAGACTTTCGTCTTTAGAGATTGCGGAATTCGCGACGTAAAGACCCGACGTAGTTTCCCATATGCAGCCCAGCACAGCTGTATCCTTCTGTTGGCCTCTTTCTCGAAGTTGTTTCTACCCATCTGTAAAATTTGCCCGAGATAGACGTATTCTTTAACATCTTCGAGAGCACTGCCTTGTATTGCAATCGGTTCCGGGACGACACGTTCGTTGAACATAACCTTGGTTTTGTCCAGGTTCATCCGCAGACCGATGCGTCGAGAAGAATCAGCTAGGCCGTTAAGCATGTGTTGTAGCTCCTGCAACGTTTCGGCCATGATGACGATGTCGTCTGCAAATCGCAAATGTGAGATGTATTCGCCGTTAATGTTGATGCCACGTCCTTTACAGTACAGCGTTTTAAACATATCCTCTAAGGCATTTGTGAATAGTTTTGGGGATATCACATCCCCCTGTCTCACACCTCGATGTAAGTGGATATGTTTTGTCTGCTGGTTCTGTACTTGGACGGCCATGGTGGCGGCATTGTAGAGACACCTAAACACTTGGATATACCGCTAATCGACTTGGCATCGTTGCAGGGATTTGAGACTAAAGAAAAAATACTCGCCACAAAATCAAAAAATCCCGTCCTAAAAATGAATTATAAACAATATGAAAAAGTATTAAAAAAGGCAATAATACGCTCAAAAAAACTATACTACGTAAATAGAACTAAAAAATCAAATAACAAAGTAAAAACCATGTGGACTATAATAAATCAGAGAACAAATAAAATCAATATTAAGGAAAAGTCAAACGTTACAATAAAAATAAATAATATGCTTATCTCAAATCCAAAAGAAGTAGCTAACTCATTTAACAATTACTTTGCATCGATTGGAGAGCTTAAGGACGTCGACCCCGGCGGCGGCCATCCTGTATTAAACCCAACTGAAAATACTATGTTCCTTAGCCCAGTAGACAGTCACGAAGTATTTAAAATTATAAAAAACTTAAAGAATAAAAAAAAGTCATGGCATTGATGAAATACCACCAAATTTAATAAAATATTGTGCTATAGAACTAACGTATCCCTTTACTATACTAATAAACCAATCTTTTGAGGAGGCAGCGTTCCCAACTTTACTAAAAAGAACAATAGTTAAACCGATCCACAAGAAAAGCGACAAATCAGACCCAACCAACTATCGCCCAATCGCTCTTCTGCCGTCAGCGTCAAAAATATTTGAAAAAGCGATATGCAATCGCGTAACTAAATTTTGCGAAAAATATAATATTTTCGACGATTGCCAAAATGGTTTTCACAATGATTAGGTCTACTGTTTTGGCAGTGTACAAATACATCAAAGAGATTATTAGGGTGTTAGATAATAAACAATATGGCATAGGTATCCTATTAGACATGACCAAGGCATATGACAGGGTCCAACAAAATATTCTTTTAATTAAACTTTACGGAATAGGCATGCGCGGTGCTGCCCACGAGTGGTTTGCATCGTACCTAAAGGACAGACAACAATTCGTTGACATTGAGCACTTTGATGATGCCACCAGGACAATATCATGTGTGCGATCAGATTTCAAAATTATAAATGCATCCATTCCTCAAGGAAGCGTCGTTGGATGCATATTATTTTTGATTTTCATCAATGACCTTCCTAAAGTCATTGAGGAACCATGCGTATTGTTTGCTGATGATATATCTTTATTAACTTTAATTCAAAATAATTATAATAATAATGCCCATCAAAAACTCGACTCATTACTTTGTGGAACCTCAGACTGGTTCAATGAACATCACCTTAAAATTAATTTTGGAAAAACTAAATTAATAACTTTTCATCCATATCAAAAATCCGTCCTTAATTTAAATTATACCTATAAAAACATTAAATTAGAAAGCGTCCATGAATTCACTTTGCTCGGTATTGTTATAGACACTCATATTAACTGGAAAGCACACATACAAAAAATTAAATCAAAGTTGGCTAGTTTTGCATATGCACTACGAGAGACTAAAAAGACCACTAGTGTAGAAACAGCAATATCGACCTACTATGCATATGCACATGCTTGGCTCAACTACGGCATTATTCTGTGGGGAAACGGATGCTCCTGCTTTATTCACTCTTCAAAAGAAATTAATCAGAATAATTGCAAATGTAACTCAAACTGACAGCTGCCGACCCTATTTCCAAAAATACAGAATACTCACATTATCTTGCCTTTATATTTTAGAGATATGTAAATTTGCCCGTAAATACAAACACTTCTTCACAAAACGTGAAGAAGTACAGAGTAAATATTCATTACGAAATAAAAATAAATTAATGCTGCCAACTACCCGGCTTAAACTAAACTCATCAAACACATATAATCAATCAATAAAAATATATAATAAGTTTCCAAAGGAATGGATAGAAGAAAAAAACGACAGTACATTTATAAATAAAGTAAAGAAACTATTAACTTCTAAAAGCTTTTATGACATAGACGAATATCTAAATGATAAGTTAAAGTAAATTATTATATATTCAAACAACAGACATAAAAATAAATAATACTCTATATTATCTAAAAGCGCTTCCTCTCTTCTACTTAATGTCCGTGCCCCGGCGGGGTCCATCATTATCCTGTGTATCTATTTGTAATTACAAACATTGTGAATTATGGCTGTGAAATAAATAAATAAATAAAAATAAATAAATAAACGTCGATTTTAAATTTTAGTCACTTAAGTAGGTAGGTATATCACTTGCAGTCTCTAAAATAACAGTGACATAATACATAGATACACACATTCAGTTAGGACTATTATCCGCAAAGGGTTAGTCAGACACTAGGCGATGAAGACCGCAGAAGCAGTGCACTGACAATAGTCCTCGTTTCACCAAATTACAACTAACTGCACATGTGCTCAGCGTGATAGGCGGTGAGCCCATCGCCGCTCTATGCTGTTGGATTTAAAGTATGTAGTCCGTTAGTCGCCTTTAACGCCTTTTACGAAGAGAGGGGTTGGTAGTATATGTTTTCATCTTCTTAGAGTGCCCTTCCATTACTGAAGGTCAACAATAAATTTTCAAAACTTTTTCTTATCCAAAGCTAACCTGAGTAGTCGAGTTTGATATTGTTCTACGATATTGATCCCGGTCCATTCCCTGATGTTACAAAGCCATGACTTTTTCCTTTTTCTAACTTTCCTCTTCCCAGCAATCGTACGATGGAGCTAATACCTATCATTACGCAAAACATGGCCTAAGTAGGCAACCTTCCGCTCCTTGATGGTGCGGACCAGCTCTACCTCCTTCCCCATTCGTTTAAGGACCTCTACGTTTGTGACTTTATCCGTCTAACTGATGCAAAGCATACGGCGCCAGCTCCATTTACATAAAAAATAAATCTATGTATGACTCGCATAACTTAGTAATGCGTGAAATACCGACTGCCACAAATTGCTAATTGCTGCTAAACTAAGATATTTTCCGGAAATGAGGGTATGCTGTTGCTGCAGTGTACCAAATTATATAAATATTATCTTAGAGCCCAGCGGCCGTACAAACAGACACAATAGATATTCAATTGTTAGTATACTGTAGGAGTTTCACGACAGACGGGGGTTAACAGTTCAGTGGCGTCATTGAAAAACATACGAACCACCATGCTTTTGGATTTATTACTAAAACAAGCGGCCGCTCGCGGTTTCACCCGCGTGATTCCCGTTCCCGTAGGAATATCGGGATAAAAAGTATTCTATGTGTTAATCCAGGTTATAAACTATCTGTATGCCGAATTTCATCCAAATCCATTCAGTAGTTTTTAAGTGAAAGAGTAACAAACATCCATCCATACGTTCCCGTGGAAATATCGGGATAAAAAGTATCCTATGTGTTAATCCAGGTTATAAACTATCTGTATGCCGAATTTCATCCAAATCCATTCAGTAGTTTTTACGTGAAAGAGCAACAAATATCCATACATTCTTACAAACATTCGCGTTTATAATATTATAATTATATTATATATATTATATATTATATTATAGTAGGATGTATTTCCGTCTGGTTGTCTGGAAGAAATCGCTTTATAGCGATAAGACTGCCAAATTGTAACTATGTTGTACTCGTTTTTTATGTTTTGTGTATGATGTCTACTGTTACAATAAAAGCATTGTCTGTCTATCTATTTATTAGGATATCATTTTAAACTTTCATGTAGTAGTATACACAGCGGTATCAATCCAAATAAAAGAATGTTTTACATCCTGTTTTGTTCTATTTTGTAATGTAAACATAATAGTTACAAGTAATTGAGTACTTAAGTGTTAACTTAACTTGAGTTAACAGTAACTGCTAAAATCAAGTCAAACAACAGCGCAATTTGGTAACAGACCAAGTTCGCCCGTCATCGCGAGATCACAGCGCCGGGACAAAGAGATGTTACATTAAGTTAACGTAAAATAATTACGAAGACGGACAAATTACGCCCCCAGCCTTCGTAATAAAATTGTTCACAAAGAAGGGTCAGGTACCTACATTCGTTTGCTTAGGAAATAAACTTATGCCCCGGTTATGAGGTCAGCTCGGAGTGAACCTTTTTCGGACGTTGTTTCTGCAAGCTCGTTCGTTTTAAACAAGCAGGTAGTTTATTAGAATGAAGACTAAAGCCAAGGCAATTAGACAGCTCTGTAGTATGCCTAATGCAATCTGTTGCTAAATTGCATCTGACCTTGGACTAAAAAAGAAAACATTTAATAAACTTTCATGATACACTTTAACAAAGTTTTAACGAAGTTATACGCAGAGTACATGTCAATGTATGGATGGATGAATGTCTATGTGTGGATATGGATGTCTATCGTACGCACACCTTTTTACATCCGAAGTATCAACCGAGTTGCACCGGCCGTATGGTCACGGGCTGGCTGACTGACCGATGGCCGTTTACCTACCTTATTAAAAACTTTGTTGGAGCTTCACCCGAGTTTTTTTCGTAACAACGCGTCGTGTTGTGAGACTACATATGCTATAATACAACTTACTGTGCTAAATGTTCTATTAAAATTTAACCACTTGAAATGACTTTAGGCGTATTACCACGAAGCCATTAATGAAGAATTAATAATGTTTAAAAAACGTTATTTTCATGCAAACATTCAGTTCAGTTTGAGCATTTTTTTCTCCTTTGTGGCAATTAAGTGGCAGTTTATTAAACTTGCTTAAGACTTAATCTTATCTTAAGCTTGCTAATAGAGGTGCAGAGTTTATATTTAATTAGACCGTTAAGGTTATTCTTACGAGGAAAAATCGAAAAGTATGAGCAATTTTTACGTAACCTTTAAATACTCAACGAAGAAATAAGACCGTTCAAGCGTCCGTTCTTATAAAAATTTAAATACTTTTCCTTTCACTGTCACCTTCAGTCAACTCGGATGTGCTGGCGCTCTTTGCCGGCATAAAATATAATTATACATACATAAATTCAGGCCTGCTATAATTATAATAACTCAAATTTTTCACCGCTTTTGAATTTGTTTTTATAGCAACCTCCTATCAAACCTCTTATTGCGGTGGACGTGGATTCCATTCCCGCCTGAGGTGAATATTTTTTTAACGTTTCGTTACCTTCGAGTTTCTTTGAGCGTTATTAAAGCTAAAAATCAAATATTTCCACAAAATATGTTTTTTAAGTAGACAAATTGCCATTGCCAACCATTAGTTTCGAAATGATTTTTCACTTCAATTTGTGTACTAAAAATACATATTTTTTCGTAACGGCAACGTTGAAAAAATATCCACCTCGAATCAGGTTACTGTATATCCAGATATGACGGGCATGACGCTGGCGTGTACGCAGTAGGTATGTACAGTCCGCAGTACATGTATGCATGTGCGAGCTAAGCCTCTTATTAATAACTAATGTCCGTAATGACTCTTCAAAGAGGGTCGAGATTTGCTCGTGCTAATCGTTGTAACGTTATTTATTATGCCCCATTTAGGTTAATAGATTTACCCGCATGCGATGGAATAATTAGTCGCGCTTTAAAAATTCAGGGGACTGTCCTTTGAGTTTGTTGGGGGAAGTAACAGTCACTCCGAAACTAGAAGGTCGTAATTTTAAAATGCTTTTCTGCTTCTACAGTGCTGTTTATATTTTGTAAACGATACCATTTAAAAATGCGTTCGACTTGAGTGGGTGGGACTCGAAACCAACAACTTTTGCTGTCCAGGCGAGCTGTTACGATTAAGCGCAGTCATCTATCGAAAGAGCCCGTAAATAACCACAATAAATTTTAGTTAACAAACGTTTGGTATAATAAAACTATTATTATTGTGTCATTAGAATTTGAATAAATCTGGTGTATAATATGGTAACTCCTACAGTTCTCACTAACAATTAGAGCTAGAAGGAACTGGTAACGAAATAATTTGTGGCTGCTTATCTCGGAGCTACACAGAAAGGAACAGTCATAAGAAACCAAGGCAATTGAAATTCGGTCCATGCGCCCCCCTAAGTAATGTTTGCTCTCACTAAACAACCTTTCGGGGACGAGCCGGCGCGTGTGCTAAGCCAGCAGCATCCGCAACTTTACGTTTACTAAACTTCATTACCAGAAGCTCCCAAGTTTTGTGTGCCATTATAATGTATAGCACTTAATTGTGAAACCACTAAGACTTGATATACTCAATCCGAAATGTTTCATCGTCCCATTATCATGATAATTTAAGACATAACTAACATAGTCCATTTTTGTCATAGGTACATTTTGTACCCTTGACATAAAATTGCACACTGTAAAACCACAATCCCACGGTCTCAATAAATAACCATTTTTTAGTTACCGCAGTAGGTAGATTTCATTGCAAGCACTAACTCTTAGCGAAAGGTTCCCGATTCAATCCTCAAGTTGGAAAGTAATAACCCACTGCGAGGGAACTCCGCTCCGGAAACTTAGAGCAAGTGAGCGCCAATAACACCGCAGTTCACTTTGACTGCGCCTGTCGCTGTAGGCAAAGTAAATACAATTTTATAGCGAGCACTGTATTATTAAATAAAAAAACTGTTACGTATTTTGATTACACAGATGTAAACCAGTAATTACATCATTCATGTATAATTTATATAATATTATGATAAAACAACTAAGTATATCAAGTAATAAGATACATAATAGTGTGTGTGCGTGTTTTTAGGGCTACGCTAATTTTATACATTTGCTATTCGAACTACCCAGCCACAAGCCTGCACGCAATGACAGGTCTTACTGTGATGTGATTAGATTTTATATTGTATATGTGTGATATTCTGTAGGGTATTTATCAATGGGCCTGCGTTCCCTAAATACAAAGAAATAAATAAAATATAAAACAAAACTATTTACGTACTACAGGTACTATCTCTAATACGAACCTGTAGAGACGAGATCAAACATCGGTGCGCCATCACAGTTTTGTTTAGCCAGCTATCAGAAGCAAGACACCGATACAAAAGTCGACACTCAAAAGCCCGTAAAGAAAATACCTAAGAATGTAACGAGTATATAATAAATCGTATGGTTATTATGTGCCCGAATGTACCTGAGATCAAAGGTGAATGAAGCAGTGAACGCCTGATTTCATCTAAATTAATGTAATGAAACATCCGAACGATCCATACGGAATCACGTTTCTTGGTCGTTCAATAGCTTCATTGAAAAAGAAATGAATAAATTTAACTTAAACTCCCGATTCATCTCTTTTCATGGTTCAGCCTTTCTCATGGTAATGCTTGTAGTATACAGCAGCAAATATTCCATATGCTTACATAACAATATAATATGTTCTATGGCTGGTTTTATAAACTAACCATTTATGGCTATTATTGACCATAGACCTGAGAAAACTACGTTTTACCGGAATCTTTAACTAATTACGGTCCCGTTCAGTTTAGCTTTCCTTAGCTAAACGTTTATACGTTTTCCTTTTTCGGAAAAAAGCTTTCGAAGCACTGCAGATGGGGTCTAAATTTTTTGTAGGTACTTTTTGTACAGAATGTAGAAGGAATTTTTAAAATATAAGCTACTTTAAAGCTCCTTCCAAAAAGAGTATCACCTTATCTCACCACAGCATATTCTGCAGTCAAAACCACAGACACCCGAAATAAATCCAGGAAATATATGTTTGTTTAGTGAATACCTTCTGTTCAGTGGTAAATACCTACGTATTGCAATGGTTTGCCTCAAACAACTTTTAGCTGTACTGGGAGAACGGCCATCCTATTTCAAAGTGATGTACCAAGTAGAGACACTCTTGGTAATTATAGGTACATGGAGTGTAAACATTTAATGTTACTGATTATAATAGATATACATACTCGTATATTTCAACGGTTCAGATTCTTGGAATCGACAACAAACTCTTTATTAAAATAAAAAAATGTGAGATGGTGTTATTGTGCAACTCTAATTATACGAGTTAGATGCATACATTTTTGTCTTCAAAATAATATTTTTTAATAGTAAGTACCTAAGTATAAAAATTCAAAAACGTTTACCTAAACTTAAATCACGTAAGGGTTTTGAAAAACTAATATTCTTTGTGACATTTTTTTTTATAGCAGAAAGCGGCAAACCTGATGGATAGTAATCACCGCCCGCCGCCCATGGACACCCGCAAAACCAGAGGAATCGCAGACGCGTTACCGGCCTATAAGGAAGGAATAGGCTCGCTTCTTGAAGATCCCTAAGTCGTAACGGTCCGGAAATACCTCCGCCGAGAGCTGGTTCCACAACACAGTAGTTCAAGGCAAGAAATTTCGTGAATAACGCACAGTAGTAGTAGTAGACAATGGTTTTAGTGGTTTCACGTCCGAAAATATTGTCAATTACCTACAAATTATTTATTATTTCTTGTTAGGTTGCTATAATGTTCGATAATGTTTCATTTAGTTATAATTCATATCTAAACTCTTGATTTGCATTGTAAATTATGATAATCTCCAGTTTAAGGCCACAGGATTAGTTTAAGCCGACAGTATACATAATATCTATCTGAAACTGAATTTCCATTAACTAGTTTCCTACACCTACTCGACAGTATGTTAATACACAGTATTAACACAGACTCATTTAGAAGGCTTAATAAGTTTTTTATGGTGGTTGCAAACGACAATAGACTACGGTAAGATCTTACCACAGGAAGGTCGTGCGCCTGATTGCTTGATTAAAACTTAATGCTACGGTTATAAGTGTTATAATAACCCACCACACTGTCCTTATTCGGATTGGTGGATTTTAACAGCTGCCATCATACGACAAAACCCGGGACAAACGGGATAACGTATCTTTAGAAGCATGGAGGAGCTCTGGATATTTTAATTTGGGCACCCATTCGCTAAACCGTCATGGCAAAAAGTACTGTAGAGTTTATACCATGTTAGGGCGCTGGCTGGTTTTACTTTATAGTAATTTATTAAAAAACATAATTTGAAATGACAAGATGTCAAACCGGGAATTGAGGAGAACGATCTGAAGTGCCAACATGGGTAGACTTGACCATGTTATTTTTATATTGTAAATATGTAATTGTAAATGTATATAAAAGTATACAATAAATGAACTCGTATACTAAATAAAGGTTGTTGTTATTAAAACAAACGCCCCCCAACCTTTACGAGTTCTACAATGGTGGAGGCGCAGCCAAGAGCCGACCGTGCGCGAAAAGTTTCCGTTTTTCAGGTGGCACGAAAGCACTGAAAAGAATGGTGAATAAGCTAAGTGTTGAAGAATGAAGAATAGAAAAGAAATTAAGATAATCCATACCTGAAAGAAGAGGAAATTTTTTTTTAAGCAAAATGGATCGCGCAGTCACTTGTTTTACGGGTCATTTTGATGAGTCGGTGGAAGAGTTTCTGGAGCAGTTCCAAGCAGTAGCAGTTTATAAGAAGTGCACTAGCTCTGAGGATCGGTTATTTTTGTTGTCAGCATTTTTGAAAGGGAGTGCTTTATATTACTTCCGATCAATAAAATCTTCATGTAAAAGCTTTGAAGAAGTGGTGGATAAATTGAGGGAAGAATTTGAAGTGTGTGATTACTCCGAATTGTTTTATAGTGCGAAACAGGACCAGAAAGGCCTGAGCGAGTATTTCTATAATTTATCGGAGTTGGCTAGCAAAGCAAACATAACCAATGAAGCAACATTCATTACGCAATTTTTAAAGGGATTAAAGCCTTACTACAAGAGTAAACTGGCATATTCCCATTATGCGTGTAAAAGAGACCTCAGGGAGGTTATTTTGTAATTGGAGAACGTGTATCCACAAGCACGTGAAGAACAGTTGAACTTAGCGCAGAATCCTGCTGCGTTCGTTCATAAGTTTGTTGGTGGGGGAGGTGATCGTAGTACGCCCACTCCATTTGGTCCGCCAATGACGACGAAAGTGCAAGATGTATGCCGCGTTGTACCAGGACCTGCACCTTCAAATAGCTATAATTTACGTTCTAATTTTAGGAAAACGCAGTCGCAGCCGGGTTTTCAACCTCGCCGACAATAAAGAAGGCCAATTGTCGCGACGGTGATGTTTTTAAGATGTCGTCTGGTCTTTTGCAAGCGCACACATCTGACGTGAAATTGCAAGCGATGTATGAAGCTAGTCAACAGGTTAGACCTTCTTCTGCGTTATTGCCATTATTAGTATTTTCTACAAATGAGGTAAATTGTGTAGCTCTTGTAGACACAGGTGCCACGGTTTCCTGCATCAGTCAAGTTGCCGCGGATGAGATAGGAGTAAAATGTAGAGATATAGAAAATAGATGTATTAGTGCGAGTAATGGTAGTAGGTTAAAAGTAGTTGGAAAATGCGATGTAATGTTTTCTTTGAGCGATTTTTTATTTAAACAAGAATTTATAATTATAACTGATTTAAAATGTGGTGTAGTATTAGGTCAGGATTTCTTAATAAAGAATAAAATGTGTATTGATTTTTATAACAATTGTGTGTCTTTTTCCCAAGGAAAAATTCATTTTGTTCAACCAAATGTGTTGGGCCAAAAAGATGAATCCGCTTTTGTTGCAAGACAGGACTCTGAAAGATGTTCGATTGTTAGACAAAAGTTAGGAAACATTCATTCTGTTCAGCAAAATGTGTTGAGCCAAAAAGATGAATCCGCTTTTGTTGCAAGACAGGATTCGCAAAGATCGAGTTCGATTGCTAGACAAAAGTTAGGAGATATTCATTTAGTTCAGCCAAATGTGTCGAGCGAAATAGGTAAAGCCGCTATTGTTGCAAGACAGGATTCGGAAAAATCGAGTTCCGTTGTTAGACAAAAGTTAGGTAAGTCATCGAATGTTCCATGTCAAACAATTGGTTTAGAAAGTTTGAAGTTAGAACAAAAGTCAGATAGGTCATCGAATGTTCTATATCAGGCAATTGTTTTAGAAAGTTCCAAGTCCGGCGCGGAAAAGAAAAACATTGATGTGTCAACAAGTGACAGGCATCAATCAATTGTTGACTTTATTGATTTTCAGAAATTGCGTAACAATGATTACGTATATTCTTTGAAAGCACCAAATAGTGGTGAATTTTCCTTGCTGGTAGAGGAAAAACGTTTTGTAATTAATGTAGATTTAGAAACGGGTTATCCTAAAACGAAAATTCGATAGAACAGGTAGGTTGTATGAGTAGATTATTTACGAAGGCACTACGTAAGAATTAGACCGGTATTATTTAACGTCAATGATTTAGTTTTATTATGTTCCAAGGCGAGTTATTGGCAGATGTATGAAACTGGCACGTCTTTATCAATGGCATATAGAATCATTAAGCGATAGGAGGTCTAATGTTGGTGGCTTGTAAAGTTCGTTTTTCATACAAATCGCCTGAAGCATTTCATGTCACGATAATGTGTGTTTGTAGACATTGTTGTGTGTGTATGTTTGTAAATTAAAAGGGAAGGCTTTAGTAGGTTAATTTTAAGTTATATGTTGTCATTGTTATTTGCTAATATGTGTCTTAATGTTTTCATATGTACGAGGGAAGTGAGAAAAACGTATTTTAGGAGCAATTGATGTTTGAAAAAGAGGCCCAAATACAAATAATAAGTAGTAGTTTGATATAATTAGAAAGGAAATATTGTTAAAAAACGTGAGATAGGTTTATTAACGTACATGTAATGTTGAATGCTGGTAAAGTAAATATTTGAGGAAGGTAATGAGATGTAAGGGTTAAGTAGAATTAGATTGGTAGATCTAGTCGACTAATTCTATTATTTGGTGTAACATAATTAGGCAATAAGCTATTTGTCATGGATTCCTGATTTGGGTTTCACACACATAAATGATGGGATATAGGGTTAGTATCTGGTTTGTAAATGGTTTGTTATTATTGAGGGTTAAAGATTGAGTATTATAGCATAGTTGGTGAAGGTTAGGAATTAGCAGTATGTAGTATGCAGATAAAGGGCTGAGTATTTAGAGAATTAGTTTATGAAGGGTTAAGGAGTTAGTAGTATGGAGGAGTATGATGTTGTAGGTTATTTGATTTATAGGAGTAGTGTAATAGTAGTTTAAGGTTATTTAATAGTTTATTATTTTAATAGTTTGTAGTGAGTTAATAAATTTCTCTCACGATAAGCAATTTCTGGTGTGGAATAGAGTGACTATTCTCATAAGCATTCGGAATTACTTAGTAGAAGTTCTACCTAAGTAATGGATTGGAAATAGAGGGATTATCTTTTGCCTTAAAGTTTAATCAATAATTCCCTAATTCTATAGATTATGAGGGAATATTGTATTGTTGAGTATCAAGTCATAACGTGGGATAGTTGACATGTTTTTGGGGATTTTGTTTCTTACCTTGTACTTGAGCCTCTTGAATTCTTGAGAGTTTTAAATATAATGGTGTAGAATATTTTTTCCTATTGATAAGTTGATAGTATCTGCTTTGAGTCTTGCTATAAAGCTTAAGTTTAAGAACGACTATCACACCCTTAGAAAGTTGGAGTTTTTCTCTGCATTAACATTAAATATTTTAACATGCAGATTGATAAAGTTAGTTATGTAATTTTTATTAAGGGTGATGTATATGAGTCGTGTTAGTTTGTAATTTAGAGAATGATTCGAAATAGGTATATAGTTTTGACGGGTTTATATGTGCCAAGTTCTTCGAAGTTTAATTCTTCGAATAGCTAAATCCAAGTCGGGTTTAGGTTGAATCATTCTTGTATGTATTATTTTTCCCCGTTTCTGCTAGGATGTTTAGAAATGTTTAGAAATGGGTAGAAATGTAAAAAAAAGTTGGAAAAAAATTTTTTTTGTTTAAAAATTTTTTTTTCCCAGGTCGGGAGGAATGTAGAGTTCATACCATGTTAGGGCGCTGGCTGGTTTTACTTTATAGTAATTTATTAAAAACATAATTTGAAATGACAAGATGTCAAACCGGGAATTGAGGAGAACGATCTGAAGTGCCAACATGGGTAGACTTGACCATGTTATTTTAATATTGTAAATATGTAATTGTAAATGTATATAAAAGTATACAATAAATGAACTCGTATACTAAATAAAGGTTGTTGTTATTAAAACAAACGCCCCCCAACCTTTACGAGTTCTACAGTACCATCGAAATAAGCGAACTGTTAATTAGAATGTACTACTGGTGGCTCACCACCTGTCACGCTGAGCACATGTGCAGTCGCTATTTGGTGAAACGTAGACTATGGCAGAGGACTGCTTTTGCGGTCCTCATTGACTAGTCTCTGACTAACCCGTCGGTCGGGGATAATAGTCGTGATTATATGTATGTAGAATGTACTAAATAATAATAATAATAATAATTAGGGAACCCCACATCTGAAATGCCTAGACGCACTCGCCTCCCACCACGCAGCGCGGCGGCCATCGTGCGCGGCAGCCCTAATGACTGGCGCGTGCCGTTGCCTAGCAACCGACCGAACTGACGTGTGACACAAAGGAACACAAAGGAACAAGTTTTAATATACCCGCTAATCCTAACTTATATTATTATAAATGCGAAAGTGAGTTTGTTGTTTCTTAAGCTTTAACTGCTAAACCAATCTCGATGAGTTTTGGTTGGATGGGCCTTGGAGACGGTTATAGGTTTTTTTTTCCTACAAAACATATACGCGAGCGAAGCCGCGGCCAAAAGCTAGTTCGCTATAGTGGCTCTTTCTCCGAATTTTCTGTACAAGAATTAGATTGATCATCGGATTATTGCTAAATCTCTTGCTACTACCCGCTGTGTAAACTGCTGTCAGGCATAAATTGTTACCTACGATTTTTATACAAAAAATGTACTTACTCTATCTTTTATTCATACTTACCTTGTTGTGCGCAATACTTATGTATTACCTTGAGCTTGAGCATTAATTTAACTTATATCGTTGTAATCAGTTCAGCCTGTATCTACCCACAGCTGGGCTTAAGCCTCCTCCATGATATACCATTCCCTTCTGTTTGAAGCTCATCGCATTTTAGATGATTTTAACGTTGGGATTTATCATTTTTTAAATTTTTTTAATTTGTTCGATTAAAGTATTTAATTAATTTAAATTAATTAAATTAATAAAAATAATGTAAGTATTATTCCCCTTTGAAGTAGTTAAGAATTATTGAAGTAGTTACCTATATTTATTATAGTAGGTAAGGACATCGATCAAAGAGGTTGGTAGGCGGAAAAAAAATTGAACCGCCCATATTTTGTCCTTATATGGGCAGATTATGGGCTTCAAATGTCAAATGAAGCCCATGTTCATACTCATATTTTTTTGCCGATAGAGTAGCAGGTCTCAGATCCAGAGATCCCAGATTCGGTTCCCTGCGGAAAGTACGTCTTTGTGTACTAGGCTTGGTTGGTGGTAGAACGGTTAAGTCCGCCTGGCTAGCTACCACCATCTTATCTAAGTCTGTCGCCATAACAACGATGTTTATAGCATTGTGTTCCGACAGTTTAGAGATAAGATAGCCAGTTCCTCAGTGGTTGAGGATTCCGGGTGAAACGCGCTTCCACCTTCGGCTTTATCGCCACTTATCAGGCCAAGAAGGCCAAGCGCTTACCCATCATAGAAAAAAATAATTGATGGCATGGTCATTTGAACAGCAATTTTGTAAGTATAAGTATGTACGTGAAATTAATAAATAATGTAAGTACATATCTGTTTAAATTTGTGAGCAGGGCATCACCTATCTAACCCTACCGAAAAAAAGGGGGAACGAATCATGAATTTTTATGTAAGATGAAAATAGTGAGACAATACAGAAATATTTTTTTTCACGTAAGAAGTGCTAGCCCATATCATACAGCAGAGTTAGAGAATACAGCATTCAGAAAACTTTTCTAAATGTATTAAAGGATAAGGGTCGCGCTTAAAGACAGAGGCTACATCGAGAAATATCACAAAATCCCCCCGGAAGTTACCTACTCCTCGACACATAATAAAAAGGGCTCCAAGGATGTGGACCATTCATTCGGAGCCTTTTGTGGCTGGAGAGGCTGAAATAGGCGTTTATATTTCAAAAGAGTTTTTAATTTTAATTCGCCGTGAGCCCGCCCGGGCTAGCCCGCTACGGGCTGCGGCAAATAAAATAAATGTCGTAACGCTTTATTATTGACGACCTCCTTGGTCGAGTGGTTTGTACACCGGTTTTCATGTGTCGCCATCTCTGAGGTCCCGGGTTCGATCAATTTAGAAATTATTGTTTTCTAAATTGTCTCGGGTCTGGGTGTTTTCTATGTATAATAAGTATGTATTTAGGTATTTTAAGTATGTTTATCCATTGTCTAGTAGCCATTTGACGAGTTTCTTCGAAGCTTCTCTTGGGCTGGATAATTGGTGTGATTGTAGAAAAGATTTATTTATTTATTTATTTATTTATTATTTATTATTTATTGACGATGTAAGAAAAGGGTATTTTTAGCAAAACGGCTTAAAAAGATCTACCTAAGAATATTTTTTACAATGTTTGTAAATACAGAATATTAAACACTACGCTCACACACTTATACTCACACACACACACACACACACACACACACACACACACACACACACCCCCCACACACACACACACACACACACACACACACACAACCATTTTCTGTATGAAATTATTTATTACCTACGAGCTGGCCTGGCGAACTTCAATGAATGTCGTGTCAAATGATGAAGTTCTCTAAAAAAAATAAAAGAAACTGAAAAATAACATCTAGCGGTCAATTCTAAAGCAAATTCTGTGGAGGTTTCTTTTTATATTATTATTTTTAAATACGTTCCAGCTGTTTTCATTACTTACATCCTCTTGCTCTCTTCTATGTCACTCACTCAATTTTTAATCCAAATATTTACTCTCTTTTGTAGTTTATTTAAACATTCTCTTTCACACAAACCTTGTCCTAACAATTACGAACACAACAAAAAATAATTTGCCAAATACGTGCAGCCGTTCTAAAGTGATGCGCGTAGAAACATTTCGGCAATTGATTATTAATATACACTATTACCGCAGCACCTGTACTACTGTGCAAAGCGTTGCTTTAGTGTAATGTCCAGATTTGAAGACATAAATAAAAATATTTAAAAATATGACTTATGTTTTTTAGTCAACATTGCTTCATCAAATTCAGTTTTTTCACCTCTGAGATCCGAAAGAAATATTTTTACAAATTTTTGAACATTCGGTGATGAATTGATGATGAAGCTGCGTTATAGATTAATGTTTTTTTTATATATTTAAACGTTTTTATTAACGCTTAAATATACTTACTTATGTAAAAATTTTAAACACTGAAAAAAAGAGGTGAAAAGCTGACCGGATCCATAAAGGATCTTAAAGATTTGATGAAGCAATGTTGACTAAATAACTTAAGCATCAAGCACTGACAAATTACGACGGCGACGGGTGAAAACCAGACCTCGGTTAAGGCAGCCGCCCGGAATGCGGAAGGTGTGTGGTTCGATTCCCACCTGAGGTTGTCGTTTTTTTTCAGTGTTTAAAAATTTTACTTAAGTATAAGCGTTACTAAAAACGACAAAATATATTAAAAAAAACATTAATATGACTTAACTCGCGAATCGCGAGCAGCACATGACCGGACATGGTGGATATCCTTTCGAAGGGCCTTTGTAGGTGACTTTCGGTTGATGATGATGTTGTCTTAACTAATATTAATTTGTTCGTTTGACGCAGATGGTACAGAGAGACGGCGGGCGGCGTGCTGCGCGAGATCCGCGACGGCGAGGGCGGCGGCCGCTACGGGCTGGCGCGCGACGCGCTGGCCGTGCGCCGCGCCGAGCCGGCCGACGGCGGCCGCTGGGCCTGCCGCGCCGCCAACGCGCACGGCCACCTCACGCTGCGGCTGCAGCTCGCCGTGCGCGCGCACCTCACCGCGCACGCGCAGCCGCACACGCAGGTCAGTCACTGCGCCTAAGGGAGGTCGAGGCCCGGGTCGGGTAAAGTGAGTACTTCACTTTTCTATGATATGGGTTTGAGATCAAGCCACTACTCACGAGGATTTGATTTCAAAGAAAGAGGAATTTGCCTTTTGACTTTACCGTAATCGAATTTTGACGAAAAACAGAAATTATGAAGAGGTAAGTAAATAAAAAATTATGTATGGGACAACCAGCACCTCGGACATAGTAGAATTAAACAAGTAGGCTGACTTGGCCCCCGAGCGAGCGTTAATTGCCTAAACTGTAGGGCTGTTGCTTTACGAGCGGCAGCGGCGGGCGCAGCGACAAAACACGCAGGCGCGCGCGGGCGCGGCATCACGTACGCTCAGCCGCGCGCGACTGCGTATCGTTATCATCAATAAACTCGTCAGTGTGTGCTTGCGAAGACGCGTACGTACGGGATGGCTCGGCCGCGCTCACATACAAGCTGCGTTAGATGCGTATGTAAGAAGATAGCCTACTTGTTTAATTGTACTATGCCTCGGTCGTGTATTGTCCACGGGCCCTACAAACGGCTCAAATCGTCAGGATAAGATAATCAACATCATCATCAGCCTATTAATGTCCCACTGCTGGGCGCAGGCCTCCCACATGGACAACAATATGTGCAGGTAGGTATTTCATTAAAATCTAAATTATGAACATTTTCGTTATGCAAGCCGACGCCGACGAGCAAATAACCTGGTCCGTCCAAATTGGGCCGCGTCCGAAACAGCGCGGCTAATGGCACTGCGTTGCGGTGCCATCACAACCTAATGAGCCCCTCCATTGCTCACTACTGGAGTTTTAGCGGGCAGACCTTCCCTCTCTTTGTCTAGCTTTTTGTGCTTGGGTGGGGTATGGGAGAAGACTCTTACTCTTACGTCGTCATCATTTTACCATAGGCAAGGGTAAAAAAGCATTTGCCCTGCAATAAATTTTAGCAGTTGCCAACGAAGGTTGCTGCCCCGAACAATGAGCCAATGTTACAAACGAACCACACGCGCTTATATGTAACCACTATAATAAATTATAAATGATCACTTGCCTAGCCTAATCCTACTGATATAAAACAACTGTCAAATGCACACAGTGACAGATTTATTCATTTTGCGTTCCGTTATGTTTGCGGTTATCGGTTTACCATTATAATTTATAAACCGATTGACAAATCGCTTTCTGCGGGAATTGAAATGAATTATTAACTCACAAAATTTCACTTCATTGGCAATGGCCTAGTTTTGAATAAATAGTTCAAAAATATAGGAAACGTGAGCATTCGAATTGACATTGATGCGCTCATTTATGTGATCACTGCCGTCTTTACGGCCCGTTCTGCAATCTTCAAGTCATTTACTTTTTTTTTTTCTCGGGCATTTAAAATCTTTCCTTGTTCGCACTAGATTTAGTCGAGTAGCTGGTACTAGTAGAACTAGCGATGCACGCTAGTTTGATTATTTAAAAATTCCTTTTTCTAAGCAAAGTAGCGAGGCAATGTACACAACGCCAGCAGCTCAATCAATATCCAAAACTGTCATATTTCTCTAATCGATGTTGGTCCTAATGCGCGCAGAAAAGACAAGGTTTAAAATTTATTGAAGAATTTTGACACTTTGTAGTAGGTTGATCTGCTGACGCCTGTGCTTGTCGTGTTACCCGACTAAATTTCTCGCCTAGTGCGAACAAGGGCTCAGTACTAAGTCTGCTAACAGTAACGTTTACTGAATTCGCAAGTCTAAGCAGGTCTCGGGGCCAAAGCGGACCCTTCCTGATTGTTTCAGATTGGGGGCGATGCAAACAGCGCCGGGTCTTTGTTAGGGTCCTTTAAGGCGGATTGCAAATAAGATTGTTTCAAATGTCGCGACCGTTTTGGAGAAACGACTCACTTTTTATTTAGACAACTTTGATTTGTGCGCTCTTTGTTGTTCCGTTTTGTTACCACAAACTCAATTGGAGTTAGGATATAAACTGCGGTCGGCGAATAACTGTTGATGGAAACTACTTGTTTTTGGGAACACTCCGTTTGCATTCAGTAGGTTAATATTTACGTAAACAATAGAGCGATGAAGTTATATTACGTAAAATTATTATAATTATTATTTAAGAGACAATCAAAGGAAAGGAAAAGGCATCAAGATCGACGGTTGATACTTGTCACTCCTACGTTTACCTATGACCTAATTCTGTTGGCTAAAACCGCTGCGGATCTCCAAAATATGCTTGCCCAATTGCATGAAGCCTCGATGAGAGCCGGTCTTGGGATAAACATGTCTAAAACCAGGATAATGATACACCACCCGACTGATATGCCTGATTTCTGTGACTGTTTTCTGGACTAGAGACAGTCGATGTGTATATTTTACCTTGGGCATCGTTTATTCTTTGGCCTGGCTACTTTTTGAAAATTGGAAGATATGTTTTGGTCAAGTATCTCCCAATATAGCCCAGTGCCTTAAGACCAATACATTTAATCCATGTGTTTTGCCCATTCTTACTTAGTGCTTATGAAACTGAAACAAGGCCCGTTACAAAAATGATCATATTATATAGGTTTATGAGCCATAGGGTTGTTCAAAGATCCATGGAGCGGGCTATGCGTCAAATCCACTTTCTAGACCGCGTACCATACATCGAGATTTGACGCCGTATGAAGGTCGAGGATTTAGGTACGGAATTCTTGGCTTAAAGTGCTTGGCCAAGAGATATGCGGAGGGCTCCGAGCAGACCACCCACTCGCTGGTGATTGAGATGCAGCTAGCACAGATCGCAAGGAGTGGCGTATAAAAGAAGAGGCCTGTACCCAGCAGTGGTTGTTACCGGCTGAGTAAATAGATAGATTATGGAACTACTCTTATGTTTTTATTAAGTAAGCATAACGAAAACATAAACAATTCAGTTATCGAATTTTCACGTAGCTCACAAAAGTCACGTGATAGGTTAAATGTTGTCAAAGGGGATTGTCATCAGCGCGTCGTGTTTGTTCGCGAAATGGAAACCAACGTAAACCATCATACGTTAATAAACAAAAAATACATCAGGAGCAAGCCGTAAAGTTTCGATAAGCGTTATTTATCTCCGGCACCGAGCATTTAATTAAAACGAGCGCGAGCAAATAAATCCACCGATCATTCCGAGAGCACGGTGTACTGTGCGTTACGTAATATTATAACTATGTGCCCGCTTATGTGCCCACAGCTCAGGTTACATACAATCGGAAACCGCCTGTGTCACTCAATTGGGAAACTAGTTAAAGCGGTTTGTTTGACGGAAACTATAGCCACAGGTGCTAACATGGAACTTAAATAATGATAATATTAAATATCAAATGGTAATTAAATGATGTTTTTGATGAAGTAAAATAAAGAATAGCATACTGTCCCACTGCTGGGTTTTCAGGCCTTCATCTTGGAAACCGAGTCTTTATAGGCTGTTGATCACAAACCCGGGCCATTCATCAAAAAATCCGAAACACGCTTTTGTCCGACCTGGGGGCATTGAACCCTGGAACTCCAGTTATCTTTAAGATTAAAAAACATAAAATAGTATGGCGTTGGACAAAAGTCGAAGGCAACAACTGCCGCAGTGTTCTAAAAGCAGGTGTTTTATGTACTTTTTAGTAGTTAAGTAAGTTTCACCATGTTTCACCTTTTCCCAATAATCGGCGCAGTTTTCCAACATCCATAATATTGTGGGCAGGTTTTACCTAATTTGCAGTGGGTATAACCATCGCTTTTGAACCGGATCGTTTTTGAGGAAAATAGGGCGTTGCAGATTTTGATATTTCAACGTGTGCAAATGCTAACGCGCTTCGGAGGGGACGCGGGCAGGCGCTGACATGGGATGTCACTAGTAAAGGGTTTCCCATAACTTTAATTTGATTATTTATTATGCAAAGTCGACAAAGTTCGGGCAGCGTTTGCACACTTAAAGAGTATGCTGTAAGGAGATATAGAGTATATTATGACAATAGATCAAAATTATTAAACGGATCAGAATTAATGATATGTAGCAGAAGACAAAAATATGTACTTTTCGTAGGGCTAAGAAAAATATGCCGAAAATAAGTAAATGATCTCTGCGACCCTAAACAGAGAATCAGCTTTCATATAATTAGATACGTCCTTGTGAATATCTCCATTCAACTATCTAAAGTATATCTTTGGTTAATGTTCTAAGATCCAACAGTAAGTACGGATCTTCCTACAATGTCTTTAAGTTAAGCCAATAGCGGCTCATCGCAGCGGTTGGGCGGCGTAGTGGAATTATCAAATTAATGTTTGGTTTGGTGAGGGTTTCCAGACTCTATGATTATGTATCCTTAACATTACGGTATATTGAATCATACGTAGACAGGTAGTATTATTTATTTCCACACAATGTTTATTAATTATTTAATGATGCAGCCGCGTTTTAGTTGGGCGCAGGCAGCGCGGTGAAACACGAATCTACAGTTTTCCGTGTAACGGTTGTTACCGAGTTCAACCGGAAACCGCGGCTTTGTTACAATTTACGCCGCAAACTAATTATTTTTAGTCAACCCTACAGTTTTTAATACATTCGGTCGCGCTTTGATGTCAGTTATACTTACATAGCATTTTGTTAACTACTTAATCTTTATATAAATAGGTTGAATCTTTATATAACGATAGAATACTTGGTGTTATACGTAATGCGTAGTTACGTTAGTATCTATAAAATTGCCAAATATTATCGGCATCATCATTAAGTTTAAATTTTTCATATATTATGTGGGACGGTATAATACCTACACTAGTTAAGTAAACAGTAGGTATTTACGTAAGTACCTACACACGACAGATTACATTTTATTATGTGAATAATGCGATAAATTGTTTTGAGTACTGGTTCTCATGCTGAAATGTTTAATGAGAATCAATCAAGCGAAGGGATTAAATGAAAACGAAATTAAAGCTAAAATGTTAGCTCCATTGCAAAGAGCAGTCGCCCGTACTGGGAAGGGTCGTGTGCCACCTTTTTATGTCACGAATGG
Organism: Scoparia ambigualis; assembly: GCA_963921215.1. Classification (NCBI taxonomy): domain Eukaryota; kingdom Metazoa; phylum Arthropoda; class Insecta; order Lepidoptera; family Crambidae; genus Scoparia; species Scoparia ambigualis. The sequence continues at coordinate 40,735,812 of OY992504.1, read as the reverse complement.
CCCCAACATTTTTTTAAATTGTGTGCAATTTTCTTATTTAAAATGACATTGTCAACTCAAAATATTTTTTTATTCATTTCAAGTTAAGATGAACTAAAGTTTAAATAAGTAGTTGGTTTGTTTCAAGCATTTGAATTCTAAGAAGCCGAAAGCTTTTTCAGCAGTAGGCGTTAAGTTGGGTGGCTGGGTTGAGTCTTGAATGTAGCGTAAGAATCATACTATTGGTAGAGATAGAGAAAAAATAGCTTTCAGAGTCCTCTTAATTTTTTTTAAAGATTATTATTAATGTGCGTTTAGCACATTAATAATAGTCCTGTTAACCCATCATGTTAATCTAATTTACTGTGTCAGAGTGGGTCCACGTCAGCAGTGTAACGGAGCATGGGATTGAACCACGATTTCTTGCGTTCAACCCGACCATCTACCCGCTCGGCTACCGACGCCTCTATTATTCGCTTCCTCCGCCGTAATATAAATGTCGAGTCCTCTTCAATAATTTCGACCAGCAGAATAGGATTGGTGATTGTCCGCCAGGTATTACGGCACTGCATACCTAACTTGTAATTAAAAGCGCGCCGCAGCCCAATTACGCCGTATATTGTGATGGCAGGTCGCAGGTAGCCCGATACAGTTCAATTTGTTACGTTTCGCACATATTTTGAGCACTAGCTTATAGGTAACGTGTTGAAATCTGCCTCGGCTCAATAGGTGGTGGGATATTTATAAGCTTACGATGGATATCTGCACAGTTGGTTACCACAGCATCGTTCTGAAAGCAAAATATAAAACAAAATATGTATATTAAAAAATATGTTCGATGATAACGAAACGTTGACAAAATATTCCTACCTCAGGCGGGAATCAAACCCGCGTCCTCCGCAATCCGGGCGGCTGCGTTGACCACTCCGCCACCGAGGTATTGGTTAGACCGGCGAAATTTTTCAACGCTTTTGACTTTATGTTTTTATAGCAATAGTGTCTTAGCACTCCTGTTAGAATTTAAATTCTTAGAGATCTGAATGAAAATATTTTACAATATTTTAATGTTATTCTAGGGTTCGATTCCTACCCAAAGTACCTATTTTTTTTTCAACGTTTCTTTCAGTTATTTGCTCCAGTAATATATTACAAGAAAATATGTTATTTTTACTTTTGAAAGGAAATATTTAATTTCCTAAGATTCATCACCAATCTTGCAGGTAAAAACATTTTCTAAATAAGATTTCAAATAAGATTACTTTTAACGATAGCTATGTAAAGTGACGTCATTTAGCAAGAGCGTTTGACTCGATATTCAGCAGAACGTGTGGGTTCCATTTCCAGGTCGGGCAAAGCGTATTTCGTAAATTTAATTGACTATCCCCGTTTCTTGATTATCAACCCCTATTGGGCCAGTGTGGGTAAATACCAATCAGTTGTAGAAGTGAATTTATTCAAGGAAGCTTTTGCGTTTGCAATGCAAATTACTTCACTTTACATACACTACACTTGCCGAGAATAAGTGTTATTTTTTCCCAATAGGTGGTGAACAGCGGCGGCACGGCCACCATCAACTGCACGTGGGGCGGGTGGCCGGCGCCGCGGCTGGAGTGGCTGCACAACGGCGTGCCGCTGGGCGCGGGCGTGGCCGGCGGGCGGCTGCGCGTGCTGGGCGGCGGCGAGCAGCTGCTGCTGGCGGCGGTGCAGCGCGCCGACCGCGGCGTCTACCAGTGCGTGGCCAGGAACGAGCGGGACTCGGCGCAGGCCAGCGCGGAGCTGAGGCTGGGAGGTGAGGCGGTGTCTGCACCTATCGGGGCTGTATTAGTTAGGATGTTTCTTTTAATTAACTACTTGGCCTTCATCTCACTTGATGTTAGTGTAATGATAAGACCGAAGATGGAAGCGAACTTCAACCTGAATCCTCAACTACTGTTGAGTTGGCTGTCTTACTGCCGGAACCCAACAATGCTACAAACATTGAGGTTATGGCGACAAATTTCAATATGATGCTGTATGCAGTAGCTTGCCACCGAGTAGAAACATGTACGAAGAAGATATACTTACAGCTTGTAAATAAACACCAATTGCTTTTTTTGTTATTAAAAAATGTTTGTCTATTCTGATGTTTTGTTTGAACAACATCATAGGCATAGTACCGATAATAGGTACGTTTACCTGATTCATCAAGTGTCTGTCCAACGAACACCGGTTCAAGTAATTTTGTACCAAAAGATGATGGTCACATTATTTAATGACATGCTTTCCACTTCACAGACACTGCGCCTGAACTCCAATACACGTTCATAGAGCAAGTCCTTCGTCCTGGGCAGGTGGTGACGCTCAAGTGCTCCGCGGCGGGGTCACCACCACCGCACTTCTCGTGGCTGCTGGACGGCCAGCCCCTAAACACTATAGCCAGGGGACACAGGTAAGCTAAATACTCAATTGCCCATACTACAAAATGCGTTTACCGCCAAATTTCTAAACCTAAAAGGGGCGGTGAGGTTTAAGTTATGAGCGTATATATTTAAAATGAGTTGAATTTAAACTATAATGATTTCGCATTCAGGTACAGTGTCGAGCAATTTGCAACGAAGACGAATGATGTCGTGAGCTATTTAAACATTTCTACCGTAAGATCGGAAGATGGCGGCCTGTATACATGCAGAGCAGCAAACTCTCTCGGCGAAGTCTCACACACGTCCCGACTCAACATTTACGGTAAATGCCTTAGGCCTTATTCTTCAATAATTCAATGTCCATTAAGCATAAACTTGTTTTGCTGATGTTTTCATGTCTTCAATATTGCAGGTCCACCATACGTCAGGTCAATCGGACCAATAAGGGCTGTAGCTGGTCGGGAGTTGGTGCTATACTGCCCTTACTCTGGCTATCCTATCAGGTCTGTAAACTATAGGGATAGAGGGGATATTTTAGTTCACCCAATAATACAAAAGTTTCTTAATTTGCAAGATCGTAGCTCGAGCCTCGAACGCGCTAGCCGCTACGCCATTAACTTTATCCCTTTTTTTATTGCTTTTAACTGAATAAGATTAATGTCGTTGATGTAAAATAAGTTTAACGTGTTATGATATAACAATGGTTTTTTTGCTTCCTGCAGTTCAGTAAAATGGGAGAGAGATGGAAACCCAATTGAATGGGAAAACAGTATCGATGGCGCTTTAAGAATAATTAGGGTGGATCCATCCCACGCGGGGTCTTACAGCTGTTCAGTTATGGGGTCTCACGGTGAGATAGCCAGGAGAGACCTGCAGCTTGTAGTCAGCAGTAAGTACCGAAACCTGGATTAGCCAGAGAAGAACAAATATAACCTTATTTTACGTTACTTCAAAGTGTCACCGGAATTTTAGAGAGTTTAACTATTTCCAGATCCCCCAGAAATCGAACCTTTTTCCTTTTCCGCTAACCTGCAAGAAGGAAAGCGGGCTCAAGTGAGCTGCAGCGTAACGTCAGGAGACATGCCCGTCCACTTCACTTGGCTTAAGGATAACGCGCCCATTCCTTCCACATTACAGGTTTGTACTTTGATCTGAATCTTGTCATAATAAAAATCAAAGCTGAATAATTTACTTTTAAGCAAACAGCGGTTCCTTTGTTTCTTTAATTAACTATTCTTTAAACAAGTTTGAGGGATATACCTGTTTTGCCTAAAAGTCTTTCTTCTTTTTCTCAAACTTTTATAGTGTATTGTTATCTTGTTTCGTACGACTAAGGTGGTTGAGAACGCCTTAGGACAAAAGTTACTTTACGTTCCCATACTAAGTGTTATCTGTTCCACGAAGAAGGTTTGACCTGACTCCATTGCGTAGGTGGAAGAGCGGGGTGCCGATTTTTTCAGCAACCTCGTATTCAAAGAGGTGTTCGCCCGGCACAGCGGGCTATACACGTGCGTGGCCTCCAACTCGGCGGCAAAGGTTAACTACACCGCTGAACTGGTGGTGAAAGGTAACGGCACCGGCCCTAAGCACCACGCACCACGCACCACGCACCAAAGCACCCAAGCACCACGCTTGCACTGAGCACCAATCTCGTTGTATGTCGTATCTCGGCAGTATCGCGCCAACCCCTTTGCGAATTACCTGGACGACATGTTTAGATTAAAGTTACATGGGTGTCATAGAAAAAAAATTTTGGTTCATTCTTGGAATTTTAAGAGCTCGTTCGCATTTTTTTTTGTGTTTTATTTTCTGGATTATGTTTACATGATCAAACGAACTTAATAACATAAAAAGTAACTTTCTCTTTTATTTTATTGGATGCGAATGAGCTTTTACTTGTTAATTTTCATTATTGTAAAGTTGTATTATTTTAAATAAACACATGGCTTATTATAATACTTTCACTTTGATTTTTGTTTTGCACAGCGTTGGATTACAGATGGCTAAAGAAAATGGTAACTTTTAATACATATTAATTCAAACAACAAAATATTTATAAAAACTTTCTGTCATAACGCTTAGGACTACTTATCTAAAAGTTTGAAATTGATCGTTGTCCTAAGAAAAAGATACAAATTCGTTTGTTTTTCTATGCCCTTTTTTGGTATTACCTACCCACAATGTAGAGTTTATCATTTACCCACGTATCTAATTAAATGATAACATGAAATAACTACGGGAAACTATTCGACGTCGGTTACTTGTATTTAATAAAATGTTAGCGCTTATGTAATATTGTTATCTGTTAAGTATAAAACATTCCTTATTTATAAGATTGCTTTATCTATTTTTAAGAAGGCGTTATATTCTTCTTTAAAAAGCTGCCTATGTAATCAATTTGTGTAATAATAGTTAAAGCTGCAGGAACTGGTAATATTACATTATATTCATTATTATATTATACTTGTATTCATAGTTATCATTATTAATACTCGTAATATACCTACCTAAGTTATCCCATAAGGCGCTACGCAATCGTAGACACTTTCTGTTGCCGTTCGGACACCGTCATACAAAAACGCGAATTACAATGCGTTCAATGTGAAAGTGCCTACGTTTTCGCAGCGCATAAGTCGCTGTTTAAACAAAATGGTAACGGCACTTTGTTCCTTACACGCTGCAGTGTCGCCCAAGTGGTCGATGGAGCCCAAAGACGAGGCGGTGCTGGCCGGCGAGCCGCTGGCGCTGCACTGCCAGACCACCGGCTCGCCCACGCCGCAGGTCACCTGGATGAAGCAGCGAGGTCAGGCCCGTCATCATCAGCCTGTAAACACTACCGCTGGCACAGGCCATGGATTTGGCATAATGGCCAACGTCGTGACTGGTGGCGAGTTGCTGGATTTTAACGATTGTCATCTTTTGTCAAATAACGGGCCCAACGGCCTTTGGAACCACGGAGGAGCTCGAGATGTTTTTAAATTTGGTCAGCCATCCTCAAGATCGCAAATCAAATGCCTTAGCCGCTACGCTATTGAGTACCTCTAGCCACATAGTTCCAGGTTAAAGGAACCACGAATCTCGGCTGAAAGTCAAATCAGCTTAAATCTTTAGTTTATTTAAATTTTACGCTAGTGATATTAATTGCTTTAGGTGTCTGTGTTTATACTAAGGTAAACGCAGGTATTACCTAGGTAAAATCAAGGCCATAAGGTTTAAACTTTCGGCAAATAAGAATTTCCGATCGTAAAAACAGTTACAAGATTTCCTGATACTTTGAGATCTGAACTTTAGGAATCTAATAATAAAAGATAGGTTTTGAGTGAAAATGTAAAGAAAACAATTATTAAATATGAAAAGCCGGATGAATCTATTACCGAGGTATGCTAAATTGATTGCAGCTAATACCGCGAATCGTGATTCTATTACCGAGGGTAGAAAAATAATAGGCATTTTGATTCCGTACAAATCTTTATTAAAAACAAATTGTTGGCTATTCTATGTATCAGGGAAAACATCGTGAGGAAACCTGCACACTCAGGCGACTGAATGTGTAACCATGATCCAAGCTGGTTAGGTTCCCCTGTTAACAAGGTCACGAAGATCAGACGGCAGTCGCTCCACTGTAATTACCTGATCTCTCCAATCCTGGATCATGGTCCAAAGTTAAGGAGGTAGAGTTGGCGGTAAATCAAGCTGCCCACCATTTTTTTTCTAATCTATAGAAATAATATAAAAATAATAAAAAATACAGTTATTTTATTTTAAAAGAAAAGAGGTAGCCTTGAATTATTGCCTACGTAAAAATTAAATCTTCAGTTATGAAAGTAGTCAGGTATATGTTAAAATAGGATTGTGAATTTTATATAGGTATTGTTTCTAGAAAACCATAAACTGAAAAATAAATGCTATTATCAGTCGGTAATTAATTTCTATGGTGAAGTTAATACCGAGTAATAACACTTGGTAATAGCTTCTTATACAAGTTATTACCGAGTAATGGCTTATTTTCACCATCGGTAAAAGCTTTATTCGCGGTAGAGTAAATAATCTATTCCGAGGGATAAAAATTGATTAATTTTAAACAAAACAAAAGTTTAATCGATAACCAATGACAAGTTACCTTAACCCTAGAAAGATAACCTACGCCGCAGAGGCGCCCGCGCAGCAAACTTATAGTTGTCTCTTTTTATTCTACGGCTGTATTAACTTGTCCTTTTCAGCCAACTTAGTCGTCGGCCAGACCTATCGCGGGAAGGCTGTTTCTAAACGGTGAGTACCATATTTTTGAAGTTATGAGTTTTTATGCGCTCGCGAGGCGTATGGTTATCTTTTATGTAACTTTTAGTGTTGCTTGTTTCTTTTGATTTATTGATATAAAGTGTTATAAAAACATGTTTTTGTTTTGTTTTTAGGAAACATTATTAGCGTAGACCATGGCAAGTAGAAGGGCACTTGCGGAAGACTAAATATGCCTATTATTTGGACCGAGAAGATGAGAATGGTGATACTCAAGAAAGTGATAGCGAAGTAGAAGATCATGAGAGCGAAGATGATGTTCAGAGTGACGTCGAAGATGAGTACATCTCTAAAAGTAAAAAAAAAGCGATACTGCAGCTACTGCACGTCGAAATAGAAGAGAATGTCAAAAATGAGCTGTGCGAAATGTAAAAAACCTATTTGTGGCGAACACAAAAATGACGTTTGTTCTAACTGCCTTTAAAGCTAATTATATAAGGTTTTATTGTTTTTTAGACTGAATACTCCATAGTCTACCAGTTTATAAGAAAAAAACATGTTGATTTATGATAATTTGTAATTATTTGTTCCTATAAAAAAAAGACTGCAAATTTTTGTTATTTTTCATAGAGGTTTCGTATTTATAAGTAAAAAATTACTTTAATATAAACTTTATTAAAATAAATGCTTTTTATTTTTAAAACTCTTTCAAACCTTTCACATTTTTAAATTAGTGATAATAAATATAAATTATTGGAATAAATACACGCATTAGAAAAGTGTGCGCCTCTTAAGCGTATGGTTATCTTTTACGTAATATGTAGTATGGTTATCTTTCCCAGGTTAACATAAACATGATATTTGAATTAAGTACTGCGGTTTAAAATACAGACTAAGGTAAGGTTTCATGTCGTATGCAATTTAGTGCCCTTATACAAAGTTATTATTTATGGCATAATTTAGGACAAAAAAATAAGAGTTCTAGTGCAATTTTCATACCGCGGAAATAGTTTTCTACGATAAATACATAATTACCTAAACGAATTATCAAATCATTTGGGTTACTGCTATATACAATTTTCTTAAAAATTAAATATAACTATTGATACTGATTTAAGCTATTACCGAGTATACCGCGGTCTATACATTCAAGAAGAAAATTGTGAAGCTATCACCGCGGTTTTTATTTTTATTTACTGTCGATAAATAGTGCAAAATAAACGAAAATTAGATAGTTACAATCATAGCTGAAACTATAATCCACCTTGTGACCTACTTCGAATCTGCTTAAATGGTTTCTTTACGAGACATTAACCTTAATAACATATTGAGTGTACTTACATTTCGCAACTCGCGTTTAATGGAAATCGTGCTCCGGCGCCGGTTTGAAGCAAACTAATCGTTGTTTTGTTTTTCTGCCTCGTTGTGCACAGTCCACCACAGATCCATCCAAACGAATATAAATTGATCTTTCATAAAAGTTTATCTTTTTGAGTAAAATATGCCTGTAATTGCTTAAAACTACAATTATATTACATACCTTGGTGTTACCTGCAGATTTTTGACTACCGCGCCGCGGTAATACCTGCTTTTATCTTAACAGCCTAACTAAACCCGTGTTTGATTTCCAAATGGGGTAGGTAGTATATACGTCATATTCGTGTAGGTACCTACTTGGCAAAGCAGTTTTCAAATCTGCAAAATTGTTACCACACATTCGATACCTACGAAGAATGCATTTAAATTTTTCCCTCTTCTGTCACCAGGTCCATCGAGCACCGACTTCATCCCGCTCGTAAACCTGGGTGGGCGGTTCCAGTTCCTGGCCAACGGCACGCTGTGGATCGAGGCGGCGCTGCCCTACGACGAGGGCGGCTACATGTGCAAGTCGGAGAACGGCGTGGGCGCGCCGCTCACCAAGACCATCGCCGTCGCCGTCAATGGTCAGTTGAAGATTATCGCTGTAGCTCCGGTCGCAAAGGCATCTTCAGCCTACACCAGCGGTTGGCAATATTTTAGTAGGCATGGGCCACATAGTAGCAAAATGAGAATAAAGAAAGAAAAAATATTTATAATCAAATTATGCAAACAAGTAGGTATTTACCCAATAAAAAATAAAACGAAGAGTATTTGGCATCAATCTTTTATCATTTTAAACAGATCAATATCATTTGTATAAAATAGCGTCCAATAAGCACGTTCGCCCCCAGAGCCGGCGCGCTTCGAGCTGACGTCGCACAACATGACGGCGCGGCGCGCGGCGCCGGCCACGCTGGTGTGCGATGTCCGCGGCGACAGCCCCATCCGCGTCACCTGGGCGCACAACGCCAACCATTTAGATCTTAATACTTATAGGTAAGTCAACAGCAGTGGGCCAGCGGGGTGACCTAAGAATCAATAGGCCAGTTCCCAGCAGTGGGCGGAACGCCTTTAGGCCGATGATGGCGCATATGTGAAGGGAATCCGCCCGAGCCTATTAGTTTACTTATTACAACATTGTTCCTAAAGAACCATTCGTATATCTATTTTGTACATGATTTTATTATTTCACGAACGCTACACATTGGAAGGCGAGAGTTAATAGGCATCTTCTGAGGCAGCTCGCTCCGTCGTAGACCTCATGTACGCTCACCATCCGGCGAGATCAAGGTCAAGAGTAAAAAAAAAAAGAAAAGACGAGAGGCGCAAGGCGTGAAAATAACTGCAGTGTGCAAAGGCGATTATGGCCTTATAAGACTCACCTATTTTATTTAAGAACAACGATTTGTCCCTTTAATTATACGCTAGGGAATTAAAATAAAAAAATAAATTTTCATCAATCTATCATACAGGATTAGCATTTATATCACAAAAGACTGTAAGGTATTTTTACGTAAAAGGACAAGCAAGTCGCAACGCAACCCATTAAAAGTTGACGGTAAAAAGAAACAAATTAATTTTGAGTTGACCAACACTTTCAGTCTTCCTGTGATCACTGACCTCCAAGTTTTCTAGAGTATATCGAAAAGTATTCGAAAACTTTTAGGAAGGCATTATTGGCGGCAGGAAGGCATTGCATGTGCCAAGAAATTATTTATTGGTGAAAAAATAAAAAAGGCTGATAACAAAACAAAGGCAACATGGAACTGTAATAATCGAGATACTGGTAAAGTAAAGCCACGTGATACTAAGTTTTCTTTAAGGATAGGCAATAGCATTTTAAGGAAAAGCAATAGAGTTGCTGATGCTATTGAGCAGTATTTTGCATATATAGCTATTGCTATAACTATGTTACTCAACTCTTAATCGAGCAATGCAGAAATCCTATTAATCCTTTAAATCTTTAAAAATGAAAAACACTTGCGATTTGTGGCATGTTTCAAAAAAAAAAAAAAAAAATTATGTCCATTGCGCCTTTTCTTGTAGTCATGTTCAATAGCTGTGTTGACGAAGGAGTTTTCCCAGACCTCATGAAGATAGCAAAGTTCTGCCATTTTTCAAATCCTGTTGTTTACAACAGGATCCTGTTGTTTACATCTTTAGATGACCCGAGCAATTTTATTCCTATTTCGATTTTACCGACTCTTAGTAAAGTTTTTGAAAAACTTATTTAGGTATATCATTTCCTCTCTCACTTCGCCATAAACCACCTTTTTCACAGTAAACAGCCATGGTTTTACTAAGGGAAGGTCTACTACTGATGCAGGTGTAACTCTGCTGAAGCACATATTTGAGGTTTGGGAGGGATCGCGGAATGCTTTTGCAGTTTTCTGTGATCTTTCCAAGGCTTTTGATTGCGTTGAATACAATACCCTTTAAATAAAATTAGAGCACTATGGAGTGCCACTCTGATGCCTTGACATTGATTCAATCATATTTCAGCTGCAGACTCCAAAAAGTTTACGTGAGTGGATCCATATCATCTGGATCTTTTGTGCTAATGGGGGTTCCGCAAGGGTCGATACTGGGTCCATTTTTGTTCTTAATTTATATTAATGATTTACCATTTCATGCGGAAAACTTCTGAATTTTGTTTGCTGACGATACATCTTTGGTATTTAAGATAGATATAAATAGAGATAGAAATAAAAATAGTTTTGATGACATCAACAATGCCTTAACAGATGTACTAAATTGGTTCACTACTAATAATCTTCAACTTAACGCGAAGAAAACCAAATGTATAAATTTTACTCTACTTAACGTGAAGAATATAGTAAATTTAATTAAATTTAACGGCGAACTGTTGGACCTTGTTGATTCAACAGTTTTCTTAGGTATTACCTTAGATTAAAAAATACAGTGGAACCATCATATTAGCACTCTTGCGGGAAGACTTTGTTCAGCTGCTTACGCTGTAAATACAGGCAATTTACAGACGAGGAAACCGCTCGATTAGTTTATTTTAGTTACTTTCACAGTATTATGTCATATGGTAGGTATTCTACTTTGGGGTAAAGCAGCAGATATAGAAACCATTTTTATTTTACAGAAAAGAGCAGTAAGGTCCATAGGTATATAACCTAGGATCACGTGACTTCCTAAAGGAGCTGTTTAAAAAAATAAATATTCTTACAGTTGCATCACAATTTATTTATAACTGTATTGTATACGTGTGTCAAAATATTTCTTTTAACAAAAAAATTGCGATATACACAAACTAAATACTAGAAATAAGTATAAACTTGTAATTCCTAAATTTCGACTTCAGAAAGTTTATGGATCATTCATGGAATAGGGTGTCACATATTACAATAAATTCCCAAATGATGTTATAATTTTGCCTTTTGACAAATTTAAGATGTTAAGGACAGACTTTTAGCAAAGGGCTATTATACTGTAAACGATTACATTGATGACAAAATGCATGGACTTAACATTCCTTTCAGCATACATAATAATAAATTGTTCTAATTGGTTCATAGTGCCCAAGTAAAACTTTCTAGATTCACTTTTGTTTTTCATCTCTTTTTTTTCTATTATATAAATAATTTCTTAATTTTTATTGTTGATGTGTTATTGATATTGTTGGTATGATTTGGTAACGACATATTATTGTTTTGCAAAGGACATAATTTTTTTTGGTACTAAAATAAAAAAAAAATTAACTGCAACAATTCATATACTTCCTTGTCCAAGAAACTAAATGCTATCATTCTGTATATTTATTAGATTTTAAATTGCCTCCGTTAAATAATACTGTATTTTGATAAGTTTTGTACGTTTCTGAACGAAAGTTCCGGTTTTTTAATGTTAACGAACGCAGTGTTATTAATTAGGTAAGTATATGAGGCCTATGGTAATGTAGAAACGATATCGCTAACACAGTTATCTTTTTCGCACTTATACTATTTAGCAACGATACACACAAATAACACAACGAAAGCGCGGCCGGGAATCGTCTGGCGGCTGACAGTCTGACATCTGTCTACGATGCGTATTGACATATAAAACGTCAGACAAGCGTCACTTTTTCATTTTTACTAACCTATAGTGTCACAATCCTACTATAATGTTGCCATTTTCGAGTAGAAATCAATGTTGGTTTTTAATTTATATAAAAAACGGAGGTCTTTAAATTATTAATACGGTCATAAATATGTTGATAATAATGTATTCTTCAAGTATATATTATACACGTACTTCCAGTACATACATTGGCGTTAAGTTAAAAGACTTTGGAATTTAGTATCAAGCCCCATAGTAAAAAAATTATGTCCTTTCGTTACTTCTATAAAAAGCTGTGGAGTTTCATGCGAACGTTCTTCTCCATAGCTTAAAGACGTTCTAAATGGGTTTTGTGGTTTTGCCTACCCATCCATAAATAGAAAAAAATATATTTTTTAGACGATTCAAAAATGCTTTTTAATAAGTTTACTTGAGTAAAGAGATTATTACTATGACTATGACTTCAAAGGGGTCGAAACGTCATAATAACATGTAAATACACAAACGTGTCCGAATGTTACTTGCAATGTAATAATAAATAAATAATAAAATTGTTTTACAGGCTTAGTATATCGGAAGCAAAGACTGATAGTGGTTTAAGGTCGCAGCTGTACATCAGCCGCGCCGACCGGGCCGACTCCGGCGTGTACAAGTGCCAGGCCGTCAACGCGTACGGCCACAGCGACCATTATATTTATCTCTCCGTCCAAGGTCAGGAATACCTCATTTACTTATACTTAAATAATAACGACTATTATCCCCGAACGGATTCTGACTAACCCTGTCAGAGACTAGACAATAAGAACGGCAGGCAGCGTGCACTGCCTGCCGTGCGTCCGTTTTACCAAATAACAATTGCACATGTGTGATGATAGATGGTGAGCCTATCGCAGCTTTACGCTGTTGGTTGTATGTGCAGTCTTTAGTCCGTTAGTCACCTTTTACGACACCCAAGGGAAGAGAGGGGCTGTTAGTATTATTTTAGTGTTTAACCACGTTTTCGTTTAACCACGAATTAAAAAGACTTAATTCGGTTTAAATGCTACACTACAACTGTTAACACTCGTAACTGGTAACAGAAAAACCCGACACGCCCCACTCCCTGTCCGTGACGGAGATCCTGTCGCGCGCGGTGCGGCTGTCGTGGAGCCAGGGCTTCGACGGCAACTGCCCGCTGCTGGGGTACTCGCTGCAGCACTGCCCGCTCACCGCGCAGGGCGCCATCCGCATCAACCAGTGGGACGCGGCCGTCACCGTCAACGTGTCCGTCCATGGCGGCTCGCAGTCGCATGTCACGTTAGTGTTACTTTACATCATTAGATTACTATTAAAGTTGAGTCGAAGATGACAATCACGAAAAGCCCTAATAATTGTAAGGTATACCTTATTCAATCCTTATCTCTCTTACTGTAAGACTCAGAGACATAACATTACAATATTTGTTAACAATTATTATTGGGATATAATGATATGGTCAACATACTTACATTGAACGGCCGAAGTACCTGACACAACTTCACCCGATTTTTAATCCGTACCTACACATTTTTTTAAACTCAAGAATTACCGAGCATGTTACATGATCACTGACTGAGAAATGCACAGAAGTGTATTTTGTCTTCAAGTCTTTAAATATAGTTTAGCGTTTAGTCTAGCTTACTTCTTTTTTTCCAGGTTAACAAAAAAAGGTGATATCCATTACGAGGCGTTCCTGAGCGGGCTGCGGCCGCACACGGCCTACATGATTCGCATCGCAGCCGTCAACCAGATCGACAGGAGCGCCTTCACGGAACCAGTCGTAGTCAAGACTCAAGAAGAAGGTGTACATTTATTTATGCGAACAACATCACATTACATTTAAAATCATATTGAATTCTTTAAGCTTTGATCCACCACTTTTAAAGGGTTTCCTCTTCGATCAAGTGTCCTGGTAAATAACGGCAATTTAGTTAACCGTCTCATACTCAAAATTAATATGGGAACCACTTTTAACAGTTAGTAGAAGCCCGTTCGTTATCTTCAAGTTAAAAGTTGTTACCGACTGTTCTCCTCATAAATACCGCTATGTAACTTTAAAGAAATATATTATTACTTAATAATTACAGTTCAGTACTTAACAAATGTAGGCAAGTGTGTAATAGAATTAAATGTTGTCCTCAGCGCCATCAGAAGCACCGACATCAGTGCAAGTGGTTGCGGGCGGCGCGGGCGAGCTGCACGCGTCGTGGCGGCCGCCGGCGCGCGACGCCTGGCACGGCGAGCTGCTGGGATACTCGGTGGCCTGCAGCGAGCTCGGGCCCGGCGCCAAGCCCATGCCCAACACCACCAGGTAGGGGGCGCTAGACCTGCTGCAGGAGGTCATTTCGGTGTGTTCACAATTCTCCAAAAAAAATTATAAAAGTTGAGTTTTAGAAAACTGCATGAGATTATGGTCTACCCACCTCAGCCGTTGTCTTTATGCACTGACTTGCCTTCATCGTTTATTTACAAAAAATTGGACATCATGGTGAGTGAAGAACACTATTATGCCAGGACTCTATAAGATTTTTGATCGTATTTTTCCTATTTAAATTATGTTGAATCAAACATTAATTTTCTTCTACTATTCCTCAACGTTACCCTGTAAAGAACTTACTTTCTTTTCGTGTTCTTAGAACCCTGACGGTGAACGGCTGGTCAGCGACGGAGGTGAGTCTGTCGGCGCTGCGCAAGTTCACGCGCTACGAGGTGCGCGTGCGCGCGTTCAACGGCGTCGCCGCCGGGCCCGCCTCCGCGCCCGTTACCGCCACCACGCTCGAAGGAGGTATGGATCAGAATTATATTGTGGGAACCTTGAAGGGAAGTCGATTGAACGACCAATGTAAATTAAATTGCTTAAGTTTGTTATAATATTGTTGTACAGGAGTTCTGCGTTTTCTTTAATGAGCTTTCACCTAGAAGGCAAAGGCTCTTCTATGAAAAAAAATTACGTAACTGTATTTTAGAGGTCAAGATCCACTACGGGTTAATAAAGCAGCAGCAGTATTTAAGTCTTCCTCACAAGTACCTACCTATTGCAATAATTCTGTAGGAATCTCTAAGATGAAAATATATCTACGCTTTGGACACTTAACTACTATTATCTATTCTGTGACTTAACCACTTAAATATCTCTTTGCACAACAATTGATTAGGTAATTTATAATGAAAAGGCATCCAATATTTACTTGCCCTGTTCCTAATTTTATGATCAGAAACAACAACTTCCGGGACCTCTGGATCTACCACTAGGCCACAAAGGCGATTAGTACATAACATGGTCATTGGTGATTAAAAAATCGCACTTGGCACTTTGTTGACCAATTGGGTTCCAAAAGTGAAGCAGACTAGATCATCTGCTAATGTCGGTCGGGTGTTTGCCCGCAGTGCCCGAGGCGTACCCGCAGCGCGTGGCGTGCGCGGCGCTGTCGTCGTCCAGCGTGAAGGTGTCGTGGGAGCCGCCGCCCGCCGCGCAGCACGCCGGCCTCATCCAGGGCTACAAGCTGCTCTACTCACCGCTCACCGCCGACCATGGTGACTGCACACTTGATTCACATCATCATTATTAGCAGAAGGACGTCCACTGTCGGACAAAGGCCTCCAATAATGATCTTCACCAAAAAGAAAGGCAAGAACTGGTTGCCAAACTGAACCTGGCTCTCGATCTTTTGTTTTGTAAATGTCGTTATTTCTATATAACTATAAATCTATGGAGTTTCTTGCGCCCGTTCGTCTCCACAGCTAAAAGATTTTCTGAATGGGTGAAAGTTAAATTGGTACCCGCCCACCCATCCATTAACTTTTGACTATTCAAAATGCTTATTTTAAGTTTACTGAATAAAGAAATTTTCATTTTCATTTTTTTTATTTTGATCCCGTCGTGTCTCTAAGTGGGGATCTAAAAACCTGGTCGAGTTTAATGCCAGCAAAACCCAGGTTTGTAGATTGTCGACCAAGGTAACTCCTACTTCTGAAGAGAGGCTGTGACCTCCTGGTTACAGCCTCTCTTGAGGAACTCCAGCTGCGTAGAGACATTGCTTCTCTCAGTTTCTTTTACCGGAATTACTACGGAGAGTGTTCTGAAGAACTTTTTGATCTAATTCCGCTCTCTCATTTTTTCTTCCGGACTACACGTGCTGGTCCTAAGAACCACTATCATACTGTACAGATTATCAGTACTTGTACCAAAAAATTTGGCAAGTCGTTCCCCTGTAAGACTATTCGGCCTTGGAATTCTTTGCCGGCGCATGTGTTGCCCAGCTCCTATAGTTTTGGGTCTTTTAAGCGGGGCGTGACACGGCATTTATGCAGGCTGTCATAAATGGGTGCGCTTGTTACCGTGCTTATTCCACGATGGGGAAGCGCTCTCATAATCGGCTGCTTACCATTCAGCAGCTACCCACCTTCACTAGAACGTCGTCCGTCCACCTTGTTAGAGGCCTACCTACACTGTGTCTTCCGGTGTGAACAAAAACCGTTCTGTCGTGTTTGCTTATCAGTGTCATCAAATACCATGTTAGTTTTCATACCAACTCTACCATTGCAAAAGGAGGCACACACGCCGGCAGATCAATCTACATGGACATAGTGCATGTACGAGTATTCCGTATTAGTTACCGTATTCGCATATTTCTTTTCAAAATCATATTTTGTACGATCCGAAGACCTCATTCGTGTGACTTAGAGAGAGAAAAAAGAAAGGCCTCCTGAGTTTTTTGCCAGGTTCTTCTCAGTCAAAGGCTCTCCCAAAATCTGAACTGGTGGTAAATTAGTTAGGAAGGTAGATTAAGTAGGCAGGTAGATTAGTTAGTAAGTTGGATAGCTTTTAAGATTAAACTACACGTTAGATAACTGTTATTTTTGTTAAGACGTCAATAAGTGCCTTTAAAGGATGAATGATTTTGATTTTGATTAATTTTAATTTTTTTATCCGAAACTGTAAAATTTCTCTAACCAATATTGATCCTAACAACTAGTGCATACAGTTCAACATTTATTGTAGAAATCCAGTAATTTATATTAAGTAGGTCGATCTGCGTGCGTTTGTGTATCTGTGTGTGTATGTGTGTGTACAGAGTCTCTAAATAAAAATTTGTAACTCCACATTTACTAAGAACAACCCCACACTATGACCCAATACATGGACTCTCTTTAATGCCATCTCTTACATTAGTGTTTTGGGTTTTGGGTTGCATACAACCGGAGATAATTGTTAGGTCCCTGATCTGATACTTATTCCTCGCCACAGCAGACGTAGGAGAGATCAAGCGCGTGACGACGACGGACACGTACCTGCACGCGCTGCGCAAGTACACCAACTACTCCGTGCAGGTGCTGGCCTACACCGGCGCCGGCGACGGCCTCCGCAGCCCGCCCGTCTACTGCATGACGGAGGAGGACGGTGAGATGCAAACATACACTCGTCACTACTATCCCCAAAGGTTCTTTTAAAAGTTCTTATCTTATCATAGTGGGGCCTGCAGAGGTCTATACCTCTCGCCAATGGGTTTTATCTTGTCTTAGTGGGGCTTGCAGAGATCTACTTCTTGCAGTAACACGTCGACCCATTTGGATCTTTTGTGCAACCCTGACCTATCACTCTGCCTCCATGGTGAAAACGATTGCTATAAGCTTGGCAATGACTTTGAGAACGAAGAGCCCAAAATCTTCTGGGCTCTTGTTTCGGGTAAGGCGATCCCAGAAGATTCATTTCTTATAACCATAGAGCTATTCAGAGGCTATAGTCTGTTAGTTCCACAGCCGGCCGTAGGCAGGGCAGAAAACCCTCGCCCTGATCCAACTACTACGCCGGGGTGGTACCTAAGACTAATCAGCTAGTGATAAAATATAGCAGCAATTTTAAAGGTCCACTAGATATTCTCGACTATCGACTAAGTGTGTCTGCATCGTTTTAAATTATATTGTGAGATGCTCTAAGAGAGAAGACGTAACTAAGCTTTATTCTGCACCATTTTCTCTCTCTTTTAGTACTTAACTTAACCAACATTGTTTATCTGTCTCCACAAAAAGGACTTAGAGTCTAATTATATATTTTTGTGCAGTTCCCTCTGCACCGGAGAAGATCAAAGCCCTGGCGTATTCGAGTGACTCGGTGCTCGTCAGCTGGCTGCCGCCGCTCCATCCCAATGGGATCATCTCCCACTACACAGTGTACTACAGAGAAGCGGGACGGTTAGTTCATGTATACAATTGTTACTGACGTTATTTTTAAGAAGAGTTGCTAATTCATAATTGTTTTATTCCTGAGTTCATTTACCAGGTTTTGCTATTACCAGACACAATTGAAAACCTATTGTTTTGCGACCGCCGGCGGTCTAATGATCCTAGAAGGGTTAATGTACTTATCAGTTTTTTTGACATAGCTCCAGTTTGTGATTACCAACCCCCATTTAACAAATGTGGTGTATAAGCCAACATTTATCAATTATTGCGATTACCTACTGGATTTCAATTATTAATCCTTTGTTAGTAGCGAGATAGCTAATTACTGAGTGACTTATTTGTGGTGTAGCTTAGGCAAACACTCAAGCTTCACGGTGTCGGCGGACATGAAGCCCGAGACGGAGCTGATGTTCCAAGTGCGCAGCCTGACGGAGAGCCAGCTGTACGAGTTCTGGGTGTCCGCCACCACCGGCTCCGGGGAGGGGGAGTCCACCCTCGTGGTCGGCCAGGGCCCGAGCTCGAGAAGTAAGTGTTTTTTCTATAATAATAAAAATCAATTGCCGAAATGTTTGTAGGAGATCACTCTTCAGAACGCTGCACCTATTTGGGTACCTAATTATTTTTATGTTGTGTTTGTAATTGTCGGAAGAAGGTTTGGATATTTTATTTTTTTTGTAAATATGTATGTGCGGGAGTTTGTCCACGCGGACGAAGTCGCGGGCGGGCCGCGAGGTTATAATAAATATGCTTGCTGTTAGCCACATTTTTATTCCTAAGATAAAGAAAAGGCCGATGATGGAGCGAGCAGCAGTTTATTCACTGGTGTTATTATCTTGGGGCCATATGCACTCGGGAACAATGTGTTTAATTAAGTTTGAATTTTTTCTAGGGTCTACAACCCTAATAAGTCCATTTGATTAGATATTGGTAGAAAAGTATGATAAATAAATTATGAGGTAGGTGCTTGATCCAGTATACAAGCACTCAGGTTTCTATGAGCAAAATCTACTGTAGCAAAGTTATTACCTATGTTCTTCATTATGTAGGTAAATCAAAGTTAGTATGAAAAGCTATTTTTAAGTACATACTTAAGAGAATATCACGCCCGTTTCCTGAAGGGCTAGGCATAGAGCGATCACAGCTTTTCTGACACACTCTTTTTGCGCAAGTTACGAGATGTTCAAAAACAACTCTTTTTATTACGATGTAAGCTCGCTGCAGTGCAACCGGCCATACCCTCTAGTCCTTGTCTGGACCTGAACAAATAGAAAAAAATCAAAAACTTAGTTTTTTTCGTCCCTAAAGTTCATAATAGATTCAATGTCCTTCATCAAAATATACAGGGCCTCTTATCAAAAAAGGAGACAATAGAGATAACTTTGTCGGAATTTGACTCTGATTTGTGCCCCGATGTCTTGTGTTTTTCTGAAACATTTCTAAAAAACGGCTGGGAAAAAAATGTTAATATATGTAACTATGAACTTGCAACTCACTATTCGCGAAATAATAGTAGGGGAGGTACATGCATTTTGGTAAAGAGAGGAATAACTTATAAAAAAATATGTTGTTTTAACGACATCTCAGTAAATTTCCATTTCGAGTGCTGTTCAATTTACTTAACATTGCAAAATATATTAATTGTTTGTATATACAGATCTTCAACGGCCACAAAAGCCAGACATTATGAGTATTTCTTTAACAAGTTTGAACTTTTGCTTGGTACTTATCTACATAAACATAGTAAAAAGAGGATAATTATCGTAGGTGATATAAATATAAATACTATTATCGATAACAACACGACGAAACAACTAAAATATATAATTGAAAACTTTAACCTTAAACAACATATAACTGAACCCACTCGGGGGAAATCGTGTTTGGACCACATTTTCAGTAATGTTCCAGGTGCATCGGGCTCAAACCTCCCTCTCTGGTTATCTGACCATGATACAGCTCAGTTATTAAGTTTTCGTACAAAAAAGAAGCAAATAGCAAAAATAATTTACGAATACAAAAGATGCTATTCTAAAGAAAACATAAGTAAATTCCAAAATTATATAGCTAGCCTATCGTTTTCTGAAGTCTATAATGAAACGGATCCAAACATTGCTTTCAATGAATTCTATAATTGGTTATGTTTATTGTACCAACTTTGTTTTCCCATTATAAAAATTAAAATTAACACGAAACCAAATTTGTGTTGGATGACAAAAGGTATCAGAAAAAGCTGTGCTGTAAACAAAAAATTGAGACATAGGTACTATACTACATTAAACTCGAATGAAAAACATACGAGAGGGTATAAAAATTACACAAAAATATTGAAAAAATGTATTTTCCAAGCTAAGAAAAATACAAATAATAAATATGTATTAAAAAGCAAAAATATGTGTAAAGCAACATGGAGGGTTATACAAACTGAAACAAATTCTTCAAACTATAAAAATTATATTTACAAAATTGAAAATAAAAATGACATTATATATGACCCAAAAGATATTGCAACTACATTTAATGACTATTTTATCACAATGACAAATAAAGTAATTAATAATGACATTAACAATATGCAATATAAACCGGCAACTGACATTTTACATAATTCAATTTTTCTCTCTCCGATTGACCAATATTATATTAGAAAAGTAATTATGTCATTAAACAATACTAACTCGGAAGGTTATGACGGCATATGTACAAATGTGATTAAAATTTGCAAGGAACAGTTAAGTTTTGTTCTGGCATTCCTGATAAATTTGTCTATGGAAACTGGTACCTTTCCTGAGAAGCTAAAACATTCGATAATAAAACCACTATTTAAAAAAGGGTCTAAAGAAGCGTTAGTTAATTACAGACCTATCACACTGATACCCGTTTTGTCTAAAATTTACGAAAAAATAATGCATATTAAGCTCACATCATTTTTCAATCACTTTAATGTTTTAAAAGCGAACCAATATGGGTTCAAGAAAAACAAATCCACCACACATGCAGCTTTTGACTTAATTGATAGAACTCTAAAAAGTATTAATGATAAAAACTTTACCACTGTACTTTTTTTTGACATGTCAAAAGCTTTTGACTTCGTATCTCATAAGAAACTCCTATTAAAGTTAGAACACTATGGTGTAAGAGGTAACGCGCTTAATTGGATCAAGACATATTTGCAAAATAGGACGCAATCAGTTGAAATAACTCAACTAGATGCAAAACAAGTAACGCAAAAGTATAGATCTAACTTTAAGCAAAATAGATCTGGGGTTCCACAGGGCAGCGTACTAGGCCCTCTCCTGTTTATTGTGTACATAAACGACTTACCATCCATAACTACCCAAGAAAGCATTTTGTTCGCGGATGATATATCGGTGGTAGTAAAAACAGATGTACAAAAAAATGTTAAAGAGCATGAAGTTAACATAAATAGTACAATAGAACAAATAATTAATTGGCTTAATTGTAATAACCTAGAGATAAACATTAACAAGACGAGTTTTATAAATTTTAGTAATAACCATAACCTGAACATACACTATAGAGATCAAATACTCACAAACGCAAATAGTGTAAGATTTTTAGGTATAGAGCTTGATCAAAAAATAGACTGGAAACTTCAAGTCGATAAAGTATGTAGTAAGATAAGTAGGTTTGCATTTGCATTATTTAAATTAAAAAAAAACTGCTTCACAAAACACAGCCCTAATTGCATATTATGCTTATGTAGAATCAGTTTTACGATATGGACTTATCATTTGGGGCAACAGTACTGACGCTAAAAAGGCCTTTATAGCCCAAAAAAGGTGTATAAGAGCTATTTGTGGTATTGCACCAGACGAGTCATGCAGGCCATTCTATAAGCCTTTACACATTCTACCTTTACCGTGCATGTACATTTTTGAAATCGCGAAATTCGTAAAACTAAATCCAAATTATTTCAAAACTGCCAGAGATCTGTTTCCCAGAAATACGAGAAATCCCCAAAGGTTAGTCAGTGACGTTGTACCTAGAAGTGCTCGTATAGCCAGAAATTGCTACTCTAAGTGCATAAAAATATATAATAAAGTGCCTGTAACTTTAAAGGACATGCCATTCAGTAGATTTAAGGTGGCTTTGCATACATGGTTACTTGACCGTGCCTTTTACTCGGTTCAGGAGTTCTTGAATTACCAGCAAAATTCTTATTTAAAATAAAAGTAGTACATATGCCATTGCTTTATATAATTTAACTTATCATTTTAACTTATCAATGTATTTGACATCTTATTAAATTTATGTGTTTATTTTTTAAGTAATTATCAATTTATTAATAATAATTTTATGTGACTTTTTAATGAACATACTTACTTATATTATAGTAATTTAAGTGAAATACGATTGAAGTAGTAGTAATATTTAAATAAGTTGTCTGATTAAATTTTAAATGTTAAAAAAATACATATTAATAAATTAAATGTTTGCATGCTATTCTTAATGGCTAAAAAGGTGAAACTTATAATTATTGTCCATCACTACTGTAACCCTTTTTAATGGCAAATAAAGATTTCTATTCTATTCTATTCTATTCCATTGCACCCGCCCGCAGTCCCGGCGCGCATCGCGTCGTTCGGGCGCGCGGTGTGCGTGGGCGCGGGGCGCGCGGCGCTGCTGGCGTGCGCGTGCGTGGGCGCGCCGCCGCCGCGCAGCCGCTGGACGCACCAGCGCGCGCCGGTCACGCACCACGCCTACTACCAGGTCACGCGCGCCGGACATCTGCACATACGCGGTACCCATCGCTCGTCTACTAGCTCAACACCATGCGTCCTGCTTCTCATTTATATTAGTTTACATTTTACAATAACCACTCGTTCGGTATCTTTTTTGTTTTTATTGTACAATGGGTAAGCGCTTGGCCTTCATCTCACCTGATGGTAAGTGACGATAAAGCCGAAGGTGGAAGCGCGCTTCACCCGGAATCCTCAACCACTGAGGAACTGGCTATCTTATCTCTATATTGTCGGAACACAAAAATGCTATAAACATCGTTGTTTTGACAGACATAGATAAGATGGTGAGAGCTAGCCTGGCAGATTTAACAGCTCTAAGTACCACCAACTGCTGCAACTGCAAGCTGGGAATCGAACCCGGGACCTCTAGGTCTGAGACCGATGACTTAGCCACTATACCACAGAGGCGGTTATAGGTCTTCAGTTTATAAACGTCTCACTATCAAAGAGCTTTCCAGAGGACATCGGTGATGGTAGTTTTGATATTAGTCGTAAAGTCGTAATTAATAATTTGAATTTTAATTAAACGGTTGTGCTCTAAAATACATGCCAATAATTTAGATGTAAATTGTAAAATTGTTTAAAGCAACTAAATCTAGCTCACATTAACTATCAAGTTAATTTCTATTACCTAAGTAATGAATCATCATCATCATAATTATTCAGTCAGTGTTCTGCTCCACAAAGGCTTCTCCTAATGCATGCCACTGAGCCTGATCTTTGACTCCCTTTCTAACTAAATAACAAATGTCTCCAGAGGTGAACGAGCAATCGTCGGGCAATTTCACGTGCACGGCCAGCAACTCGATCGGCGAGGACTCCATCGTGTACACCGTGGTGGCGGTGCTGCCGCCCGCGCCGCCCGCGCTGTCGCTGCAGTACACCACCGCCTCCAGCGTCAAGCTGCACTGGCAACGCGCCGCCGCCGCCGCCGCCGCCGCAGACCCCATACTCGGTGGGTGCATCGTCAGCCTATAAACGTCCCACTGCTGGGAACAGGCCTACATATACATCACATAGAAAATAGCGCATAGGGACATTGGGCCATTGCACCGCGCTGGCCCAATGCGGGTTGGTGGGCTTTAACGACTGCCATCTTACGCAACAGCGGGGACCAACGGCGGTTGACTGATTTGTTGACTTAGAGTTGACTGATGCACGAAACACATACAACAGTAAAAAAAAAAAAATAATACTACCTACATAAAAAGCAGACAACAACAAGCGTAATATTCCAGGACATGAAAAGCATGGTGACAATACATAAGATGAGATAGTATTATCATTTAAGATAATTCTCTTTCAGGATACCTCCTTCATTACAAGCAACTGTCGGAGACAGACTGGCACACCGTGGAGCTATCGCCGGAAGTGACGTCATACACGATGGACATGCTCAAATGCGGGTCCACGTACAACGCCAAAATACAAGCGAAAAACAAGATATCGGTTGGACCTTACAGCGACGTGTTGACGGCGACCACCAGAGGAGGTCGTAAGTACTCGACATACTCGTCATAAATGTATGCTTCTTTGAGTGAGTAAAGCGTGCTTTCAAAATGGCTTCTAAAATTTGCAATATTTGATATTTTTGCGTTAGTAAGGCTCAAATCACTATCTTGCTTCTAGAACTCAGAACACTTTATACTAGTTTACAGGATCTAGTACTGTGTCAGTATTATAGTAGCGATCAGGTAACGAATTATGTACACGGTATATAAGACAGAAATCCTGTCCTTTATAAAATCAACAGAGATCGATAGCAACAGAGATCGATAGCTAGGTACCTAACTATAAATAAAGGCTTCTAATTTAGTAACGCTGCAACAGCATTTTTTACTATTTTTTTTCTTTGTAAGTATTAGGTAAGTTGACATAATTAAAATGAGAACATTGTCGTTCCCCGACTCCAGGTCCTAAAGCACCGAAGCCCGAAGAACACGTACACATGAACTCGACGGCGATCAAGATCAACTTCTACGCGTGGCGTGACGGCGGCTGTCCTATCCTGGGCTTCCGAGTCTCGTATCGGAGAGCCGGGACAGAGCATTGGATCAAAGTAATTAGAATAAATTAAATAATAAAAAATATTTATTATTAACACTTAAGTAAGTACAAATTAAACAAATCGTACAGAAATAAAAGAGAAAACGTATCCTAAAAGGAACTGCACTCAGTATTTCTTGCAGTGATAAGATCACTACAACGCTTATTTTTCGTCTCATTTTATGAAGAGCATTACACCGTACTAAATATCAAAGCCGGCTTATAATACTCACTAAAAGGATATCCTAATTCATTTATTAATTTAAAATTAAGAAAGTAATCTTTTCAGATCATGAAGTTTTTAAAGTAATTTGTGTTCAATCTTTTGCGGACTCATAATAACGACGACGACTATTACATGAGCATGAGCCCAACCCCATTGGCAGGTGGGCGACGAGTTGAGCTCCGCCAGCCACGTGGTGGGCGAGCTGGCGCCGGCCACGTGGTACGAGCTGGCCGTGGAGGCGCTCAGCGACGCCGGCGCCGAGCGCGCCGTGCTGCTCGCCGACACGCACACGCTGGCCGGAGGTAACACTACTAAGCTTATTCTTCCTTCAAATTGAGCATTATTCGAACCCGCACCCTTCTGACAATCTGGGTCAGGTGTTCTTCTAAATAAGCTACCGTGGACTTATCCTTCTTCCTTCCTTGGAACGGTCTATCCGAATCCAGAAGAGTTTAGGCTCTTCGCTTTCAAAGACATGGCCTAGCTTATGACTGTAATTTTCACTGAAGAGGTAAAGTGATAGGACGGCGTCGCACTGAAGATCACAATGGACCAATGGGCAAGAGGTCTGCCGATGCTCCGCCTTCGCTTTTTGGTCTCCGCAATTGAACGCAGTTGTTTGCTCTACTTTTCTTCATTACGTTGGTGGCTAGCCGGATTCCGCTTCATTGACATTGATGGATGCATGGTGTGCACATTATACATTGCAATAGTGAAGATTTAGATAGGTCTTGCGCTGACCTCTGTGCCGATAACTATGTGGTGACGCCAAACTATTTTCGTAAAGTGTCTTTGGTTTCCGTACTTGTATTTTTTTAACGTGATCGTATTCCGGCATTTTGCTTTGTACTAAGACAGAATAAGCACAAGGTAGAAGAGAACTAAAGAAAGCAGCTAGATTAAATAAATCGGGTAGTGCGCGGCATCATCTGCGATAAAGAGGAACTATTTAATTTAATCCAAGTGGAACCTTGAAGTTTTAGGTTAGTTTAAGAGGGTTTACGCATTTCTGGTTCCCATACAAACTTCCAAGTCGAAATTTTTTAAAACCATTAAGCCAATTTCAATTAAACTTTGCATGTTAAAGTAGCATACAGAGATCTAAATAGTTTGTTGAAAACATTTTCAAAAGATTTTAAATAACTGAGTTAATGCGATTTTAAACTTTTTATAGTGGACTTTAAATCACAATAACTCAGCTAAATAAACTTTTTTTAAAAATGTTTTCAACAAACTATTTAGATCCCTGTATTTTGCTTTAGCATGCAAAGTTTCATTAAAATTTGTTAGTTGGTTTTTAAAAATGTCGACTTGGAACTTTGTATGAGAAACCGAAATGCGCAAACCCTCTTAAGATGAATGTGTGCCAGGTCGCATCGGGCCGCTGAAGCCGTCGCTGCCGCTGGCGGGCGCGCGCGCGCCGCTGCGCACGGCGCTGCTGGCGGCGGCCGCGGCGCTCGCCACACTCGCCACGCTGGCGCTCGCGCTGTGCCTGCTGCACGGCAAGAGGAAGTAACCATACGCATTACTTACGCTAATCAGTACAATTAGGCGTTACTTTGCTGAACTCAATAAAAATACTAAAACATACATACAAAATGCAATAAAAATCATGATCATAATAATCAGCATATATCTGTCCCACTGCTGGGCACAGGCCTCCCGCAAAGGCACATGGGGAGATTTTTAACAACTGCCATCTTACTACGACAACAACCGTGACCAATGGTTTAACTTACCCTAACCGTAGCACGGATTCGAGATTGACGATGACATCGATCGAGATTTATTTAATTGGTTCGCCTATCGTTTGCCCCGGCGGGCGTAGCGAAAGTTTCTTAACTTTACTAGCCGATGCCCTATCAATCTCCTCGCATAAAATAAAACATTTTTTTTTTATTGCATTTTTTAATTCTTTACGATACTTTTTACGTTTTGGGATGTATTTAGTAACTCCTGTTTTTTATTTACAGATTTTTCTGTATATCCAGCGACCACTACATAAGGGACGATAGAAAATTAAGTGAAAGCAACGAAGCTGAAAGGGAAAAGCTTAGAGAAGGACAGAAGTTGTACTCCTCATCGTCCATAAACGGCAATGAGAAGTCCAATGATGACTCTTCAGGTACTTACCTTCTTTTATTAAAGCTATTTATTATTTTTGGGTAGACATTATTAATAATTATAATTTCTTTCTTTACTAATAATACAACTAGTAAAGTCTACTACTTTTACATCAAGAGGCGCTATATAATTTTTGATATTTTTTTATCTATTGATATCAACCGGGGATAATCTATTTTATCCTCACACTGGACTTTTAGTTGTCAATCCATTAGGTTATTGACCTGCAACAACCAATAACTAGTAAGTATTTTGACATCATTAGGACTTGGAGATTTGCATCTCTTTTTGCAAAATTTTCTCATTATTTCACGTTACTTCCGTGTGTGTTTGTGGTGTTTCAAATTGGTGCCTAACATTTGCTGTCATTTAAATGTGGTAGTAGTTACTATAAGAGCTTTCACACGAGCGGCATATTGACGATGGCAGAGGTAACTGTAATGGCCGTCACCTATCTCCAGCAGCTAGCCGTTGAAAAATCACTGTTGAAGCTTGCCAAGCGTACGCGTACAAGCATCGCCATCTGCCGGCGGCAGCCGCCAAGATACAATACACATGTCGAAGGCGCGTCAATGGCTAGCAGGAGCCTCACGACGGTGTCTGCGTAGGTTGCCAGGTCCTAAAATAAAAAAGCCGGACTCAGCGCTGTATTAGGCCGGACATTTTGCCCTAAAAGCCGGACATGTTGTTAGTGGAAAGCCCAAGACACTATTCTAAACCGGACTTACGCTTTTCAAGGCGAACAACAGTTTTACAATAAAAAACTCTATGAGGATTAAGGTTTTTAATAATAATTATTATTATTTATGAATTAAACATTCACAATCAATCTTGGCATTTGCACTTACTAGAAACTTAGAAAATAAAAAACAACAATCTTATAATTTTCAAAAAAACCAATGGAACTTACTTAAAATGAAAAATCAACCTGCTATGTGGTGTCCTAGCAATCACCTTCATAAAATTAAAATTATTAATTAACGAAAGTAAAATCAAATTCTTGAAAATCTTAAAATCAACTTGTATATAATTTAAAGTAACAAAAGTTATAGGCATTTTCACCTAATTTGTCGAGAACATCGTTCTCCTTAGAGATCACTTCATAAAATTCTTTGCATCTTAATTTCACATTGCACAATAAAAACATCATCTTTACAATTGTTTGTGTCTGTAGTTTATTGCGTTTCTATGCCTACTGGGCGTTTATTAAAGAGTAAAACTCATTCGACGTTGTCGTTGTGACCTGGAATCGCAAAATAATATTCTGCCAATTTTAGTAATTCGGAATGAAATAAGATTCTTCATTATCAGATGATTTGAAATAAGCAGTCCACTATTGATGTGATAGTGATAGTGATAGGCCGGACAGGTAAATATTTGACCGGACACGAGCGTAAAAAGCCAACAGGTGTCCTGGATCGGACACCTGTTGGCAACCCCAGCTGCAGTAGTTATTACGTGTTATCGTCAAACTGCCGTTCGTGTGTTAGGTAGAGCTGATAGTGATGTGAGAGTGACTGTCCGCAGCGGAGCTGTACGAGATCAGTCCGTACGCGACGTTCGGCGCGTCGGCGGCGCACGCGCTGCAGTTCCGCACGCTGGCGCGCCGCGAGCTGGACGCCGCGCCGCCGCACCGCCGGCGCCACCGCGCCTGCGACCACTACCGCTACGGTAGGCGTACACCACCATTGATTTTTTCTAGAGAAGGGTGTAAATCACTAACGATACACTTGTAAAGTACAGTAGTGGCAACTTTCGATGGTGTTAGTAGAAAGTTATCTATTGTTATTATGTTGCTAGCGTTGCTTCACAAACATTTTATTCACTGCGTTGTTTGTGAATACACCATTTAGATGCCAAACAATAGAGATAAAGAAGAGTGACTAGCAGCTGGCACCGCTCCGTAAGAACAAAAATTCCGACAGAGCTTCTAAAGACTTTGGTTAAAAAAACGTTTAGTCCTATTAGGGGTCAGGTTTTCATACCTACTCATCGGTGACAAGTTTAAGTTTCGTCAGGACATGTGTCGTGTTATTAATTCACATAGTTGAAGTCACAAAATGTATTTTAAATAAAATCAAATGCGCACTAGCCATAATTACGTTACGACCTCTGCAGACTGACTACGAATATAAAGATTCCAAATGGTGTTATCAGACGAGTCGAGCCTATCCAAATGCTCCACGGTGGAGGCGCGGCACCGCCTGCGCGCCGCGTGCGCCGGCGCCGCGCCGCCCGCCTGGCGCGACACCGACTCGGACGACAACAGCGACGGCAACACCACCACCAAAGGTTACACTGGACTCTAAATAGCTTTACATCATTACTCATTTTAATAGTACATTATGATATAAGTGCGGGAAGTTGAAAATCACAGCAGAGGCGATATTGCTGGCCCGAGCCGTAGGCGAGGGCTACAAGAAAGCAGAGGCTGTAATTATCAAAGCGCACGTATGTCATACGACGTTTTATAACATATATTATTTGCGAGGAAAACACATTTTCTGAAAATGACTGCGTGTTTTTGTTGTTTTTCTAGTGTATAAATCTTTGGTAAGCCATCATGTATTTTTCTTTGGACTTAGATGGTAATAGGCTGTCAATAACATTTTGTGCTTCACTTATTATTTCCGGGGGTGTAGACTGTAAATTTAGTTCTTCATTACTAAAACTAGATATTTTATTTTTAAACTTTCAAGGTAAAAGGCGACTAACGGACTAAAGACTGCACATACCCCCAACAGCATAGAGCGGCGACGGGCTCATCAAAATAATACTACCAACCCCTCTCTTCCCTTCGGTGTCGTAAAAGGCGACTAACGGACTAAAGACTGCACATACAGCTAACAGCATAGATCGGCGATGGGCTCATCAATATATTACTACAAACCCCTCTCTTCCCTTCGGTGTCGTAAAAGGCGACTAACGGACTAAAGACTGCACATACATCCAACAGCATAGAGCGGCGATGGGCTCATCAAAATAATACTACCAACCCCTCTCTTCCCTTGGGTGTCGTAAAAGCGACTAACGGGCTAAAGGCTCCTATATACCTATGTTGTCCATAGATTCAAACGATAGGAACTAATTTTTAAATTACATTACCGCACTAGTGCGTAGCTTATTACATTACGATGCTGAAATCGGTGTAATAGGAGCCACTTAACGAGCAAATGTGTTATAAAAAAATGTAAAAAATCTTAGGATGTTAAATGTTAAAACAGTAGAAATTAGCATAACACTACTCCACCTAAAATGGTAGGTGTTTAGTCCAAAGCCGGTCGTGGGGAAGGCAGAAAATCCCTTGCCCTAATCCAAACCCACCGCGCCGGGGTGAGACGTCTGTCCGCGAATCACGGAGCCTAGGATGGATCGTTAGAAGGCCTTTCTTACTTTTAAGAAATTTATCATTCACTACAAGTGTCCCATCAGCAGTTAGCCAGAAGCGGAGAAGAGAGAACGTTCTCTCTTTACGAAGCCACGCCGCGCCGCTGATGGCCCAACTTGAGCTTAGCTGTTCACGTTTGGAAACTTGCACACCATAACAAACACAATAACAAGCCAGGGGACCCTAACTTAGGCCACCAAACCCACCTGGCTTACATCTTAAAAGACTATTTAAGTATATCAAACGGGAGCGCTTCACCACGCTGTCATCGACCGTGTTCTAATGAAGCCCGCGGCAGACTGCCTAAAAAGCGGGAGTGTGAAATTAGCTCCATCTTTTGAGTCACAAATATTTATTATGACACTTAATTTATGAGTTCCAATTTACGGAAAATCATTATGCGTTTCGAAGTTCTGGAAGGCCGGCCGCTAAAAGAACGTGTACCTACTAATGCAGGGCATTAAACGTCGAGAAGAACTAAATATTCAGAATCGGCAGCATGCGCGTGATACCCTCGGTGTCGCGAATTAAGATAACGAGCCAAACTTCAATAAAAAAAATTATTACGACAGAGTTACAGCAAGATACTTATTGCTAAAATATTCAATTATAACTAGTTACTGTTGTCTATTTATACTAATATTATATAAAGGAAACTAATTACTCAGCTTATTTAGTACTTGCGCCTGACCCAGATGGGGTTGCTGACGGTGTGCAAACGAATGATATTTGACAGGGGTGATCAACCTTAACCGCGCGTCTATGGGCTGTGGAGGCTATTGTCCCTTAGGCAGGCTAATATGCTCGTTTGTCGGCGCATTATCATTAAGGCCTCCGACACATGAGCGGCAAGTTAACGTCGGCCGAGTAACTACTACTACTACTTACTCAACGGTGGTTTGTCGAAGGCGCGTCAAAACTACTAGATGCCTTTTGACGGTGGCTGCAGTTACTTACGTCGTCGTATAAGGGGATGGGGTTTGATTGAAGATGGCGGCCGTGATGCGGCTCTCGGCCAATTTCCGTCAGTCTGAAATAGAGTTTTAATCAATGATTTAGTTTTTTCTCGATTATTCACCGAAATAACAGCTAACGCAAGTGGTCCCCGCAGGGTCGGGCGGGTCGCCGTGCGGCAGCACGTACGGCAGCGGGCGGCGCAGCGCGCGCACCACCAGCAGGTAGAACTCAGGTACCTCCCCCGCTCACTCCGCCACCCCCCGCACCGCACCGCACGCAGCACCGCACCCGGCGACGAACGACAAACCTCTCAAGTTGTACCAGGCGAGTAGTTTAGTCAGGTAACAAGTACATTGCTTTATTAGTTTTTGTTATTTTTTAAATGCAATGAAACTAGCGAAGCAATGTACTTGCTACTTGGCTAAATGACTCGCCTAGTACAAATAAGGCTTTAGTGCGAGTTTTGTTATTCATTCGATGACTCAAAAGATATTGCGAATTTGCTTGGCGTTGAAACAGCGCCTCGCGACAGTGCTGCCCTCATTGAGATTTTCCATAACTATAGAATCTTGGACCAAATTTACAAAAAACCCTCTCGTCACCAAGAAAACATCGAATTGTGAATCAAAGTCGCACTATGCGCTTAGTAGTACGCCCGGCAACTAACGTAACTAAATATTAGTACCATGTCACAGTATTTATTAATTAGAGTGCCAGTATTTTATTAAGTCCCAGATGATCACACTAGAGTAACTACCTACCCGTAATAAGTATATTAATTTCCTCTTGAATACCTACCTAACTACTTACAATATTAAAGATAACGCGCATGACTATCGGGAGTTACTAAAACACTGGTTGGTAGTCACGTTTCTGTTAGTTTATTACAATTGTAAAAAAAGAAAAGAGTAGGTTGTTACTAAGTAGTACCCATAAATTAGGGGTTTGTTTTCAAAATGTAGAATTATCAACTATCGTCCTGAAAGACATCAATTAATATTAGCTTTGACATTTCGGACCAATAACGTTTACTCTGCTCGCTCGTAAAACCACAGAATAACTAATAGTACTACCGTGTAGGACCACAGAATACTTAACTATTAGTACCTACTACCGTGGAGAAGGTCATTAATAAATACGTATTCTACAATAAATAGGCATTAAGAGTTCTAAGTTTTTAACATAAGCTTATTAATAAAACCTCACTGGCTAAGCTTTGCTACTTATCACTTTTATTTTATATCAGGTGCTTAATGTGAACATGATTTGATTGTGTTGATTTTGATTTGGCAGTGGAGGTCCGAACGGGAGCGACAGTCTCAGAGGGAACTACGCTCCACTTACTACAGATATATCTTCTATAATTGACAAGTAAGTTAGTGAAATGCTTTATTAGGTTAGTAGGACGTGTCAAGTTAATTTCTTTCAAAGTATTTTTTTCAAGATTAAATGCATTAGAGCATCAGTCCCAATATGCTAAAGAAAAAAAAAGAGATCTAAGTAAATAGTTAAGAAAATATTGAAAAACATCATTTATTCAGCTTAGTTTTTGCGATTTTAAATTGTGTAAGAGTAGAAGAGTTTTAAATCACGTCAATGGGCGATTTTCTGACAGCCCAAATTAAAAAGTAAAAATTAGTTCAAAAACACCCGATAGATGTCGTTTTATAAAAGCCGGCCACCAGCCGTACCTACTTAAGGGCTGTAATAAATTCTACAATTTTACTTGTCTACCAAAAGAATAAAAAATAGTAAGTCCTTACCTATTTATATTCAGGACATCCAGAACCTATTTCTATTTTGGAATAGAATAAATATTACGCAGCCATACACGTGCTCTTCATGAACGCGCCTTTTACCATGCGCCATACTAATCTATGCTAAGCGCCATCTATGAAGTCATTTACGAACCAATTTCTTTTTTTTTTGATCTCGGAAAATCGCCCATTCAGCTGAATCATCGATCGCTGTATTTTCCTTTGGCTTGCAAAGTTTCATTACAATTTCCTATCCGTTTGTAAAATTTTTAAATTGGAAGTTTGTATGGGACAAACTATGTATAAACCCTATTAAATTCTATAAATCCCCCTAAAGTTACTCCTCATAATATTGACCTAATTATACTTTACAGGTATCAACAAAGAAAAGAACAAGAACGTCGGGAATGTACCATCCACGTATAACATTCCATGGTCCATTATTAGTGTAAGTAAATAAAGCGGACTTAAAGTTTTTAAAAAAACCTCCTCATTCAAGCAAACCGTCGCGTCGCTTCAAATGCGTTTGAAGAAACATCACGTTGTTGAAATATATGAATATAACTGATGCTTCTACAATTTCAAAATATTGCCACTATATTTATAATGAATAGATTGTGACCCTGTTAAGAAAATATCGTTATGTATTCATAAAATATGTTCTTTTTATTTAAACACTGTTAGTCTGTGACAGTTTAGATGTCTGGTACATTGTATATAAATCTTAATAATGTTAAGCTTGAATTGCAAATTTTTGTTTGCTGTGAGATTGTTAAAGTGTTAGATTATAATGTCATATAATGGCACTAAATAACTATAAGCTATTTTATATTACTTTTAGAATTGTATTTATTGAATCTATCTTTCGATCGATTCCTAATTTTCTATTTACAGCGGATCTTGAATGTGTATAATATTATAAATATAAATGACCCTTGTATGGTAAAACTTCATCTTTCAGCAATTTAAATCTCAACTGATAATGTTTTTAGACGTAACATCATTATCAAGCTTTAGACGTACCACAGCTGGGTTCAGGCCTTCCAGTAATAATACATGAAATTATTTAAAATAGATTTAGTAGGTAGGCGTCGTGCTACGAAATCGGCCTTTTTTGTATTCAGTAATAGGTCCCATAACCAAGAAAGCACTACAATAAATACCACCAGTACTTATACATACACCAGTACTCGATTAATGGTATAAGACACATCCCGTCACGCCGCGGCCGGCGCGGCGGCGGCCGGCGCACAGTGTAAGAATTTCACAATCTAGCGAGATTTAATTTTTAATAACATTTAACGTATTTTTTTGACGACAAATAGTTATGTTATGTATGCGAATATTACTACAATAGAAGAATAAGAAGTTATTTAACAGATTATATTGATTTTTTATATAGGTATAAATATAATTTAAATAGACAACAGATTTTTTAAAATAATTTCTTGGAGTATACTATATGGATACTAGAAACTTAACTAAGCATTTCAATGCTAAGCAAAATATGACGTACTTCAGCACTACATAGGTATTTTGTCTTAAAAAGCGATAGCGATGACTATCCACATAGTGACCATTTTTATTCCAATATTGCTAAAATGCTTTAATTTCCCTACTAGCCTCTTAAAAAAATGTTTCTTACTCATAAAAGCCATTAAAAAACCATAAACAGCATCAAAGTGCTCATTCACCCTGTTTATATGCCAAATAGTATCGAACATTTTATTTGTAAAATAAATGTATGGGGGCTGCAAAAAAGTGCAACAGCTAAGACTATACTATAATATAATGTAAGTTGTCGGGTCATATTGTGTTATATAATATAACTTTTACTCTATTGAAGTTGACCATTACTCAAATTAGGGACATTTTTTAATGTTTATTTAATAAAATGTTGTTATGTTTCCTAATATGACTATGTAATTAATGAAAATGTATTGATCTTACCTCAAAGACCCTGTTAACACAATAAACAACAAAAAGTCCAAAATTATAGCTATAATCACGGTGTAATTAAAGCAACAACGCACGCAAATAAATGCTTTGTTGTGTCAATCGAATGATTATTTTTATGTAGCACCTTCCACTTTTTTTTTTCTTTTCTTTTACGATTTCTGTGATAATTTTAAGTTTCTAGTGATTGTGAGTCGATTGTGTAGTATAGAAAAACGACATTATTTGTTGAATTAGACCAAATTGATATTTGAATTGAATTCCGCTAGATTGTGAAATTCCTACACTGTGCGGCGGCCTGTTTTCCGACTTGCATCGAATGATATTGATATATGCCGTCAACGAGCCCGCCGACGACGTTTTCCGGATTTGCGGCGGATGTATGTAGAAGGGACTGGATCCTTGATAAATGATGTGGTGCCACACACAACCACCATCAGAAATAAAGCCCCCACAAGATACCAGGCTGAGATCTATTCAGACTTGGTAGGTACTGTTATTTTTGGTCCCATACGGTTTTTATTAAAAAATTTATTTATGTCGTGAATTTTATAGGTATAACATTTACAACAAATTTGCTTTAACAAGAACTGATCGGCTTTATTAGCAATTGGAAAATAATGATAATTGACAAAAATCCCTACGTCCGCAAATCCGGCCTTGGCGTGTAAGAGTGCGCTTTAGTCATGCCAATCTTGGCATATAACGAAGTAAAGTAGTTCTTCTACCTACATGTCATTGTCAGACTGTTATATTGGAAGGTGTCATGTTCTTACCTATGTACTGGTTTATTCTGAATAATAACGTTTTAGCATTTTAATTAATAGAATTGGAAATTATTAATTTTTTTAAACAATATAGTACTGTATTATTTACATTTTATAATGTTTCTCTTTTTTTCATGTCAATTCTACAGTAACGCTGCCTTTTGTCAATAATGATGTAAGTAATCAAATAATCTCACAGCAACTGTTATTTATAAATTAACAAAACAAAACTTATGTCAATGTGCATAAAGAATTGCACATTTTATAATTTGTGTAAAAAATAGTAAGTATTTAAAACTTTATTAATATAGATGAAACTTAAACTAACGGCTGTTCCAAACTGCAAAAGATACATATCATTATAATAGACTGCCAACTTATTAATAAGTGATTCATAATTCTTTTACTGTATTGTTGATTAATATAGTTAATTAGCTATAATTATACACTATTGTATAAAAATCTTTCTATATACATGTTGTATATTAATGAAATTATTGATTAGTATGAAGGAGGAAATAAAGATGTGTGTTGTGGTACGAAGCTTGTTTATTTTATGCGTTAAATTTATTAATATTATATTTACATTTAATTTTTTTTTATATTATTCACTGGTCTTCGAACACGCACGAAATTTCTAAAGAAATTGCCACTTTCTAATTGACTCTGTTGTCTAGTAGTAAGTTAGACTACCAGTTTGATATCTCTTTCAACTCTGGGGGCTAAATTGTCTAATTTAATAAAACTATATTAAATATAGTTTCATTATTATAAATTTTATGATATTTAAACTGGGGAAACAATGTGCTTCTACCTAAAATGTATAATGTGTGAAACTTATACAATAAGCCCCATGGAGTAACACAGCCAGCCTGTGTGTGCCAGTGTCAAGTAAAACAGATAATAATAGTAAATTATTTCTTAGCGTAAAGTAGATGATAATAAGTGGTAAAAAAATAATAAAAAGACTCAGACCGAATTGGACGCCTTGGATAGAAGAGTCCGTCAAATGCTCACGACTTCCATTATGCTACGCACCCGCGCTCATCTGCATAACCGTGAGGTGATGCGAGATGCATTTGGATGTCGTGGCAGTTGATAGACACTTTACGCCGCTCTCCTTGGCAACAGAAAACTGGCGTTATAAGAGTCATAAAAATGTAAATGCTTTGTTATCTGGTCATGTTATGTACTTTAAAATTATTAGATAGTTTTAAAACTCCTTAATAGTTTATTATTACAACCTGGGAGCCGCTGAAAAGAGTTTAAATTAACGTTATTTTGACCAGCGATATATAATGATTTTGACTGGTGTTACAAAAGCATAAAGGTAGTCCCAGGATCATAAAGTTGTCGTAGACTTTTGAGTAAGTTCTAAAAATGCTAATGTAATGCAAAAGTGAGATCTAAAGGTTTCGTTTTTAACTTTGATACAACCAAGGTCATGTGATTGTTGAAATCGCTAATAAGTTTTTCCAAAACCTATCTTAAACCTTTAGATAGTATTCGAGTTAGCTGGGCAAACAAATTAGGACTGAGTAGCAAAACCCCAAACCAAAACTAATTGTTTAGAAGCTAAAGGCATGAACTTTTAGCTTGCAGTTCTTAAAAAGTAAATCTTAATACTTTCTAATAATATCCTAATGACAGCCATATTTATTCCTTGAAATAAAAAAAGATTAAAACAAAAAGCAATATTATAGTTTAATTAAAAAAGGCATAATTGTTACATTTGCTAACCTCTTGTGTGCTAAGGCCATTTTTTTAATATGGTCGCATGTGTCAAACTACTTCCGTATTACTTCCTGTTTATATCCGGTTTAGGTCTAATGACGATTTCCATGAAATTTTTATATGAAGACTATATAGAAAACTTATATCACTGGAATCCTTATTAAATAAGCTATCTGGCTATGTATAATAAAGTATAGTTTGATGCTATATTGAACTGCAAAAAAAAGGGATAGTGGGTGAAAGTACTTTTTTTCCCCGATTTAATTTAAAATAATAAATTTAATTATAAATAAAAGCATGAAAGGTGTATTAATTATTATGAGTATTATTTATTATATTTACAATGTAGAATACACGTTTAAAATAGAATAAACATCGCCATACATTTTTTATATGCGCCAAATGTGGCGCGTAAGTACCGGGCGATAACAGACACGGGTCGAACCCACATAAAAAGGCGCGCGCAGATCCCCTATTCGGTGCCGTATTAAAACATCTGTGGCATTGTAATGCCGTCTCTATCCCACTCTATAAACATTTTAATTTATTAAAAGTAAAAACCTTTAAAAAAAAAACATACTTTTATTTAAATGCGCCAAAAAGAAAAAAATAAACTTTTACTTTAAAACTTTTACTAAAAACTTATAACGTCATTGTCATTACACAATTTATATGATATAAAAGGTTGTCGCGAGATTTAAGCTAGTACTTACTCGTATTTTCTTATATTTAAATTTTTTATACTTAGTTAAAATCAATCATATCAAGTTATTTAATTAACTTGTTTATTTACACATATAGCGTAAATAATATAGAGATAATATAGAGTAAATAAGCATACGTTTTTATTTGCTCCGTTATTATAATCATTTTGTCTAGTTTAGAGTTGTTGTTAGTATTCGAATTTATAAACATTTTATAGCCAGTGAGACAGGCTATTCGGTGGTGCAATCAGTTTTGAATTCGGTCAAAAGTTGTACGAAATACAAGAAGAAACATTTTAAAAAATTTGGTTACTCGTTGCGGACCCTGACCTACGACAACCCGCGGAGCGCCCGCTGGCCGTGTGAGTCATCGTGCACCGCTTCGCCCGTTCCGCCGCGCTGCTGTACAGTGAGCCGCACCGCAAACATGACACCTAGGACCACTCGCTGCGCGGGATGCCGTGGGACAGTTAGTGAAGATGGTGCATTTATGAAGTGCGTAGAATGTAAGCAAATTTTTGATTTACTATGTGCCGGTATCACGCATGAAGTATTTGCTACTGTATCTGTATAAAGGTGACAACTCCTGTACGCCTATACGTCAGCAACTTGGTCACAACGTGAGCATGGATCGACATTATCATGACATCTCCATGAATAGCCCTGAAAGTGTGACTGAACGCTCTAGAACAAGTTTTGCATGCACAACTTCTGATAAGAGTCCTGGTAACATGACTGTACGTGCTAAAGCGCGTGATATGCCGCATGCGACTGGTTTAGCTAAATATGATGAATTAAATAACAGCCTGAATGCCTTAAAAACTTCAATCGTTGACGAACTTAAAAAGAAAAATATAGAATTAGAAATGCAACTAACTGGAAAAATTAAATCTATAATTTCAGAACAGTTTTCTACTTTTAGAAATGAAATCTTTCACAAAATAGACATTTTAACAAAGAAAATTGATGATCTAAAGCTGACATATGAGTCCAAAGTTGCCTTAAGCTGTGATATCAAGAAAAGCGAGAGCAATAACAACTGTACACTTAATAATCAAACTTCCACTACTTCCACCCACTTGAAACAAAAGTTGCACGCAACTCCCGAAAAAACATACCAGTGCGCCTGCCAAGAAAACGAACACGACAAATATGCCTTCCTCGGCCTTTGCCAGCAACCCTTCCATCTCCTTGCAACCCGCACGCGGGGCGCCAACTGATTCTGTATTGCCTTCTTCGAATGACGATGGATCTGACGTAGGGGTATGGGTGGAAGTAAAACGCAAACAAAAGCGTGCCTCCCATCCTGGATTACTCAGAGGCACTGCCGCGCCAGGGATTACGTCGCTACGGGCAGCTGAAAGATGGAAGTATCTCCACCTGTACTACGTCCAGGAGGGTACTACAGCTCAGCAGGTTCGCGACCATCTTACCTCTGTGTGTGGTGGTGACATCTGTACCGTAGAGGAAATAAAGCCGCGGGGGCGTTATGCTTCATTTAAGTTGGGTGTACCAATCCATGCTGCCGAATCTGTCATGTGTCCAAACAGTTGGACCGAAGATATATGTGTTAAGCCTTGGCGACAGAACTTTCGTTCAAAAGACGGGCGTGCGTAAAAAAACACGCCCATCTATTAAAATAAACTTGTTTTATCAAAATGTGCGTGGACTTCGATCAAAAACTAGTGTTTTTTATAATAATGTATCAAAAAGCAAATTTGATATTATCGCTTTAACTGAAACATTTCTAACAAGTTCTGTATGTGATGGCGAACTGTTTCCTCCTGGGTACACGGTGGTGCGTAAAGACAGAGCTGGTGACTCTGGCTGGGGAGGAGTATTGCTTGCAATTCGTGACTGTTACTCAGTACGCGTTATTAATGAAATTTCAACTCTGACTGAGGACAAAGAACTTGTATTCGTCATTGTTAGTAATAAGGATATTAAATTTTTGTGTTGTGTGGTATATCTCCCTCCTAGTTATAATGATGACCAGTATATGAATGTATTGACATGTATTGAAAATGCATCTTGCATGTACTCTGACATGGATATATTAGTTATAGGTGACTTCAATCTTAATTCTTGTACTGTAAACGTTAAAATGCAATTTGACTTTTTTTGTGACTTCTGTGCGTTGCAGCAACATAATAGTGTATTTAATGATAATGGAGTTATGTTAGATCTTGTGCTGAGTGATCTTGAGCTCGATGATATCAGTGTAACTACTAGTCTTGACCCCCTGGTTCTCCTTGATAAACATCACCCAGCCCATGAAGTGGAAATCAAATTTTCCCACTTAAAACCTATGTTAACAACCTTGCCACCTCCCACCTTGTTTTCTGCATGTGGTCCTGACTTTAATTGGCGGAAAGGCGATCTACAGGGGCTGTATGAGGCACTATCTGATATTAGTTGGTCGCAATTATTCGAAATTACTGATGTGGATTCTGCTGTGGAGCTTTTTTATGATAAGTTGTACGACTCTATAGCAAAATTTGTCCCGCTTAAAAATTACTCAGCAAAAAGCCAACCGAACACTTATCCGGTATGGTTTACTACAGAAATAATAAATAACATCAAACAGAAATATTTTCATCTGGTTAG
This sequence comes from Scoparia ambigualis, assembly GCA_963921215.1. Lineage (NCBI taxonomy): Eukaryota > Metazoa > Arthropoda > Insecta > Lepidoptera > Crambidae > Scoparia > Scoparia ambigualis. The sequence goes on along the minus strand of OY992504.1, from coordinate 40,694,541 downwards.
GTATAAAAAAGAGGGCAAGGAATTCAACAGGGAGCTTTTTAAGTACTATCTGGAACGTGTTAAGAAGTTAATGGATATTGAGTATCAGCGGCACTTAAACTTTATCCAAAGTAAAATTGTAGAGGATCCTGTGCAATTCTGGAACTATGTCCATGATAAGAAAAAACAGCGACGTGGTGTTAATACTTACACCTATCAGGGTGCAGAAGTGAAGGGTCAGGAAGCGGCTGACTCTTTTGCTAAGTATTTTGGATCTGTCTTTCGCGCCGACGCCCCGTGTCTGGATTGCGGCGGTGCCTCCGTCACTGACAACGCTAAATCTGATGCCACTTTCATTTCGATCTTGACAGTGGACGCGGGAGATCTTAAATTTGCAGTGAAACGGCTCAAACCGCGATCTTCTGAAGGACCTGATCGCATCCCAGTGTTTTTAGCGAAGGATTGCTTTGCTATTTTGAGTGATCCTCTGCTCCACATATTTAACCTCTCTCTCAGCAAGGCAATTTATCCTGAAAGATGGAAGCTATCACGAGTTACTACAGTACCTAAAAGTGATGGAGGAATGGAAGTGTCATCATTCAGACCAATAGCAGTACTCTCAGTATTTGCTAAAATTTTTGAGTTTATCCTGAATTATCATATCAGCCAACAAATACGTCATTTATTACATGACAGCCAACATGGGTTCCGCAAGGGTCGCTCCACCACAACAAACCTGGTGGAGCATGTTGATTACGTCTGTGCTGAGATGGATAAAGGTGGTCAGGTGGATGCGGCCTATTTTGATTTCAGAAAGACCTTCAATCTGGTGGATAATGATGTTTTGTTAGAGAAATTGGCGATGATAGGGTTTACGCCAAACTTGCTTCGATTCATGTCCTGTTATCTGCGTAATCGGTGTCAGTATGTCAGGCTGAATGGCTATGAATCAAAGATATACTACACAAGATCAGGGGTGAGTCAAGGTAGTACCTTAGGGCCTACCTTATTTCTGATCTTTGTAAATGACCTCCCAAACAGCGTGCAGCAAGCTAAATGTCTTATGTTTGCGGATGATCTTAAGTTGAGTCTCAGTATTACTGACGTCAGTGACACTCTAACGTTGCAGGAAGACATCAATTCTGTTTGGGTATGGAGTCGAGACAATCACCTTCCCCTCAATAATGATAAATGCAAAGTCATGACTTGTTCTCGCAAGCGACATCCAATACAGGCAATTTATAATTTGTTTGACGCACCATTGGTAAGGGTTAGTAACATACGTGACTTAGGATTAGAATTAGATACGGAATTTGACTTTCATACGCATATAACAACAATCTGTAAGTTAGCTAATAGAATGTTAGGCTTTGTTATAAGAACCGCGGCTCAGTTTGACAATCCGAAGGTTGCATTGGTTTTATACAATGCTTTCGTTCGCAGCAAGCTGGAGTATTGTGCTATGATTTGGGATCCGTACGAAGCCAAATATGCGCTCATGATAGAAAAAGTACAGCGTAAGTTTGCACGCTGGCAGTACAAACAAAGATATGGTTACTACCCATATCTATATCCGTCGATGTTTGTATCTGGCATGGTAGACATGGACACCCTCAAATTTAGAAGACTTATGTTTCTCTTAAAACACTATCTGTCGGTAATACACCACAAAATTGATTGCCCGGGAATAATAGAAAAGGTATGTCTGCTGGTTCCAAGAAAGATTCAACGGGATGAAGAAGGTTTGGTTGCCCCGCGCCGCAGGCCGCGGCTGCTGGCCCGGCCAGCGACGCGGACCAAGCGTGCCGACCATGCACCTACCAACCGCGCATTGCGCTGCATAGGAGACCTGCTCGCCCAGCACAATGAAATTGACATTTTTTTTAACCATTTAGGACATATATTTAATAAATTTTGTTTGTATTTAAATAATGATCAGAATTATCAAAATTCGTTATCCAATTCCTGCTGATTAAGTAGTACTTATAATTAAATGTATTGTTGGACATTCTACCAATTTTGCAAACATTGTTTTTTATATACGTATAATTTTGACAGCTGTGTAATGAATTGTTTGACAATATTTTCAACTTGACATTTCTGATTAATTAATTTTAATTAATTTTTTTATTTTTTCTATATTACGTTTAATTTTGACATCTGTTGTAATGAATTATTTGACAATATTTTTATCATGGCATTGATCTAGATTTAAGTAGGTAGGTATTTGTGCTCCTGATTGACTTATTAATAATTTTTTTGTGAATTTGACATTTCTGATCGTTGACAATGTTCTGAGTCTGACGAAGGTTAAATTGATCCTAATTATGTAAGTATGTGTTTCATAGTCTAAGCTTGTAGGCGACTTGGATTTTTAATCTGTAAGTTTACAAGTGTAATGAATGAATAAATAAATAAATAAATAAATATAGTATATAGTAAATGCGAGATTTACTAAGTATAAAAAATTTTAATATAAGAAAATACGAGTAAGTACTAGCTTAAATCTCGCGACAACCTTTTATATCATATAAATAATGACGTTATAAATCCCTGGACACGTTTTTCATCTGTAGTGAGGATGACCTCACTACATATAAATATTTATGTATACAAAATTTATTCACGTCCACCAAACCTCCATCACTAACCACCCTTCAAAAACAGTCCACCCATTAAGACGAATCAAACTCAACTCGGCTGTTTAATTACTGAGTTCCTATGGCCACCTTCCAGCTCCATCATTAGACACTGGTTACCATCTAGCACCAAAGTACTCGTCAAGAAGAATCAAACGATCCCATAATCGATGGGGTTATGTTGTTTAATTACTGAGTTCCTATGGCCATCTTCCAACTCCATCATCAGACCCTGATTGCCATCTAGCACCAAAGTACTTGTCAAGACGAATAAAATTAGCCGAAACTCGATGGGGTTGCGTCGTTTCATTACAGAGTTCCTATGACCACCTTCCAGCTCCATCATCAGACCCTGGTTACCATTGAAAGACAAACTACTCATCAAGATGATTCAAACGAACCCAAACTCGATGAGGTGGTGTTGTTTCATTGCGAAGTTCCTATGGCCACCTTCCAGCTCCATCATCAGATCAGCGCCATGTCATCTTAATAATGCATTGTCACGCGATTTACATATGTAGGTATGCCATATTTCAGCCCGATAGCTTTAGTGGAAGTGGGTAAAATATTGATTGCAAAATTCCATTACATAGGTAGTTACATGTGAAGTTAAATGAAAGCTTGTAAAAATGATTCACGTCCACCAAACCACACCACTCATTAAAAACGGTCCACCCATTAAGACGAATCAAACTCGACGCGGTTATGTCGCTTAATTACCTACTGAGTTCCTATGGCCACCTTCCAGCTTCATCATCAGACCCTGATTACCATCTAGCACCAAAGTACTCGTCAAGACGAATCAAACGAGCCCATACTCGATAGGGTTATGTTGTTTAATTACTGAGTTCCTATGGCCATCTTCCAACTCCATCATCAGACCCTGGTTACCATCTAGCACCAAAGTACTCGTCAAGACAAATCAAACGAGCCGAGACTCGATGGGGTTGCGTCGTTTCTTTACTGAGTTCCTAGGAACACCTTCCAGCTCCATCATCAGATCAGACCCTGGTAACCATCAAAAAACAAAGTACTCGTCAAGACGAATGAAACGAACCAAAACTCGATGGGGTTGCGTCGTTTCATTACAGAGTTCCTATGACCACCTTCCAGCTCCATCATCACACCATGGTTATCATTGAAAGATAAACTACTCGTCAAGACAATTCAAACGAGCCCAAATTCGATGAGGTTGTGTTGTTTCTTTGCGAAGTTCCTATGGCCACCTTCCAGCTCCATCATCAGATCAGCACCATGTCATCATAATATTGCATTGTCACGCGATTTACACATGTATGCAAAATTTCAGCTCAATCGGTAACCGGAAAGTGGGTCAAAATTGAGTTGCAAAATTCCACCCGAAAAAGACATACATACATAAACATTGCAAGTTAAATAAAAGCTTGTAACAAAGACAAAATAAATAGCAATAGTTTTATGAACACAATTCAACTCTAAATATGACGGGGTAAAGCGCGGCCTCCAGGAGGCCTCTGACACATACGGGTCTGACAGTTAGCGGCCTCCAGGAGGCCGCTTGACACAATGATTTAAAATATATATTATAAAATGTTTACTAGAAAAAAATCTACCAGTCTCAGGAAGCTCGAGTGGGATTCGAACCCACGACCTTTGGATTGCCGGTCCACTGCTCTAACCGCTGAGCTACCGAGACCCCAGGAGACTCGTTGAATTTTTCCTAGTAGTTTTGATTTACGCAGCAAGCCAACGGTATGTTCGAATCCCACTCGAGCTTCCTGAGACTGGTTGATTTATTTCTAGTAAACATTTTATCCTAAATCTATATAGCATTGTGAATGCAAAAATTTCAATAATAAAGATAAAATATATATTGTTCACATTAATAAAAGTTTTACTGTAATGCGATTAACCACCACCAACCATCTAATTTAATCATTTTTATTACAGTATAATATTTCGAAAATGTTTAACTTATGAAAGGCCTATCTCGTATACAGCACTATTATCCTAAACTGTCACGATAAAGTGCCAGTCGCATTATGTTTTGAATTTTTCCTGACTTCAGCAAGCTACTTTATATTTTGTATGAATACAACAATCTAGCCATTTTGAATCTTGGTGAAATGACAAAGAACAGCGCCATTTTAAATAAGTATTTAAATGGACGATTGCTATTTATGTGTCCGTATCATTCATTCCGAAACATTTTAAAACTCCAGAATCCTGGAAAGGCGTTTATTCATGTCCATCAAAAAGGTTTTAGGTTATCATAAATTTAAATCCAAATCTAATTTCAAACTCAACAGCTACATTTCATGGTTATATTGAAAGAAACGTCCCCCACCATCCAACAGATTTGAAATTAGTGCCATTTGAAGGGTCTAGTAGGATAGATATTTTATTACTATGGCGACATTCTTCAAATACGTGGGATTTAGGTTATATTAAATAAATTGTTTTTGAATATATTTTCAACAAAATAAGATTGCAAGAGCAGACCAGCCTCCACAGGCTGCACCCGTTCACGAGTATGACATGTGAATCAGACATCGCTTCGCTCAACCATGTTTTAGGGAACGTAATGACCCGACGCACATGCTACCACCGCAGAGACACTTTGAGAGAGCATGACACACTCGAGCAACTCTAACTAAAGCAAGAAAACAATAAAAGTTTTTTTTTAATTATAAATAAACCCAATACTTTTTGCAATAACACAGGTACTTTAGGCTTCTTTGGGTCCTAATGAACAAATTGACAAGTATCCCATGACTGTTGTAGGGTGAGGACAGGGTTCATACAAAATCTCCCCATGGTCCTTTAAGTTGTGTAGGTTTTATTTGGGTTCTGTTTATTAGTTCTAAAGGTCCTGGATTTGAGCTATTTTGCTGTAGCTCCTAGAAAGATTCCAAATCGTGGGCCCTTTTTGCACTCAGGAGGTTAATTTATGGTTAATATAAAACATTATTGAGCGCGTTAAGACTTACGAGCAAATTTCCATGAAAAGGTTTTAGAACCCTTACAAAACCCTTCTAAACCTTAATGTTACTTGGGCGGGCGCTATTATCGTAATCTTACTGAGCCTATTATTTACCTACCTCGGTGAACTGGCTACGATCGGCGACCTCTTTGGGCAAACCGAAAGTTTTGTCTGTGCCATTGAAGATGAAGTTATCAAGATGAATAACAACCGTAAATATAATTATGAAGGACGGTACGGTCGATATCTGTCGGGCATGGGCAATCCGCCGTCCGGGAGAATCACTCCGACATATTATTTCCGGTTGTTCTCATCTTGCTAACGGAGAGTATTTGCACAAACACAATCACTTGCTGGTGAATAATTCTGGCTAAGTAGCCAGAATTATTCACCAGCAACTTGCTCTTGGATATGGCCTTGTTGAATCAGAGCTGCCGTATTATAAGCACGCACCTGCGCCAGTTCTTGAAAATGGGCATGCAATGCTCTACTGGAATCGCTCTATCAATTACGGACGGGACTTCAAGGGAGTATTGTCGCCAATAAGCCTGATATCGTGGTGGTCGACCGATTTCAGAGCCGAGCAATATTGGTTGATAACACCATACTCATGATGAGAACTTCGTGAAAACCGACAAGGACAAGCTCAGTAAGTACCTTGACTTGGCTCACGAGGTTGCCGCCATGTGGGATGTGTAATAATGTGTATTCTACCATTATTGTACCGATAGTCGTTTTGGCAAACGGTCTTAAAGCTAAGAGGCTCGACCAACATCTAGAGAGGCTCTCGCTAAAAGGTTGGGTCAAGGGTCATGAAGAGAGCCGTGTTGGTTGTGTGCCGGTGGACTGACGCTGAAGGGCTTGAAGGTGCAGACGAAGAAACAAAAACACTATTTTGTATTTTACTTGAATTTAATGGGCACACTTTATGAACACAACATTCTTCTAAATTTCGACCATTGTAGGAGGGGGGACGGAAACGGAACATACAGACAACGCAAGAGCACGGCCGTGTTGCCATGTAAAATTATAAAAAATATTTAATGTTCCTTGCAACATGCTGCGGCCTCAGCAATCATGTCTCTAAACTATTCGAAAACAAACTAGGTACTCTAAATATAATTCAAAGAAAATTTTACCATACGAGACATGAGTGTGAAACTGCATCACAAAACATAAACTAACTCAAAAATGCAATTAAGTTTTAAGTTTATTAAAATTACATTAACCTATCTGGTAAGTAGTTACTAAACAATAACATTTAACAAAAATACTTTTAAATAAAGTACATAAACGAAAGAAAAGTCTTTTATTTTGGCTCATTGAAACTAAAACTCTATGATTATAATGGTAAGTAATAACCCAATACAGTACTACATACTATTAGTCATATAATTATAATTACTTAGTTACTTTCTATGGGTAATGCACTCAAACGTGTTACAGACCTTGTGTGCGTTTTACCATTCATAATCCTAACTTCTACAGCGCGCACATTTTTATCTGTGCCAGGAAATACTCTGGTCACTCTTGCCATAGGCCAGTACATAGGTGGTGTATTGTTTTCATGTAATATTACAAGTGAGCCTATCTCAATATTAGGTACAGCCTCTCTCCACTTAGGACGAGATTGTAAAAGGTTCAAATAATGTTTATGCCAAACTTTCCAGAATGACTGTTGCATACTAGAACATATTTTCCAAAATTTAAGTCTATTTTCTGGAATATCTGACAAATCTTGTTCAGGATAACTATTTAAAGCCGTGCCAATCAGAAAGTGACCCGGTGTCAAATAGGAAAAATCATTAACGTCACTTGACAATGGAATTAAAGGCCTACTGTTTAACACTGCTTCAATTCTACATAAAACGGTAGCTAGCTGTTCATAAGTCAACAATGCTCTTTGAACTACTCTTTTTAAATGGAACTTAACACTTTTTACTGAAGCTTCCCATAGCCCACCAAACACAGGCGAATAACAGGGAATAAAATGAAACTTTATTCCTTTATTAGAAGCAAAAAATTGAACTTGCGTTTGGTGTTCTTTGGATGTTTGAAGCTTATAAAACTCATCTAATTTAGTTTTTGCGCATTTAAATGTCGATGCATTGTCACAATAGACGTCTGTAGGCAGCCCTCGATGCGATATAAATCGACTAAAACAAGCAAGGAAAGAGTCTGTTTTTATATCAGATAAAATTTCAAGGTGCAGCGCTTTTGTGACAAAACATACAAATACACAAATATAACCTGTGGTTTGCATTGATCTTCGTATTGAAGACTGTTTTACAGTGATTGGACCACCAAAATCAATTCCTATTTTTTGAAATGGTCTACAAACATTGACCCTATCATGGGGTAGGGAACCCATTAATTGTTGAGATAATTTTTTTTTTAATTTAAAACAAATTATACATTTATGTATGACTTTTTTAATTTCACGTAATGCATTAATAATCCAAAATTTTTGATTCAATGATGAAAGTACAAGCCTTTGTCCTGCATGGAGGTTTTTTAAATGTTCATTTATTATTATTAATTTTGTTACTAAGGAACCTCTAGGCAGCACAATTTGATGTTTTTGTGAATAAGGTATATTGGCGTTTTGTAAACGACCACCGACTCTAATCAAACCTTTTTCATCCATGAAAGGATACAAAGCCTTTAGGCTACCTTTTACAGAATCATTATTTTTCAAACTATTTATTTCGTCTTTCATATAAATTTGTTGCTCATGCTTTAATATTAATAATAATGAATTATTTAATTCCACGCTAGTAATAAATGGATGTAAGTTTTTATTTAACACATTGCATGTATTGTAGCAAAATCTTATTACATAAGCAAGAACCCTTTGCATTTTGCCTATGTCAGAATATTTGTATAAAAAATCTAGACACAACCTGTTATTATTTGTATTGGTGCAAGCCATTACACTCGAAGACTCAGAGACGTCAGAACAGTTTTTTACCTCAGGGAGAATGTCAACTGCCGGCGCTCCTGTATCTGGCACTGTACAATGCCTGTAATAAAGAAAATCTGGCGCTTTCCACCACAGCTGTTGATGTTCTAGGTCATGCGGCAACACACCTCTGCTTAAACAATCAGCGGGGTTGTCTTTGGTGTTTACGTATGCCCACGTGAAACCATCTGTAAGCTGTGATATATTTTTAACCCTGTTAGCGACATAAGTGTTAAGCTTGGCAACGTTTGTACCTATCCACGCTAATGCAATCTGTGAATCAGAATATAATATAGTGTTATTTATTTTTTCTTTTAAAGACAATTTTTTATGCACTCTGTTAATAAGCTTGGCAAGCAATAATGCTGCGTTGAGTTCAAGCCTTGGAACAGTTAATTGTTGTCGTAAAGGGTTGACCCTAGACTTAGAGCACATTAATGAAATTTTGACATTGCCCTCACCATTAATAACTCTTAAGTAAATGCAACACCCGTATGCGACTGAGCTTGAAGCATCCGCGAAACCAATCAACTGCAAGCACTGTACTTTTGATGAATGCGTGTAGCGATTTATATTGATAGGCTTCATGACTTTTAAACTATTATAGAACTCATGCCAAAGTGCTTGCAATTCATCATGAAGAACAGAATCCCAATCCATGCGTGCTTGCCATATTTTTTGCATAATGACTTTGGCCTTTACTACAAGTGTCCCTGCCAAACCCAATGGGTCATAAAATTTACTGATAAAACTAAGCACTCCACGCTTGGTATTTGGAACTCCATCCAATTTAGGCGCAGAAAGCGTCAAACAGTCAGACTTGATATTAAAATTAATACCTAATGTTTTCAAGTGCACATCGTTCTTTTGCAAATCAATTTCGTCAAAATATTGTTTGTTTGTAGGAACATCATGCAAAACTTCAACTCTATTGGATGACCATTTATGTAATTGAAAGCCCCCAAGGTCCAGAAGCTTGCACAGCTGCTGCTTAGACTCTATTAATGACTCCAAAGAACTCTCTGTGGCTAAAATATCGTCGATATATGTTTGGTTTTTCAAAATAAAAGCTGCTTTAGGAAACTGATCCTTGTAACGCTCGGCTAACTCTAATAAACAACGAGTAGCTAAAAATGATGAGCTTTTAAGCCCATAAGTGACTGTATTTAATTGAATACAATCAACTTCCTTTTCCGGAGATTCTCTCCAGAGAATATTTTGTAATGAACGATATTTATAATTTAAAGAAATGGCACGAAACATATGCGTAATGTCAGTTACAAATACAAATTCTTCCAAGCGAAACAAAATTAAAATATCGAATAATTCACTCTGTACTACTTGACCATTTAAAAGTAAATCATTGAGTGAAACTTTTTTATTAGTTTTCATAGAACCATCGAATACAGTCCTACATTTAGTGGTCTTTTTATCCATCCTTATTACAGGATGGTGTGGCAAAAAGTAGACTGGGTCACTACTAAGATCATACTTTGCAATGTCTATTTTGGAAGCATGACCTAAGTCAATATATTCCTGTATGAAATTTTTGTAAAGATTTAATAAACCAGGATCTTTATGTAATCTTGATTCTAAATTGTAAAATCTAGAGGCATTTTAAGAGGTAAAGCAACTTCAAATTTGTTATCAATAAGCTGTACATTATTTTTAAATATTTCCTCGCAGGCACTGTGTTCTGACAAGTTTTCTTTGAAAACCTCAGGCACTGACTCAGCTTGCCAAAAGCGGGTTATAGTGTCATTAAGGTCAGAGTCACATTTAGTACAAAGCAAAGATACTTGCTGTTGAGCAGGAGGGCCGGCAACATTACCAGCTATGACATGGCCAAACTGTGTGCTAAGAAGCGTTGGGTAGTGAGTGACATTTGTGGTGTGACTGGCTGCTGGCTGCACTGCAGACGGCTCGGCGGCGCGTGCAGGCTTAGCAGGCAGTAAGACCTGGAAAAATATGTCAGCTCCTAATAATATATGTATATTACTTGGCACATGAAAATCATTGTCTGCAAGAGTGACACCGGGAGGCAAAACTAGCTTTGACAGGTCAATTTTTCGCAGTGGTAGCTTGCATGTTATTTTATCTATAACAAAACATGACACTTGTAATTTAAAATTATTTACTAATGAATAAATTTGTAAAGCTACATATTTTTTTATTTTATTAACGGTGTTGCCAATACCTATGACTCCTGACTCAACTGATTTTGGCTGTAATTTTAACATATCAACAAGTTCTGAAGTCACTAAAGAAACCTGAGCCCCACTGTCCAATAGAGCCTTTACATGTACCTCTTTACCATCTCCTGCAACAAGCTTAACCTTGGCGGTTGGCAGAAGCACCTGTGTGCTTGTAGTATTCGACAGTAAAGTCACAGGAGTAGAAACTGTGTCTTCATGCAATAATGTGTTATGTTTATGCTTGCAGATATTACATCTAAAGTGATACCTACAAGGTTTAGTGTGGAAATTTAAACATGTTTTACACAATTTGTTGTTTGATACAAATGCCACACGATCAGTGATGGACATTAATTTAAATTTTCCACAAGAATAAAGTTGGTGCGAACACTTACATAAGATACACGATGGCGCCTTCTTGATGGCCGCTATTGTAGCTGGAGGCTGCTTCTCTATAGCTGCTGCCCCACAAACCATTTTGACAGGACCCTTATCATGGTCTTGCCTTGTTGGACGTTCTGAGTTCTCGAGTGCAAGAGCACGCTTGTCTAAAAATTCAATTAGTGTTTTAACAGAAGGTTCTTTGTTACAGGCAAGTTGAAACTCCCTGTTACAGATTAAGTCTAGCTTTCGCACAAAAATACACATTAAGATAGCATCCCACTGTTCAACATTGCAATTTAAATTTTTCAAAGCTGCTAATTGTAGCTTTGAAAAATTTAAATTGAATATAGAACAAGAGAAAAAAGAAGATTCAAAATACATTATCACCCTTGAAGATACAATTGAAAACATGCAAAAAAGCTACAGGAAAGCCAATTTTGAAATAAAAAATGTGCCGAAATTGGAAAAAGAGACAAAAGATGATCTTATTAAACTGGCTACGTGCCTATCCACCACCGTGGGTGTGAGAATGACGAGATCAGACATCAAGGACATATACAGAGTTCGAGCAAAAAGAGAGAGTGTTTCTAACGCACCTATCATCGTAGAAATGACTTCAACGCTGTTGAAGACCGACATATTACAAAAATGTAAGGCCTTTAACATAAAGAACAAAACAAAACTTCGCGCGAAACACCTAGGATTTGTTGTAAATGAAGAGACTCCCGTCTTCGTCTCCGAGCAACTGACACCCAAGGCCTCACGGTTGTATTTTCTTGCGCGGGACCTAATAAAATCAACAGCTTTTACATTCTGCTGGACGGCCTACGGAAATATCTATGTTAGAAAGGACGAGAACTCTCCAATCATAACCATCACTAATGAATCTCAAATCAAACAGCTTTTTAACATTGTATGACTAGTTATTATGCATATACTCGTAGCTTATATAAATGTTTTTTGTATCTTAATACTGGTACTTCTGAATCAGGGAATTTTATTTTATTATAACATCTTAAACAATCACAGCATAACACACTCATTACGCTTTCCAGTACATCCAAAACCACACACACACTACCCATTCACAAACACAACAGCAAGCACTCATTATATCTATACACTAGCCCTTTACATAACACACACCATAAACTCACTTACTACACTTTTCAGTACATCCAAAACCACACGCACACATTACAGATTCAGAAACAAAATAATCAATACTCATTATGTCTATACATTAGCCCTATACATAACGCACAACAAACACACAAACTTTACTCCTCACTTAGAGCGCTTTCATTTACTTTTGCTGCATATGACCACCCTCTCAAAACAAAATCCAGCCCGAAGCTCTAATAATAAATGACAGATAACCTTAAAAACATAAATGAATTAGAGGACATCGCGGTTGCAAAGGCCGTATCATGTGACATAGCCGACATAAGGAAGCATATAAAATCAAACAAAAATGACCTTACATTAATTCAACAAAATATTAGAAGTATTTACTGCAACTTTGATAACTTTGAGGCTACTCTATCTATTCTTAGTCCGGATATTGACGTTATAATACTTACGGAATGTCGCCTCAGCATAAACAAACCCGTCCCCAGCATACCTGATTATACTCATCATGCTACCACGTACAATATTAATCAAAATGATGGAGTGGTCATATACGCAAAATCTAAATTAAATCCAATCTTTAAGGAACATGATCTGGAAAACGCATCTTGCATACAGTTAAACATATGTGGGTGTACTATATTAGGTATATACCGGTCACCTTCGTATCAGAATGTATCTAACTTTATTATGTCGCTAAATAATGTATTAGACACGATTAAACGCAATCGAAATATTATAGTATGTGGTGATATAAATATTAACCTAATTATAAAAGAGAATGAATCTGCTTATGATCGCAATAATCGGAACTCTTATCTTAACATGCTATCCTTACATGGTCTTTTACCTGGGCACGTAATTCCCACGCGAGATAAAAGCTGCCTAGATCACTTCATTTTAAGGATTGATAATACTAAGCTTTCAGCGAGTATTGCAGTTTTAAACACTGCTATAACTGACCACGACTCGGTTTTCATGAGCATCTCTAAAATAAAAACTAATTACCATTATTCAACTATCAAGACTTATATTGACTTTGAAGAAGCTGCCCGAAAACTTTTAAATAAAAACTTACCCAATTTACTACTTAGTGACGACCCCAACTTTGTGATCGAACAATTAACGTTAAAACTTACATCAGCCCTGGATGAGAGTGTTAAGGTTAAGAGGATATCGAATAAACAACGTATTATTAAGCCTTGGATCACCAGTGGTATATTACGCTGCATTAGAAACAGAAACAGAATGCAACTAAAATTAAGGTCTGATCCGTACAATGCAATATTAAAAATAACATTTACTAGATACCGTAATTACCTTAATAAATTAATTAAAAAACTTAAGCGTAAATATGAATCTCAACTACTAGAAATGAATGTTAAAAACTCTAAAGCTCTATGGAAATCAGTGAAAGAAATAACGCATCTTAATACAACTAAAACTAGAAGCTGTGAATTACTCAGCACTCAAAGTTCTCCTATAGAATCGGTAAATTACGTAAATGAATACTTCGCCAGCGTCGGCAAGTGCCTTGCAGAAAACATCCTTAGTAGGTCCCCACAGGTATCCGATTCAATATCTATTCCAAAAACACAACCATCTTCTTTCGTCCTACTAGAGACTGAACCTGGGGAAGTTGACAGTGTTATCTCAAACTTGAAAATTGACAGTGCGCCCGGCTGGGACGGTATCCCGACTAAATTTATCAAAATGGTTAAACCCCTTGTTGTTCCCACTATTAGCCATCTTGCCAACCTCTGCTTTAGAAAAGGTATATTTCCAAACATGCTTAAAAAATCCATCATTACACCAGTCTACAAGGGTGGTGTCAAAAGCGACATTAATAATTATCGACCCATTTCAGTCTTATCAGTTGTCTCAAAGGTTATTGAAAAACTTATTAACTCACGACTTATGACCTATCTTGAAAAATTTAAAATTTTATCCAGTTCTCAATTTGGGTTCAGGAAAGCAAAATCTACAGAAGACGCAATTTCAGGATTAACCTCCTTAGTAACACAGTATTTAGACCGTGGAGAGAAATGTCTATCAGTCTTCTTAGATTTAAAAAAGGCTTTCGACACTGTTTCTGTCCCCACCCTTGTAAAAAAGTTGGAGAATATCGGCATTAGGGGTATGCCTCTAAAACTCCTAACTGATTATCTGAAAGACCGATCCCAATGTGTCAAAATTGATAGTTACACCAGTACGGACATTAAAATTGAGTACGGCGTGCCGCAGGGCAGTGTTTTAGGCCCCACATTATTTTTGATATACCTTAACGAACTAACTGATCTCAATATTGAAAGAGGGCATGTATTCTCATATGCGGATGACACAGCCATTGTATTTAGTGGTACTTCCTGGAAGTCTGTTTTTGAATTTGCCAAGCGTGGTCTGTATAGGGTGGCAGGTTGGCTCAGATCTGCCCTTCTTACATTAAACATAGCCAAAACAAATTTCATTTGCTTTGCTATTAATAAGCGTTCACTTCCCCCTCCAAACTTGATATTAAGGATTCACACCTGTGACTTCACTAATACAACACAATGCGGATGTAAAGAGATTGATTGTGTTAAATCCACTAAATACCTCGGGGTAATTTTGGATCGCAGTCTATCCTGGCACCCTCAAATTGACGCTATAAATGGTAGGATACGTAAACTCATATGGGTTTTTAAAAAGTTGAGACACGTCACTTCCCATGACCTCTTGAAGCGTGTTTACATTGCATTGGCACAATCAGTTATGAGCTACTGCATTTCTATTTGGGGTGGTGCCACAAAAATTAAATTTCTAGAAGCAGAAAGAGCCCAGAGATGCTTGCTAAAGACAATGTTCTTTAAGAAATTTAGATTCCCTACTGACGAACTATATCTAAATCATAAAATATTGTCACTTAGAAAGCTTTATATTGTTAACTCGGTACTTAAACTACATAAGACCTTACCTTATGTTCATAAAATTCAAACCGGTAGAAGGAAATGTAAAGTGGCCCCTACGTTTCCCTGTAGAACTCTTTTTGCCAAACGTCAATTTCAAGCCCACTCGGCTTACCTTTATAACAAGCTTCATGACAAATATGCAATACATAACCTTAAGTTCTATGAATGTAAAAAAACATTAGTGCGGGAACTCGAGGCGCTTGGGTACTGTGACGTTGAGGATTTGTTATTTAAATATGAATCTTAGGCAGTATAATTGACTCTAGTGGTACTTACCGATCCCAAGATATTACAATGAAGGGCTAGAAGTCTGCTGATAGGTGCATAAATCATGCACATTATTAGAGAGATAGTAGGTTTTAAAAGTCATAATATAGAGCTCTATAGTCCCCCTAACCAGTGTACTAGCAGTTACTTACTGATCCCAAGATATAATATCGTAGGGCTAGTACACATTGGGCTATTATACACACACGCTTAGTATACTCACACACACACACACACACATACGCGCATACACTCACACACACACACACTCATACACACGTACACACACACTCATATACACACGCTAACACACTCATACATTTATATGTATGACTGAGTTTGTGTTACCTGACTCATACCAGTTCTTAAATTTTAATCTTTACCTTTTCATTAATGTTTGTACTTGTAATTAAGTAAAATAGTTATCTAGTTAAGTACCTAAAATAAATATAAGAGATCCTAGGGAGGAGCAGAACCGCCCAAAACAAGCATTACTTCATGCTTCCTGGGTAGTTCTGGCCACATAATAAAATTGTTAAAGAAAGGTTGACGAAATAAACTATTTTATTTTTTATTTTTTTATTTTTAATTGTTGTTTTATAACAGAAACAAAGTTTCTTATATTTAAAGATGTTGACCTAATAATAGGTGGAATGTCTAAAAGCAAATAAATATGTTCACTTTTGATTTTAAAAACATTGTTATATCTACTGTCTAAAATTACAAGACTTTCGTCATAACTTTGAGCAAGCAATGGCAAATTTTTTATCAAGTCAAAGGGTTCTCCTTGTAAAAATCCTCTTAAATAATAAAACTTTTGTATTTTATCTAAATCGCTATTATTGTCAATTAGGGAGTTAAACAACTCAATAAAGGTTTTATATTCAGAATATCTACCTGAAAAATTTGGTATGTTTATATTAGGTAGCCTAATTGGCGTATGCTTTTTATCATAATCGACTTTAGAAAATGAATTTAACAACTTCATGATGATTGTCAAGGTTTGTGTATATTTTTCCTCAACAACATCAGTGTCTTCGTCATCATCACTTTCAAACCCTAATATGCTCAAGTTATAATCCTCATAGCGAGTGTAAAGAGAACGGAGCCGCTCCTCTTTTACTAGGAGGGCTTCTTTAGTTAAAGAAATTTGAAATGAGAGATCAGAAAAGCTGTTGTAAAGCTTGGTTATGGAACCCTTGACTGTGCCTCTTTGCTTGATTAAAGTCGATAAATCACTACTTTTACCTGATTTATCCATTGTGTATTTTGCAACAATATTCCTTTATAATTACGCTATAACTTGCTATATTTAGTGCGTTAGAATCCTTAAACTTTATATGAAAATACAAAACACGAAGCGATTTCACTTTTTGAAACGAGCACAAAATGCACAAATCACAAAATGGCTGAACGCGTCTTCTTTCTTTGCGTTGCGATGGATGAGCTGAGCTGAGTGAGCTGACGCCGGCCGGCCGTGTCGAGCGAAATGTGTGAGCGGCGGTGTTGGGGTTCTCGCCGCACCAACCGCGCGGGCCAATGAGAGCACCTTCGGCTCCCGCCGTCGACCAACCAGAGCGCGGTTCACTGGCGCGTTTCTTGAAGCTGCTTCCCAAGCGTTCGCCGATTGGGCAAATTACAACGCCGCTGTTTGAGCGCAGTGACGAACTTCTCGTATGCGGAAATGAAATTGAAAATGGCGACAAAATTCTGTCTTGAATTTAAGAAATTTTCTCTGTGTTTTCTTGTTTTCTTATATCTTCTTCTGTGTTTTCTTTTAATATTTTGATGTAGGTGAATTTTGAAATCTTCTTTTATGGCGTATGGTGACTCTTCGGCGTATAAAAGTACTGCACGAAGTGTTGCTGTAATATGCCACGCTACTGCTCAATATCTGCACAGACCTTATTTCCTTCCGAAGGACCAGAATGAAGAGAGCCGTGTTGGTTGTGTGCCGGTGGACTGACGCTGAAGGGCTTGAAGGTGCAGACGAAGAAACAAAAACACTATTTTGTATTTTACTTGAATTTAATGGGCACACTTTATGAACACAACATTCTTCTAAATTTCGACCATTGTTCATTGTAGGAGGGGGGACGGAAACGGAACATACAGACAACGCAAGAGCACGGCCGTGTTGCCATGTAAAATTATAAAAAATATTTAATGTTGCTTGCAACAGGTCAGATACAAAAGGCAGTACTCCCTGACACGGCACGCATTGTCAGGAGGTTCCTCACTCTGCAGCCCTAACCACCGATAGCTTGGGTCTATCCCCGCTGCCGATGGGAGACTATAGGTTAAGTTTTTTATAATATTTTACATGATAAATATATATATTTTTTTAATATTGTATACTTAAATTTTTTTTATGATTTATTTTAATAAAGGGAATAATAATAATAATTAGCCTATTTTGTCCCACTGCTGAGCAAAGGCCTCCCTCAAACCCTTCCTTCCACACATCTCTATCCTTGGCGCTTTCCCACCAGTGCCCCACAAAGTCTAATGGCATCGAGGTATCATCTCGCCAACATTTCCGCGGTCGTCCCCGAGCACGCCTTCGAAGGCGTGATGGTATGTGCCCATTTCTCGGGTTGCATGCGGCTAGCGGCTAAGTGATAATAACTAATGTTAATTGGTAAGTAAATGATATAAGTACATTTTTGCACGCCTTACATAGAACATTACTAGATTAAGTGCATGTTTTAGCTCAGTAAGTGAAATGTAAATTTATTATGAGTTAAATAAATTCTTTAACCTCAATCCCCCAAACGACATTAATGGGACGTTTACACGTATTACGTTGTCCAATAGGTAACTAAATTTTATTTTAACTTAATTCTTGTGTGTAAACAGTCACTTAAAAGCTCTTTAGTCACAAGTGGTAAGTAAACGATTTAGTGGGCAAGTGAACAAGTAGAATAGAATCGAGTCTACTTTTTGAGTAAAGTAATGATGTGGGAGTTAAACATTACTGATTATCTCACATGCACGGACTTCTTGAACGAATTTGAAAAGTGACTTAGCACTGTTTTGTTTTAATTGCTAACACTCATGCACGTTTATGAACGCTTAGCGGTTAATAATCCACCATTAATAACATTAATATCTGACAAAACACAAATTTTAGAAAACAATAAAAGTTAAAACCGCAGACAATGTCGTTTCACTTTCCCGCCTCGCCTTTCCCGCCAAAAAGTCCTTGGTAAGATGAGATGAGAGCATGTTGGGAAAGCAAAGAAATCCAATCTATACAGCCATTAACTTTTTTTTTTTAATGAAAATCATTTAATGTAAAAATCAATTGCCAAAATGTTTGTAAGCTCATTACTTCAGAACGGCTCGATCGATTTGGCAGATTCTTTTTTGGTATGTTCGTGTATAATACATTAGTCAATACCCTTAAGGCGGGTCTCCTGCGACACTGTTTTGTGTTTTCTAACACCTAACATCAAACATCTAACAAATATGGGCGTGGCCTACGTACATATTTTGACATATTTTGTTAGATGTTAGTAATGTCTAACTCCCACATCATTACTTTACTCAAAAAGTAGACTCGATTCTATTCTACTTGTTCACTTGCCCACTAAATCGTTTACTTACCACTTGTGACTAAAGAGCTTTTAAGTGACTGTTTACACACAAGAATTAAGTTAAAATAAAATTTAGTTACCTATTGGACAACGTAATAAGTGTAAACGTCCCATTAATGTTGTTTGGGGGAACATTTCACTTACTGAGCTAAAACATGCACTTAATCTAGTAATGTTCTATGTAACGGCGTGCAAAAATGTACTTATATCATTTACTTACCAATTAACATTAGTTATTATCACTTAGCCGCTAGCCGCATGCAACCCGAGAAATGGGCACATACCATCACGCCTTCGAAGGCGTGCTCGGGGACGACCGCGGAAATGTTGGCGAGATGATACCTCGATGCCATTAGACTTTGTGGGGCACTGGTGGGAAAGCGCCAAGGATAGAGATGTGTGGAAGGAAGGGTTTGAGGGAGGCCTTTGCTCAGCAGTGGGACAAAATAGGCTAATTATTATTATTATTCCCTTTATTAAAATAAATCATAAAAAAAATTTAAGTATACAATATTAAAAAAATATATATATTTATCATGTAAAATATTATAAAAAACTTAACCTATAGTCTCCCATCGGCAGCGGGGATAGACCCAAGCTATCGGTGGTTAGGGCTGCAGAGTGAGGAACCTCCTGACAATGCGTGCCGTGTCAGGGAGTACTGCCTTTTGTATCTGACCCTTGACCCAACCTTTTAGCGAGAGCCTCTCTAGATGTTGGTCGAGCCTCTTAGCTATAAGACCGTTTGCCAAAACGACTATCGGTACAATAATGGTAGAATACACATTATTACACATCCCACATGGCGGCAACCTCGTGAGCCAAGTCAAGGTACTTACTGAGCTTGTCCTTGTCTGTTTTCACGAGGTTCTCATCATGAGTATGGTGTTATCAACCAATATTGCTCGGCTCTGAAATCGGTCGACCACCACGATATCAGGCTTATTGGCGACAATAGTCCCTTGAAGTCCCGTCCGTAATGATAGAGCGATTCCAGTAGAGCATTGCATGCCCATTTTCAAGAACTGGCATAAGTGCGTGCTTATAATACGGCAGCTCTGATTCAACAAGGCCATATCCAAGAGCAAGTTGCTGGTGAATAATTCTGGCTAAGTAGCCAGAATTATTCACCAGCAAGTGATTGTGTTTGTGCAAATACTCTCCGTTAGCAAGATGAGAACAACCGAAAAATAATATGTCGGAGTGATTCTCCCGGACGGCGGATTGCCCGTGCCCGACAGATATCGACCGTACCGTCCTTCATAATTATATTTACGGTTGTTATTCATCTTGATAACTTCATCTTCAATGGCACAGACAAAACTTTCGGTTTGCCCAAAGAGGTCGCCGATCGTAGCCAGTTCACCGAGGCAGGTAAATAATAGGCTCAGTAAGATTACGATAATAGCGCCCGCCCAAGTAACATTAAGGTTTAGAAGGGTTTTGTAAGGGTTCTAAAACCTTTTCATGGAAATTTGCTCGTAAGTCTTAACACGCTCAATAATGTTTTATATTAACCATAAATTAACCTCCTGAGTGCAAAAAGGGCCCACGATTTGGAATCTTTCTAGGAGCTACAGCAAAATTTATAGCTCAAATCCAGGAACTTTAGAACTAATAAACAGAACCCAAATAAAACTTACACAACTTAAAGGACCATGGGGAGATTTTGTATGAACCCTGTCCTCACCCTACAACAGTCATGGGATACTTGTCAATTTGTTCATTAGGACCCAAAGAAGCCTAAAGTACCTGTGTTATTGCAAAAAGTATTGGGTTTATTTATAATTAAAAAAAAACTTTTATTGTTTTCTTGCTTTAGTTAGAGTTGCTCGAGTGTGTCATGCTCTCTCAAAGTGTCTCTGCGGTGGTAGCATGTGCGTCGGGTCGTTACGTTCCCTAAAACATGGTTGAGCGAAGCGATGTCTGATTCACATGTCATACTCGTGAACGGGTGCAGCCTGTGGAGGCTGGTCTGCTCTTGCAATCTTATTTTGTTGAAAAACAATATATTCAAAAACAATTTATTTAATATAACCTAAATCCCACGTATTTGAAGAATGTCGCCATAGTAATAAAATATCTATCCTACTAGACCCTTCAAATGGCACTAATTTCAAATCTGTTGGATGGTGGAGGAAAAATCAATTGCCAAAATGTTTGTAAGCTCATTACTTCAGAACGGCTCGATCGATTTGGCAGATTCTTTTTTGGTATGTTCGTGTATAATACATTAGTCAATACCCTTAAGGCGGGTCTCCTGCGACACTGTTTTGTGTTTTCTAACACCTAACATCAAACATCTAACAAATATGGGCGTGACCTACGTACATATTTTGACATATTTTGTTAGATGTTTGATGTTAGGTGTTAGAAAACACAAAACAGTGTCGCAGGAGACCCGGCTTTAGGAAACGAAATCTGAAGGATAAATTCCTTACTTATAGCTAAAGGCTACGCACTCAATGGACGATGCTACGACAACGTAATGCTACGACGCGTTACAGATTACGCACCTATTTTTGAATGTGTATGTATGTGTCTCTCCCTACACTATTCCCCCTCTTCCAAAAAAGTAAAAATAAAAAATAGTCGGTACAGCTTTAAAAAGCTGACGTGCACAGAAAGAAAACAATGTAAACGATAGGGATTTTTTTTTTTTTTTTTTTTATTGTGTTACGCCATAATGGCTTCACTCTGCCTGATGAAAAGCAGCCAGTGAAGGCCAAGAAGTGAAAGCGTTCGTCACAGCGCTACCACGCTATGCCGAACGCTCTCACTATGGCGGCCTGCATAAATGCTTTTTCACGCCCCGCTTAAATAACCCGGGAGAGAAAGAGGAAGGAAACACGTGTGCGGGAAGCGCATTCCACATACGGGCAGTTCGGCAAAAGAACGATTGTCCAAACTTTTTGGTACGTGTCTTGATGGTCAGCACGGTATGAGGGTGGCTTTTAAGACCTGCACGCGTCGATCTGGAAAGGAAAGGAGAGGGAGGGATGAGGTCAAAGAGCTCCTCAGAGCATTCACCGTGGTAAAGGCGGTAAAAAGCACTAAGGGAAGCAATGTCCCTACGTAGCTGTAACGGCTCCAGACTGGTCGTAACGTCATCGTTACCGATAATACGGACAGCACGTCTTTGCAACCTGTCAAGAGCTTCGAGCAAGTACTTGGCGGATCCGTCCCAAAGATGAGAGCAATACTCCACGCAGGAGCGCACCTGAGTCTTATACAAAAGACAACGTTGCTCCGGCGTGAAGAACCGCTTCACCTTGTTCAGGATTCCGAGTTTACGTGAGGCTGTGGTTATAATGCTCTCAATATAGCTCTTCGGGTTGAGGTCGCTGTGTATGTCCATACCTAAGAGACTGAGACCAGTCTGGATGGGTAATAGGTTGCTCTGGAAGGAGGGTTGGGGGAGAAATGCGGACTTTTTAGCCGTGACAGCGCAGACCTGCGTTTTTTTGGCATTGAACTGGACCAGGTTATCAGAGCCCCATTTATAAATGCGGTCTAACTCCTCGTCCAGCTCAATGACAATCTTCCGTCTCGACTCCACTACATCGGCCTGCTTTGCCGCAGGGTGACCCAAATAACGCCGATGTACTGTACTGTCGTCTGCATAGCAATGAATGTTACCCAAGGATAACATATCATTGATATGCAGAAGGAACAGCGTGGGCGATATTATAGAACCCTGCGGCACTCCGGCGTTCACCTGCAGAGACTGTGAGGCACTGCTTTCGCAGAGTACGCGAATGCTGCGCTCATGCAGGAACCCGGCGACCCAATCGCATAGGCGAGGTGGCAAGCCGTATGACGAAAGCTTGGAGAGAAGCGAACGATGCCAAACTCGATCGAAAGCCTTGGAGATGTCCAGGCTAACAGCCAGTGCTTCTTCATGCTTATCCATTGCTTCACCCCACAGGTGTGTTATTAACGCCAGGAGATCACCCGTTGATCGTTTCGGTCTGAACCCGTATTGTCGATCATGAATCAGCGAGTGATCTTCTAGGTAGCGAATGAGTTGTCTGTTTATGATTCGCTCAAAAACCTTGCAAAGGACAGAGGTGACAGCAATAGGTCGATAGTTGGCTGGGTCAGACCTATCCCCTTTTTTGGGGACCGGCTGGACGTTCGCCTCTCTCCAAGCCTCCGGCACAATTCCAGTAGAGTACGAGAGGTGTTATAGGCGTGTTAGTACTGGAGACAACTCGGGAGCACATTTCTTAAGGACGACTGCCGGTATACCGTCAGGACCGCTAGCCTTCCTCACATCAAGTGACTGCAGCACGGCACGGACGTCACGTTGTCTGATTTGGACGTCAGGCATTGTGGAACCACAGTGAGGGATGGTAGGTGGTTCCGCGCTGCAGTCATCGATACGCGAATTCGCCGCAAAGAGCTTCGCTAAGAGGTTAGTCTTGTCTAGCGGCCGATGGGCCAACGAGCCATCAGGGTACCGCAGTGGGGGCAGAGAAGGCGCGCAAAAGTTGGCTTGCACCGCTTTGGCCAGTCGCCAATAACTTCGGCTACCCGTTGGGTGCGACAACAGCTCTTGGCCAACGCGAGCAACGCGCTGGGCATTCGCTCTCGAGAGAGCTCTCTTGCAGACTTTGGTAGCCTTGTTGAAGACTACCTTGAGGGAAGAGATGTTACGATCGTTGAGCGTGCGAGCCTTGGTCCAAGCGCGATACGCCGCCTGTTTTAGTTCAACAGCAGGCTACATTGTACTTATCATACATAAGTGTCGACTTGAATTCATCAACACCTTAAAACTTAGAAACAACACATAAACACTCACATAGTAATAAATTGCGTTTTATAAAAACAAACTTCCACGCCGCAAATGCGTGGACATTTGAGCCACAACAAAAAAAATTGGACCCTTTTACCACAGTATACATATTTAGATTGTATTTATACTGTGCTTTTACAATCATCAAATGAAAAAAGTTTATTTCAACAAAATAGGATAATACAGGATTATACAGTGTACAATAGAATATATAGAATAGAAAACTTTATTTCAGGCTTCTATGGCCCATATAACATAATACACCTTATAGACTAACATACATATTATAATACAATCTTGGTAGTAAATAACTTAAAAGCTATGTTAGTATTTTAATTATTTGGACACATTTTGTGTCGTATCAGTGGCAGAGAAAGGCAGTTGTCCACGGAATCGCCTATATACCACGCCCTTCGGCCAGAAGTCTTCGCTCATGAAGGTGTCCAGCCTGGATGACGGGACCCGCACCACAAAAGCCTTGAAGCTGGTGTTGTGGCGCGACTTCAGTCAGTGGTACCACCCTCAAGTCAAAATTGGTCTTCATTTTGATGTATTCTGCAATCTCCTGCACTGTGTGGTAGTATAATGCAGGCGAGACAGATACATGGCCGTGGTCGGCGTCGCAGCCCGCAGCAAGAAGTTTGGCCCTGTCGGTGCGGTGCCGCGACGATTCTGGACGACGCAACGTCGTCGCGCCTTCTTACTTTGAACCGTAGTGAAACCATCTTCATTTCCATCTGCGATAACAACGGATCGCGATGGCTCGGAGTTAGCAGCAACTACGGCAGCGAAGTTTCGGCGACAGCTGACAGACGCAGCACACACAGCCGTCACGTGAGGAGCTGCAGGTGGCAGCGGCGCGCGGACGGCGGCGGCGGGCGATGGCAACATGACGCTCGCGGGGGGCGCGGGGCACGCGGAAAGAGTAGCCCCGCCCCGCGTCGCCTGCGCTCAAGTCGGCTCGGGTCGCGGCGGTGACGGCGTCGAAAACTGCTGCTGGCTTGCAGCTCGATGTTGTTGACGTATCGAGGCAGGCCCCACGTCGCAAGTTGATATTGGAGCCGACCTCCGAAGACCTACTTTCCGTGAGTGATTCACGTAAATGATTAACTTCACTACGCAAATCACTTACGGTTTTTTCTGATGCATGGAATTTTTGCACCATATCTGCGAAACCCGCCTTCAGGGTAAGGATATCCCTCAGGAGGCTGGTGACATCGACGTGATCGAAAGTGACGGGAGGCAACTTGTTTAGATCTCTCGCTACAAACGTCGGTACATCGTCAGGATCTGTAACTTTGAGTAGGCTGATGATATCCTGCAAGCTCTTCTGTGTCCCGTCACGTCTACGAGACACCATCTGGTCACTCATTTTGAGGGACTCGTAAAACAGCTTCTTGGCTTTGATATGTCATCTTCGCTGAAGCTCGACTTACATATCTGAACAGCACTGACCTCATCCATCACTTCCAACTTTTGCTGAAGGAACGCGAGGAGATCGTTAGCCACAAGCGTTTGATTCGCCATGGCACTACACTCGCGACGGCTTGCGCCGCGCTACACTAATATTATATTTAACCGTCTCATCTCATAATGCCAACTTCGCAAAATGCCAACCGCTCGCAAAATGAACAACTTCCTCAGAATGCCAAGATTTCTGTTGTCTAATAAAAAAAATAACCTCGACATTTACATTAATATTCATATTTTTATGTGTTTTTAAATATTCAGATAGGTAACTTAATTAACTTAATTTTATATAACTTTAGGATAAGATGAGGCTATTTTTCTTGTTTAAATCGTACTGCTGATATATCTTAACAACAAAGTAGGATGTAATTTGCTTTAAGGTGCGGTCGGGGTCACGGTCGCTTTACCACTTTGCAGCGATTTTCGTATGAAGCCACAGACCATAAGTGGTCTGTGTAAGTATGAAGCGCACCGACCGCCCGGGTACGTGCCCGTACCAAATAGACGACGCGGTGTGCAAGGGATTTTGACCTTTAGACTGGTAACGAGGGAGTCCGCCATTCAGTCTGAACTGTGCTGTCTCATCTCATAATGCCAACTTCGCAAAATGCCAACCGCTCGCAAAACCTGTAGGTCACGTGATAGGTTAGACTTAAATGTCGAGGTTATTTTTTTTATTAGACAACAGAAATCTTGGCATTCTGAGGAAGTTGTTCATTTTGCGAGCGGTTGGCATTTTGCGAAGTTGGCATTATGAGATGAGACGGTACATACAAGTCTATATTATATTTATAAAATAATAGGTAGAAATACTTACATTCTGTTAAAAAAAGTTTCTGGAACGATTGTTTTGTTTATGAATCCAAATTAATTTTTTTGTTGTTAGATTGGCACAACTGTTATCCATTTTGGCGCGGAGTTTGAGTTGCATCTGTTATTAGGATTAAATACAGTGCTGTTTTTAGTTAGTTTATATCTAGTGTGTATAGCGAATTTCGTAATGGATAAAAACATCGAACATAGAGTTTGTCTTAAATTTTGCGTCGCCAATGGAATTTCGTGTTCGGAGTCACTGAAAATGTTACAGAAGGCTTACGATGAATCGACCTTATCAAAAACACGTGCTTAAGAGTGGTACAAAGCGTTCAAAAGCGGTCGAGATGTGATGGAAGATTTTCTTCGCTCTGGTAGGCCATCAACGTCTTCAACTGAAGTTAACGTGACTGAAAATCCTCATTCAAGTTTGTGAGAGATAGCCGCTGAACTTTCTGTGTCTCACGAGTCGATCCGTACCATTTTAAATAATCACTTGGGTATAAAACATGTTGCCGCTCGGCTAGTCCCAAAAGATCTGAATTTTCTCCAAAAACTCAATCGCATAAGAGTCGCTGAGGACATGCTAGAACGAGTCCATTCCGACCCAACATTCATGCAACGCATTGTTACTGGTGACGAGACGTGGGTTTACGAGTTTGACTTGCAAACTAGTCAACAAGCTTCAGAGTGGCGCCTTCCGACTGAACCGAAAACCACGCCAAAGTCGATCAAAAGTCAAAGTCATGTGACTGTTTTCTTTGACTATCGCGGTGTTGTGCACTCGGAATCCTTTCCGGAAGGCCAAACGGTAAAAAACGCTTTTCTTTCGGATCTCAGAGGTGAAAACTTCTAAGATTTGATGAAGCAATGTTGACTAAAAACATAAGCATCAAGCACTGACAAATTTCGACGGTTGAAAGCCAGACCTCGGTAGCCAAGTGGTTAAGGCAGCCGCCCGGAATGCGGAAGGTGCGTGGTTCGATTCCCGCCTGAGGTTGTCGTCTTTTTTCAGTGTTTAAAATTTTACTTAAGTATATTTAAGCGTTAATAAAACGCTAAAATATAAAACATTAATCTATAAACGCAGCTTCATCTTAACCGAATGTTCAAATATTTGTAAAAATATTTCTTTCGGATCTCAGAGGTGAAAACTTCTAAGATTTGATGAAGCAATGTTGACTAAAAACATAAGCATCAAGCACTGACAAATTTCGACGGTTGAAAGCCAGACCTCGGTAGCCAAGTGGTTAAGGCAGCCGCCCGAAATGCGGAAGGTGCGTGGTTCGATTCCCGCCTGAGGTTGTCGTCTTTTTTCAGTGTTTAAAATGTTACTGTAAAAGTAACTTGCACAATCACTACGGAACTTTATGTCTTCTTACAAGCTCCATTAACATCGCTATGGAGCTAGTTCTGTAAAAATCATGATAACTCTTCTATAGTAGGTACTTAACAGTACCATAGCGACTCCTGGTGCAGGTGCTAAATAACTTCAATTCTAAATAGCTCTATAAGTGAGTTTGTGTTACTGCTAAACCGTGACAAACAAGTACTAAAATTAATAATTAATGGACTAATTGGTTTTATAGCTAACTACTCAGTATCAATAATTATATCACTATTTTTTCAAAATGGTGGCACTTATTCGATTTTTTTAGAGATCTAGTTAAGATTTAAGTAATTACAGATTTAATAATGGACTTGAGATCTTCGCGTAAGTATAAATAGGTAGTTATAAAAAAAGTAAAGAGTCGATAAACAAAGGCATTATCATCAATACAACAGGCTCAGGTCCAAAATGTAAATACTGGACAAGCGGGTTCAGAAAATACAGCGCATGGTTCCGTACAAAATATTGGTTTTGTACCACTTCAGGGTTGTAGCAATAATGTTCCTCCTTTTCAAGCCAGTAATAAGGATGAAGAATATTATTATGAGAGTGAGAGCTCCTCTGTTCAAAGTCAAACATCTGAATCAGATGAAGATAGCAATAAAGATGAACAATTATGCAGTGATATAAGAAGATGGTGCGTCACTTATAATATACCTCATCAAGCAGTTACAAGTTTGATAGAAATAATAAATAAGCGTATTCCTAGTTTCTTACCAAAAGATCCAAGGACGCTTTTGAAAACAGATGAAAACTTTTGAGAACAATAACCGAGACCCCAGACGACTCGTTGAATTCTTTCTAGTAGTTGACGATTTACTGCCAGCCAATTCAATCTTTCCTGAGATTGGTTGATTTTTTTTCTAGTAAACATTTTATCCTATATTTTATATTATAGATTAGGTATCTGTATAGCATTGTGAATGCGAAATGTCAATAATAAAGATACTAGTGTGATATGGTTTTTGGGAAGTAAAATTTGACGAAAAATATTTTGTCAAACGACGGGATACCCTCTGTGAGTGTAGGTAGGTATTAGACTCCTGCCCGAGCCCGAGTGGTGCGGTGCCAAAGCCACGCGCGGGCGCAGCGCGACCGCATAGGTAGTGTTAGTTTTTGGCACATGTAACGCATAAGTACTACTTTTATTGTAGCGTCATTGCTCGTACATATATGATTAAAACATGTAAGTAGTTGTACAGTTGCATGAGTACGAACGATCACAGGTTAGATACCTATGATCGATCGATCGACACGCCGCGCATGTGATGAGATAGTTGGAACTTTAAATTTAGTCAAAATAAATTATGAGGTTTCATTGTAGATACATAGGAACTTGTTTTAAATGAAACTATTGTTCTTTAGCGACACATTCGTGATTGACGGAATGGCGCGAAAAACTGGAAAATAGGTACCTACCGCTACCTAAAAAAGTTCTTCAGTTCTAATTCTAACAAAAAAAAACAAACTGTAAGTAGGTATGTTATAATAGTTACAGCTGAGAATAACACTAAAATACACCTTTTAACTGTGATAATATAATCTCTTGGTTTCTGTGTAGATAAAAATAACAATTTTTAGCTTAATATTATTTAAAAAATATAGGTACCTACTTACATATTTTAGGTACCTACTTACATATTTACCATTCCCTAAATTATGCCCCTGTGCATTTAGAAAAGTAGATAAATAAACACTATAGGTAGGTACTTATTGCACAAATAGCTAGGTAAGTACTTAGAATCACAAACAACAAAAGAAAATAATAGGCGGCCTTATTGCTAAAAGCATGTAATGTAGGTACCTCCATACAAGGAAATTTATTTTGACTACCTGCTACACTGATTTAGTCTAATTTTAAATTTGGACAACGAAACCTTAATAGAAACGAAATATGGCTGCTGTTTTCTGCTATGATAGCACATTAGCAGCACTGCTGGTGCCAATGTGTACTATACCAGCCATAGTGGGGAAAAATATTTATTTTATTAATTTAAATTTAATTAAAACAAGAAAATTACAAGGGCGCATTGTCAAATTTGAAATCGGTATTAATGATTTTATCAATAGAATTAATTTCGCAAGTGCAAGTTACGGCAGAGCTACGTAGTGTCCTTTTAATTTTTTGAAATAAACCATAATATTTTTGTTGTTATTATTTTGTCGATTTTCGTTGAAGAACACTCACGACGACCGACACGAGGCACATTAAATAAGTGTGATAAAAAAGATCACTGGAATTGTTTACGGCGCAAAATAGCACTATAAACATGTTTTGGTTACTTTTATAGTGCAAATTTGTGACATAAATGCTGCACATAGCACTATTTCAGTACCAAATAGCGTTTCTCGACACTTTAAGGTTTTAACTACAGAGCTGATTTATTACCGTGAGAGCCTTTATGTAATGTTTATAGAATAAATCAGTGATGATACTAGGGCCTATTCGGGGATCTGTAAACGTTCTTAACATCATTATAGTGCTAATCATGTACACTAATTAGCACGCTCCAAAACGTTCTCAGGACTTTTATAGTACCAAATTTTGCTGCTTGGGTACCTACTTTATGTATTACACGATTTACACATAGTATATAGATTTAGTAAACGTCCGTCAGATTCCACTTTCGTCAGAAGCAGTTTTTCTATAATTTCAGTTCAGTTTCGTCATGAAAGAAGGTACCTAAATCACTCTCGACGTTTGAAGTAGGTAGGTAAGTAGGTACTCGTAATAACACTAACATCATTCATCACTACCTACCTAGTGTACCTACCTACGTAATCCTACCTACTTATTATAATAAAGTCCCCCCGCGTCTGTATGTCTACGTACGTAGGTAAGCAGGTACTTATTTACTTAGTTAAGTCTTAAGTACCTATTATAATATCAATTCTACTAGTCACCTACAATTATTAAGTACTTACCTATGTTATTACAACTTACTTGTACCTGCACCTAACTTGTGCTTGCACCTAACTAGGTTGACGACCTCCGTGGTCAAGTGATTAGCACGCCGGCCGCCGGGTCTAGCGTCGCGCCATCTCTGAGGTCCCGGGTTCAATTCCCGGTCGGGTCAATTTAGAGAAAGACTGTTTTTCTAAACTGATTTTCGGTCTGGATATTTTTTCTATGTTTATGTTTATTTATCCGTTGTCTTACCATAATAACGAGTTTCAAAAATTACTCATCTTGGTCTAGCTAGATAATTGGTGTGAGCGTAAACAAATTTTCGAATTGAATTTAGGTTGGTAGATAGGTACTTACTAGGGAATGCAATCTCGAACTCGCGAGATCTCGAATCTCGCGAGATCTCGACCTTTTTTTCGATATTCAATCTCGACGATCTGTAATCTCGATGTATGTGATATCGATCGAGATCTCGACAATATTGATCGAGATTATCGAGATTTTGGGTCATGAGAGTGTGCGAATCATTCGTGTTCATTCGTGCGCGGCAGCGCGGCGACTGGTGGCCAGCGTCATCAGCCCAGCGATTCCAGCGCAGCGACGCGCGCGGGAGCTTAGTCAGTGCGGAATGTGCCTTGCGATTTATGGTTCGTAAACTTGAAGACCTGAAGACGCCACTCTCAGAAAAGTTGGCCATAGCCATGAGAAAGCGTATTTCCGAACGTCGAATCGATGCAACTGCCACATTGCTATACCTTAATAATCCGGCATTGTATGAAGATAATTTAGAGAAAAATGCACTTGACACAACATTTCGGATGCCTGACAAGAATGTCGTAAGAAAATACATTCAGAAATTAGTCAAACGATTATATTGCAGTCCTGGTCAAGAATCAGATCCTCTTTTATTTCAAACGGATGATGATGAAGACGATTTACCCCTCTCACATATGCAACAAGCCCTTAATTCAGTCCCTGAAAGTCCGGGGACAGAATCGACGGCTTGTTCGCTCCAGAAAGAGTTGGAAGAAGCTTTAAAGACGAGTAAAGATACTCAACCCCAAGCTGTGATAACAGACAGGTTTGACATTGACAGACTTTTGAAGAAAGAAATGAATCTATACGAGTATGGTGGCGAAAGAGGGCAGTTCCTTAAATTTGCTTACAACAGCTTACTTACCGTAGTCCCTACAAGCGTGGAGGTCGAACGGGCATTCTTAGCTGCAGGATATTTAGCTACCGATATTAGGTGTCGCTTAGCAGATGATACTTTGAAGACGCTGTGCTTCTTAAGAAGCTATTTCCAAAACCACGATTATTAATGTTTCAATTTCATTGTTAATTTTTTACAAATTATATTTCGTTCCCTTAAATTAAAGATTTACGTGATTTAATAATAAAATATCTTGTTTTATTTACAAAACATCACAGCAATATCATATTAGTTTCATACTTCGTAGTTGTTCATGATTCCTATATAGAAAATATGAGATTTAGTATAAAAGTAACATATTTTTTTTACAAATCTCGATAATATCGAAATCTCGCGAGATCTCGACTCGTTTACGATCGAGATCTCGAATGGGCCAATCTCGACCCTATGATTATGGCGCGAGATCTCGATTTGTCAATCTCGAATCGAGATTGCATTCCCTAGTACTTACTTACTTAAAGGAGTAACTGCTAATACTACTACGAGAATATAATATAAAATCGTTAGAAGTATAGCTAGGTAGTAGTAGTAAAAATAAT
The DNA here is from genome assembly GCA_963921215.1 of Scoparia ambigualis. Classification (NCBI taxonomy): domain Eukaryota; kingdom Metazoa; phylum Arthropoda; class Insecta; order Lepidoptera; family Crambidae; genus Scoparia; species Scoparia ambigualis. Next base: position 40,662,344 of record OY992504.1, on the reverse strand, counting down.
AATAAAAATTATAAAAGTAATAGAAAAAACAGAACAATTTGTTTTAAACGTAGGTATTTTAGTTGTAGGTATTGTGAATAATACGTACCCGATTCGTTCCAAGAATCGATTCAGAAGTCTACGATTCATTACGATCCAAAAAATCGATTCAAAGAGTAAAATCATGCATGATGCATCCCTAATCGGCCATTGTGTAAACACCACCGGCCAACATACGCCACGATTCCTTTGATGTGTGCCCGAAAACCGACAACTTTGCCATTGCGATTGCAATGCAACTTTCCGATTGCGTGCCATCGCACGCCACTGCGCGCCACTGTCGACAATTGCTCGGCACTGTACACCATCTACCCCGTCTACACAATGGCGATGGCCGGCAGTGGCCAAGCATGGCCCATCACACGCCACTGTGTACTGGGGCCTTTACAAGATAAGTTTGTTATTTTTAAACGGTTTTTAGCTTCTTTAGTTAAGTACCTATTTCATAAATAAGTCATTTTAATCTAAGACTTATGTAGCTACCTACCTACTCGTAGGTAAGCGTACTATCACGGACTCCGTCGCTTTACCAGTCTAAAGGTCAAAATCCCTTGCACACCACGTCGTCTATTTGGTACGGGCACGTACCCGGGTGGTCGGTGCGTTTAATGCGAAAATCGCTGCAAAGTGGTAAAGCGACGGTGACCCCGACCGTACCTATAAACTTTAGAGTCTAAACAATGTGGCTGTAAAATGAAAATCTTTTTATTACTTTAATGATAATTACTTAGGTACCTACCTACTTAACACTTTAAGCGCCATGGCGGTCACCGGTGACCGACAAACAATTTTTAAATTGTGTCTGGTTTGTGGCAGCTAACGTGTTAATCCAAATGATTAAATCACGAAAGTGAAATAGCTACCGACTTATCTGTCTTGGTTTTATTAGTCTAACAAATCCAACAAAACATGCCGCCAAGCGACTGCCGACAAACAACCCAGATGGGTTGTTTGTGTCAAACAAAATGTACATGTTCCGCCAAAGGTTGATTTTCGCCGCCCGCGCCGACAGTTAGCCAACAACTGTTTGAGCGGGAGCGGGCGAACTACAGTACACCTTCTGTGCGCCTGGTAGAGGGCGTGGCAACCAAAACCACCCAAAACTAGGGCACGCAGTTTTACAAACAGAAGGTGCAGCGTAGGCAGTGTATCATACAGAGTTCATGACCCTGCTAGTGATGGGTTTAGCTTGTTCTGATTTAAAATTATCTTAAGCTTATCTTACTAGGGTATTTATAGAAAGGGTCTATACTAGGGATAATTTGAAACCTTGTATTATGGCTGGCCCCTCTTGATACACGCTGTATAAACGCTTTCCATTATTTTCGAAATTGTAAAAAAAAATCTTCTAATTAATCTAAATGCTAAACCAATTTTGTATGAACGAAATTTTGGAAAGAATAAAAACTGCTGTAAATAGCAAACGAAAATCGGCCATAATTTCGATTTTTTTTTATAATGACAAGTCAGCGCTGCTCGGGAGTGAAAAACCGCCTCACCTTATTGAGAATACCCAACTTACGGGAGGCAGTTAAAATAGCACTCTCGATGTAGCATTTTGGATTCAGTTCCTGGCCGATGTCCATGCCAAGACTGCTTAGGTTCACCGAAATGGGTAACGGAGAGTTCTGAAGAGAGTAGGAGTAAGGAAGGGAGTTACCTTGGACGAGAATGCACAAACCTGGGTTTTGCTAGCATTAAACTCGACCAGGTTTTTAGATCCCCTCTTAGAGACACGATCGAGAGTCAGGTTCAGTTTGGCAACCAGTTCTTGCCTTTTCACCATGATATCGGCTTGCTTTGCCGCAGGATGTCCCAAGTACCGCTCATGCATCGTACTGTCATCCGCATAACAATGAATAGTGCCCAAGGACAACATGTCATTAATATGCAGAAGAAATAGAGTAGGTGAGAGCACAGAACCCGGCGGCACTCCGGCATTGACTTTGTAGAACGCGGAGGAACTACCCTCACAAAGGACACGAATCCTCCGCCCTTCTAGAAAGTCTGCAACCCAGGCGCACAAACGGGGCGGCACACCGAAGGCCGGCAACTTGGAAAGAAGCTAGGGAACGATGCCACACTCTATCGAAAGCTTTGGCGATATCAAGGCTATAACCGCCAGGGATTCGCCATGCTTGTCTATCGCTTCACCCCACGCGTGAGAAACGTACGCTAAACGATCACCCGTTGATCGCTTTGGTCTGAACCCATACTGGCGATCATGGAGCAGCGAGTGATCCTCTAGGTAGTGAATGAGCTGGGAATTAGTTATCCGCTCAAACACCTTGCACAGCACATAAGTTACAACGATGGGTCGATAGTTTGCCGGATCCGAGCGATCCCCTTTTTTGGGGATGGGTTGTATGTTCGCCTCCTTCCAAGACACCGGCAGCCTTCCAGTATCGTAAGACTCCCTAAACAATCGTGTCAATACAGGAGACAACTCAGCCGCGCATCTGAGCAGCACGGATTCGGATTCGGAGAAAGAGAGTAGGCCCTCGGGCCATCGCCATTGTGTACACGGGGTAATGGCACAGTGTTACTGTTCTGTGGTAATTGTGTACAGTGGCCAACAGTGGCGGACAATGGCCCATAGTGGCGCGCTCAGAACAATAACAAGCATTATTGTTCTGAGGTGGCGCGCAATCGGGAAGTTGTTGGTTTTTGGGCACACTTCAAAGGAATCGTGGCGTAGCGTAGCATGGCCTGTGGCGTTCACACAATGGCCCATTGCTTAGTTCGTCACCGACCGCTGACCGGGAGAGAGCGCTTTTTGTTGCGTACTAACTAGTAAAATATACCTACTTGAAAGTCGTTTTCTGAGTAGTTGTGACTTATTATTAAAATAATAGTAACAACCCACCTCTTCCCTTGGGTGTCGTAAAAAGCGACTAACGGACTAAAGACTGCACATACATCCAACAGCAAAGGGCGGCGATGGGCTCATCAAAATAGTACTACCAACCCTTCTCTTCTCTTCGGTGTCGTAAAAGGCGACTAACGGACTAAAGACTGCACATACATCCAAAAGCTTAGAGCGGCGATGGGCTCATCAAAATAGTACTACCAACCCCTCTCTTCCCTTGGGTGTCGTAAAAGCGACTAACGGGCTAAAGGCTCGTTTATTAATTAACCACCTAAGCACATGTGCAGACTGTGCAGTTGTTTCTTGCTGAAGCGTGGATTGTGTGGGTGGGCCCTAAATGATCGCTGTGCTCATGTACTAATGCGTGATAGGGATGGCAATTCTTAAATCAATTCGAATCGTAAACTAAAAAATCGAGTACTTAAAGATTGATCACTCAAAAATCGATCTATTTTAGAGTTTGTATTGACAATATTAGCAAATCAAAGATTACAACTGTAACTTTTTTTTCATTGCTTTAATTTATTAAAAAGAGGCGAAGAAGGCGTGGAGTAGGAGTGTCGTCGTGTTATTCTTCAAAAAAGGAGACAAGACCCTTCTGAAGAACTACCGACCCATTTCGCTCCAGAGCCACGTTTACAAGCTGTTGTCAAGAGTCACCACAAATCGCCTTGCGCGAAGACTTGACGAATTTCAGCCCCTGGAGCAGGCCGGGTTTCGGGGAAGATACGGCACCATGACACATTTTGACAGTGCGGCAGATTATACAGAAGGCCGAAGAGTATAATCGGCCCCTGTGCCTTGCATTTGTGGACTATGAGAAGGCATGTATTTGACTCTGTCGAGACCTGGGCTGTTCTTAAATCCCTGCAACGATGCCAAGATTGGCGATATATCCAAGTGTTAAAGTGTCTCTACAATGTCGCCACCATGTCCGTCCAAGTACAGAACCAGCAGACAACACATATCCACTTACATCGAGGTGTGAGACAAGGGGATGTGATATCCTCAAAACTATTCACAAATGCCTTAGAGGATATGTATAAAATGCTGGACTGGAAAGGACGTGGCATCAACATCAACGGCGAATACATCTCACACTTGCGATATGCAGATGACATCGTCATCATAGCCGAAACGTTGCAGGAGCTACAACATAATTATGCTGAACTGCCTAGCTGATTCTTCTCGCCGCATCGGTCTTCGGATGAACTTGGACAAAAACAAGGTTATGTTCAATGAACATGATGTCATCCCGGAACCGATTGCAATACAAGACAGTGCTCTCAAAGTTGCTAAGGAATATGTCTACCTCGAGCAAATTTTACAGATGGGTAGAAACAACTTCGAGAAAAAGACCAACAGAAGAATACAGCTGGGCTGAGCTGCGTATGGAAAGTTACGTCGAGTCTTTACGTCGCCAATCCCGCAATGGCTAAAGACGAAAGTCTTCAATCAGTGCGTCCTACCCGTCATGCATGACATACGGAGCCGAATCGTGGACACTGACGGTAGGGCTGGTTCACAAGTTTAAATTCGCTCAGCGGGCTATGGAAAGGGCTATGTTCGGAGTTTCTTTAGGGGATCGGATCGAAACGAGGTGATCCGGCAGAGAACCAAGGTAATCATCATAGCCCACCGGATTAGCAAGCTGAAGTAGCAGTGGGCTAGCCATATCAGTCGCAAAACCGAAGACCGTTGGGGTAGACGAGTTCTGTAGTGGAGACCGCGTATCGGCAAGCGTAGCGTAGGACGCCCTCTGACAAAGTGGAGCGACGATCTTCGCAAGGTGGCTGGCAAGAGCTGGATGATAGTGGCCGCGTATAGGCTAATGATGATGATGAGGGAGTTTGCGCTCTCCGCATATGTGTTGAGGCTGTTGCGGGGATTGGAGCACAACCCGGGAGTGCTGGGCCGGCTGCGGCTGGTCACGCCGGACCGGTACGTATGGAGGCGATGCCGCCCGCCGCTGTTGGCCGTGCCGATGGCCAGGACCAATCTCCTCGCAAAAACGCCCTTTGTTCGATCGATCCTCACACTGAACAAAGTTCATGAGAGGATTGATATTTTAGCCGATGGGGGTTTAGAGAGTAATAACACCATCTATTCTTGAGATTGGAATGAATTTATTGGAAAAGTTAGCCTACTATATACAAATTTTACATGTTACAACTAGAGGCGTATAAACAAAGCAGTTTATTACGTGTTCATAAATGAACGCTAGGGTGCGCTGCGTTTGGCATGACGCAGCGGCTGAAGCGGCTCGCGGCAGTCGCACGGCTGTCGATGCGCGCCGTATATAAATATTCGCGGCGGCTCTGTAAACTCGCCATAGTCTTGTGCCTGCTCGGTCATCTCAAAGATCGCTCCGTACTAGTACATTACAGACAATGTACTAGTTCACTCTAATAGTACTATTAGTTCATTTAGTACACTGATTTATTTGAAGATAAATATTCAGTCACGGATGTACTATGAGAGTTTATTAAGTTATTAGATAGTTTTATTGCGTAAATAGACCACAAATTACCTAAGACTTAATAATTAGATAGGTAAAAAAAGGTAATTTGGTGTCTTATTCAACAAAGCATAATAAAAATTTGATTTCCCTTCATACTTGGCAGGCTTACGTAGGACTGTCTTTTCAAAAAGTGAATCGTAATATTATGCTTACCGCATATACGACATTATTATCTTTTAAATTGTGCAAACGCCACATTCTCACTAAAAATGCTCTCTTGTAAACGCTCTCGGCTCTACCTTTCCGATTTCGATGCAGGCCATCGAGACCGAGAGAGCCGAGACTGCCGAACGGAGCATTTCGTTCCTGTCCGACTGAGTGTACTAAATGAACGAAGACCGAATGAGCATGCGGAATAGTTCGTTCTAGTTCAGTACTAGGAAGCAATTCTTTTAGTTCTTTAGTACATGTACTACACAAGCCTACTCGCCATTGGGCGGCGGCCATCGGACGAGACACATGTAACATCGAAGCGCGGGAGCGCGCGTCGTATTTATGTCTTGCAGCTGTGTAGGTAGCTACAATATATTTTCTAGTAATTTGAGTAAACTCGCAAAGTTAGTTTTATAAGTAGTTAGTTACAGAGATTAATAATTGTAATGTGATAGTAGTACTGTCTTGTGTTAATGTAAATCGTTGATAAGTTAATTAGTTAATATTAGTAGTAAGGTTAAATGTAAGGAACTGTCGCATTGGAGTAAGGATAGTTGTGTAGGTAGGTAGTTATATGAGTAAATAAATAAATAAATAAATGATGATGATGATGAAGAAAACTAAGCACAAAGCCATCTCGTGAGTTTTTGAGTAATTTTTCGGAAAACTATTATTTCTGTACATGTGTTTGAGTACGTTCAACTGGCTGTAAATCATTTTATGGTCCTAACAAACTGAAAAAAATCGAATTTAGATTTTTATTTTGAAATATCAATTCACTGAATCGATTCAGTAGGTACTTCAAATCATTCAAAATATCAATTTTTGGACCTGTAAAATCGATACTTCATTAGGGATGTCGGAAATGAAAAAAAAAATCGATATATCGATATTTTAAAAAATATCAATATCGGGCTCGATATATCGCGAAAAAAATATCGATATATCGTTATATCGGTCAAATTTTTCACCGTATTTAAATAAAGGAGAACCACCTGCTTTTTCTTAAAATTGGTTAAAAAATTATTTAGGTGAGCCTAGCTCAGTAATAAAAACAGATTTTTTATTTTAAATTATCGTTTTAACCGGTTCACAGTTCCGTAACCCAAATAAGGGCCATAACAATTGATTAACCTCTTGTTATATTTTTAGGACAGTGAACCTGTGAATCATGCCGAACAACTCAGTCGGCTCCTGTTGTTAGGAACCGCCATATTTATCGTAAAAACCACTCTCTCTGACGGCATGGAGGAAGCCGTAGGTGTTAAATATTTCCGTTGCGTATACATAGCACACATGCACACATGACATGAAGTAGATTGAAGCAACGCACTGACAGTGACAGTTACACACTCACTACCATAGATTACATCAATGGAATGGGCGATTTTCCGAGATCAAAAAATGTTTACGGCTTTGAATTCTAACGAGTTAAAAAGTTTGATCGTGATGCGATGATAATAAATAAATAAATATCGATTATGATGCAAATTTCGATATTGCTTAATTTGTATCGATGTATCAATATATCGAAAAAAAAAATATCGCCTAAAAATATCGATATATTGAACAAAAAATATCGATATATTGATGTATCGATATATTTTCAACAAGCCTAACTTCAATTAATTGATCTCAGATCAGCATCCCTAGCGTGTAACGAAACGTCAAAAAAACCCCAATTCTTTGGGGCGAAAACGAGTTTTTGCGTTTGTTGATCTTATTTTTTACAAAAACAACAAAGTTACGAGAATTACTAATGTGTGGAAACAGAAAAAAATCGTCAGTACATACATTTTGAATTCTCAGAAATGTAAAACGAAGCTCTAAACGTCAGATGTTTAGAAAAGCCAGCATTGTTTTGGTGCCGTTCACTATATTGATTTATCATGCCACTGACCTGTTTTTCTTATTTGTAATGTGTAACTCGTAAATATTTAATAAATTCATTATGTACCTTACCTAGTGCGTTCTGTAAATCGGCTGATGATAATTCTCACAGCAGACTCGTCTAGTGCAACAGTGTTTCGATAACATGCTTTTTTGCGAAAGTTTATGTGTTCCTACAGTATTAGAAACCTAGTGAAAATCTTATTTTCGTAATGGTGTGTATGTTTCAAAATGATGACGCCTATTGAGGAGAAGAAAGATGAAAAGGTAAGCCAAATTCTATTATTAATTACCTACTCCAGTAGCTACCTAGTACTTTGTTCAACATTATTATTAAAATTTTGTAAATTACCTTGACTACCTATCTATTAGACTCTGTCTTAAAAAAACAACTTCTTAATTTTCAAGACACTAAAACTGAGACACTTATGTCTAATAGGAGTTGGTGGACACTTTAAAATTTCAAATATTTTGAATGACTGTGTGTAGTTTGATGTAGGTATGTAGTAAGATCTTATTTAAGGTACCTTTTATGTTATCTAAATAAAAAAACTAAAGATACTATAGAGCCAAATTTGATAAAGAATGTGGGGAAGTCTGGCATACTTTTCTAAAATTTAAGTTTAACAGAACTTATTGAATCAAAATACGCTTTATAAAGTAACTTGTGTCGTCGGAAATTATAGGTAATATATTTATTTACTTATATTGGTCTAAAAATCATATGAATTGCAATAATCTTTAGATTTATATGATATTTTTTAAAACTCGGCGTGTAGACGGACTTCCCGTGCAGTTTAAGGTAAGTCCGTCTAGTAGCAATATAACCAAAACTTGTGACGCAATATGTCTGCAAACAGTTTGTAGCAGTGATGTACAACTGGCGTTGAAATGTGTGTTTTATGAATTCGTCTATAAGGTTTAAATTTCAATGATAATTTACTTTATTTCATTTAAAGGCAAGTCCGGCATATCTTTGGTGACAGTGGTTGCAAACATTTTTAATAAAATAGTAACGAATTTCCTTTTTTGTAAAATAAAATACTAAGTAAAAACATAAATCTTTATTTCTTATTGAACATTATAAGTAGTGCTGCAAAATGAACAAATACCTTCCCTCATTATCATTTAAGGGTCAGAAATTTTTTAACTATATTTTTTGCACACCTGTCAACTTTCTTTGGTTTTTTAATAAAAATAAACATTTGTATTTTTTTTGTTTAAGTATTTGTCCCATGTACGCCGCCGTTTTGAGCTAAAAAACAAAGAAATTTGATAGGTATACCAAAACATTAGCTTAAAGTAAGCAAAAAAATATAAGAAAAGAAATCAGTATAATAAGTTTGCATTAGTCTTTAGATTATTAGTTTGAAAATCAAGTTGTTTCTGGCAGGAACTTTTCTAAATCTAAATCAAAGTTAGGGTTCGGGTGTCGCAAAGGGGTTGCAGGACTTAGAAAATATTCGAGCAAAAATTTTCTTTTTTTTCAAAAACCGCCGAAAAACACTGCCATCAAAAAGAGACAGAAAAAGTTTTATAAAATTGTGAAAAAAAAACTCTTAAAATTTTTTTAGTTGAGTTTATATGGAGCTGACACTTTAAAAATTTGTATGACTTAGAAAAAATTATGTATGACTGCCCTACTCATGTAGGTAATTTAAGACAATCGAGAAGCGCAGCGTAGCGATTGTTTTAAATTACCACATTAGACAACAGAAATCTAGCTCCATACAAAAATTATAATGATTTTTTGAGTGTTTTTTAATTTTAAAAAATTGTCTAAAATTGCCTGTTTTAAAGAGATATAGAGATACCTTAGATAGATAAATAGATTAGGTAGATACTTAAGTAGGTACATAATATATTTATTAATAAGGAAAAATAATAAATGACATAATTCAGCAATGTGCAAAACCTGAGAAAAGCTTTCTTAGCAACTCGTTTCAAGATCTGATTAAGACAATCAAAATTTTCTATCCTAGTCTATCTAATATCTAACTATCTATAATCTAACAGTAATGATAGTCCCGCCACTGAGCATTCCTCACCTGCTAATTGTCTTGTAGCCAGACAGACAATACAGCTTGAATATAAATAGGTACCTAATGATAGTTTTCATTGGGCGACTACTTTTAAGTAGTAGCTAGCAAATACAAAAAATCGTATAGTAACATAAAATACGTGCAGCTGAAAAGGTTGACAATATCTGCAATCGAGGCAAGACGGACTTTCCTTATGCATGTAGATGGACTTCCCAACTATTACTTTTTGAGTTTAGACATTTGTTGCAGGTAATAATTACGAATCTCAAGGGATATTAATGAATTCATCACCAGAAATAAGTATATGGATCACTAAATGACTTACGTAATCAAGGAAACTCCAAAAATTCCTTTGATTTTCTACTTTTTTTTTTAGTTTTTTGAAGAGACGTTACACTCCAACTTCAAGTACACAACGCGAAAAAAAATTGCCTACCGATTTCTTTCGACCTAATGATGTTAGCGACATCTATGATTCTCAGTTCGAACTAGCTCCGTAATACTGTTTTACCGACCGAGGCATAAGAACCTAGCCGTTCAAATATGCAAGTTATTGCCGCTAGACGGGCTTACCTCCTAGACGGACTTCCCCACATTGACCTTACATTAAAATTATTCACAATTCTTTGCCCGAATATTTAGTGTCACATGGATTGTTACCTTTTCTTGAGAGAGATTCATGAGAAAAGTTGAAATAATTTGGCACACAAACCCAAAGTAAGGCCAGAGTGTCGTCTTTAACTCTTGGCTCGATAATTTTTTAAAATCTCCTTGATTTGAATACACATAATAACTCTCTGGACAAGAGAGGCCACTGGCAGTCCTGATGCAAGAAAGGCCTTTGCAATAAAACATGGTGATACCAGACTTTATGTAAACCTTACCTGATATTTATTATTAGGTCACGTGTTAAAATACCAGACACAATAGAATTTCTATTGTTATCTAGGATTTCTAGGAGTCCTTGCCACAGATGAGGGGTCTATCTAGCTGTACATTTTGAACTTTCATGGTCAGCTGGAGAAGGAATGTGTTGGTTAAGGAATTAATTTGCATTTAACTAGGGTGACGGTGGGTATAATTGACCATGCATAGGTAATTGACCAATTTTGAATTTGATCGCGATTAAGCTTCCTAATTGACGGTTCGTTGTATTTTTAATTATTTTAGCACAACTGAGTGACTTATGTTTCATACCCAAGTGATTATTTAAAATGGTACGGATCGTTTCGTGAGAAACAGAAAGTTCAGCAGCTATCTCCCTCAAACTTGAATGAGGATTTTCAGTCACCATTTCCTTCACTTTTGCGATGTTAACTTCAGTTGAAGACGTTGATGGCCTACCAGAGCGAAGCAAATCTACCATCACATCTTGACGGCTTTAGAACCCTTTGTACCACTCATAAGCACCTGTTTTTGATAAAGTCGATTCACCGTAAGCCTTCTGTAACATTTTCAATGACTCCAAACACTAAAATTCCATTGGCGACGCAAAATTTAAGACAAACTGTATGTTCAATGTTTTTATCCATTATGAAATTCGCAATACACACTAGATATAAACTAACTAAAAACAGCACTGTATTTAATCTAATTAACAGATGCAACTCAACTCCGCGCCAAAACGGATAACAGTAATCTAACAACAAAAAAAAAACAAAAAATTTAATTTGTAATCATAAACAAATCATCTGTTTCCGAAACTTTTTTGACAGAATGTATGTGTACATAATATACACACGATAGCCATTAATTAAAATAAAATAATAAAAATTAGGTAGGTACGTGTGGTTAAGGGTTTTTTTTTATTTTTTATAGAATTCGTAATTGTTTGTCAAGTTGATATAATGTTTATCTTTCTTACATAAAATATAGTTGGATTATTCATATCAGACTTAAATACCCAGTGAGTAAAATAAATGTACCAGATTTCAATTTAATATCAGGGATTCCAGTAATGTGGTAATAGTTAACTGCCTCTGTGGTCCAGTGGCTAAGCCACCGGTGCTAGACTCAGAGGTCCCGGGTTCGGTTACCAACAGGGGTACATCTTTAAGTGCTTGGTTTGGTAGCTGGTAGGGTATGTTATGTCGGCCTGGCTAGCTACCACCATCTTATCTAAAGTCTGGCGCCATAACAACAATATTAATAGTGTTGTTGTGTTCCAACAGTTTAGAGATAAGATAAAGCTTAAAAGTTCCTCAGTGGTAGAGGATTCCGGGAGTAGCGCGCTTTTACCTCCGGCTTTATTGTCACTTACCATCAGGAGAAATGAAGGCCAAGTGTTTGCCAGTGGTTGTTAAAAAAATGTTGTAATAGGCTTACCATCCCAACGACTTAAACAGTTTAGATAGTAACCTAATTAAAAGGAAACAAATGGAAAATATTTATTTTTATCAACAGCAAATCAGTTAACAATAATAGAGGTTGATTCTCTCCTTTGGAGTGTGAACACTTGTGCCAGGAGAGAATCGCTCTCATTTTACATAATGGTGTTAACAATTTGTTGAGTAGCCACTTTATTTAGGTTCTAGTACTTTAATTTATATATAAATGTGTGTGTGTGTGTGTTGTGTGTGTGGGTGTGTGGGGGTGTGTGTGTTGTGTGTGTGTGTGTGTTTGTTTTAAGTACTATACGAGGACGTGGGCATGAATACACAAGGCACATCCGAGGACGTTTTCAATCCGAGGACTTTTTCGTGAGTCCTCGGTTTGACTTGGCTACGGCATCGTACTCTACGTGCGATTGTGAACCTTCCTGTATACTTAATAAAGAAAAGTCAAGGAATCCTCGGATTGGTCTTGAAAATTTTGGTTCACACACCGACAGAGTGTGAACACTAGGCGGCGCCACTATCGATTTGTACACACTCGCTATACACTCGACTCATGTTTGTTGTACTGTGTGAGGACTTATGTGTAAATTTTACACTCAAGACCTCGTATTGGTGTCAGTACCTGACAGTGTGTATTTAGGTCCTCATATGGATACATTTTCACGTCGTGATCAAAGAGTGTTGTTTTTCCGTCTTTGTTTTGTAAGAACATAAGCAAAGTAAGTATTTTTACAAGCTAGGTATTTAGTTTCACCTGTCCGTTTGTAAATTAAATTTCATCCACTTCCCGGTTACCGATAGAGCTGAAATTTTGCATACATGTGTAAATCGCGTGACCATGCAATGTTATGATGACATAATAGATGAAAGGTGGCCATAAGAACTTTGCAAAGAAACGACACATGCTCATCGAGTTTGGGCTCATTTGAATCGTCTTGACGAGTAGTTTGTCTTTCAATGGTAACCACGGTCTGATGATTGACCTGGAAGGTGGTCATAGGAACTCTGTAATGAAACGACGCAACGCCATCGAGTTTCGGCTCGTTTCATTCGTCTTGATGAGTACTTGGTTTTTAGATTGTTACCAGGGTCTGATCTGATGATGGAGCTGAAAGATGGTCATAGGAACTCAGTAAAGAAACGACGCAACCTCATCGAGTCTCGGCTCGTTTGATTCGTCTTGACGAGTACTTTTGTGCTAGATGGTAACCAGGGTCTGATGATAGAGCTGGAAGATGGCCATAGTAACTCAGTAATTAAACAACATAACCCCATCGAGTATGGGCTCGTTTAAATCGTCTTAACGAGTACTTTTGTGCTACTATAAGTTTAATACTAACTAATAATAGGTAATGTATATCTCACGACATGGGATTATTGTGACGTAGACGAATATGGTTAATTATCGTTAAAAATTGCAATGTAGGTACTTATACAATCATATTTTTCTTATCAGGTTTAAATTATTATTTTATAAAAAGCATTTTTTCTTTAATTTTAAACGGTTTTATTTAGCTTGCCCTGTTTATTTCTTTAGGTCAAATCTAGTAATAAAAATTAGACCCACTTCCTGTTGACGGATTGATCTGAAATTTGGTACGCACCTTTGGTTCTAATAAGAATATAATTTAATTTATTTGGTATCATTATAAATCCAAGATGGCCGCCGCTACAAAATGGCGGATTACATATTTTATCACTACATCCTCAATAGGGGTATCAAATGAAAGGGCTTGATTAGTAGAACAGAGTTCTCTATGAAATAAAATGAGAATCCAATATGGCCGCCAAAAAAACAGCAGGTTCATTTTTCTTATGACAACCCCTTCAATATGGGTATTAAATAAAAGGTCTTGCCTAGTAAAATAGATTACACTATGAAAAAAATTAAAATCCAATTTGGCCGCAAACAAAATGGCAGGCAAATTTTTTTTTCACTACCCCTTCAATATGGGTATCAAATGAAAGGACTTGAGTAATAGAATACTGTTTAAAAGTTTTGATATATTTTTAAATCTAAGATGGCCGCCGGAAATGCCAGATTTCATATTTGTTTCAATAAGGGTGATGGATATCAAATAAAAGGGCAAGTTGAATGAATTAAAAATAATGAGAAGTACGATATACTTTTCATTCTTTTTAAATCGTTATAACTAAATTAAAATTAAAAATAAAGATTAAAATGATGTAGACAATGTACTAAAAGCTAAAACATAATTCTGTAGGTCCTAGGTACCAGTCATCAAACTACTCTCCTCATCATTCTAGGGCATTGATCAGACAAAAAAATAAAATCGTTGGGCATGTGAAATTTCTATCAAGTGAACGATTTTTTTTTGTCTGATCAATGCCCTAGAATGCCCTAGATTGATGAGGAGAGTAGTGTGATGACTGGTACCTAGGACCTACCGAATGCTTTTTTAGCTTTTCGTACATTGTCAACATCATTTTAATCTTTATTTTTAATAATAACTTCAAAAATTTCTTTACTATTTTTTTTTAAATAGACGATCATAGATTTTAGTTCAATCTTCATTATTGACGACCGCTCTAGTCGAGTGGTCGCACGCCGGCGGACTCTTATGTCGCCATCTCTGAGGTCCCAGGTTCGATTCCCGGCTGGGTCAATGCAGAATCAGAGCAATGTATGTGATGTTGTGTAATATTTTTAACGGACTTCTAAAAGGAGTAGGTTATCAATTCGGTTGTATATACTATGTTTCTTTAATGTATTTTCAGGTTACACTGATTTGGATGATTTTTTTTTGTATCGATAGGTTTTAATCGTTACATTTAAAATATGGTGAAGATATGATGAACACCCTTGGCGACAGGCAACAAAACTCCTCAATGACGAATGATCAAGTTGTGATTGGTTATTGTATTAAATACAAAGAAAGTAGCTGGTACCTATGAGTAGACAAGGGATCACAGACTTCGTAGATACCTTATGGAACTCCTTAATAACCGACGTACATATATTGTGATTGATTGTTATGTTGAGTACGAAGAAAAGTAGCTGATTAGGTAACTATCAACGAGCTAAGTATCCCAGACTTCATAGATACCATATGAAACTCCTCAATTACCGACAGTACACATATTGTGATTGGTTATCATGTTGAGTACGAAGAAAAGTAGCTAGTTAAGTAACTATCAATGAGCAAAGGATCACAGACTTCACAGATACTCTATAGAACTCCTCAATGACCGACAGTACAGATATTATGATTGGTTATTATGTTGAATACAAAGAAAAGTAGCTGGTTAGGTAAAATTCAACGAGCAAAGTATTCTAGACATCACAGATAGCATATGGAACTTCTCAATGACCGACAGTACAAATATTTGGATTTATTATTATGTTGAGTACTAAGAAAAGTAGCTGGTTAGGTATCTATGAATGAGCAGAGGATCCCAGATTTCAAAGATACCATGTGGAACTCCTCAATGACCAACAGTACACATATCGTCATGGGTTATCATGTTAAGTACGAAGAGAAGTAAATGGTTAGGTAACTATCAATGAGCAAAGGATCACAGACTTCACAGATACCCTATGAAACTCCTCAATCACCAACAGTACACATATTGTGATTAGTTATCATGTTAAGTTCGAAGAGAAGTAGCTAATTAAGTAACTATCAATGAGCAAAAGATCCCAGACTTCACAGATACCATATGGAACTCCTCAATCACCAACAGTACATATATTGTGGTTGATTATTATGTTGAGTACTAAGAAAAGTAGCTGCTTATATTACTATCAATTCGCAAAGGATCACAGACTTCAGAGATACCCTATAGAACTCCTTAAAGAGCAATAGTACACATATTGTGATTGATTATTATGTTGAGTATGAAGAAAAGTAGCTGGTTTTCGTACCTATCATTGGATAAAAGATTATAAAGTCTTAGTCAAAATTTGTTTATTTAATAAACTCAATTAATAATTACTCTAAATCGTATAAATCTTTTTAACCTACCACCAATTCAGGACATCATTTTTTAACTGTTTCAAAGAAGGGCGCAAAAAACCATAGCGCACAGAAGTAACGACATTTACAAAAAAAATACAATACATACTCATCATATACCAGGTCATATAATATTTATATAGATACAAAATACAATAAGTATATAATAGACTTCAATGGTAACTTATGGAACCAAATAATTAGCTATTGTACAAAATATATAACAACGTCGGTGGTTAGTAGTAGTAGTGGACTACCTAGCCATAGTCAACTAACAATCACTACGACGAAAGCATATGCATAACTTCGCAATGTAGAAAACAACAATGGTAATAACATAGTCGTCATGGCGACATACTTAGATAAGATGGTAGCGGTAAAACTGGTGGTAGAATGTCATAGCCTGTCATAAAAAATTTCAACATTTTTAGTAATTTTAACCGCCTCTGTGGTCTAGCGGTAAGACCTTAAACCATGAGGTCCCAGGTTCGATTTCCAGCGGGGGTACTAACTGTGCTCGGTTTGGTTAGTGGTAGGTGTGGCGGCCTGCGTCGCCACATAATTTATTATCCTCACGTATGGTTAAAGAGTTTATAAGCGCATTCCTAAACGCGTGTAGATCCGATAAAGATAAGACGGCATCCTCCCTCCAACATCTACGTAGTATAAATCGTCTTGTATGTTTTAGAGACAATAAGTTAGTTACAATGTAGTCGCTATAAATATACAACATCACATAAAGAGACGCAGTGGTTATTAACCATCACCAAGGAACCTTCTATCATCACAACCTCCTATAACTCGCCAGACGGAACAGTAGGCTTTGTTCTAAGTCCGCCTGGCTATAGCTACCACCAACTTATTTTAGTATGTCGCGTCGCCGTAACAACAATGTTATCAGCAGTTCGAGGTAAGATAGCCAGTTCCTTAGTGGTTAAGGATACCGGGAATAACGCGATTTCACATGCCTTATCATCACTTAACATAAATCAGGTCCAGTCAAGTAAAGAGCTTATGTACATCAGGGCCACATCGAATGTTAATTACAAAATAAATGTTCTCGAATGGTACGTAAAACATGTTATGTTTACACATTAGTGGTCCTCGCTTTGTACATGCGGGACTCGGAAAAACGTCCTCATATTGTTTCTGTACAGTCAAACACACGGTCCTCGAATTGTATTGGATTCAAGAGAAAGTGTGTGAAAATGAGTCCCCGGATTGCCATCTGTAGTCAAGCGATTGGGTCCTCGAAAGGTACACACAGACGTCCTCAGAAAGATGTCTCCACAAGCGTTGGCAGTGTATAATATGTCCACGCATTGGTCAAGAAAAGTTAATAAATAAAATGCTGCAATAACGTTAGACAAATAGACCTGATCATTAACAAAGTGTTTTCTGTTTCTTTCTATCGTTTTAAAGTAACAATACAAGGTCATTAACATGGTTTTTGAGAGAGTCCTCGGATGGGTCATATAAAACCATAGTCCTCGAAAGGCCGTCTGTACAAACAGGGGTGTGTGTGTGTGTGTGTGTGTGTGTGTGTGTGTGTGTTTGTTTTAAGTACTATACGAGGACGTGGGCCTGAATACACAAGGCACATCCGAGGACGTTTTCAATCCGAGGACTTTTTCGTGGGTCCTCGGTTTGACTTGACTACGGCATCGTACTCTACGTGCGATTGTGAACCTTCCTGTATACTTAATAAAGAAAAGTCAAGGAATCCTCGGATTGGTCTTGAAAATTTCGGTTCACACACCGACAGAGTGTGAACACTAGGCGGCGCCACTGTCGATTTGTACACACTCGCTATACACTCGACTCATGTTTGTTGTACTGTGTGAGGACTTATGTGTAAATTTTACACTCAAGACCTCGTATTGCCGTCAATACCTGACAGTGTGTATTTAGATCCTCATATGGATACATTTTCACGTCGTAATCAAAGAGTGTTGTTTTTCCGTCTTTGTTTTGTAAGAACGTAAGCAAAGTAAGTATTTTTACAAGCTTTTATTTAGTTTCACCTGTCCGTTTGCAAATTAAATTTCATCCACTTCCCGGTTACCGATAGAGCTGAAATTTTGCATACATGTGTAAATCGCGTGACCATGCAATATTATGATGACATGGTGCTGATCTGATGATGGAGCTGAAAGGTGGCCATAGGAACTTTGCAAAGAAACGACACAATCTCATCGAGTTTGGGCTCATTTGAATCGTCTTGACGAGTAGTTTGTCTTTCAATGGTAACCACGGTCTGATGATGGACCTGGAAGGTGGTCATAGGAACTCTGTAATGAAACGACGCAACCCCATCGAGTTTCGGCTCGTTTCATTCGTCTTGATGAGTACTTGGTTTTTAGATTGTTACCAGGGTCTGATCTGATGATGGAGCTGAAAGATGGCCATAGGAACTCAGTAAAGAAACGACGCAACCTCATCGAGTCTCGGCTCGTTTGATTCGTCTTGACGAGTACTTTTGTGCTAGATGGTAACCAAGGTCTGATGATAGAGCTGGAAGATGGCCATAGCAACTCAGTTATTAAACAACATAACCCCATCGAGTATGGGCTCGTTTAAATCGTCTTGACGAGTACTTTTGTGCTAGTATAAGTTTAATACTAACTAATAATAGGTAACGTACCTATCTCACGATATGGGATTATTGTGACGTAGACGAATATGGTTAATTATCGTTAAAAATTGCAAAGTAGGTACTTATACAATGATATTTTTCTTATCAGGTTTAAATTATTATTTTATAAAAGCATTTTTTCTTTAATTTTAAACGGTTTTATTTAGCTTGCCCTGTTTATTTCTTTGGGTCAAATCTAGTAATTAAAATTAGACCCACTTCCTGTTGACGGATTGATCTGAAATTTGGTACGCACCTTTGGTTCCAATAAGAATATAATTTAATTCATTTGGTATCATTGTAAATCCAAGATGGCCGCCGCTACAAAATGGCGAATTACATATTTTATCACTACATCCTCAATAGGGGTATCAACTGAAAGGGCTTGATTAGTAGAACAGAGTTCTCTATGAAATAAAATGAGAATCCAATATGGCCGCCAAAAAAACAGCAGGTTCATTTTTCTTATGACAACCCCTTTAATATGGGTATTAAATAAAAGGTCTTGCCTAGTAGAATAGATTACACTATAAAAAAAATTAAAATCCAATTTGGCCGCCAACAACATGGCAGGCAAATTTTTTTTTCACTACCCCTTCAATATGGGTATCAAATGAAAGGACTTGAGTAATAGAATACTGTTTAAAAATTTTGATATATTTTTAAATCTAAGATGGCCGCCGGAAATGCCAGATTTCATATTTGTTTCAATAAGGGTGATGGATATCAAATGAAAGGGCAAGTATAATGAATTAAAAAGAATGAGAAGTACGATATACTTTTCATTCTTTTTAAATCGTTATAACTAAATTAAAATTAAAAATAAAGATTAAAATGATGTAGACAATGTACTAAAAGCTAAATCATAATTCTGTAGGTCCTAGGTACCAGTCATCAAACTACTCTCCTCATCATTCTAGGGCATTGATCAGACAAAAAAATAAAATCGTTGGGCGTGTGAAATTTCTATCAAGTGAACGATTTTTTTTTTGTCTGATCAATGCCCTAGTATGCCCTAGATTGATGAGGAGAGTGGTGTAATGACTGGTACCTAGGACCTACCGAATGCTTTTTTAGCTTTTCGTACATTGTCAACATCATTTTAATCTTTATTTTTAATAATAACTTCAAAAATTTCTTTACTATTTTTTTTAAAATAGACGATCATAGATTTTAGTTCAATCTTCATTATTGACGACCGCTCTAGTCGAGTGGCTTACACGCCGGCGGACTCTTATGTCGCCATCTCTGAGGTCCCAGGTTCGATTCCCGGCTGGGTCAATGCAGAATCAGAGCAATGTATGTGATGTTGTCTAATATTTTTAACGGACTTCTGAAAGGAGTAGGTTATCAATTCGGTTGTATATACTATGTTTCTTTAATGTATTTTCAGGTTACACTGATTTGGATGATTTTTTTTGTATCGATAGGTTTTAATCGTTACATTTAAAATATGGTGAAGATATAATTAAGACCCTTGGCGACAGGCAACAAAACTCCTCAATGACGAATGATCAAGTTGTGATTGGTTATTGTATTAAATACAAAGAAAGTAGCTGGTACCTATGAGTAGACAAGGGATCACAGACTTCCTAGATACCTTATGGAACTCCTTAATAACCGACGTACATATATTGTGATTGATTGTTATGTTGAGTACGAAGAAAAGTAGTTGATTAGGTAACTATCAACGAGCTAAGTATCCCAGACTTCATAGATACCATATGGAACTCCTCAATGACTGACAGTACACATATTGTGATTGGTTTTCATGTTGAGTACGAGGAGAAGTAGCTGGTTAGGTAACTATCAATGAGCAAAGGATCTCAGACTTCACAGATACCATATGAAACTCCTCAATTACCGACAGTACACATATTGTGATTGGTTATCATGTTGAGTACGAAGAAAAGTAGCTAGTTAATTAACTATCAATGAGCAAAAGATCACAGACTTCACAGATACTCTATAGAACTCCTCAATGACCGACAGTACACATATTGTAATTTGTTATAATGTTGAATACGAAGAAAAGTAGCTGGTTAAGTAACTATCAATGAGCAAAGGATCACAGACTTCAGAGATACCCTATAGAACTCCTCAATGACCAATAGTACACATATTGTGATTGATTATTATGTTGAGTACGAAGAAAAGTAGCTGCTTATGTAACTATCAATGCGCAAAGGATCACAGACTTCAGAGATACCCTATAGAACTCCTCAAAGACCAACAGTATACATATTATGATTAGTTATTATGTTGAATACAAAGAAAAGTAGCTGGTTAGGTAACATTCAACGAGCAAAGGATCCCAGACATCAGAGATAGCATATAGAACTCCTCAATGACCGACAGTAGACATATTTGGATTTATTATTATGTTGAGTACGATAAAAAGTAGCTGGTTAGGTAACTACCAATGAGCAAAAGATCCCAGACTTCACAGATACCATATGGAACTCCTCAATCACTAACAGTACACATATTGTGATTAGTTATCATGTTAAGTTCGAAGAGAAGTAGCTAATTAAGTAACTATGAATGAGCAAAAGATCCCAGACTTCACAGATACCATATGGAACTCCTCAATCACCAATAGTACACATATTGTGATTGATTATTATGTTGAGTACGAAGAAAAGTAGCTGCTTATGTAACTATCAATGCGCAAAGGATCACAGACTTCAGAGATACCCTATAGAACTCCTCAAAGACCAACAGTATACATATTATGATTGGTTATTATGTTAAATACAAAGAAAAGTAGCTGGTTAGGTAACATTCAACGAGCAAAGGATCCCAGACATCAGAGATAGCATATGGAACTCCTTAATGACCGACAGTAGACATATTTGGATTTATTATTATGTTGAGTACGATAAAAAGTAGCTGGTAAGGTAACTACCAATGAGCAAAAGATCCCAGACTTCACAGATACCATATGGAACTCCTCAATCACTAACAGTAAATATATTGTGATTGATTATTATGTTGAGCACGAAGAAAAGTAGCTGTTTATACAACTATCAATTCGCAAAGGACCACAGACTTCAGAGATACCCTATAGAACTCCTCAAAGACCAACAGTACACATATTATAATTGGTTATTATGTTGAATACAAAGAAAAGTAGCTGGTTAGGTAACATTCAACGAGCAAAGGATCCTAGACATCACAGATAGCATATAGAACTCCTCAATGACCGACAGTACACATATTTGGATTTATTATTTGTTGAGTACTAAGAAAAGTAGCTGGTTAGGTAACTATGAATGAGCAAAGGATCCCAGACTTCACAGATACCATATGGAACTCCTCAATCACCAACAGTACACATATTTTGATTGGTTATCATATTAAGTTTGAAAAGAAGTAGCTAGTTAAGTAACTATCAATGAGCAAAAGATCCCAGACTTCACAGATACCATATGGAACTCCTCAATCACCAACAGTACATATATTGTGATTGATTATTATGTTGAGTACGAAGAAAAGTAGCTGCTTATATAACTATCAATTCGCAAAGGATCACAGACTTCAGAGATACCCTATAGAACTCCTCAAAGACCAACAGTACACATATTATAATTGGTTATTATGTTGAATACAAAGAAAAGTAGCTGGTTAGGTAACATTCAACGAGCAAAGGATCCTAGACATCACAGATAGCATATAGAACTCCTCAATGACCGACAGTACACATATTTGGATTTATTATTTGTTGAGTACTAAGAAAAGTAGCTGGTTAGGTAACTATGAATGAGCAAAGGATCCCAGACTTCACAGATACCATATGGAACTCCTCAATCACCAACAGTACACATATTTTGATTGGTTATCATATTAAGTTTGAAAAGAAGTAGCTAGTTAAGTAACTATCAATGAGCAAAAGATCCCAGACTTCACAGATACCATATGGAACTCCTCAATCACCAACAGTACATATATTGTGATTGATTATTATGTTGAGTACGAAGAAAAGTAGCTGCTTATATAACTATCAATTCGCAAAGGATCACAGACTTCAGAGATACCCTATAGAACTCCTCAAAGACCAACAGTACACATATTATAATTGGTTATTATGTTGAATACAAAGAAAAGTAGCTGGTTAGGTAACATTCAACAAGCAAAGGATCCTAGACATCACAGATAGCATATGGAACTCCTCAATGACCGACAGTACACATATTTGGATTTATTATTATGTTGAGTACTAAGAAAAGTAGCTGGTTAGGTAACTAAGAATGAGCGAAGGATCCCAGACTTCACAGATACCATATGGAACTCCTCAATCACCAACAGTACACACATTGTGATTGGTTATTATGTTGAATACGAAGAAAAGTAGCTGCTTATGTAACTATCAATGAGCAAAGGATCCCAGACTTCACAGATACCATATAGAACTCCTCAATCACTAACAGTACACATATTGTGACTAGTTATCATGTTAAGTTCGAAGAGAAGTAGCTAATTAAGTAACTATCAATGAGCAAAAGATCCCAGACTTCACAGATACCAAATGGAACTCCTCAATCTCCAACAGTAAATATATTGTGATTGATTATTATGTTGAGCACGAAGAAAAGTAGCTGTTTATACAACTATCAATTTGCAAAGGACCACAGACTTCAGAGATACCCTATAGAACTCCTCAAAGACCAACAGTACACATATTATAATTGGTTATTATGTTGAATACAAAGAAAAGTAGCTGGTTAGGTAACATTCAACGAGCAAAGGATCCTAGACGTCACAGATAGCATATAGAACTCCTCAATGACCGACAGTACACATATTTGGATTTATTATTTGTTGAGTACTAAGAAAAGTAGCTGGTTAGGTAACTATGAATGAGCAAAGGATCCCAGACTTCACAGATACCATATGGAACTCCTCAATCACCAACAGTACACATTGTGATATAGTGAATTACACTATCAGCACGTACTCAATAGTACGTGATAATTAAGGTCTTCCTGATTGACAAGGCGTCCTTCCTCTAGTCACGTATAGATGTGATGTTAATTAGTATTTAAGATGATACACTAGAGGATAAAGATGATTGATTCAACGCAAGACATTGTTTCATTTCGGGTCTCCGTCCCAACGCCATTACATGGCGACCGTGACATGGTGTCACAAGTCCGCGCCGCGAAATCGCTAGTTGAAGTCTACAAAATATCAGGAAAATAGTGCTACACGGGCCTACAAGAAGGACGAAGGAAATAAGAAGAAAAACTGTAAGCCAAAATTGTTTAACTATGGGAAACCCACAATCTAAAGACAATATTATTGTCAGTCAATCACCAACTCAATCGGCGGCAGCATCAACTCCCTTGGCCGTTGGGATGCAACTTTCAGAGATCTTTTTACTGACCATCGTCGTTGTACTAGCGGGCTATATAGTACTTAGGCTGCTACGTTACTTCAACGCACGACTATTAGAAGAGGTAGAACGCAGAGCGGTTCGACGGGCAATTGGACCAGCACAGAACGTGTAAGCCAGCACGAATTAATATAACTATGCTACCAAGAATCTATGTGTGTGTGTGAGTGATTTTTTTTTTCTAAAGTGTGTTCATGGCAAACCTGTCAGAACTCTTGAGTGAGCTTAAGGCTATTAGAGACTCTATTATTAAATTAAGTAAGGACAAACGTTATTCCGCTCAGGGGCAGAATAAGTTTTTAAGAGCAAAGGAAATTAAAAATATTTTTGAACAAATATCTGCAGACTTATGTAAAAAAGGGATAGATGCTGTAGAATTACAAATAACAAAAGCAATATCGTCAAAGTTTTTATGTAATTTTGAGGAAATCGAGTCACTCGTTAACCCGCATCATTCAGAAACGATCACAACCATGGCCACGTTCGATCTAAAAGTCGCGCTCACGCTCCTCCCAGTAGTAGATTGCGACGAAACGCAAATTAACCAACTAATAGACGGAATAGAGTATTATAGTAGTACCCTTAGAAACGAGGACCAGCCTCTGTTAATCAATTTTGTTTTAAAAACTCGTCTTTCTAGCAGTGCTAAAACAAAAATTAATAAGTCTTATGTGTCTGTGGCAGACCTAATAAAAGATATAAAAAATGTTTTAATTCCGATTAAATCATACACAGCCATTTTAGACCGAATGCTACGATGTAGGCAAGGAAACAAGACCATA
Organism: Scoparia ambigualis; assembly: GCA_963921215.1. NCBI lineage: Eukaryota > Metazoa > Arthropoda > Insecta > Lepidoptera > Crambidae > Scoparia > Scoparia ambigualis. The sequence goes on along the minus strand of OY992504.1, from coordinate 40,637,705 downwards.
GAAGTGTTTGGTAGTGAAATCGAAAAAATGTCCAACGATTTAAGTACAGCACAGGCTAATGGAGACGAGTCGGCATATAATTTATTAAAGCCGATTAATGAAAAAATGGCTATCAAGCGTTTCGCTGACGGCCTAAACAATGCTCGTACAAGCATTATAGTTACGTCTAGGTCCGTAAGCACAGTTAGGCAGGCAATAACTATAGCCTTAGAACAAGAAGACTCGGTAGTGAAACCACCAATAAACAATTATGTTAACTATGTTTCGAACCAGCGATCTGAAAAGATAAATAAAAACTATCATCAACAATATAATAAGTCACGTAACAACAACGCGACGAGTCAGCAAGGTCGGGGTCGTGCCTACTATAACTCGAATAGGTTTCAGGGTCAGCGCAACACCAGGTTTACGTCACCTCATAATAAACGTAGGAATGTACATTTCTTAGTTGACTCAGCAGAACAGTCTAATGACGAGAACGAAAGTGAACGTCAGAGTATACGTCAGAACGAACATCATAGCGATGATTTTTTTCGTTCTGAATAGCGCTGAGGTAGATATTTGTAGTTATGGTAGTGGTAATTACGTTTGTTTTACTTGTAGTCAAACTCAAATTTCTCTATTAGTAGACACAGGAGCAAGCATTTCAATTTTAAAGTTAGATTGGTTAAATAAACTCCGTAGCGTGTCCCGCGACGCAAAGCTAGTAAGGGATGAAATTAAGATTAAAGGAGTATGTGGGGATTTAGTATCAATAGGTTATGTTTATCTAGACTTATGTGTTAACAATTATAATTTTAGGCATAAGTTTTATGTGTTTAGCAACTTCCACTGTAAAAATGATGGAATTTTAGGAGAAGATTTTTTATTAAAATATAGTTGTAAAATTAACTATGAAAATAAGCTGGTTACATTACAGGATAAGATAAGTCTAGAATTAGGCTTAGGTAAAAACATAATAACGACTATTCCAGGGAGATGTGAGGTCGTAAAATATGTTTCGTCAGAGATAAAGGGCGAATGTGTCATTTTAGCGGAGGAAGTTATTGCAGGCGTATTTGTAGCAGGCGCCGTGGTAGTAGGAGACGGGAAAAAGATTCCGGTGCGATTTTTAAACACACGGGAAGAAGATGTAAAATTAAATAACTTTAGCCCGAAAATTAGAAAATACTCGGATTATTTCGTATGCTCTTTTGATACGGAAAACGGAAAATCTGTCGAGAGGGTTAAACAACTATTCGATTTTCTTAAATTAAAAACATATCTTGATGATGAAGAGAGACGGTCTATTGAGAAAATATGTGCAAAATATGCAGATATCTTTCATATGCCGGGTGATAAGCTATCCGTTACAAACTTATACGAGTACAACATTAAACTGCAAAATGACGCGTCTCCTGTTTATGTCAAACCGTATAGAATACCGCACGCTCAGAAGGCTGAGTTAATAAAACAGGTAGGTAAATTGTTAGAAGAAGATATTATCGAAGAGTGTACCAGCGAATGGTCTTCTCCATTATTATTACTTCCGAAAAAAGCTGACAGTAGCGGTGAAAAAAAGTGGAGAATCGTAATAGATTATAGACTTTTAAATAAAAAAATAGTAGACGAAAAGTTCCCGTTACCAAATATACAAGAAATTATTGACTCACTTTCGGGATGCTTATACTATTCTCATTTAGACCTCAGTTCTAGTTATTACCAGCTAGGGTTATCACCAGAATGTAGGAAATTCACTTCTTTTACAGCTGATAAGCAATATCAACTGAAAAGATTACCTATGGGTCTCAAAACGAGTCCTAGCGTATTTTCTAAACTTATGTCTATGGCTCTATCGGGTTTAAATTACGAGATATGTTTTCTATATCTCGATGACGTAATAGTTTTCGGGAAAAGCCTATCGCAGCATAATACAAATTTAATGAGTGTATTTGAGAGGTTTAGGTCAGTTAATTTAAAACTAAACCCTTGTAAGTGCGAATTTTTGAGGAAAGAAATTAATTATTTAGGGCATGTTATTACGCCAAACGGGGTGTTGCCAGACAACAGTAAAATCGAGGTCTTGGAAAAGTTCCCAGTACCTAAAAATGTAAATGAGATTCGTCGTTTTGTGGCTTTTGCGAACTTTTATAGAAAATTCATAAAAAACCTTGCCACAATAGTGTACCCACTAAACCGTCTTTGTAAGAAACATGTCGAGTTTCAGTGGACGGAAGAATGTGACGTGGCATTTCAGACCTTAAAAAAGTCACTTAGTTCATTTCCTGTCTTAGATTATCCAGATTTTGGAAAAGATAATGTTTTCCGGTTGCAAACCGATGCGTCAGGGGTAGCCTTGGGGGCTGTATTATCAAATGGAAATAATAAGCCCGTAGCTTATGCAAGCAGACAATTAAACAGTTCAGAAATAAACTACCCAACCATTCATAAAGAGTTATTAGGGGTAGTGTGGGCTATAAAACATTTTCGACCATATTTATACGGACGAAAATTTAAAATATTAACAGATCATAGACCATTGGTTCATTTATTTAGCATAAAAGATCCTAGTAGCCGTTTAACTAAGTTTAGACTTTGTTTAGAAGAATATGATTTCGATATTGAATACATAAAAGGTTCCGAAAATGTAACGGCAGATGCCTTATCGAGAGTCATTATAACATCAGACGAGTTAAAAAATCTAAATTCAAAATTTTTGGGGGTATTAACCCGTTCAATGAAAAGAACCATGGAGCAAAATAATGAACCCGCTACCTCTGGAAGTAGCAGGGTTGAGCCCCCTGTTGATCATAGGCAACCAAGAGTGGTAGATATTATGCAGAAATCACAAAATGATGTAAGGTTAGATATTTGTTCGTATGAAAACTTCGTGAAGTTGAGGAAAAAGAAAAGATACGTCTCACAGACGGGTGATATGTTATTTAGTGACTCTACTATTTACATAAATCAGGAATCTCTACTAACGGAGGCGCGCCGAGACGCAACGATAGGAGAACTGAGTGCATTATGTAAAAAATATAATATTGTAGAAGTCGTTGTGATTAAAAATGGGTTTAATAAAAAGTTTATTAAAATTTTGACCCAAACTTTCATGAAACATAAAGAATTACCGCGGTTATGTATTATTAATAACCAAGTTGAACATGTTACAAATAAAGACTTGATACGTGTTATACTAAATGATTATCATTTATTGCCGACAAGTGGTCATGTAGGCATAAATAAAATGACTAAGAATATTCGAAAAAAATATTTTTGGAGTAATATGCAAAAAGACATAACTGAATATGTGGCTCGCTGTAAAGATTGCCAAAAGCAGAAATTTTGTAATAAAAATAATAAAGAGAAAATGGTAATAACCACTACAGCATCTACTTCTTTTGAAAAATTATATTTAGATATTGTGGGGCCGTTGGAGGTCGATAATTTGGGTAATAAATACATATTAACAATACAATGCGAATTGACAAAGTTTGTAGAAGCTTACCCAATACTTGATAAGTCAGCTGAAACTGTTGCTAGGGTTTTTACTGAAAATTTTATTTTACGATATGGTACTCCCAGGGTTATTGCGACTGACTGTGGAACGGAATTTATTAATTCCACGTTAGAAACAGTATGTAAATTGCTAAATATTGATAAGTTAAATTCAACACCCTATCATCATGAGAGTATAGGTTCGCTAGAAAACTGGCACAAACATCTCGGATGTTACTTGAGAATACAAACACAGAATCAGTCGGCAAATTGGAGTACCTGGATACCATATTGGTGCTTTGCTTATAATAATTCTGTAAATACTAGTACCAAATACTCCCCTTATGAACTAGTTTTTGGGAAAACATGTAACGTACCTAGTAATTTAGTTAGTAAAGTTGATCCCTTATATGTATACGACAATTATCCATCGGAGTTAAAATTTAGATTGCAAAAAGCTCATAATGATGCCAGGAACAACTTATTAATATCAAAACAAAGTAGAAAAACTAATTATGATTTAGATTGTAAGGAAGTACACTACAAAAAAGGTGATCTACTCTTGTATAAGAATGAAAATTATAATAAATTGAATGACTTGTATTTAGGTCCATTTGAAGTTTTAGAAGAGCTAGGTACTAATGTAAAAATATTAAAGAATAATAAAGAATATATAGTTCATAAGAATAGGACTAAGATATTTAGAAAATAAGAGTTTACTTTTCAGGGAAGGGATGCCTAGCCTTTTCAGGGGAGGTGTGATATAGTGAATTACACTATCAGCACGTACTCAATAGTACGTGATAATTAAGGTCTTCCTGATTGACAAGGCGTCCTTCCTCTAGTCACGTATAGATGTGATGTTAATTAGTATTTAAGATGATACACTAGAGGATAAAGATGATTGATTCAACGCAAGACATTGTTTCATTTCGGGTCTCCGTCCCAACGCCATTACAACATATTGTGATTTGTTATCATATTAAGTTTGAAAAGAAGTAGCTAGTTAAGTAACTATCAATGAGCAAAGGATCCCAGACTTCACAGATACCACATGGAACTCCTCAATGACCAACAATACATATATTGCGATTGATTATTATGTTGAATACGAAGAAAAATAGCTGCTTATGTAACTATCAATGAGCATAGGATCCCAGACTTCGGAGATACCCTATGGAACTCCTCAAAGACCAACAGTACAGATATTGTAATTAGTTATTATGTTGAATACGGAGAAAAGTAGCTGGTTTGGTAACTTTCAACGAGCAAGGGATCCCAGATTTCAAAGATACCATATGGAACTCCTCAATGACCAACAGTATACATATCGTCATAGGTTATCATGTTAAGTACGAAGAGCAGTAAATGGTTAGGTAACTATTAATGAGCAAAAGATCTCAGACTTTACAGATACCATATAGAACACCTCAATGACCAACAGTGCACATATTGTGATTGGTTGTCATGTTGAGTACGAAGAAAAGTAGCTGGTTAAGTAACTATCAATGAGCAAAGGATCACAGACTTCAAAGATATCCTATGAAACTCCTCAATGACCGACAGTATCCATATTGTGCTGATTATTATGTTGAGTACGAAGAAAAGTAGCTGGTTTTCGTACCTATCATTGGACAAGAAATTATAAAGTCATAGTCAAAATATGTTTATTTAATAAACTCAATTAATAAATACTTTAAATCGTATAAATCTTTTTAACCTACCACCAATTCAGGACATCATTTTTTAACTGTTTCAAAGAACGGGCGCAAAAAACCATAGCGCACAGAAGTAACGACATTTACAAAAAAAATATCGTTACCAGGTCATAAAATACAATACATACAAAATACAATAAGTATATAATAGACTTCAATGGTAACTTATGGAACCAAATAATTGGCTATTGTACAAAATATATAACAACGTCAGTAGTTAGGTACCTAGCCGTAGTCAACTAACAATCACTACGACGAAAGCATATGCATAAGTTCGCAATGTAGAAAACAACAATGCTGATAACATAGTCGTCATGGCGACATACTTAGACAAGATGGTAGCGATAAAACTGATGGTAGAGAAAAACAGACGGAACAGTAGGCCTTGTGCTAAGTCCGCCTGGCTATAGCTACCACCAACTTATCCTAGTATGTCGCGTCGCCATAACAACAATGTTATCAGCAGTTCGAGGTAAGATAGCCAGTTCCTTAGTGGTTAAGGATACCGGGAATAACGCGATTTCACATGCCTTATCATCACTTAACATAAATCAGGTCTGATCAAGTAATAAGCTTATGTACATCAGGGCCACATCGAATGTTAATTACAAAATAAATGTTCTCGAATGGTACTTAAAACATGTTATGTTTACATATTAGTGGTCCTCGCTTTGTACATGCGGGACTCGGAAAAACGTCCTCATATTGTTTCTGTACAGTCAAACACACGGTCCTCGAATTGTATTGGATTCAAGAGAAAGTGTGTGAAAATGAGTCCCCGGATTGCCATGTGTAGTCAGGCGATTGGGTCCTCGAAAGGTACACACAGACGTCTTTGGAAAGATGTCTCCACAAGCGTTGGCAGTGTATAATCAGTCCACGCATTGGTCAAGAAAAGTTAATAAATAAAATGCTGCAATAACGTTAGACAAATAGACCTGATCATTAACAAAGTGTTTTCTGTTTCTTTCTATCGTTTTAAAGTAACAATACAAGGTCATTAACATGGTTTTTGAGAGAGTCCTCGGATGGGTCATATAAAACCATAGTCCTCGAAAGGCCGTCTGTACAAACAGGGGTGTGTGTGTGTGTTTGTGTGCGTGTGTGGTAAGTGTGTGTGAGCGTTACAGATGGTTAGTAATTATCACAAGTACATATTTTATCTATCAATATGAACAATTACTCTTTTTACTTTCTCATGTTCCAATTTTTTATCCATTCAGTCAACATCTGTTTACATTTAAAACTTGTTTTCGTAGAAATATTTAAGATTAAATTAACATAATAATAATTATTATACAAATGAGATGATTGATATGCACACTGATGTTTAGCAAAGTAGGTTTTACATTTGTTTTTCTTAGCTACAATATCATTCCGTCGCTTTGCTAGGGTAACAGAGTCAATGGGGAGTGTTTTGTGCTTTTGTAAAATTGTGTGTAAAATATTTAACTGTCGAACAGTCAGTAAGTCAGATAAGAGTGGGAGTCGGAAATCTAAGTTTTTTGAAAAACATATCTTTTAAAAGAATTCTTTGTGCGCGTTCTACTGCTAGGAATTTTACCTTTGATGCACCACCCCAAATTGGAATACTAATATTAAATAATTGACTGTGCCAAGGCAATATATACTTTTCATAATAAGTTCTTCACTAGCAGAATATCTCAGAGATTTAAAAATCCAAATCAGCTTCCTTATTCTACAACTAACTAGATCAACTTGGGAGTGCCATGTCAGTCCGTCATCCATCATGATACCCAGGTAACTTAAGTTAGCTAACTTGGTGATAAATGGGCAATCACAGGTGTTGTCAGTATTTTTACAGTTGTGTATTTAAAGCTGGTAATCAGCCAATGGCTGAGTCTGCCGTTGATCGTAAAACACTTAAATTTGTTTTTTTGGTATTTAACGTTAGCAGATTGCAGGTTCCGCATCTCTTTTTATCGAATTCAATATTATTACCCGTCACCACCATGACAGTGTCGTCAGCGTAGGAAAAAAACTTGGTATTTTAAATCTTAATATTAGTTAATTCGTTTATGTATATAAAAAAGAGGGTTGGTCCCAGAACTGATCCCTGGGGCACGCCGAAAGTGAGACTTGCATCGTCACTAACAAATCGTCCTACTTTTACTTGCTGTCTTCTCCCACATAGGTAATCCCGAAACAAATTTAAAGCACCATCTATCAATCCAATTTGTACCAGTTTGTTCAGAAGGATGGAGACAGAGATAGTGTCAAATGCTTTTTTTAAGTCTAAAAATACTGTTAGGCATTTACCCCCATTGTCAAATTGATCAGTAATTAAAGAAGTAAGAGCCATAACCGCGTCTTAGTTGATTTAGCAGCTTGGAAACCGTATTGTGATTTTGATAAAATATTATATTTACTAAGAAATTTAATTAGTCGTTTATTCAAAAGTTTTTCTAATAACTTTGTTATACTTACCTAATGTTAAGATAATAAGAAGTTCTATTGTTTTGTTCAGCAAAGCTTTGTCTTAAACTTGCTACAATATAAAACAATCATAGATTTTTTGAAATTTGGAGTTTATGTCAAATTAATTAATCTAGTTTTCGCAAAACAGCAGATGCTTCACTATTTATTTAGGTCATATGTGAACTATTTGCCTTAATTTATTAACATAGCATGTTTAAAAAAAATCCTTGTTTGCTACGATTGTCTAACAATAGTTTATTAATATTTACATCCAGATCCGCACAGGCATGGTGCAGGTGTCGGACGGCAAGTCGCGGCCGCGGCCCGCGCGCCTCGTGCTCACCATGGATGCGGTGACCGTGCAGCGCGAGGCGCCCCCACCGCCGCCGCAGCCGCCGCGCGACAAGAGTGTGCCGCACGCGAGGGTTTGTATTAACACTGCCTCTGCCTGCGTGCTCACCATGGACGCGGTGCCCGTGCAGCCGTCCCTAGCTGCCGCAGCCGCCGCGCAACTAGACAGACAGAAGACTAGATAGTGCTTTACCTAGTCTCTAATTCAAAATAATTTTAACATCAAATAATAGCTTTACTAAACTTTTAGCATTTTATTGAGTGAGAATATGTTAGTTACATCCATAACGGCATTGTGTTTACTTGATAAACTTTTTGTTTTATAATGTTTATAGGAACGCATGGTCCAAATCACACGTCAAAAAGTTGGTGGTTTCGGGCTTAGCATAAAGGGGGGCTCGGAGCATAAGCTGCCCATCCTCATCTCCAAAATATACAAAGACCAAGCCGCAGAGCAGACGGGGCAGCTGTTCGTTGGAGACGCGGTCATCAAAGGTAACTGGCCCAGCCAAGTGCTAAATATTGTAATGATTAGCTTCATCCTATAAACATGGGGAGATAGGGCCACCACCCTGCTGACCCAGTAGGGGTTGGGGTGTCAAATGATGTCTTGTGGCAACAACTGGAAATGTAAACAGAAACAAGATTATCGCTTGAGATACTTTTTGATACATTGTTTGCAAGACTAGCGCACAGTGTGGGATTTGGCTTGAGTTGCGGCCATGCTTATTTATGTTTTTAACAGATAGCCTGGGCCAAACAAAAGCTTCTAGGTAGAACTCCCATTAATTTACTATCGGTAGTTTTCATGATATTTTGTTTTTCTGAAAACCTGTGAAAAACGTTTTTGCGTGTTTATGTGTATGTATTAACTAAGTTAAAAGTTATATATAGGTGGGGAATCAACAAAGGCATAGTAAATGTACTAAATAATAAATCAAGAAAGAGCAGGACGGCCAGTTATATGGTGACAAGACAACCCTTAGCAACAAGTTCAAATACGATCTCGGCCGTCCTGCTCTATCTTGATTTATTATTTAGCACCTACATTTATAAACCGAAATTAAATGTTACTTTTTATCTAAAAATAAAATCTCGTAAGTATATTGTAGGAAACTCAAGAAAAAAAATGTTAAAAAAAACAAATTAATTATTTTGAACGTTTTCTATGAACTTTTTGACATTTTTCTAAATTAAAACCATGCCTTTGTTCATTCCCCCACCTATATATAACTTTTAACTTAGTTAATACATACACATAAACACGCAAACACGTTTTTCACGGGTTTTCAGAAAAACAAAATATCTCGAAATATACCGATAGTAAATTAATGGGAGCTCTACTAGAAGCTTTTGTTTGGCCCAGGCTATCTGTTGAAAACATAAAAAAGCATGGCCTGGCATGGCATGTGTTTCTTCTTTCCAAAGTCATGGACTTATCAATCCCCCCTCGTACATGCAATGTAAAATTTTAAAGTTGATTCCAAGTAGCCATCGGTGGTGATGCAATGCGGCCATAGCATTTCTACAGCAGCAGCGGCCAGTAATTGGCTCCGCAATATCTGACCTATTCTGACAATTAGCAAGTCTAGTTAGGAATGCATATTGTCGGACTTGATCTGCCAATTAAACACCGGCACTAAATGCTATTGCATAATTTAAGCTTTCACATTTTTCTATTTGACAGTTGTAACAATAAAATATGTCGGTTAAGGTAGTTTATAATTTAACGATAATTATTATCCAAAACTTTTTTTTATTAAGATAATTTGTAAATATTTTTTTTTATACTAAGCCCGGCATATGACTCCACTCTAGACTATTCCATCTTTTGGAAGTGCGGCAAAGAAACGAGTCACCAAATTTCTTTGTGCGTGATGGAATATTAGAGACTGTAAATTAGTGACTCCGGAGAGCAGCACGCGTACTCCTACAGAGGAAGGGAGAAGGAGGGATTAGGTCAAAGAGTTCTTCAGAGCACTCGCCATGGTATACGGTGATATATGGTGACGCAATATCTCTACGCAATTGCAAAGGCTCGAGAGTTTTAGTGACCTCCGCATTGCCGATAATGCGCACAGCGCGTCGCTGCAATCTGTCCAAGGCATCGAAAAGGTACTTTGCGGAGCCGTCCTAAATGTGAGAGCAATACTCCACGCAAGACCGCACCTGTGTCTTGTATAATAGACACAACTGATCAGGCGTGAAGAATCGCCGCACCTAGTTCAGGACACCGAGTTTACGTGAGGCATTTTTAATCACGGTTTCGATGTAGTCCTTTTGGTTCAGATCGCAGCGGATATTCATACCGAGCATGTTAATACTGCTCTGCAGGCCTAGAGATGTACCCTGAAGAGAGGGAAGGGGAAGGAATGGCGACTTTTTCGCTGTGAACGCGCACACCTGTATTTTCTTGGCATTGAACCAGATTATCGGAGCCTCATTTAGAAATGAGGTCCAACACCCGATCGAGCTCAATGACAAGATTTGCTCGCTTCATTTCGGTGTCAACGACTGGGTCGTTGGGTGACCGTTATATCCCCCATGCACTGTGCTATCATCTGCATAGCAATGAATGTGTCCAAGAGGAAGCATATCATTGATATGCAGAAGGAACAGCTTGGGGGATAGAACGGAGCCTTAAGGAACACCAGCGTTTACTGACATGAACCGCGAAGCGCATACATCCGAAAGGACACGGATTCTACGCTCATGCAGGAAGCTAGCAATCCAGGTACAGAACTGAGCGGGCAAACCGTATGCCGGGAGCTTGGAGAGAAGAGCTTTGTGCCAGACCCGATCAAAAGCCTTGGCTATGTCAAGGCTAACTGCCAGTGACTCGCCACGCTTGTCAATAGCCTCACCCCAGAGATGTGTGACGTACGCCGTTGACCGTTTTGGCCGAAACCCATATTGACGATCGTGAATTAGGGAGTAATCTTCTAGGTATCGAATAAGCTGTTTGTTCAATATTCGTTCTAGGATCTTGCACAACACTGAAGTTACGGCTATAGGGCGGTAATTATTCGGATCTGACCGATCTCCTTTTTTAGGGATCGGTTGCACATTAGCTTCTCTCCAAGATTCCGGCACACAACCCGAAGAGAGCGAGAGACGGTACAGACGCGTTAACACAGGGGACAACTCCGCTGCACACATTTTCAGGACTATTGCTGGGATGCCATCAGGACCGTTAGCTTTCCGGACATCGATTGACTGCAGCTCCGCATGGACATCACACTGCCTGATTTTAATATCAGACATTGTGTGGCCACAGTGAGGAATGGAGGCTGGCTGTGCATTACAGTCATCGATCCGGGAGTTAGCCGCAAAGAGTTTGGCCGGAGATCGACCTTATCCTGCGGCTTGTGAGCTAAAGTTCCATCAGGACATCTCAGTCGTGGCAGCGAGGGTTGGCAGAAGTTGGATTGCACGGCTTTGGCCAGACGCCAGTAGCTACGGCTGCCCGTAGGATGCGTCAGGAGTTCTTGGCCTACTCGTGCAACGCGCTGGGCATCCGCTCTAATGTAGGCCCTCTTACACGACTTGGTGGCATTATTATAGGCTGCTTTTAGCGAGCGAGTATCGGGATCTCCATGAGCTTTACCTCTGATCCAAGCGTGCCGTCTGTTTGCTCTCAACAGCGCTGGCACACTTGCGATTGAACCAGCATTTTTTTATTTTTACAAAATAAATTTTCGAATTTTTGTCTGTGGATTACAAGACCCGAAACACGGGCGGCCAATCGGCTATGATTGAGCTTCATCTGATGTCACATCTCATAAAATTAACAAAAACTATCTGTCAAATTTCAAGATATTTTTTTTTGTTTATTGAGGTGTGACGTCACAGGGCAAAATGTCACGTGACCAACCGTTTGAAATTAATGAAGAAAATACATATGTTTTTTCTAATAAATAAAATTGCTGTGTGGTATGAAATAAGCGTTTGTAATATTTTTTATACTTTTCCGAGAACTGTCAAGTAGCCAATTGTACCGAATGCGCTTGCTCACATGTAATATAATTGTATGTCATGCTAGTGAACGGCGAGTACATAACGGCGTGCAAGCACGACGACGCGGTTCGGCTATGATTGAGCTTCATGTGATGTCACATCTCACAAAATTAACAAAAACTATCTGTCAAATTTCAAGATATTTTTTTTTCTTTATTGAGGTGTGACGTCACAGGGCAAAATGTCACGTGACCAACCGTTTGAAATTAATGAAGAAAATACATATACTTATATTTTTTTCTAATAAATAAAATTGCCGAGTGTGGTATAAAATAAGCGTTTGTAATTTTTTAAATACTTTTCCGAGAACTGTCAAGTAGCCAATTGTACCGAATGCGCTTGCTCACATGTAATATAGTTGTATGTCATGCTAGTGAACGGCGAGTACATAACGGCGTGCAAGCACGACGACGCGGTCAACATCCTGCGCAACGCTGGCGACATCGTGGTGCTCACCGTCAAGCACTACCGCGCCGCCACGCCCTTCCTGCAGAAGCAGGGTGAGTAGCATCGCCGATTCATTATCGCGGATCGCATCGGTTGTGGACTATATGGATATATATGGATTTGATTGGCCCCTTGAGCCATTAAGGTTTTTCAGTCCTGGCCACTCCTGGCGTCTACCCTAGTTCCGGGGAAATATAGGAACATATTGCAACATATAATATTTTGATTTTAAGTACTCATGTAAAAAAACATATATATCATGCATGGCGTACACTTACTACCTACTCATAAAATTCAATATCTCCCAATGCTAGGGCTAAGATACTAGGGGCCAGGACTGACAAATTCTAGTGTCCAGTTAAGGGTTTGTCCAGAATCAGTAATACTGATACTGCTAAAGTATTAAATGTAATTGGCATATCAGTAATGATACTGAATTAGTATGCGGATGACGTGGCGGTTTTTAACAAGTTTGCATAATCATTCTAAACACTAGAGAAATCAAATAGTGCTATAATCTTAATTATTCCAATATTCGATGATACTGTACTTTCACTGTACTCGCGTAGCGTGACTAAACGCCATTGTTACGTGCTTTCGCGATCCAACACCGTGTTGTTTTCACCTTGAGATTACATTTATGAATGCCATTTTCAGTGCAAACGATAATAAAGCTTTTTATCTATATATAGCTATTGTGTCAGCATAAAAGCTAGCTCAGAATAACATAAATCACAAAACGAATAAGGACTAGTTGACTTATTTGATTCTGATTATTTCTCTCCAGCAAAAATCTCCTGCACGGTGGTGCACTCTGGTGACGACCACCATAATGTCTATGTCTGTCGCCAAACAGCATGTTTTTTAAAATACTACTTTCCTAGTTTAAAGGGATCCAGTAAAATTACAGAGCATTAAGCATTAAAGCATAAGATCTAAAACTAGGGTCGGCAACGCGGGCTGTATATATGCTCGTTTGGTGGCTCAGTGTATTTCCAATAAGGTGTTCTTTGAATTTAGGAGCCACGCTCTTGTCTGTTTAGCCTCCTCCACTCATTTTTGTCCCAGGTCAGTTCCTAACTATTATTATAAATGCTATTATAGTGAGTTTAGTTTAGAAATAGAAATAGGAATAAGTTTATTCATCAAATAAGTACCTGCTAATAATAACAGAGTTACTAGTACTGGGTACTAGGGTATACCTGACCTGTAGGGGCCTTTAAACCATGTTAAGGTTGTAAGGCCATCGTTCGTTTGTTACGCTTTAAACCGCTAAGCCATTTACTTGGGTGTAGAGGTAGATGGGGTCCTAAAGACAGTTAAAAACCTACTCTTTTCCCCACAAAACTACCGAGAGCAAAGCCTTGTGCAGAAGAAAACGAAACGTTGGAAAAAAGAAGTGCCTTGTGCAGAGGCTAATGGTAAGTTGTTGTGTGTTGTGGCAGCGGACGGCGCTTCGGACACGGACAGCAGCACGGGCGACGACCACCCGTCGCTGCACAACAAGCCCGTCGACGCCAACTGCAACTCGGAGCGCGCGCCCGACCACACCAACGGCTGGCAGGTACGCACATTTCTTTTAACATTATTATTAATGCGCCTTTAACACATTTATTAGAAATTTTATCTGTTTGAGTAGTAGTCGTACTGTTTACCTTTCATTTTTAAATGTTTTTAACGTTTTGTGCCTTTTTGATTGATTGTTGTTACTCATTCTCAAAAGTAGTATACTTTTCGCTCGTCAAGTTTAAAATAATAAAGTTATTGATCAGCAGCTTAGTGGATGGAAAAAAAAACTCTTTTGATAAAATAAATTGTATAACTTGGGGATAGCGTTGTGGGCTGCATTATTGTTAAGACTTGTTTATGTACTTATTTTTTTTTGTATTATGGTATAATGTAGTTGTTTGCTGTTCCCATAAAAAAAGTCCTGTTAACCCAGCTGTGTGTGCCGGCTCATCAAAAGAATACTACCGCCCCTTCTCTTCCCTTGGGTGTTGTAAAAGGCGACTAACGGAATAAAGACTGCACATACTCGTTCACCCAACAGCATAGAGCGGCGTTGGGCTCACCGCCTATCACGCTGAGCACATGTGCAGTTGTGATTTATTGAAACGTAGGCTACGACAGTGGTCTGCTTCTGCAGTCCTCATCTATGTATGTATAAACCCCTTTCGGGATAATAGTCTTGAATCAACGTATGTGTGTTGGTGTTAGCCCATCCAATATTCTAAAATGACTGTGTAGGAGTGGATTCACGTCAGTATTTTTCTACAGTTTACGCAAACACTACACTTAGAAATAACACTATTTATTTTTAGTGACCTGTGACTACTAATAACGTCAGGAAAAAGTTTCTCATCTTCATAAGTACTTCATTTTTTTTGGTATTATATGTAGTAGACTGATGATCCCTTTTAGACTATTTTTTTTTATCCACTCATAGTTTGGCATAACGACTTGGCATATATTTTTTAGCATAATAATCCTTTGACTTAATTGTTAAAATGCTATTTTAGTTGCTCTAATTTTGATTGGTTTACATTTATTTATTAGGCATTTTATTGTTTATTTGTATAATAGTAATTAAACATAAAGATCAAAAGGCATATATGTAATGGAAACAGTTTGGTTAAGTTTAAGTATTAATTCATATTTTTTTCTTTGTCGTCAAGGGACCTAAGGTCCTCCAAAGAAAAACTAAGATTGCAAAACTAGTTCTGACGGTTAGGTTAGGTTAGACTTGTGACCAATAAAGGAGGGGGGCCGCAGGCCCCCTGATCCCCCGTGCATACTTTAGTTTGTTAGTCGCCGCCGGTTGGTAGTATTCTTTTAGTGAGACGCTATACCACACGGCGGCGGCCGCAGGCGCCCTCTAAACTAGGACAAATCTGGGTAAAGACCCAGACGGATGTTGTGTGTAAAACATATTATTGTCTAATATTTTAGCAGTTACTTATTCTGCGTAAGATGTTTATGCCTATATTAATTATGGTTTGATATCATTATGCCTTTTTAAAATTATGGTTTAGAATGTTATGCTTAAACATGATTATGCTGATAGTAGTTATGATTTATCAATTATTAGAGGTCTAATAACATCTTGACTGTGATTTTTGCGTAAAATGCTTATTTTCGCATTTTGTTGTAATTTTGCAGTTGTATTTATCGTTTTTATCGAAATAAGATAATAAATTCATGCTTAATATTACAAATGTCCACTCTGCGAGAATAAGCTGAGTTCGGACGGCCGGCGCATCGAATTTTGAAGTAATTTTGCAGTTTTATTTATCGTTTATATCGAAATAGGATAATAAAATCATTATAAAATCTTTATTCATCATGAAATAACGATTATTCTGGTATAAATTTTGCTTAATAATATTATCGTAGATAGGAGAAATTCACAGTTAACTCAAAGCGATTTTCGAAGTTTTTTGGTTTAGAATAAGATTTTTTTCTATATTAAATCAATGTTATCTAAAATTCCGAGGTCGCTACGCACTTTACGACTGTATAAGATTCTAATTTTTTATTTCATTTTTTAATACAGTATAATTCAATCTATGAGCTCAAAGAAGTGCCTTCGCGCATTTTATGAAAATCATTCTTTGCAATTTTGGGTATAATTAAAATGTTAAGCAAAATTTACAAAAAGCGAGGCCGCTACGCACTAATCCAATAGCTATTCTACATTATTCAATAAGTCAAAATTGTTAATGTATTTTTGTTTCTAAGATCCAAAACGCCAAAACTGGCCATTTTACGTAAAAATCACAGTCAAGATGTAATAGGCCTCTTGATTTGTTATAGTTAAATAATGTTATTCGTAAGTGTCATTAGTACAAATAGCAGTATGCCAAGATATATTATGGCTTAAAATTTTATGCAAATAGATAGGGAACAAGTCGTCTGCTCGTTTCCCCCTCAGGGCTCGTGGGACGAGGACAGTCGTCCGGGCAGCGCGGCGGGCTCCACCCGCGGCTCGCGCCCGCCCTCCGCCGCAGACGAGCCCGCGCCCCCGCGCCCCCGCGCCCGCGCACTGGGTGGACGTGGTGGCAGGTCAGTGGCTTCTGTAGGGTATTTAGCATAGCTACGTGGTAAAATACAAGAGCTTCTAAATTATATGGATAAAGCAACGTATATTTCAAGAGTGACACAAGCTATAGTAAATAACTAAGAATAATAACTATAGCATAGAAGGCTCAGAACAATAACTAAAGCATAGAAACCAGGCTAAAAGACTAAATAAACAACAGCTATCTTACTCATATGACTTCAATTAATTTTGTAACGAGAGTGAATGTAACAACTAATCCACATTCGTTTCTATTTTTTCTAGGTTGTCACAAGGTAATTGTCAAACGGATGTAATTGGATGTCTTTATAACACCATCATATTAAATGTGTCGTTATTTTCCTTTTTGCTATGTAAATAAGTGGCAAGTGTGGCAACCTAACTTGGTTACATTATAATAATGGATTATTTTCGCACTAAGCTGTAGGTCCTCTGAGATAAATTTAATTATTTGCAACTTATTCTTCCGAAGAAAGTTATAAACTTGCCATAGCATTGTTAGTGATATATATGCGTTACGTGTGACAAAAAGTGTTGTGTGATCGAGGGCTGTAAATTATTAGAGGAAGAAAAGAATATAATCAAGAGACAATAACATTATAACGGTGAGCTCGGACTGTTTTCGTTTTACTTATACATAATTAATAGCATGAATCTATTAAAATACTCTATCTAACAGTTTGTCCAAATAGTCATCGTGTCCAGTTCTGTGCTGATTAAGGCTATATATCATAGAAATTTTGTTGATATCTTGGAGGTTATGTTTTTTCACCTAGTGACGTACATTTCTATATCGATAAATCGGTATTTTGTGTAAGTGGTTGGCACATCTGTCTTTAAATTATGATAATATAATATACGCCTCATTTCCAACTTGATTTACTTTTAACATGTTGTTAATAATTTATAACTTTAAAAGTACCTACCTATTGAAAATTAAAAAATACACATAATTGAATGGTCCTCTTGATTAGGTACTACTACTACCATTTATCTGCATTTTCACTAGTTTAAAAAATTCTATGTTTTGGTTACAGGTTTCCAAAAAATGATAATATAAAAAAAGAATGGCTACGGCGTGTAAGAATACTAAATTGTCATATGTTCCAAACATTTTACGATCAATCTACTACTAAAAAGTAATATGTTCCAAACATTTTACGATCAATCAATCATGAACAATGTCTGCGACACATTTGTACCAACAAGCATTTTGAGTAATCTTGTTGATCATTTTCTAGAACAAAGTTTCGATGAATCCTGTTGATAAAAGCCAGTAAGTTGTATTTGACAATACGAATACATCATATTACTAAACAGGAATTACAGGAATGTGTGCCTCGTGACAAAATACGAAGCTTTTTAACCAAAACATTATTTAAGAGGCAGTGATTTAACAAAAATATTTTAATATTGAAATTTTGCATTCACAATGCTATACACAGTCAGGTCATAAAATCTGTTACATGTTTAATATAAAATAATTGAGACAAGTTTATTCATTATGTAACCATTTATATACCAAAATGAACTTAACAAAACATAGATTCTTATGACAATAAAGTTTATTCAAAATGATTTTGAATACAGGCCTTCAATCTGCGCGGCCAGTCGTCTATCGCAGCACGAACGAGGTTAATGTCAATATCGGCGGCTGCCTTCAAGGATGTCTTGAGTGACTCCAAATTGGGATGAGGCTTTGAGCACGCCATTTCCTCCAAGTGTTGCCATATCTTGTAATCTAACGGACTCAAATCTGGACTGGAGGAGGGCCAGTCTTCGTGCCGGATGAAGTCGATTTCACGCGCCGCCAGCCAGTCTTGTGTGCTCTTCGCTCTATGAGCTGGCGCCGAATGTTGTTGGAATACCCAGTGCCTGTTATTGAACATGGTATGAGAAACAGGTTCCACAAGGTTCGTCAGGACTGTATTTTAATGCACAACTGCATTCGTTTTTACACCTTTCTCACAAAAATGTACCTCTGTTAAGCCCCAATAAGAAACTCCCAACCATACCATGAGCGAGGATGGAAAATGACCTCGTTGGACACGCGGAATACGGTTGCTCGCTTCTTCACTACTGTGTGCGTACACCTTATCATTTTGTTTGTTGTAGCTCTCTTCTACGGTAAAAAATTTTTCATCCGAAAAAAGAATTTCCCGATATATTTTGTCCGCGTACCGCTTCAACAAAGCGCGGCATCTCTTCAGTCTCAGGTCCATTAGACGAGCATTCAATGACGAGCATTCAACGATGTCCTGTTTTTCTTCGATATGCCCGAAGCCCTAAGTCTTCATTTAACACCCTTTTCACCGTGGTTCTGCTTAACCCCATCTGAAGGGCCAACAGTTTCTGCTTACGTTTGGGATTTCTTTGAATTCGCGCCTTCACAGCTTTTATCACTACTGGAGTCCTAATAGACCGAGGGCGACCACTTCTTGACCTGTCATCTACACTAGAGTCTTCATTGTATCGTTTGATGGTACGATAAACGAATATTTTGGTTATATTCAAATTTTTCAGTATGTCAAAAATTTGAATTGGCGCGTAACCGCAACGATGCAACGCAATATCTGCAACACGGTCTTCTTTAAGCGTCCACTCCATATTTAAAAATGAGTAAAATTCTAAAAAGTGTAAATTTTTATTTGCATGAACAATTCGAAATTCGAATTCAATAAACTTTTTTGTCGCCAGCATTCTAAAAGAAAAATTTTTACTGTGTGACAATACTTATGACCTGACTGTGTATATAGAAAAAATATTTTAAATATTTATTACTTATAAGTTTTTTATTTCCATATTAATCCTTCATGCTTCCTTCGTTCTGGAGAAACGCGGACGCCCGGCTAACGCTAAAGCTTGAAGTGCGGCTGCGGGAGTCTAGTTCAAAACTTCAGACGAATTGAAAAGATCTTTCCATATTACTTATTTTTACAGTTCCGCTGATGATGGGATACGTGACGAGATACGTCTTCGGAACGGACAAATTGAGGCCGGGCGCTTTCGAGGTGAGAAAACCGCTGTCCGTCATCTATGAACTTTAATGAGTTAGTTTTAGGAGAGTTTATACTCTAAGGTCTCGAACTTCAAAATTTTTCAAGTAAAAAGCCAATTTCAATGAAAGTGAAATCGTTTATTCATCTGTATTTGTGCTATTAGAAATTCCTAAACAGTTTTTATCGACATGCTCTTCAAAAATGCATGTGAAGGCTTTTAAACATAGCGTGGCATGGCCTTAGGTGCGCGGCGCGCGCGGCCAGTGGACGGGCGTGGTGCACGCCGAGGAGCCGGCGGCGCTGTCGCACTGGCTCAAGAGCATCTCCGACAACATCGTGGGGCTCACCAACCTGCAGGTCAGACGCCACGCTTCACTAGGTGAAAAGCTGCATCAAGGCCCAGGGTTTGCGGCGACAGCGGCACAGCGGCGAGGTCATTATATTACGTGAATTTGTCGTATGATTATTTTCTTTATTGTACACAATATAAAATCACATTGAGATCTAAAAAAGAGTGCTCTCATCACTATCACTATCAAACAATATTTTTAAGGTGCACAAAAATTTCGAGATTAGAAAAAGGTTATATGAGCTTGTGTTCAGTATATCTGTTCATTTTAAATGACTGCAAGAAAAGGAGTAGATTCTCGATTCTCCGGGATTTTTTCAATGTATGTTTCTCGATCACTCATAGGACGGTTGAACATACTAACGAATAGTTCCCCGCACCGGCAGATGAAGCTGTTCAACCGCGCGCTGCCGGCGGGCGAGCGCATCGAGTACATGGGCTGGGTGCACGAGGGCACCGTGGCCGCGCACTCCTGGCAGACCTACCGCCCCAAGTTCCTGCTGCTCAAGGGCACCGACGTCATGCTCTACGACGCGCCGCCCGTGAGTACCGGCCCGAGTGCCTGCTGCTCAAGGGCACCGACGTCATGCTCTACGACGCGCCGCCCGTGAGTACCGGCCCGAGTGCCTGCTGCTCAAGGGCACCGACGTCATGCTCTACGACGCGCCGCCCGTGAGTACCGGCCCGAGTGCCTGCTGCTCAAGGGCACCGACGTCATGCTCTACGACGCGCCGCCCGTGAGTAACGGCCCGAGTGCCTCCTGCTCAAGGGCACCGACGTCATGCTCTACGACGCGCCGCCCGTGAGTACCGGCCCGAGTGCCTGCTGCTCAAGGGCACCGACGTCATGCTCTACGACGCGCCGCCCGTGAGTACCGGCCCGAGTGCCTGCTGCTCAAGGGCACCGACGTCATGCTCTACGACGCGCCGCCCGTGAGTACCGGCCCGAGTGCCTGCTGCTCAAGGGCACCGACGTCATGCTCTACGACGCGCCGCCCGTGAGTACCGGCCCGAGTGCCTGCTGCTCAAGAGCACCGACGTCATGCTCTACGACGCGCCGCCCGTGAGTACCGGCCCGAGTGCCTGCTGCTCAAGGGCACCGACGTCATGCTCTACGACGCGCCGCCCGTGAGTACCGGCCCGAGTGCCTGCTGCTCAAGGGCACCGACGTCATGCTCTACGACGCGCCGCCCGTGAGTACCGGCCCGAGTGCCTGCTGCTCAAGGGCACCGACGTCATGCTCTACGACGCGCCGCCCGTGAGTACCGGCCCGAGTGCCTGCTGCTCAAGGGCACCGACGTCATGCTCTACGATGCGCCGCCCTACCTTACTTTTGATTAACATAACCTAAATTTGTTTTCACTCCTCTTGCTCAAAAAGACCGTCATTGTAGCGTTCTAGAGCGGGGCTAAAATAGCTTTTCTCGCCCTAGGGGAAAAAGTAATTTTTTTTTAAATTTTTGTCTATCACAATGACAATGAGCCTACAAAAACGAAAAAGTATTTAGTCTTATGTAGAATAATCATGAATAAAGACTCGACTTATTACTGTTTACTTAGATCAACAACTTTTTTGAGATAACACAGACCACGCCTTAGCAAGAAAAAACTGCACAGTCTGCACATGTGCTTAGGTGGTGAGCCTTTAGCTCATTAGTCGCTTTTACGACACCCAAGGGAAGAGAGGGGTTGGTAGTATTATTTTGATGAGTCCATCGCCGCTCTTTGCTGTTGTATGTATGTGCAGTCTTAGTCCATTAGTCGCCTTTTACGAGACCCAAGGGAAGGGAGGGGTTGGTAGTATTATTTTGATGAGCCCATCGCCGCTCTATGCTGTTGGATGTATGAGCAGTCTTTAGTCCATTAGTCGCCTTTTACGACACCGAAGAGAAGAGAGAGGTTGGTAGTATTAATATGATGAGCCTATCGTCGCTCTATGCTGTTGGATGTATGTGCAGTCTTTAGTCCGTTAGTCCCCTTTTACAAAATCGAAGAAAAGTGAAGGGTTGGTAATATTATTTTGATGAGCCCATCGCCGCTCTATGCTGTTGGATGTATGAGCAGTCTTTAGTCCATTAGTCGCCTTTTACGACACCGAAAAGAAGAGAGAGGTTGGTAGTATTAATTTGATGAGCCCATCGTCGCTCTATTTTGTTGGATGTATGTGCAGTCTTTAGTCCGTTAGTCCCCTTTTACCAAATCGAAGAAAAGTGAAGGGTTGGTAATATTATTTTGATGAGCCCATCGCCGCTCTATGCTGTTGGATGTATGTGTAGTCTTTAGTCCGTTAGTCACCTTTGACGACACCCAAGGGAAGAGATAGAAAGACTGCACATATCTACTATCCAACAGCATAGAACGGCGATGGGCTCATCAAAATAATACTACTAACCATTCTCTTCCCTTGGGTGTCGTTAAAGCAACTAATGGGTTAATTTTAAATAAAATAAACCAATTCATATTGTATTGGATTGTTTTATTTTCTCGCATTCGTAGTGAAAAGCAGAGTGTAACACTCGGCGTTAAAAACCCATTAAAACTCGGTTTCTATTTAAACTACATATATACTACATATTACTACTATAACTACATATAACTACATATATAAACTACCTCGTATATAATGGGTCATTTTAGCCCCTTGTATAACAATCTACTATTTTCCTCTTGCTCAAAAAGACCGTCATTGTAGCGTTCTAGAGCGGGGCTAAAATAGCTTTTCTTGCCCTAGGGGAAAAAGTATTTTTTTTTAAATTGTTCTCTGTCACATGACAATGAGCCTATAAAAACGAAAAAGTATTTATTCTTATGTAGAAAATCACGAATAAAGACTCGACTTATTACTGTTTACTTAGATCAACAACTTTTTTGAGATAGTTATTATTAAAGTTTATGGTAAAATAAGTAATCATTTGAATCTATGGACAACACAGACCACGCCCACACAGTGCACGCTTCAGCAAGAAACAACTGCACAGTCTGCACATGTGCTTAGGTGGTGAGCCTTTAGCCCGTTAGTTGCTTTTACGACACCCAAGGGAAGAGAGGGGTTGGTAGTATTATTTTGATGAGCCCATCGCCGCTCTATGCTGTTGTATATATATGTAGTCTTTAGTCCTTTAGTCGCCTTTTACGAGACCCAAGGGAATGGAGGGGTTGGTAGTATTATTTTGATGAGCCCATCGCCGCTCTATGCTGTTGGATGTATGAGCAGTCTTTAGTCCATTAGTCGCCTTTTACGACACCGAAGAGAAGAGAGGGGTTGGTAGTATTATTTTGATGAGCCCATCGTCGCTCTATGCTGTTGGATGTATGTGCAGTCTTTAGTCCGTTAGTCCCCTTTTACGACATCGAAGAAAAGTGAAGGGTTGGTAATATTATTTTGATGAGCCCATCGCCGCTCTATGCTGTTGGATGTATGTGCAGTCTTTAGTCCGTAAGTCGCCTTTTACGACATCCAAGGGAAGAAAGGGGTTGGTAGTATTATTTTGATGACCCATCGCCGCTCTATGCTGTTGGATGTATGCGCAGTCTTTAGTCCGTTAGTCGCCTTTTACGACACCGAAGGGAAGAGACGGGTTGGTAGTATTATTTTGATGAGCCCATCGCCGCTCTATGCTGTAGGATGTATGTGCAGTCATTAGTCCGTTAGTCGCCTTTGACGACACCCAAGGGAAGAGAGGGAAAGACTGCACGTACCTACTATCCAACAGCATAGAGCGGCGATGGGCTTAGACATGGGCGCCGAGTAAAAAAAAACCAGCGGCGGCGCGCCTTTACAGTATGCTCGGCGGCGGCGTGAAGCCGGCGGCGTGGGATTTTTGAAGTCGTTTTTGGTTATGTAGTTAAAGGTAGAAATAAGAGTGGTAAATAAAACCAACAATTCATAAAGATTTCAACAATAAACATTACATGGTCGTCGTACAGCGAAAAGTCACAAAGTAGGTAAAATTGATAATGAAGTTCCTCCTTGCGTCGTGTTCCTCAATGCTGAGGGTCGTGACCTCCCTTCTGCACCACTTTCTCTCTTATGGTTTTCCTCCATCTGTTTCTGTCTCTGGCGGTGTGGAGGGCGTTGTGAACTGAAGGGTTAAGAGTGGTGCGGATCTGGTCAGACCAACGTATTGGGCTGCGTCCTCGAGGCCGTTTCCCGTCTACTTTGCCGGTCACGATGAGCTTCCCGAGGTTTCCCGACCTTTTTTCTTGCAATGTGACCGAAGTATTCGAGAATTCTGCTTAGACATCCGAGGATGACAGCCGCGAGGAGATTTTGAGTTCTTGCAATATAGAGACGTTAGTCCGAAATGCTGTCCAAGGAATACAGAACATCTTTCTCCAGCACCACATCTCAAAAGCGTCAATGCGTTTGCGGTCTGCAACTTTTAGTGGCCAAGTCTCAGCGCCGTATAAAAGATCGAGAAGACAAGAGTCCGTACCAGTCTGGTTTTGGTTTTTACGGAAATATTGCGATCTCTCCAGATTTTTGCAAGCTGAGACATGGCGCTCTTAGCCATGCCAATTCTTCTGCGCACATCCTTCTCGCAAAAACCATCGTTACTGATGTTGGAACCCAGGTATATAAAGTTGTCCACTATTTCTAGGTCCAATGCGCCATTGAGTTCCAAGTTCCCAGATCTATAATAGGTGAAATCCGAACTTTTAGTCACTGAGGAGATCTCAAGGTATGCCAGCAGTCGAGAGTTCAGTGCACGTTCCATAATCTTGCAGAGTATGGACTTGAATGAAATCGTCTTACAGTAAGATGGATCGGCACGGCTACCTTTTTTGGGCACAGGCTGCACATTAGCCAGCTTCAACGACTGAGGAACTGTTTCAAGTGAGAGGCGATACAGGCGTGTTAGAACAGTAGACAAGTTAGGTGCACACTTACGTAGGATAATGGCCGGTATTCTATCAGGACCACTAGCCTTATTCACGTTAGAGTACGGAGAGCTTTGAGTACCTCTTTGCTGCGGATGTGAGGTTCTCCCATGGAGAGGTCGGCTATAGGAAATTTAGGTGGAACTCACGTCTGCGTCTTTGCAAAAAAAGTGGCAAACAAATATACCTTCTCAGCTGCAGTGTGGGCAAGTGAGCTGTCAGGCTTTATCAGCGGTGGAAATAAAGGTATTTCCAAATGTTTCTCACCCATTTGTACTCGTATTACCTATAGCCGACCGCTCTATGGGAGAGCTTCATGACCGCGGCGGGGAGGCACTCAAAGCTCTCCGTGGAAATAAAGGTATTTCCATGTGGGTGCGAAGCATGTCTAAAACCGATGGGGCCAATGTCATTGAATCGTGCCCTACGTAATTTGCGTGCTTCAGCATCAGCCCAGGCCAAAAAAGCTGACGGGGTTCCGGGGACAGTTACAGCAGTGTGCCATACTCCCCAATATTTCTAAAATACTATGCCAACGCGTTGGTGTGGATCTTAACGCTAGGCACGTTCGCGAAGTCCCCAAACAAAGGGCGTTCTTCTGATTCTTCTCCCTCTTGATCGGAAATAGGGTCGTCTTCGTCCTCATCGAGCACCTGAGCGGACGCACCACCCACGAAGAATAAACTGAGATTATGTTACAAGAGCCTACACATTGGAACAGTCTAGTCGGCGCGAAGTTTTGAGCAGTCGGCGGCGGCGGCGGCGCCCATGTCTAGGTGGGCTCATCAAAATAATACTACCAACCATTCTCTTCCCTTGGGTGTCGTTAAAGTAACTAACGGGTTAATTTTTAATAAAATAAACCAATTCTCATTGTATTGGATTGTTTTATTTTCTCGCATTCGTAGTGAAAATCAGAGTGTAACACACGGCGCTAAAAACCCATTAAAACTCGGTTTCTATTTACTCCCTCGCTAAAGTTCGGGAGTAAAACTACCTCGTATATAATGGGTCATTTTAGCCCCTTGTATAACAATCTACTTATTAGACGTCCGAAAGACAAACGGCGTTTCTTACTTAACTTTCGGGCATAGGCTTTTCTTTGTAACATTGTTTATATCGAATCTACATGTTCAGTTTTAAAATATGTTTACTTTGCAACGAAATAACATACACACACTTCACTTAAAGTTAGAAACAACACAAATCCTACATTAAACAGAGCAAACACCACCAACATTGCAATAATAAAAAAATTTGGGAACAGTCCAACCTAACGGAGCTGGCGAAGTGCCCCGAGGTGCTGAAGGTGTACCAGACCATGTTCCGCACGGTGAAGGAGAGCGAGACGGTGGACTGGCGGCAGCACTGCTTCCTGGTGCAGGCGGGCGGCGGCGGCGGGCCGGCGGCGGGCCCGCGCTACTTCAGCGCCGACACGCGCCGCGAGCTGCTGCGCCTCGACGCCGCCTGGACCGCCAACGTCGTCAACTCCGTCATACGGCTGGGGGTGAGCGACACCGCATTCATTTGTTCTATTACGCAACTTAAACCTGTCAAATGTGGCGGCCGTTTTGTCTGAATCGGCGCATCTGTGTCGTCACTTCTGAGTGGTCGTGCGCAATAGTGCAATAGCGCACTAGTGATTAAAATGACGATATCACTAGTTTTATAATGAAGCTGTATTTAAAACTTATGTCGTTGAAATCATTTTTTTTTAAAATCTAGTTTTGCATTGTTAAATACTAACATTATTATTTTAAAATTTAATTTTTTTTTTAATTCGTAAAAATAAAAGAATATGAGTACCATTATTTCACATTTAATTAGATTGTATTTGCTTAATAAACACTGTTTCACATTAATTAATGAAAAAAAAAAAAACACCACTTCATTCATTTACAAGCTTACAAGCCTTACAAAAACGCCTCATGTCACGTGACCCGAACGCTCAGACCAAAAAAATTGGGTAAGTTCATACTTCAGTGGATTTTAGAGACTTCGCATGCGACTTCAAACCATCCTTGTTTTTTTCCCTACACTTCGTGCAAGTTAGGGAAGGAAAGATACAGTTTACGACGTTCTACGGTAAAAAGAAACGGTCGATACGTAATCGAGCTCCAGAAGCTCCGTTCACAAACAGGGGTTTTTTTTGACACAAAGCTCCTAGAGCTCTTTCAACAGACGAGGGGTAGACATTGACACAAACAGATAAAAATAAACTAGTACTGCGGTTCAGGACCAGGCCAAAGCCCTTAGCGAGTCGCACATGAGTGTAAGTCATACTCGAATCACTACAAATAAAATCAAAATTAACAATATTAAATATTATATTCTGTGGACATTTTTTGGGCATTACATTATTTATAACGATCTGACGCACGGCTAAGTCTGCGGGCACGAGATTGGCGACGGCCGAGCGACGGCGACGCGACGGCGGAGCGGGGCGATGAGGCGCGACATCTCTCGTGGGCACGAAACTTGTCACTCCATGTCGCTCTAGAGGTAGTGTTGTGAGCAACATGTCACGTCATTATATCACAAGTTTACGTGAAAGAGAAAAATTGGAGCCAAGTCTATTAATGAGAACGGAGTTATTATTACCTAGAGATGGTGTTCATCCAATAAATGAAGTACTTTGGGCCAATTTTCTACTCTTTTTACGAGCTAAGGTGCGATCCAACAAAATTTTACAACTATACCAGAATGAGTTTACACACATTTGATTACATTTTACAGAAAATAGAACTTAATTTACAATCTTTTTTTTTATGGTGAACATTTTTACTGTCCTATAGAGCAGGTTTTGACAAAATACACGAGATACCTATATTCTTCAATATCAATTTCAATTTCCATTACGTAGGAGTTTACTTTAATATGTTTCAACACAACACTACTGTAATCGCGAGCGACCTAATCAAACTAGTTTGTTCATTTGTTCTCGTCGCTTCCGCGCCGCCGCCGTCGCTCCCGAGTCGGCCGTGCATCGCTCGATCGCGTCGCCTCGCCATCGCTCGTTGCGTGCGCGTCACCATAGGTGTCCATGTTGTTGATGCATCGCCGTCGCGTCGCCCGTCGCTCGGCCGTCGCTAATCTCGTGCCCGCAGACTAACTGTCGACGTGTTGGCGACAAACGGTCGTTTATCTTATATCACTGTTGAGGATAAATTACGAAGCCTGTTGAGCTTTCACATAGGCGTTTTAGCCCACAATAAGGAATGTCAAATGAGATCACGAACCCGGGCTACGCACCGAAAAATCCAAAACACACTTTGCCCGTCCTGGGAGTTGAAGCCAAGATTTCCCGCTCGGCCACTAAGGTGAACTTTTTTTCTGTAACTACAAACATGCTATATGTAGGACCATAATCGTTTTTTATGATTTCAAAAACTTCCGACTTGTATATTTAAAATTTTCTGTTAGGCCGCAGGTAAACGTGTAAAGGGCCTGCATATACCTGTGGCCGGTAAACCGTTAAAACATAACATCAATTAAATGGTTCGGTTTGTAACTGTTTACATAATACTAGTACCTTGTACTTTGACGATCTCCTTGGTCGAGTGGTTTGTACACCGGTTTTCATGGTTTCGCCATCTCTGAGGTCCCGGGTTCGATCCCCAGTCGGGTCAATTTAGAAACGATTGCTTTTCTGAATTGTCTCGGGTCTGGGTGTTTTCCATGTTTATCCGTTGTCTAGTAACCATTTAACGAGTTTCTTCGAAGCTTCTCTTGGGCTAGATAATTGGTGTGATTGTCGGAAAGTTTTATTTATTTATTTTATTATTTATTTATTATTTACCTTGTCGCGTGGAGTCGGCAACGGGCATCATAGCCACAGCCTACAGCGTCGCGGCGCGGCGCGCGGCGACGGCCTCGTCCAGCCGCCGCTTGAGGTGCGGGTAGGGCTGCAGGCACGCCTGGAAGTCCTTGCTTCTCAACCTGCAACAGGACGGGTACGATACCCACCGCACTCGCGGGTGTGGGGCAGCCCGTGAGCTATGTGGGGCTCCCCCCTTGCACCCCGCCTAACTCCGATGAGTTCGACGGGACCCACTAAAAACGCAATACAATCCCAGTAGTGCTTGCGGAGGTGGCTCGGAACTACGATTAGCAGGCACCGAGTACCATCAATCTTTCTAGACGAGTGGCAAACGCTCCATGTCGATTACAATATGCTTAATAACGTTACTCCAAAAAATGCACCGTTAGATACACCTAAACCCAAAAAGTAGAATTCAGAAAAAACTTAATAAAAGAATGAACTGTGCGAAAACTCAAGGTTGGGACAGTTCGACCTAAGTTCATACGGAAAGATGAAGCCATTATTATTTCATTAGGCTAACCATGATTTAATGCTCTGTACAGTCAAAAAAGAAAGTTATTTGGTCTTCCAAAATAGTTGTGTTAATTTGCTAAAAAATTGCAATAGGTACTTGAATATTTCCGATATTTCAAGAGCGATAATGGTCGCGGCGCGCAGCGAGCCCGGCTCTCGCAGCGCGTTGTCGCCGAAGTACGAGCCGTCGCGCAGGTGCGCTACCTGCGAAACATAACACACTATAATATAGTTTTAAAATAAAAATTAAATTAATGTTAAAGTAGTTTTATTCAAGGATACTTGATTGATAAACACTTTTAATCCGTCCAATATAACTTTTTATCTCAATCAGAACTTTTTTTTTTTAAAATAGATGTATTACTCAATTTATTATTTTTTTCTAACCGTGTCCCGTAGCGGTAAAATAATCCAACCACCCCCTCTCTTCCCTTGGGTGTCGTAAAAGGCGACTAACGGATTAAAGACTGCACATACATCCAACAGTATAGAGCGGCGATGGGCTCACCATCTGTCACGCTGAACTGAACATATGTGTAAGTCGCTGTTTGGTGAAAAATGGACTATGATAGAAAACTGCTGTTGCTGCCCTCATTGCCTAGTCCCTGACTCTGGGATGATAGTTGTGATTATATGTATGTACAAGCGGCCGCTCGCGGTTTCACCCGCGTGGTTCCCGTTCCCGTTCCCGTAGAAATATCCGGGATAAAAAGTATCCTATGTGTTAATCCAGGTTATAAAATAACAGCGGCTGATGTTGCAACTATATTCATTTTACAGAAACGGGCAATAAAAACCATTTATAGACTAAGCTCACGAACTTCTCTAAGAGATATTTTTAAAGAAGTTGGTGTTCTTACAGCTGCATCACAATATATTTATAATTGTATAGTTTTTGTGCGTTGCAATATTACTCGTAACTCATTCACTAAACACGGTGACGTACACAATTTCAATACTAGAAATAAGTCAAAACTTATGATGCCCCTGTTCAGGTTACAGAAGGTTCTCGACTCTTTCTTGGGGCAAGGTATACACTATTATAATAAAATACCAAGTACTGTACTAGAATTACCTTTAGATAAGTTTAAAAATCATGTAAAATCTTGTTTACTTAAGAAAGGTACAGTAAAGTAAGATACAGTTAAAGAATATTTAGAAGACAAAACAGCCTAGTAATGATAAAATAATCACATTATATTTTCTTAAGTCCGTTTTCTTTGTAACTAGCTCATTTTACCCTGGTATGATAGCCTTTATCAGCAGTGTCTTACAGACAAGAGGTACCTACTCAAAACTTACGTTGCGTAAAACGTTGCCTAAATGTTTTCTTGCTTGCTTCATTGGAGTTGCTCGAGTGTGTCATGCTCTCTCAAATGTCTCTGCGGTGGTGGCATGTGCGTCGGGTCGTTACGTTCCCTAAACATGGTTGGGCGAAGCGATGGCTGATTCACATGTCATACTCGTGAACGGGTGCCGCCTGTGGAGGCTGGTCTGCTCTTGCTAACTTATTTTTATTATTAGTATATTTGTAGTTGTAGTCTTATTTTTATTTTTCTGTACTGTAAGACATTGATTACATTGATTATTTTATATTAATGAATACCTGAGCTTTTTAATTTTATTAATATATTTTTTATTTTAATGTCTTTGTAGTTGTTTTGTTTTTATTATTGTAATGGAAAGTGCCCTTCTATGATAGGGAGGACATTTTTCAATTCTAATTGACGCTGTAAAAGAAAGGGAGAAAAGAAATGCCCTTGCTGAGTTTGTTGCCGGTTCTTCTCAGTACAAGGCTCCCGCCCCATAGTTAGACTTACGAACCGATGGCATAAATGACATTTATAAGTGCTGTAACCTAAACATGGCCTAACCTGAATAAATGATATTGAATCTTGAATCAGTATGCCGAATTTCATCCAAATCCATTCAGTAGTTTTTACGTGAAAGAGTAACAAACATCCATCCATTCGTTCCCGTGGGAATATCGGGATAAAAAGTATCCTATGTGTTAATCCAGGTTATAAACTACCTGTATGCCGAATTTCATCCAAATCCATTCAGTACTTTTTACGTGAAAGAGTAACAAACATCCATACATTCTTACAAACATTCGCGTTTATAATATTAGTAGGATTACTTTTCTGCTAATCAATATCCGACAAATAATAATAATTATTTATTATTATTAGCCTCAATTGTACCACTGCAGGGCAAAGGCCTCCCTTCCCTTCTTCCATTAAAACAATACTAATCTATATTAATATAAATCAATTGCCGAAATGTTAGTGCGGCAGCACTTCAGGGCGGCTGCTATTGGGCTCATTCTTTTTTAGTTGTGTTCGTAACTTGTCAGGACTAGGTTTGTGTGAAGTAATATTATTGGAAAGGAGATTGACTATTTTGGACCAAATGCTGCCCAAGCATGGGAATACTTTTATTTCTTTCCTTACATGAAGAGATATTAAAAAAAAATCCACGGGTTATATTGTACCTAAAAACTTATGTTATGGCTTTCTGGTGCTTTAACTTTTGATAATACATTTTTTTAACGGTGTCGTTTACGATAAATAATAATATTATCTTACTTAGTGCCTTCGTACACGGCGTAATAAGACGTTTGTTATTATTTTTCGTTAAAACCTATACAACAGATTTTTTACTACACTCGGCGTCAAAAAAATCGCACCTCTTAGAAAATCACTTTCAAATGTCATTTACTCTTGATATGCACATGCAGTCGCATTAATTATGATTTTATTTACAAGGTTACTTAATTAACTTAATAAAAAACATTACTTTTCATTATCAAATAAAACCTAATGCAACAAATAAAGTGTCACAAAAATTCGATGCAAATTTTGCTACCCGTGAGAGTTGCTAGTTGCGCTTCCTTTGTGGGTATAAAACGGTCAACACGGGTTCAATGTGGGTCATTCGCTATTCAACCGTTGAAGAGGACACACGCACAGATTTTGATGGATACCACAGCTGATAAAGCCGCTCAAGTGGTTGCACTACTGCAATCAGGGGTGCGGCAGTGTGATGTCGCCCGGCAACTGAACCTGAGCCGTTATTCCGTTCGAAGAGTGTACCAGCGCTTCATAGAGACCGGTGGCTATATCCGCAGACACGGTTCGGGTAGACGTCGCTGCACTTCGGAAAGAGACGACCGGTTCGTTGTGTCGAACTCTTTGAGAAATCGTTTCTCCAACGCTGTTGAGTTGCAACAGCAGCTCCAGGCAGTTCGCAGACGCACCGTAAGCGTATCTACGGTTAGAAGAAGATTGAAGGAGAAGAAGATAGCGGCCCACAGAGCTGCTACGGGTCCAAAATTGACTGCAGCGCATCGGCGAGCCCGCTTGCAGTTTGCTCGTGACCACGTCGATTGGACCCTTGAGCAGTGGAGAGCTGTTCTCTTCTCAGACGAGACGCGAGTGTGTCTTTTCTGCAACGACCGACGGAGAAGAGTATACCGGAGGCAGGGTGAACGTTTCGCCCAAGCCTGCATCCAGGAGACGGTGGAATATGGTGGCGGATCCTGCATGTTCTGGGGCGGTATGTCTGCTGCCGGCAAAACCGACCTTGTCTGCGTCTCCCGGACTGGAGGTGCTCGCGGACAAGGGTCGCTGACTGCTCGCCGCTATGTCACTGAGGTCCTGGAAGTGCATGTGGTCCCCTTTGCCGAATCTTTTGGCGAGGGGTTCACATTAATGCACGACAACGCTCGCGCTCACACTGCAGGCATCGTGAGCGACTTCTTGCAGAGGTCCCAAATCTCTGTGATGCAGTGGCCAGCGCGAAGTCCGGATCTGAATCCTATAGAGCACCTCTGGGACCATCTTAAACGTAAGGTTCGATCTCGGGATCCAGCTCCTTCGACTCTACAGGAGCTCCAAGACGCGGTGATTGAAGAATGGGGGCTTATCCCTCAAGAAGAGCTCCTGAAGTTGGTGAGGTCCATGAGGGACCGTATGGAAGCCGTGATCAGGGCAAGGGGGGGTAACACTAGATTTTAAGTTAATTTTAAGACACTTTTTGTACATTTTTCTTTGTAAATTATCTGTTGTTAATTAGGACTTAATTAAGGATTTTTATTATTTTATTAATTTTAATGTTGTTTGTATAATTATAATTAAACAGAAAGTTAAATTTAATTGTTTTTTGATACTCCTTTTTGTTACCTTTCTAATGATACCCAACACTATCCTCTACATAAGGTTTAAGAATTTTTAAAGATGATTTTTAAAAGGTGCGATTTTTTTGACGCCGAGTGTAGTATTAGTTTATGTAACATAATGCACTATGGTTCAATGTTGGGCAGCACTCTTGGTCCAACGTCCGTACAAAAATGGTCCTCCTTTGTCACGGGATACAGGGTGTTCACGCAGACGAAGTCGCGGGCAGGTCGGGCAGGTCGCTAGTACTGTGTAAAAATACTATTGTGTAGCGTTTTCTACACAGGTCTAGTACAACCTGATAACACCTAATTACATTATGTAGTACGAGCAGTACCTCTCGTCCTGACGAGTCGATCACGGCGACAGTACCAGAATATATCAAATACATAGATTGTCCAGGTTGATTATACTTCAACACCGTCTGAAAAGTAAATCAAAATATCAATTACGTATATAATCAGAATCTATAGTGTAAGTACGTATATAGAAGGTTGGGGAAAAAGTATCTTCGCATTTTTAAGAAAATTCAAAACATTTTTTAATATAGTTTATTTATTTTTACCTAAAGTATGTAGATGCCTTTTGTTCGATAACTTTTTGCCATCTTGTAGGTAGGGACATGATCCCATTGCTATAGAAATTTTGGGACTTCTGATCAAAATACCGCGACTAGTGGTTTTGGCAGTCCTCTCGTGATGTTAACCTGACACTGCCTAAAGAATTCTGAAAAGACAGAAACAGGTGGAAATATGAAGGTGCAAGGTCAGGACTATACGGCGGATGCGTTAAAACCTCCCAGCCAAACTCTTAATTTTTGCTGAGTAGCTAAAGATGTGTGAGGTCTAGCGTTATCATGATGAAAAACCACACCCCTTCTGTTGATTAATTCCGGCCGCTTTCTTTTTTTTTTTCAACTTATTGCTTTAATCTCATCAGTTGTTCGCAGTATAGTTTCATTTCATTTCATTTATTTATTGCATCACATATTGTGTGTACATTAGGGTCTTATAAAATATGGTAGTAATCATATGGACCCAGGAAAGGCGTTGCAATTTTCTAATAGCACTTTTTTTTAAATTACTTAAGTATATTACAATATTTTATGAATCAATAAAAATTAATTGATTAAATAGTAACAAATGATTAGTAAGTAATAATGAAAACAATGATTGTATTTTTAAATAAGTATAAAATAAATTAATCATAGAAATTGGACCGACACCTTCAACATATTATTCATTCTAGGAAAGAAAATAGTATTAGTTGTCTTTTGTTTATTTATTTTTATTAAGTTATAGCATTGTATTGGTATTATCGTTTAAGAACTCGTTTAATTCATAATAACACTTGTCTTGCAGGAATTTTTTTTAGCAAATTTATAAATATATTCGTGTCAGGTTCAGTCTTTATGTAATTAGGTAGTCTATTATATGCTTTTATCGTCATTGCATATGGTCCTGAACCAGCTATAGCAAGCTTGTATATAGGCATTATCAATATAATAGGCATTATATATATATAGTTCAGAAACGATGGTCCTGCCTGGTGGTAACAGCTCATAATGAATAATGCCCTTCCAATCCCACCACACACACAGCATCACATTGTTGCGAGTTAACCCGGGTTTCGCCACAGACTGTGAAGCCTGACCGGCCTTTGACCACGACCTTTTTCGTACGTGATCCACTTTTCATCACCAGTTATCAGCTTTTTCAAAAATGGTTTGGTTTCATTACATCGTAATAAAGAATTACAAATGAGTACACGGTTCATTGGGTTTCTTTCAGTGTTTTTCAAATGCGCCAAAACTGTTTTGTGGTCAATTCCCAGTTATTCAGCTAAGTCGTAACTACTGATATGCCGATCTTGCTCCACTTTTTCAAAAATGGCATCCATTTTATCTGTAATAGGACGACCAGAGCGACGTGCATATTTGACATCAAAATTTCCGGATTGAAAACGCTTAAACCAAATTTGTGCTACTCTCACAGACACTGTACTAGGTCCATAAAAATCGCAAATTTTTTACGCGGCTTGCGTTGCATTTTTACCTTTTTTGTAGTAAAATTTTAAACACTCATCTTGACAGTAAGAAAAAACAAATGAAAATCACACGTTTTCCTATTTGGAATTATCTTCTTCAAAATTTAAACTTTTTATGATACCAAAACCAGCCAGATACAACAAGTATAGCCAAAAAGATTTGATTACAAGTTCATACATACTTGCTTACAAGACTTTTTCCCCAACCTAATATGTTGATTTTAATGTGGTCCAGTTGCGGTATCGTATACCTATTGCCAACACTTTGTATACAATGTCATAGGGGTGGTACTTCTAACCTTTTAAGGCTAAGTACTACATCTAAATTCATCGACAAAAAAAATAATATGGATTAATGTTTTAAATTTTAGCGTTTTATTAACGCTTAAATATACTTAAATAAAATTTTAAACACTGAAAAAAGACGACAACCTCAGGCGGGAATCGAACCACGCACCTTCCGCATTCCGGGCGGCTGCCTTAACCACTTGGCTACCGAGGTCTGGCTTTCAACCGTCGAAATTTGTCAGTGCTTGGTCAGTGGTCAGTGCTTGGTCAGTCAGTCAAATAATATGGACTTATAAAAAAGTGATTTTAAATCACAAAATACTTAAGTAATGATTTTTTTCTCACCAAAATAATCTCAAACGTACGAAACAAAGTAATTTATTAGTTAACTAGTGTCATTAGCTACCGTTTGCTATTTTTTTCATGTTTCTCCGACGTATGAAACCTTTGATATCGCAAAAAGTAAAAATGGTCATAAATGATAGGGGGAGGGGGTTGGACCCCCCATATTATCTTTTTTGTTGATGAATTTAGATGTAGTACTTAGCCTTAACGGGTTAAGGTACCACCCCTATCGCATTGTATCCTTACATAGGGGTTGGACCCCCCATATTATCTTTTTTGTCGATGAATTTAGATGTAGTACTTAGCCTTAACGGGTTAAGGTACCACCCCTATCGCATTGTATCCTTACATATAAATCTTAGTAAAAGACATTAAGTTTTTGAGAGTAAGATAAAGAACAGGTAAATGTTAAATAAAAGGAACATGTAAAGTAAAACAAATATCGAAATTTGGGGGATTCATTTCGACAGTTGATTACAATTGTACTAAAACTTCAAGAAACCTTACCTCTCCTGGCATATACAGCACTTGAGTTAGCCTAAACACG
This sequence comes from Scoparia ambigualis, assembly GCA_963921215.1. Lineage (NCBI taxonomy): Eukaryota > Metazoa > Arthropoda > Insecta > Lepidoptera > Crambidae > Scoparia > Scoparia ambigualis. The sequence goes on along the minus strand of OY992504.1, from coordinate 40,601,211 downwards.
AGCGAGTTGACGAGAGCCGCCGGCATGTCCTGGAACAGCGGCACGCTCACGACCAGCCGCCGGCAGCAGTGCATGTTGATGTCCTGCTTGATCTGCGCGTTGATGGTGTTCATGATCGCCTGCTCGTTGAAGTAGTGCTCGTAGAACTTGTACTGGATGAACAGCTGGATCTTGCGCTGCAGGTAGCCGGGCAGCTGCTTGATCAGCATGCAGTCCTGCAGCTCCTTGAGGCGCCCGTTGTACAGGAACATCTCGAAGCGGCCGTAGATGGCGAGCTGCAGCAGCGTCGCCAGGCAGTACGTCATGAACGCGAGCCCGATCAGCGCGATGGCGGAGTTCATCATCAGCTCCTCCGGCAAGTATGGGTTGCCCTCGACATCCCTCTTCCTCCCGCCGATTATCAAAGAGCTGACGTAATACATGCTCTCGGAGTATCTGATCAGAATCGAGAATTCTTGAAGCTCTTGCAAATTGAAATGCTTGATCCAGGTGGACGCAACGCTTTGGTCGTTGTAGTAACGGACGCAGAAGATCGGTATCTGGTAGTATACGTATGCCATCCAATGGAAGAAGAGCACCACGCTCGCTACAACGCCTATGCCGACGTCGACAACGTACGACAGCTGTACTTGTTTGGCGAAATTTTTCCAAGCTCTGGTGATCGATACCAGCTTAAAAAGCTTGAGGATGTACCAGGCGGTGTGCGTGGGGTACTTGCAGCCCTCGAACAGGACGATGAACTGGAAGGGCAGCGCCGCGATCGCGTCCACTGCGAACGTTCCGCGCAGGTAGCGCCGGGCTATCTCTTTAGGGTCCAAAATGACTTTGTTGCCGTCCTCTTGGTCGTTGCCGATGATGAATTTCATGCAAATGTCGAGAAACGCAATCACGTCAGCGAAAATAATTATGGGATTATAGGGAGACGGGCCTGGCAACAATATAAACCAAAATATAAATTTATTATATATTTTCAAAACAACTTTCGATACTTGTTGCTTGTCACATTGAGAGTACAATTATTATAGTAGTACACCTTAAGAAAAGCCAAATACGGCTAAGCTGAACAAATCTACATAATTTAAATATATTTTAAACAGGAAAATGTTAAGCACGCTGATTTCTTTTTGATGTTTAATGTCATTAGCCATGAGTCCGTATCCGTATGCGAATTATGTGCAAACTACCTAAAAGCACTTCCAACAAGGTCGACCGACGATCTGGGGAAGGTCGCGGCTAGTTGCTGAATGCGAGCCGCAGCGTCGCTCGGTCCGGTCGTTAAGGCGATCTTTGGAATCTTTGTCCAATGGACGTCCTTCGGCTGACGATGGTGACAAAACCCATTTTGCCCCACTGCAGGACGAAGGCTTCCTTATGTGCAAACTACATGATACATACTGCTGAGCACAGGCCCACCCACACGAACCATAACCCACCACGGGGACTTGTAGCGAGTGTGGCGTTTAGCGAAAGGGACATTTTGCTACAGGGACTAAAAGAGAGTGTGATATTTAGCGAGAGGGACATTCAGCTACAGGGACTTTAATCGTCACCAGGACATTCCGCTAATGTGACATTATGCGCCGAGAGGGTTGGCCCAACGCGGGTTGGTCGGTTAAAACTACTGAAGAGCACTCACAAATCTTGAAGACCTCGACGGGCGTGTAGAGCAGCGCCGCGTAGCCGACCGCCATGGCGAGCGTGGGCCAGTAGTGCGCGGCGGGGCTGTAGGGGTGCACCGCCAGCCAGTAGGGGTGCACCGCCAGCCGCCCGCCGCCGCCGCGCGCCAGCTGCCGGTCGCGCTCGCGCTTCAGGCTCTGGCGGCTGCGGATGAACGTCACGTAGCCGTGGTGCCACTCGCACGGCAGCTGCAGCTCGCGCACCTGCCAGCGCCCGCCGAATTAATCGACTAAACTTATCATAAATACGTCACGCCCGGTTACCTTAAGGGATACTGGTCAGGACAGGGGCGCGTGGACCGAGTTCGCGGTAACCCGCGCCAAACTTGTAGCTCGCTGTGAACACGAGGCGAATCGCGTCGCAATAACACAATATGGGTACCTGCGGAACGTAAGCGGTTAGGGAGGGCAGAGCACACCCCCGCTCACTCCTGCGCTGTACCGCGCTCGCTATGTGTATTCGTGTATTTTGGTTTAGCAATAGAAAGTACAAACGTGTATATTTTATTTGGTCGCGTCGCGATATTAGGTTTTTGTTATTGTTTGTTGTTATGTTACTGATTTAAGTTGCCGATTTATGTTTTTTGTTACTGTTTCTGTATTAGGAGTACTGTTTTGTTTTTGAAAAGGTGTTAAAATGCGTTAGACGTATGTGTTATAAACGGTAGACGTAATACCGTTTTACGCCGCAAGCTAGAAAAAATATTTATGACGTATCGGAGTTTACGAAGAAAGAAGCTGACATAGGTATGCCAATTGACCTTAAACATGCATAAAAAGAAGCATCCAAGCAGGCATGCAGCATGCAGCAGGCATGGTTTTTGTCACGGATCCGGCGCTGCGGGACTCCGGCGGTCCCACGCGAGCGTCGCAGATGGCTTTCGCTCACCACCGCAGCTTCGACTTGCTGGCCGCCTTCGCCAGCCAGCCTCAGCCACGGCGGCGGGCGTTAAGGATAGGATTCCCGAGCGCAGAAACTAGTAGGGTTTGATTTACATTGCGATTCGCGACTTAGCAAAATAGTAATTTTTAATTTTTTTAACTTATAACGGCCGGAATGCCTCACCTATTCAAAGACAATTATTTTCGTATATGTTTCATTAACTAAAACCAAGTATAATGCAAGTAATACGATATTTGAATTACGATTATACGGATATTTGAAATTTTATTTGATGCAGTAAAGGTGCATACGATCACAATGTTAGAAAACGTTTTCATGTTAGGTAATGTTAGTAAACATTTCTAAACAAAGATTTGTTATCATTTGTTTGTAAACATATATCCATAATTTAAAATATCCTATTTTCGTGAATTTCGGGAATCCCAACCTTAAACCCACCTGCTCCTCAGATAGCGGGCCGCCTCGCCCCTCCGCGCCTACGCGGGCTTAAATTACTCTCTAGCGTAGGGCAGACAAGTCTACGTGGAGTCGGTTTTGCCGCGATTCGTTTCTGTCACCGACTCTTGTAGCACAACCTTAATGAAAACACAACATATTAACTTTTTAAGACAACATTTGAAATCAATTTAGGGTTTTAATGCTTTCTTTATTTATAAGCAAACATTTATTAAATGAAGTTATATAATATGATTATTGTTATGAGTATTATATCAATTGAATATTATACGTAATGTTGTTAAAGGAAGTGTATTTAGTACAAGTAATAATTATATCCAATGAACGTTATGTCCTTTGAAATTAGTTCATTTGTCAATGAAATGATACGCACCCTTATTATTATATCAATGTATGAAAAGGGAACTGTTACACTGACAAAACGTTATTCGTCTAATAGTTGTGTGGCCTAGTGAAATATTTGACAAATGATAAGGTCCCAAACGTTTTGTTTCACTATAATAATCAGCTTAACAATAATCCTACCAAATTAAACGTTGTCATACAAAAATTTGCTAATCTTTAGTTGTCAAAGTGAAACATCGGCGAAACGTTGCTTGGCAAGTGATAATCTGCCAAATAATTTTCGGCGAAAAGGCAGAATACCATACCAGGGACAGACGGTCCAGTTAGGTAGGTCCAACTTTGAGAAAGAGGTCAATCGTTTAATCCAACTCGGCTGGGCAGCGTTCGGTAAGCTGCGAAATATCTTCTCGTCCAAAATGCCGCAGTGTCTCGAAGACGAAATTCTTAGAAGAGTGTGTGTTGCCAGTGAAGACATACGGTACCGAAACGTGGTCGCTCACTATGGGCCTAATTAGGCAAGCTCAAAGTCACGCAAAGAGCAATGGAGAGGGCTATGCTCGGGGTTTCTCTACGTGATCGAATCAGAAATGAGGAAATTCGTAGACGAACTAAAGTAACCGACATAGCCCAAAGAGTCGCCAAGCTCAAGTGGCAATGGGCAGGGCACATCGCCCGTAGAACCGATGGCCGTTGGGGCAGAACGGTGCTCGAGTGGCGACCGCGCACCGGAACACGCAGTGTGGGCAGGCCTCCAACAAGGTGGTCCGACGATCTGGTGCGCGGTCGCGGGTAGCCGCTGGATGCGAGCAGCACAACACCGCGAGTGGTGGAGATCCTTGTGGAAGGCCTTTGTCCAACAGTGGACGGCCTCTGGCTGATGATGATGATGATACAAATATACCTACATATAATCACGACTATTACCCCCGAAGGGTTAGTCAGGGACTAGGCAATTGAGGACCGCAAAAGCAGTCCTCTGCCATAGTCCACTTTTCACCAAATTGCGACTGCACATGTGCTCAGCATAGCGGTGGTGAGCCCATCGTCGCTCTATTCTGTTGGATGTATGTATGTGCAGTCTTTACGTACGTTAGTCACCTTTTACGACACCCAAGGGAAGAGAGGGGGTGGTAGTATTCTTTCACCGCCACGCGACACGGTTGAGGTGGTGGTTAAGACGTGAGAGGTGCGGCAGGCAGCCCTGGCTTAAAGCAGGGCGCTGCGCACCGCGGCGGTTTTACGAATTCGCTAGTGCTACCTAAACAAGTCATCTTACCACCCACTCGGGCGCACCGGGCGCACGCCACACTAACTGCGGTCGATATCATTGTCGGGTCGATCTGTATAGTTTGCTAATTACACCAGCTTTATACACAGTCCACTTGCCTTTTACTGGATTTTGAAGTTAGGGCTTTGACCAGTATAAATAGGCTCATGTTTGTTTCTTTTTTATCTTTTTTAACATCTGTATAATAATATGTGCAACATGAATGTAAAGGTATGTTTCCGAGACGGACCGCAGGCTGCAAACTGCAGCTGCAGGCTGCAAGCGACACTACTGGTTTCTATGCATCTCTATGACATTGATTCCAAGCGCGGCAACACGGCGCGCAGCGACCGCAGACTGCAGCACCAGTGGTGTTTCGAACTGCAGAGAGTTTACACGTCACATACAAAAATGTTGACTTTTTCTCGACATTCTGTCTCGCACAAAGGTACTGGAGTGACAGAGGCATCGTTCTATGCTTTGTGCAGCCGCGGAATGCCGCCGCGCTTGGAAATAGAAGCAACCGCGACCGCAGGCAGCACTGCGGTCAACCGCAGCCGCTAGCCGCAATGTCGCCTACGGTTGCAGTCTGCGGCCCAACTCGGAAACATACCTTATATAAGAATTTTGAACTTAAAACTTAGGCAGCGACCACAGCTTTGCATTAAATGAGGGCAGGAATCAACTATCATCACCATCATCATTGACCTTTGCGTCTAAACAGACGATTTGGCGCAACATCTAACAGACATCGTTTATAATTACTAATATTCGAAAATGTTATGTGTATTAATGAAGTTTGTTATAAACGCACCTTACAAAGCAGGTGACGGCAGAATCCCACCGTGGGGGGCAGGTCGAAGTACTTGGGCTCCTGCGGGAGCATGCACACGTGTCTGTCGGTGCCTTTCATTTCCACCAGTTTTTGAACTACCCCTAATAATCCAAAATGTTTACTTTGTCTCAAACGTAAATACGATCGAGTGTACCTACTACTTAAATTAAGGAAAATTCAATTTCACAAAATTGAATATTGCTACATTGTCATCATGACGTGTATGACGTGACATATTGAAATTCATCTTCTGCTGCATGGCTTCATGTAGGTTCGTAGCATCAGTGTTGCTATTAGGAAGTTGGTTGAATGCTCTAAGTAGGAATGTGATATAAGACAAAAAAGTGTTGATATTTATTCGAGTTACGTAGTTGTACCGCATCAGAGAATTATTAATAAAGAGTAGCACATCACATTAGTGTTGTAAGAAACTCGAGTCTTTTAGTCTTCATTTCGAGACTTGAGTCTTTTTTCAAGACTAAAACTCGTTAGTCACATGAGTCCGAGTCATTTGAGTCTTCTGAGTCCTTTCGAGTCCTTTCGAGTCTTTTAAGTACTTTGAACTAGACTGAGTCATGAACTTGAGTTGGCGTATTATTATAATAGGCAATACTGATTTTAAGGTTCCTTTTAATAAATAATAAAATAATTTATTTTAGACCATTTTAGTAACAAATGTACATAATATTGAATACAATTTTAAAATCATAAATAGGCAAAATAAAATAAAATAAATCAAAAGTAAAACATTGAATCAAAAATAAAACAAAATAAATAAAAAGAGGCAATATATACAGTCGTGGTCAACTAATTAGGGACATTCAAGATAGTGAAGAGCAATAACCGGTTATGTACATATAAATATAAAACCCTATTGATTTTTCAGCACCTATTATTTGCATAATTTGGTCCGATTACTATACTATAAATGGCTGTAAATAAGAGAATAATTAAATAGAAAAAAGTATTTAATATCAAAGGTTGAACATGTATTAAATTTTAAGGTATAATTATGTAGCTGGACATTTAATTAAGGACAGTAAAGTATAATGATGAATAGAGTTAAACAAAACGAATAATCTCCAGTATTATAATATTTTAAAAGCTCCATTTTATTACGTGTAAAATCAGTACCCAGTAGCAAAACCTTTGTTAGTAATTACCGCTTGACACCGATGTGGCATAGACATTATCAGTTTCTGACATGTTTCGATAGGAATGTTTGCCCATGCCTCACAAAAAGCTTGATTAAGTTGATCTAAAGTTGTGGTACGATAAGTTGAAACTTTTTTCTTGATTTCGTGCCAAAGGTGCTCAATTGGGTTGAGGTCCGGGCTATTTGCTGGCCAATCTAGCACCGATACTGACTGACTGGTAAGAAACGACTTGACTGAACGGGCGGTATGTTTCGGGTCGTTATCATGCTGAAACGTCCATATAATAGGGAGATGCTCCTCAGCATAGGGAAGCATAGTTTCCTCCAATATTGTTTTGTATTGATGTTGGTCTAAGTTACCCTGAACTTTTCTCACAGGTCCCACTCCACGTCCAGAAAATGAACCCCAAATTTTAATGTTTCCACCGCCATGTTTCACCTGCTTTTTTGTGAATCTTGGATTCATTTCCGCTTTTACAGGACGCCGTACGTATTGCCTTCCATCTGAAGAAATTAAATTAATCTTGGTCTCGTCAGAGAATAATACATGTTGCCATTGGGCGTAGGTCCAATGTCCATATTTACGTGCAAACGCCAAACGAGCATTTCTATGTTCTTTCTTCAACAACGGTACTTTGCGAGCCACTCTTCCGAACAACCCTGCTTCTACCAGACGTCGTCGAACGGTCCTCGCTGATACACCGGCTCTTTCGTCTGCCCCAAACACTTCGTGTTTAATTAAAATAGAGCCTAGAAACGGATCTTTCTTAGCTAACCTGGTTATCATTCTATCTTCTTGCGGAGTTGTTTTTCTCGATCTTTTTGTCCTGGGCACATTTAAAGCTGTGTTATTGCGCCTGAAATGTTGCACTGCATTGCATACCATAGTTTTTGAACAATTTAAATGTTCTGCTATCCCTCGGTATGACCAACCACGCTCGACAAACTTCATGATAATTGTTCGTAGTGTTGGATCGCAACTTTTATTTTTGCCCATATTTCTTCAAAATAATTCTCAAAACTTAAAATTAAAAATCTGGATTGCCGCCAAAACTACCACAAAACAATAAAAGAAGAAATAAAAAAGTATTGAGATTCAAATTTTGAAAATAGAACGCAATATCTCAGTGTCCCTAATTAAATGGCCAGCCAGCATTCTTTGAACAAATAGCACACTGATAATCTATCAGCTATACTGTAAAGAGGTTTAATGTTTAAGAAGTTGTTATTGTTTGTATAATCGGGCACATCAATGACTAATTATACTTACGTGTAAAAGATATGGAATATTGTTAAGACTCGTTGGAAAATAAAAAATAAATTCACAATTTGGCTTAACTAGAGATTGTCCCTAATTAGTTGACCACGACTGTATATAAAATAATAAGTACTTAGTAATAAAAAATAAAAATAAAAATGGGTTCTAAAGTCCGCCTAATGTAAATCTTGATGATTTGGTTCATTAAAAAAATTGTTTGTAGAATTAAAAGCGTTAAACTATAATGGGTTAAAACTGAGCTGTTTGGTAGCAATGAAACAACAGTCGTGCGTACTAGCTGGTTTATTACTCACGAGACAAGTCGGCGGCGTCGACGACAGTATTCATGTACCCATATACACATCAGTTAAATTTACACAGTTCTGCTCGGATTTTTTATGTTTAAAGCTTGACTTAAATATTCAATTTCTTGATAAATACAACACATAAAAATATATTACTATTTACTAAAAGGGTATTTATACTTTAATACATATATCAACATTGATAGTACTTTGAAAAATAGCATAAATATGTGTGTAAACATTGACGAATTGAGTTGAAATAAAGTATTTTTTACCACTTTAAATTATGAAATGAAGTAAGTACTTCATATAACTTACCTCCCTAAGTTGTGTGCAAAACATTCACAAGAAATACTATTAACTAAATAACACAACAAACAAAAAAACAACTCTTCACAATTTTTTTATTAATTTGTAATATACTAGCTGACCCGACAGACGTTGTCCTGTATTAAATAAGAATATTAAAAAATATATTAAAAAAAAGTGATTATTTTAATTTTTTCTTTCATAAGAACCTCCTCCTGACCATAACAAACACAACAAAAAAAGAATTAGCGAAATCGGTCCAGCCGTTCACTCGTGATGACGTGACCAAGGAAAATAGGGATTCATTTTTATATAATAGAAATAGATATTTCGCATCATTCGGATTTAGAGGACTCAGTCATGAGTTTTTTTAAAAGACTCAGTCTTTGAGTTCTTTTTAGCAGGACTCAAGTCTTTTTACAAAAGACTCCGAATTCTGAAGGCTTAGCTCTAAGTTTTATTTTAAGACTCGAGTCTTCAAAAAACAGCTCAAGTCTTATTAAATAAGACTCCAGTTTTTACAACACAACACAACATCACATACTCTCGCCTTGGCCCAATTTCCAGGTCGTGTAAAGAGTTTCATACTTTTTGATGCATAGCCCTTTAGGGTTTAGGATATCCAACCTGCATTTGGCAAGTGTGGTAATTAACAAATAAATAGCCATCAATCGTAGCGATGACTCGATTTCAATATTGGATGCCACTCCATTGCTAAAGGTCAGCAGACAGTTGTCCCAATTCTTCCTTAACCAGAGCTAGTATGCACGATTATTCCACAGCGATACTGTTCCGTTCCTCGATGTTAAGAAGCCTCCTCTTTGTTTACTGTCAGTGTCAATACTGAACTTTGAAATACATGGTGTACATGGCGTGTTGCAGAAGAAGACCTTCACCGTGGTGCACGGCGGGCGCGCGGCGGGCCTGACGCTGGACTGGGCGGGCGGCTTCTCGCTCAGCGAGGGCACGCCCGGCGCCCAGCCCGTGTGGGCCTACAGGTACTCACGCCGCTATATCACCCGCTATATCACCCGCTATATCACGCTCACGACTCTATTTCAAATTCGTACCTATTGTTTATTCATTTTTATTATTGTAACTTTTGAATAAATATATTGGAATAAATATAGTGGAATACCACTCTCCATATTTCCATAGCCTCTCCGACTCCGCAGTAACTTTAATAATTCTGTTTCATAAATTATATATGAGCCAATACAAGTGCTGCTATCTTTTTATTGTGAATGTTATGTATATTTTGCTGTTGGTGTCTCAATATATAAAAACAATAAATAAATTGAACTTATACGTTGTGATTTGTAAAGGGGAAAAAATGTATATTAATATTTTTGTAGATTTTCTCAACTTCGAGGCTCGAGCGATGACGGCAAGTCGAAGTTGAAGCTACACTTCCAAGACGCAGAAACCAAAGTTATCGAAACCAAGGTAACGTTATTTTTTATATATCAACTTATGTGCACTATTGTAAACATATGAGCTCAAACTAGTTATGAGCCGGCAGAGCACATGCACCGCGCGGGGGAAACAGCCATCGTTCAAAGAACACACGCGCGTTACCGCCCAACATTTAGTTGTTATGACTGTATGCCTAAAATGTTATCCAGTCTCATCCTTAGACTTATAACCCTTATAATTTTATAAGGGTAATACGGATAAAATTATAAGGGTTATACCCTTATAATTTTATCCGTATTTACCGGAACCTTTTACACCGAAACATTGTAATGCAAAAAATAGGGCTCGGCGTTAGAAATAGATGAGGTATATATTATGGGCTAAATCCTACCGACATTAACTACCTCTGACAGAAAATAAGCTCTCTTATCTTAGCGGGCCCTGTTGAGATCTCTCTCAAAGAGTTAGAGCTACCGAACCAGGGTGAAGTAACCTGTCGTCCCGTGTCGCAGGAGCTGGAGTGCCAGATCCTGCAGAGCCTGCTGTTCTGCATGCACGCGTTCCTCACGGCCAAGGTGGCGTCCGTGGACCCCGCCTTCCTCGCCTCCATCCAGCACCACTCCAACTGACGGCGGCGGCGCGAGGTGCACTAGGCCTATTTTAATTACATTTAGCCAGTAAGAGTATAGGCCGGTTCTGGCGCGAGATTGGTAGTCTTCTTAAGGTTCGATTGGTAGTTTAAGTTTGGCCCACCGAGGTTTGTTTTAGTACAAAATTTGCGTTCTTACCGGATAGTCTCTGAACTAGTTAGGTTGATATGCTGTTTCGGATCTTAAATTAAATTCCTAAGGCCTAAGTTGTATATGTACTGAAACAGCGAATGTTAAAAGGCTTCAATTTAGTATCCTTCGAAGTTGTTCGCTATACAGATCTATATTTGAATCTTATCGTAGTCGTTGTAACGGTTGATTTTAACCAACGTGACTCTCGTCTTCCCTGTACGTTTTCTCTCGTCTATGACTTAGCGACCTTTTTACAGTTTGCTTGGATTTTGAATTTTAACTCTTTCTATACTCTTTTAATCTCAAACGTTTCGGAAGAATGGTATCGCGTGTTTGTGTGAATATTACAAAAATACTGACAAATAACTAATGATAATGTAAGAATTACTAAAGTATTATTTGTCTTAGTAAATGGTTGTTTAGTTCCAGAGTTGTGCTGGTGAGTTGTCTAGATATAAATACGTGTGCAATTATTGTCATGATGCAGGTGAATGCTCATATTTATTGTATTGTAAACGAGTTGGTTTTTAAGCCTGCTTTTTAACTGTGTACTTACTTATGTTTGTGTCTGTAAGTTAATCAACATATCTGGCCACGTGTTTGCGTCGTTCGTTCTTCTATTAACTAAGAACTTTGAACTCAATGTTACTTTTATGTGCAAAAACCAAAGAATAATATACTTAATAAATAAAAAAAATCTTCTCATACAAAATATATTTAACTGTCAGTTACTGATAGTTCGTCAAACGAGGCTATATAAAATAACTTTAAAAAAAATCATTTTGAAGTGCATGTGATGTTATTTTTCTCATCATATTATGCATGAATAATATTTGCGCTTGCGTCATATCATTAACTTTAAGGAAACAAATATTATAGGTCAAAGAATGTGTTAAAAATACGCTAAATATTATGTTTATAGATATCGGTTCGTTGATGTACCTTTCATATTTTATCTTGATCCAATCTGCCCGATACAAAATGGCTTGATTATACAAATAGATGTAGTATATTCTAAATCATATATTACGTAGTTATACAATCATTTTACTTGTTACTTGTTTAGAGTAGTGAAAGGAATTCGTTTTATACAAATGTTTTCCTCGAATTTATGAGAGTGTATTACGTAGTGTTTTATTTTAGTTTTCTATAAATATTCTTATGAAGTCATTGTTGATATCTAGCTAATATTTTAATGGAGGCTCTAATCTTAGAAAAAATATTGTATGAGATATATTTTAGAATTTCAACCTGCGTCTGTGTTTATAAATAGTAGGTACTTATGTCTATTTTAATAACCCAACGATATTTTAATCGAACAATATTCATTGATTAAGTAATTATAATAATGAGTCAAATTATACATTCTACAAATTTGCCTTATGTGCCGTCAATTTCACACGTTCTATAATCATTTTAAGATTTATTTTTAGCTCATTTTGTCAAGTAATAAAATATCGTAATCATGTTTACATGTGCACGCGTTAATCATCAAAAACTGTATTGTATCCTTAAAATTATGTGTAACATTTCATTTGTATTTATTTAGTATGTTTGTACTTTATTGCAAAAGATTTACATTATCTTTCTTAGTTAGACATAAAGTAGCATTTAACAAATAAACATACTACTATTAAGTAGACTTTCTTAATTTGTTAGAGAATCAACAAATACTTAGTCTAAATTAATTTTGTTGTCAATCAATTAATTTTGATAAAAATTTCGTTCTGATTTATTGGCTTATCTCTTAATATTATATTGAGTTCATTCAAAAACTGATATCGTTGTCTGCTCGGTCATCTTTAAATATTTTTCAAATTAATGTTAACAGTTCTAATACGCATTTTAATATGACGTCACGATATCCGTTTTTGTGATGAGCAACACCATGAGCAAAATTTGTATGACTCATTAGGAGAGACGAATTAAAGTAACGAACTATGTATAGCGTGTTAGTCTTACTTAGTGGGTATACTCAAGACTGAACGTGCATGTTGTGTATGGTCCGGCATTTAGGGCTCCGAGGCAGCGCGTCAGTTGAGCGCCGCAACCGCGCCGCGGCCCCAACCGCAATCATTATTATACAGCTGATGGGTAACAAGCACCCACAACATTTTTGGTGTAGGCCAGTAGGCATGTAGGAGGTTGCCAGTGGAATCCAATTTGAAACCAGCTACTTCCTAGGATTGACTGGTCCGAAATGTAAAATGGTCGATAACTCAAATGTTATTTTGTCGGTGCATTGCAGAATTATACTTTAAGAAATGCAAAAAAGTTAAGTTAATGTAAGTGCATAGTTTTCTACAGATAACTAGCTAGAGAGCCTGGCGATTGTATTACGTCGTTTTTGGCTTATTACTTATCCCTGTATTCGATGTCTAATGGATATTTGAGTAAAAGGTAAGACTTTAAACTATCGTGTTGCATTTCACTAAAACTATTTAACAGGACCTAACACGATTAATTTTGTATGTAAGTACATAATAATATGTAGTTACTGCTTGACGTTTCGGCCGCGATGCTGCGGCCGCGGTCACAAGCGAACTAAGCGCGGCGGCGTCGTCAGCTCGGGCTTGGATTCGGGCAGATATAAAAAATATTGTACGTTTCGATCAAAAATATAGTATTCTTCTTATAAAGATTGTACGTCGTAACGTCTTAATACGTTGTTTATAGTTTAACAACCAGATTTTTATTAAAAACGGATCCTACCTACTTAAAAATGTTAATTATTTAAGTAATAAACAAAGGATAAGAAAATAATAGACACAATTTAATCATCAACAGTAGTTAACTTTGATTGGAATTATGGAACATTGACATATTCGGTTTCGGCAACTTGTCAATAAACTGCATCCCGTCATTATTTTTGTCATTGGCTCGTCTTAAAATATCTTCAGTGGGTTAAAAATCGGTGCAGTTGCATTTTTGCTACATTTGATTGCATCGCATGGCAGTAAGATAGCATCTACAGTTGGTGTTACAAGTCTGTTCAGAGTTTTTAACTTGGTGAGGTTGATCTTCCTAAATATCCTTTCGCAATCGGCGTTTGCATGCGGAAGCATGAGACAATCCAATGCGAACTTGGCAATATCTTTGAACGGCTTGTTTTCTGTCAGATCACTTCACTGGCTAAGTTTAGCCCAAAATACATCTACTATATTTTGCTGCTCGCATCTGTTAGGCAGCTTGTGACATGCTGCACTAGCACAAAGATGGGCTGAATGACAGGCACATTTAATAATTATAATACCTGGACATTCGTTTCTAAATCTGCTAGCTACTGAGTTTTCAGCCACCATCATAACATTACACCCGTCCGAATCAAATCCAACAACGTTTTTCAGGTGAATGCCATGTTCCGTAAATGACTGAATCAATGTATAGTATACTAGCGGCCCGCCCGCGCCTTGGTCCACGCTTACTTAGAAGCACCGTCACACTTCAGTTATTTTGTACAAAATCTGAGTGAACACGAACTACTTGTACTTGGGAAATAAGACACAACTGATTTGGAACCACGTATCACAGATAAATTTTTCAAGTGTTTTTTACCTTCATAGTGTTCCACCAGTACTTGGTTTTCGACAGTTATGGATGTTCACATACTTTACACCGCGCTTTGAATATATCACAGGAGTCACGAGCAATCCACTTGCTAAATATTGGATCATTTTCCCACTCCACCCTGTATTTTTGTGATCGGAGTTTTTCTTTTTTCACCAAATATCCCCTCTTTAGGCGCTTCCTTTTTTTCAAATATCTCTGTTGCATGTTTATGGCATTGCATATAGATTATTAAAAGTCCGCCACTCTCCCGTCTGAGTGAGTACAAACTTTGTAATCTCTTTCAGTGTGGTGTCTGGGTTGGTTGTCAATATAGGTATCAGTTGTTTCTCAGAGAAACCCTTAGTCTCTGTCTGTATCAATCTTTTTGATCGGGATGCCGGGAAATTTCGGCTGAAGTATGATCCCCTCCTGGAAGCTCTGTAGTAGAATAGGTTTCTAGCAGGCTTCTTTTGAGGGGCTAATTAAACTTCTGACTCGTACAAATCTGTGCCAGGAGACAAGAAATCATTCTTGACGTGTGCGGTGGTTCGAGCCGTGTAGTGATCGTCTAATATAATTTATAAGAGTATCTAGTATACTTTGCCAAATACAGCAATCCAACATCTTAGGAGAGCTAGACTGTCTTGATTGCTTTACTTCCAATCAAGTCGATTACACATGTCTATACCAGTACATTAGACCGAATGAACAGTGATCACACATCTTTCTATTTCGCCTAGCTTGCTCTAACTAATTTCGAGTCTTGGCCTTCTATGAAGCCTAGATAAATTATCAATCTTAAGGTGGGATAAGAGCATATAGTCACTCTGGTGAGTGATTGCATAGAGTTAATTAAATGAGTTATAGACTAGCCATAGCAATTGTTAGAATCGCGTGGATAAATGTATTGAACCTGCAGGGTTCTATGGTCCCTCCCCGTCAGAAACCAGCCGGGTGTGCTGAAATGTCTGGGTTCCTACACGGTTAACGCAGAGCGCGCCGCTGGCAGAGCCACTTTGAGGGGTAACCGTCCTGTATTTAATCTATACGCTGCGAAGCGTGTTTCATGTCATTTTGCATGGCGCTGAGCGCTATTTATGAGTGATGAAGCAGTGCGCATCTTTTGCCCCATTTTATTTTACCATGGATTTTAGTCACTCATTATTCAATTATAATATAGATTAATTAAATCTCGTCAGACTATAGAATGCAAGGATAGGTTAAGGCGGGACGTGTATATGGGACACCCCCGGCTGCCGCTTCCCGTCACGATCATGTACTAATTTCAATTCTTAAAATTCAGGCTTCACATTACTGCGATTGCCTTACTTGCGATAAGTAAGATAAATATGATCTCTCCCCCTAGAATATTGCAAAATCTCTGTATTAGCCCTATATAACCCTACTTCGATGTCCTACGTCCCTAGCTTTATTGTAATAAATATTACCTACCATTACTTAATATCCGTCTGATCTCTGCATCTGCTCCCCTCCTGGTCAACTCTGCATCTAATCTATTATTGTCTATCAAAACTCTAATGTGACTAAATGTTTCTTGTCTATAATGATACCTGTCTCACTCTCTAAGAGACTGGATACAAATGTGCAGTTGTAGTAGACTAGTTGTAGTGACTAAATTGATTTAAACCAAGCATCAAAATGATTGCCCATCTAGGATTATTAATAATCATACATCTGTATTCTATAAAGATAAAATATAAATAATAAATAAAACTTTCCTACTACCACACCAATTATCTAGCCCAAGAGAAGCTTCAAAGAAACTCGTGAAATGGTTAGTAGACAACGGATAAACATTCTTAATATACATAGAAAACACCCAGACCCGAGACAATTTAGAAAAACAATAATTTCTAAATTGACCCGACCGGGGATCGAAACCGGGACCTCAGAGTTGGCGACACCATGAAAACCGGTGTACAAACCACTCGACCAAGGAGGTCGTCGAAACTTTGAATTTACAGTCATCTATTCTAAACAAGGCTTGTTCATCTAGTGAAATAACTTGAGTAATTAGTGAAACAAAGATTAAGTGGTTAAAGAAATAAGCCAAGACCAATAGAGATAATAACAGTGAATGTATAACTATATTTCTACTGATATGATAAACAAGATTATGTTTATTCTCACTATTACGATATACAAAAGTCACAAGTATTTTATCTCTGCTGTTCTTCGTGTTGGAGTAATCAAATGAAATAAAATAAAACACAGGATATATTGGTAGAAATCGTAATTTATTCTATCCAAAATTTCTCCTTGAATAATTTAATTTTGAAGGTTATTTATTTATTTATGCCTTGTAAAGTCTTTAGATTTAAAACTTTATACTATAACCTTCACTGGGTTTTACTGTCACTTCTCTAGAATTTACCTGCAAAATATAGTTAGATTTCACTTTCAGGATCGTTAGATCTTTACACTCAAAATCAGTAGAGTTTTTTTACTCTAAAATCATTTAGCTTTTACTCACAAAATAATAAGCTTATACTCTCAAGATAATTAGATTTTTATACTCTCATGATAATCTGCTTTTTATACTCAAATCATTAGATTTTATACTCAAATAATTAGATCTTACACTTAAGATCGTTAGTGGTTTTCACTCAACAATCATTAGTGTTTTATGCACAAGTAATTAATTTTATACTCAATTAATTAGACTTTCCAAGGCCAACTGTTTAGTTTCTAGGTCATCGATTAGTGGAGAAAACCGACAGTTAACAAAAAATTCCCACAGACCATCCTAGCTTATATTCGTAATAACTAATCATGCATACTATATACAAGTAACTTTCTCGATACACAGGTATTTTTATCTCTCTTGATCGCATGTAGTTTATTAAATAGGGCACACATAGATCTCATATAGGCCTCGTAGCTCAATTGGTAATTGCAAAGGCGGATTGTTTTCTCGCCGGACTATGTCAATACAACTATTAAGATCATCCTTGAATCGTTTTATGCAACATGTTATTATAGTTTATATGAATATAATTATTACTATCGTTAGCTCCAGGTAATAGCTCCGCAAAATCGGATGTCAATGATCTACGTCAACGTAGTACCACACTAAATAAAATTCTTTACCCATTTTATTTCATAATATACACTATTCTAATATCAAATTTATTAACCTTGTGTCGTGAAAGCTAATTATAATATGTTACAATATAGTTGTTATTGAAATAATAACTTTACCGGAATACTGCCGACGCACTACTACTACTTTACTCTGCTTTGACAAATTTAACTACTAGTTTCTATGCTCACTGGCTCTAAATAAAGTAATACTGTACAACAGTAATCAACTACGTATCGCTTCGTTGTTGTATCCGCCCTCAGTCGCCCAAGGATGAATCCAGACTCCACGATGCTCTCCGAATGGGAACCCCGATCTGAATGCCCCACTACTGCGACGTCACGCTTCGTTCCGTCCATCACACCCC
Organism: Scoparia ambigualis; assembly: GCA_963921215.1. Classification (NCBI taxonomy): domain Eukaryota; kingdom Metazoa; phylum Arthropoda; class Insecta; order Lepidoptera; family Crambidae; genus Scoparia; species Scoparia ambigualis. The sequence goes on along the minus strand of OY992504.1, from coordinate 40,583,483 downwards.
GTCACGCCCGCAATGTCTGAAACCAAAACTTACACCAGTAACCAGTCCTTCCGATTGGCTTATCTTTATGTGTGAGTATTTGCAGTGCAGCCTAAAGTTTTTTATGAGCATCGCCAACATTGCACGTGGGATTTTTTCGCCTGCCTGCCTGCCTGGCGACTCACTTCTGGACGATTTTTCTTTCCATTCTGCTTTTTCCTCTTCTGTGACATCCTGTGTCCGTTACGTTTTAGTATCTCCTGAACATGGGCAAACTCAGACTTAAGATGTTCAGAGTCGCACAGGTTCTGAGCTCTGTTGGTTAGTGAGCTCATCACAGACTGAAGATGCCGAAAATGATGATGAGAAGAGGCGAGTAGGTAGGTATCTGTCGGTGTGAGTGGGTTTGCGGTACACAGAGGTGTGATAAAGTACCGTCATCTCTTACCTTTATCTGCATATCAAGAAAAGCCAAAGATCTGTTCCTCTCTATTTCATAAGTAAACTTTACGTTTGGGTGGATTGAATTTAGGTGTACTATATATTGTTCAATTTCTTGCTGGCCTCCGCTGATAATGCAAAAAACATTATCTACGTACCTCCTCTACAGTTTCATAGTTTGTGGTCCAGTTGCTAATGCTATGTCTTCAACGTGCTCCATCCACAGATTTGCAATAACCGGGGCGAGTGTGGGCTACCCATTGCAACACTGGTTTCTGAAGAGGAGGTAATTTCCATCAAGGCAATTTTAAATTAGAACAACATATTCCTTCGGCAGCTCCTTATCGCAAACTTTGCCATTTATTATCTCTAAGCAATCCTTCAAAAAGGACATTTGTAAAAAGCGACTCCACGTCGAAACTCACCATAATGTCGCAAGGTTCCAGCCTTATGCCCTTTACAATGTCCCTGAAATGGTAACAATCTTTCACGAAAGACGTATTCCCAACTAACGGCTGCAATACTCCAGCAACATGTTTCGCCAAGTAGTGAGTCGGTGAGTCAAATTGACTTACGATAGGCCGCAGTGGTATGTTGCTTTTGTGTATCTTTGGAAGGCCATAAACTTTGGCAGGCTGTACAATTCTGGGTTTGTACAGAAAACTGTACTCGTCCTCTGTGAAGATGTCCTTGTGCTGGTCGATAAGGTTTCGAATGCGTCGTGTGACCCTGTCCGTGAGATTGTAGGACACAGGTTTGTATACATTGGTGTCCGACTGCAGATCCCTGATTTTGTTGACATAATCATCTGCATTCATTACTACAGTAGCATTTCGTAATTAATGCTGATGTTTATCGTTCGACAGGTAGCTTTGACTTCCGCAAAATTACGGCGATATCTTGTCTTAAATTATCAGCGTCCGCAGATGGTACCTTATTATGTATAATAATCTGCTCTACTCTGCACACTATGTCCTCGTATGGAATTCGCTTAGGAGTTAAAGCAAAATTCATACTCTTAGCCAAAACATTGTTAGATGGTCCTCCAGTACTTCAACCGACAAGTTGATCACCGTGCGCTCAATGTCAAGCAGTAAGTAGATATGTACTTACCTACAAAATTAATCGTGTTAGGTCCCGTTAAAATAGTTTTAATGAGTAAAAGGTACTTTCATACTTTCTAGATAAGAGGCAGATAAAATATTCAGCACTTTTGTCTATGTCAATTTGATTTATATAGGTATAAGTAACACAAAATTCTTTATACTTGATTTGCGCTGAAGCTACATTTAAAATTAGAAATTAAATCGTGTTGGCTCGAAATACGTCTTAATTTGAAATAACCTCATGCCAATGTTTAATGTCAGCAGATTAAAGAAGTTACTTAACTGAGTAATTAATTCAGGTTTGTTTAAAACTTTAGTAAGTAAAGATTATTCGATACCTAAAACAGCAACAACCAACTTTTTTGAAGTGTCATACTAAAAAAATGCTTGCTTTGCTCAACTGACGCAACACTTATAATATCATGGTTTTTAGCTCTAATTTTCTTCAAACTTTGATAACTAGTATCGACTCTATTTCTAAGAGTCTAAAATTTTATTTGTATTTAAATGGGCCAAGACGTGAAATAAATAGCGAATACTTTTACGCTCTAGATTTTGTAATATTAAAAGCAATAAGCACGTAGATTCAATGACTCCTCAATCAAAAATAACGTTTTTAAATACCAATTTAACTTTTTTATAATACCTGTCTATCCATCCGTTTCCAATAAGGTAACGTATATTGAATTCTGATTTGGCGCACGTTTTGGCCCGCGTACATCGAATAGTGAATCCCCATCCAAACATTGTTACCACGTCTTTGTACTAGCTAGTGGTTAACGCCTAGTTATTATACCTATTGTTGATTAATGTAACTATTGTATCCATTAGTAAAATATTAATGCAATAATCAAATGTGTTTTTAAACTTTTAGCATTAAGACCTCCCTTTAGTTCTATTTATTACCTACCATTTCTTTTTCTCATCACGTATAATTTCTTTTTTATTCTTTTTAATTTCACACACTTACTGCTGTATTATAATTGTTAAGAAACTATGTCAACCTTAAAGTAAATTTACCAACCTGGCAGTGTCCAGGGTACATGATGAAATAAAACCAACAAGTTACTGTAATATTTATTTCCAAGCTTGAGGAACAAAAAGCTACACAATAGAAACTTACAAGCGACACGCGCCTCCCGCCGATACAGAACTAACACCAAACACATGGACATCTCAAAGGAAACGGCTCCTCGACCTATTGAGCACATTGGATTACAGCACTGCCAACCTCCAAAAAGTACTTACTCTAAAATGGCGTCTTCCAATCTCAATTTATTGTCAATGTGTGATTACTGTTTTGATTTATTTTGGCTTACAGGTCATTCGCATTAAGAATGCATTGACGTCATCAGTGAACTTCAGAGTAAAGGTGTATTCACCGTAGTATTCATAATACAAACAAATTATATGTATAAAGATTATTTTAAATGGATTTATAAAAAGACATTTAACTGTATAAAATCAAATTAATAATTAATAATATTAAATGTACTTTTCCTCTTACGCCACATTTGTCTTATTCATCGAATTTATTAATTATTGACAGGCGGGCTCTCTTTTTAACTAGCTATTTTAATGAATGAACACCGCATGCAGTTTCTCTTTTTTGTACTATAATGTCCAGTCCAGAGTCTTATTTAAATCACACTGTTTAAAAGTAGGTACTTAAAAACGTACTTACTAATTACTAATCTTTCTCCGCTATGAATTACCAAACCACTATTATTTTTACGAGTAGGTGAGATATCCATTTTTTAAATTTAATTGAATAAAAGTATGCATTCAACTGGTCACTGTGAACTTGACTTTCTAATTAGAAACGATTTTATGGGCGTGGCAAGGCCGCCGGACAAGTATGACGTCACTGCATTCTTAACGCGAAGGAAATATAAGTTATTAGATAATGTGTACCCAATAGCTAGAGGCAATATAGCTACTCAATAGAAAAATATAGTTTTAATATTACATACAATAACGAGATCGGTGCCCATTGATAATGACGTTACCTTGCAGATTATAAAATGTATCGTGCATAATAACTAATTTGTCTGTTAAATATTAGTCTGAAATAATTATACCTAATAGTAATAAATTATTAAAAAGATATCTGTTAAAACAAATCTTTTTGCATTTTATCTGAAAAATACCTGACGAGAGTATATTTTTATACAGTATCTGCAGGGTAACGTCACCACCAGTCCGCATACAAAACACCGGTAGTTTGTCACGAATAAGTATGCCACCACAGCAGCGGGCAACTGCCCCATTTGACTTGTATTACATGGACATCGACATCAAACAGTAACAACCCATGATGGTTGTACAATAGAACGGAATTATAAAAGTGGCATTACTTAGTAGAGAATACTTTGTGCGTATCTATTACGTGAATACATAAACATGGTCGTAGATGGACTCAATAAACGAGCATACGTATACGTTTTATGCAATACTCTTGACGAATACCTACAGACGGAACTTCTTTTTGTTTGTTTAAACGATTTATTATCAACTACATCGCCGGCAAGACTAAATACAACAACTTACTTTTTCCTTTTTATACGGGTTAAAGCGCTTGATACAAATGCTAAATCCATTAACTACACTCGCAACTTACAGTATTTTAGTTTCACGGATGCAAGTGATGCGTGGCGCTTAGCCAGAAAAACAATCCATATTTACAATTTGTATAAAATACAGATACATTATATCTGGCGGTTACGAAAAGGTCACAGTAGGTAATACGCAACTCGCTCATTAAGTTACCCACAAATCTTAATGACAATAATTCGCTAAACTACAAAGATCATAAGTCTACACTTTGGAAAAATACAAATTTTCAATAAATTCAACATAGTTTATATCCCAATAGGTATTTTATTTAATTCATTATTGTCCAACATTTATTATTATTGTCTTTTGTCCAAACTATCGCGACATATTAGTTTGCCACATGCGTTTAAATATAATTTAGATTTCATAAGTTCATAAACTGACCAGAAGACATAATTGCATTAGTTTTCTTTTTTCCTTGAAAACTGTTTATTATCACTACGTAGTAGGTATAATACGTTTATATTTCTGAAAATACACATGTTTTTGTCATGTTTTAAATGCAGTGTCTGACCTGCTTCAACTTTTATCCATTTTTTTAATGTGGGCAAGATAATAATCTCTTTAATTAAACAATTATATTGTTATCTATCTACGTTCGCGTTAATAATGCAATGACGTTATCAGTGAACTGCAGGGTAAAGGTGTATTCATCGTGGTGATCATAATACAAACAAATTCTATTTTTAAAGATTAATTTAAATGGATTTATAAAAATACACTTATCTGTCTAAAATCAAAATAAAGTCATTATTAAATTATAAAATTTAAATACCTATACAATATATATATTTAAATTACTAATCTTTCTCCGCTATGAATTACCGAACCACTTTTATTTTTACGAATAGGTGATGTAAAAAAATAATTTGTGTGACGTTGCTTGACTTATAAATTTAATTCAGTTAGACACAAAGCACAGGACACAACCGTTGCGTTCGAAATTATGTTTTCAACCGGTCACTGTGAACTTGACTTTCTAATTAGGAACGATCTTAGTTTAAAACCCTTTTTGTTTTAATCTAAGGGAACGATTTGATTAGTTAGGGGGCGTGGCTAGGCCGCCGGACAAGTATTGACGTCACTGGATTCTTAACGCGAACGAACTATAGTTCATATAAATGGGGCAAATGTTTGTGTGGTGAGCACGAGTCTTTATGACCGAGTCATGGATGTTTATTATTAGTATTTAAGTATGTTTACCCGTTATTCAGTCACCATAGTTCGGGCTATGCGTAGTTTGAGGCTGAATGATTGGTGTGACAGAGCAGTTGAAACATATGACGTTTAAAAATTTCTCATGTTTTACTGAACCTAAATTTTATAATAGTTTACAATAAGTACTTACTAGTTTACAATAATTAATGCAGGTAAAAAATTATATTATTATGTAAATATATTCTTACTAATTCTTTGATAAACGATATGTTATAATTGAATTATTTAATTGATATTTTGGTTACTTACATTATCTGTCGCTATATTATGTATAACTTATAACCATCAACGAATTTTTAAAACATGAAGCTTAGGGTATAATAATATGAGTAATGTGTTATTCTTGTTTCAATGGACGTTTTAATTTCAGTTGAATATGAAACTAAATTCAGGTGAATCGTATTGTTACATGTGTCTTGCTTGCTGGACTAGAACGGTTATAAAACTTACGATTTGAAAAGTAATGAAGATGGCACCCGAAGAAGTGTCTAGAACACACGCAATAATCTCCTAATCCTAGCTAGTAATATGCAATTGGCTACAACAATTAACACCAAGGGCCAGTACACCAACGCGAGCTCTAAGCAGTGATCATCTACTGATTCTAATACTTTACATACATCATTAAACACAACCTTTATTCTCGTCTGTAACGTATAATTAATGGAATCTGTCTGAAAACTATTTTCAAAGGATACAAATAATACTTACTTAAGAAAAAAAGGGATTCGAACCATAATTATATCAAGCTTTACTTATATCATGTATAAAGTTTAGAATTATTTCATTTCATATTTATCAAAATATTTAGTGTCGCTAATTACAGTAATAACTATACGTATGATTTCATGTTTACAAATACAAACATATATATGTATATAATGTCACCTATTCTATGAGCAAGAGTCAGTCCCGCTGACTCGAAGAAAACATGCTCTGAACACGAAACATTGTCTACTTATTAAGAGTTTTTCCAAACAGCAATTAAATATATATCTACATATACGGTATACGATATAATGTGTGACACTCCGCGTTACACATCTGTCCGAGTAATACACGTAACATGTACATCTAATATGTACATTATAAACATTAAGAATTGAACATGCATAGATTTCCTACACATGTTCCATATAAAGCCAAATACCAATGCATTTCTTTATGTTATTTATAAATCGTCGTCGTAAAGTATAACAGAGCCTACTCGGGCCTACGTAGGTATACACGCAAGCGAATCTACCAAACGAGTCTAGGAAATACAGGTATTGGAAACCAACATGAGGACAGACATAAAAGACCGTGTTCCGATTGCATGCCGCACTATTGTACCTAGTATTGTCAAATGATATTGTAAATCTTTCAAAAGCACACTTTCTTCATCCCGTCCGTTCTCTCAATTTAGCATAATAATCGTTCTTTCTCTTCATTTAATATCAGCCTTTGGACTTCCTACCTAAGTTTAAAGTATATTGGTATGCGTCATTACTTTATTCAAAAGGTAATTGGATGTATAAACCAATAGAGTCTGAATAACATTAAATAGATAATCATTCGTAAGAATGAGTTATAATATAATATGAATATTTTGTTTAACAATTTAAAATTTTATTTTTCATTGTCATTCTTTTATCAAAAAACATTTAAAATACATTTAAGAATATTATAATTTGACACAGTAATCAAAAGAGAAGTTCTATAGTTAAGTATTTTGGAATCAACAAAAATAAAGTTTATTACTTAATTCTAAAATGAAAAACAACTTTTTACGTTCATTTCTATTTGGCCTCTGTCTCATAGAATATAAGTAGCATGCAAATTTTGTTTTTTTATTTTAATTTTATAACTTATTTTAATATCGCTAAAAGTTTGTTGCGGAACCGAAATGCACATATAATTTGTGCACGAATTATAAGAACTGAACCAGTTGTATTTCATTTTCAAAATTAATGTTCTTTTTCTGATCATTTCATTACAGATTTACCGCTTCCGTTCTTTCTAAAACTTTCAATAAGAACCCTTACAAAAATATAATTTTACATAAATGAGGTGGGGTTTAAGAATAGTGTAAAGGCAAGTTAGAAGTGGGTGAATAGAGGCATGAAGTTCATAAGTTCAGAACGCTAAAGCGTGTTATCTATGAGCTAACAGTAACGTTACATTTATTCTATGATCCGTACCTTACCTACCTAACCTACCTGAAGTAGAACATTCGTCGGAAATGAGAATATTTAGCACCTGATCCCTCTTACGATTTTCTTTAATAAAAAGTTCAGTAGATGCGATGTCACAAATTATTGGTTCCTCTAATTAAAATAAGTAGGTAGGTAGCAAGATAAATATTTATCTCAGGCACATATTGCTTTCAAATTTAATATATTTTTCTTGCACCTAAAGAGGTGGTGGTTATGATAAAAGAACTTACAATTTTAAATTTCTTTTCAAAATCCTCAAAATCTAAGATAAATCTTCTGAAACATTTCATCTAATGATAATTGATCGAAACAAAATGAACACATACACTTTTGCAATACTATAGGTAGGTACTGCAATTTTGTAACTACATTTTAATGTAAGTAAGTAGGTACCTACTACCCCACCAAATATACCAACTGTGTGACTATATTCTCATTTCCTGTCAATATACTTAATGTTAACATTTGAAATATAATAAATCAATCGCTAGTTCGACTACTTTTGAATTTGTATACTATTTATTCGTAAAAATATTCGAACAGACTTCGCGTTTAACAGAATTCAACATCATACCGACAATACATAAATAAATCTATAAGTTATTGTCGCCACCCTTTTTTCCCACAAAAATAAATCTTCATAAATTTTAAACAAAACATGTTATGATAGATAAAATTACATCTCTTCCAATTAAATTAACTAGGTTCTCATATAAAATTTAAACTATGAATAACACTATCCGAAAGCTCGAGTTAAGAAGAGGACTCATAAGAAGTCAACAACCATACTTTCTGTCCTTACCTAAGTATTGTCTTATGTACAATGACATGTAAATATAACTGTCAATAATCGTTTGAGCATAGCGTTCGCTATTTCTATAGCAAATTAATAGCAGGTATGTTATTTAGACATGTTTAGTCGGGCAGTCACTACGTCGATTTACCTAAAATTATAACATGTTAAAACAAAATTAGCATACAAGCATAGGTAACGCAAAATACAGTAATCATTTGATATAAGTAGTAGCCTGACATTGAAATATATCTTACCTACTATTAAAGCTATTTTGCTAATTTCTTTCATAATACTTTCAAGGTGTTTAAATGTCACTATCTATTTTCGAAAAACATAGAGTCTAACATGTATAGACACTTAACAAAGCTTATTCTACGTTTACATCGGTATAAATATTATCTAAAAAGTAACTTATTGTCATCTGTTGCTAGGAATGATTATGTTATTAATATTCCCTTAAATATTATTGTCATATGTTACAGTTGTTATAGTTTCAATTATCTTAGGTACTTCAATTACATAAACGTTACCTACTAAAAGCTACTCTCAAATATTATTGTCACTGAGTTTCGACAGTTTCTAAAAAAATTGCTTTACTGTCACTTTTAAAGCGGAATTACTGTCGCCGGGAAGAGTTCACGCTTCAGTCTACTCGATAATATTATTTTTCCTTTGGACGAGGTTATCTGTCCTAAAATTCCTACGTCCAAACGAAAAGTTGACATTAATCTATAAAAGCACTTCACCCTAAACTACTAACACCAAACATCAAACAAATATACGCTTGACATCTAAACCGACGCTAACGCACAACACGTAATACAAATAAAAACTCAATGAACGTTATAAAAAATCCCTAAAAGATTAGGCTAAAGCTTTTAGAACCCTAAGTCACCTATTTAAAATGTGCAATATCAAAGAGCTCTCATTATAAATAACCGCGAGAATGACGAATCGGCGACGAGAGCCAGCCGAAGGGTTGCAGTCAGACTCGACGCGCTCCGGTAAAACGTTAATACAATACAATTGAATCATTTATAAAGAGTTTATAGTAGGTATCACAGCTTATTTACTTCACACGATAGTCGAGTGACATGTAAAAATATTTAGCCATTATTGTCGATAATCGAATTTATTGTCGTTATAGTCTATACGTAGTCTCAATCGAGTCGTTCCATCGAAGAACCTCAATAACAGTAATCTGCCTAGGATTCGTCCGTTCCGCATGCCCCGCCCCGCTCAGGCGTCGTCGGATGGCGCGTCGTCGTCGTTGTAGAGCGCGATCTGGCGCTGGATCCACGGCACGTACTTGGGCACGTAGGCGTACACGCCCGGCAGCCGCGGGTGCGCGCACTTGATGCCCCACGACACGATGCCGCCCACGAACCAGCGCCCCGCCGCCTCCGGGTCGCGGCACAGCAGCGGCCCGCCCGAGTCGCCCTGCGCACCACACATGCATTGGCCATGGCCGGGCCTGGCCAGACAGACATCTACGGCAACAACCGGGATCAACGGTTTACGTGCCTTCTGAACTCGACATATTTTCAATTTGCCACCCGTCCAGTGACCCAGCATCGCGAAAGTTGCTTAACTGACAAGATCGCAAGCCGAAGCTCCTCTTTACGCTCCGGTTGCGACTGCGCAAATGAAGCAACTCGCAATGCCCGGTCATCAGATGGGTGAACGAACACAATTACCGTGCTTGAGAAGGCACGTCGAGTTTTGGTTCCGGTTGTATCCTAAAAACCCACCAAGCCATATTGATAAGTTAAGACCAAACTGTAATTCGATATCGAAATTGGATAGTAAGATTTAGGTAATACTGCTCTAAGATCTAAGATCTCCGAATGTGATATTGCTCATATATTTCCAGCAGTAAGACGTTTATAGGGCGATGATGATTGGCAGTTACATAGCGCGTCTGATGCACCGCGCGAGGTACCTGGCAGGCGTCCTTGCCGCCCTCCTGGTAGCCGGCGCAGATCATGCCCTCGGTGACGTTGAGGTCGCGGTGCTCCAGCCACTGGTTGCACAGGTCGCGGTTCAGCACCGGCACCTCTACCTCGTTCACCGCGGGCTCGTACTCCGACACTGATTCAGAAAACGCTCATATGTTATGGAAATCTATGTCTACACACAAAATAATAATTTGTTAATATTTGTAAATTCTAATAATGTTACGAATAAAGAAATGTTTTTCATAGTTAGTTTTAGCAATAAAAACACTAATGAAAATAAATGATGAAACCTAGTGATAATGATCTCATATTATTGTTAAGTTCTAATAACGTAAGATAATCAATCAATCGATCAATCAAATATTTGTTTGCTCAAATATGGTACAAAACTTGTTCTTAACGACTTCCCTGTCCAATGAGTCATATATGACTCACAGGAACGTATTAGAATTAGTGCATGAGTCACAGGTGATTCATTTCTCTATACAATTTGAGGTACATTTTTCGGTATGAATGTGACGTGATATTTTTTAAATCATACGTGGACGTATAGCAAAAAACCTAGTGTTTACAATGACAAAACAAAAATTCGCGATTTTTTTTATATTTGTCATTTAACATTTAAAAAACCTGTGGAGATGAGGGCATTATCAAAATGAGTTGTATATAAGGGGACAGGGAAGTTGTTAATAATGTTACCAGCATATTCTACCGTATACGATGTCCAAATATTCTATATTAGCGTCAATTCAATCTATTACATTACTTACTTAAATTATTAAAAAAATTAAATAAAACCATAGTTAACGTTAATACAATTAAATACATAAAGCCTTTGACTATATACATGTCTAGACGGAGCATCGCGGTACAAACGCTTCTCAAAATCCGCCCGGTTTTTGTATTGAATTTGAAGTGTGCGTGACAGCCGCTTATCTGATACTAGCGCGAATGGTTGCCAGCAAATGCCTAATTTCCGATAAAGTAGGGAAAAAATATTTATGCACAATATAATTTTAAAATGATTCATAACATAACATAACTTTTTAAATTAGGTATGTCTATCGTATATGTAGATATAACGCATAAAAGAAGCTAGTGTGTTTAGAAAAAATGGATGATTGAAGGCGAGGGCGAGTACAATAAAATAATGCGCTAATGGAAGCCTGCGTGCGTGTTTGTAATAGGGACGAAATAGAAGCAACAGGCAGGATGATTTACATTTAATACTTATTTAAAATTGATTTTTTAATTAGAAATTTAAATATATTAAATTAAAATCAAAACAATTAATGGCGTTCTCTTTGTATTTGTTTCTTAAATAACTTTCGTTTGGATGTTACATCATTTTACATGTCCTCTAATTTCTTATTATGTTGAAACCTTATAGTTAAATATTTCGACAACGACTTCTTTCTGCCGGATCAGTTGGAAATCTGAAAATTAAAATGTTTGCTATGTGGTCGAACAGTTGTAAAGGTTACATAATGTGATGACTGCTCATCAATATCCGTGTCCAATAGTTTACCTACATGAGACGAGAAATATTGACCTTTTAGGGGCACAAACATACACCCGCACTTTCTCAAACATCGTCATCATCATCATTAGCCTATAAACGTCCCACTGCTGGACGCAGGCTTCCCACGTGGAGATAGCACGTGGGAATATTGGGCCATAACCCACCACGCTGGCCCAATGCGTGTTGGTGGGATTTAACAACTGTCATCATACGACAACAAACGGGACCAACGGTTTAACGTGCCTTTCGAAGCACGGAGGAGCTCGAGATGTTTTAAATTTGGTCACCCATCTAGTGACCCGGCATTGCGAAAGTTGCTTAGCGGGCAAGATCGCAAGCCGAACGTGCTAGCCGATGCGCCATCGAGCTCTGAAGCATACATACTATCATCCCCTACATACATATACTTAAACACACACTTCTTACATAAATACTTACGTACATTCCATTTCAAACATAATAATTTTTTTACTCGTTTCGAATATCGATATCACAATAACAATTTATAATAATAGTATTATAAAATACATATTACAGTAGGTATTATATTTTTTCTTGTTTTAGAACGGAACCTATAATCCAGCCAAATTCGATGACGAATGTTTGTAAACAGATTACTGTTATACCTAGTTGCAGTAGGATTTTACTTTTTCTTGAGAGACATTCACAAGAAAACAGTTAACTATTGTGTCTTTCTTTCAAAAAACAGTAAAAATCCTAGTGAAACTAGACATTTGCACAAATGACAGTAATATGTTTTCAAACATTCGGCATCGAATAGGAACCGTGACATTTATTCACGCTCTTATAAATTAGACATCAGTTTAAAAAAAAGGATACCTTTGAAAGCGTTCCAATAATAATTATATTTAATTTATTTACTTTATTTACAACAATACCATGTATAAATACTAAATTACAAGACTGAGTATTTTTTATCATACTTATTATATTTAAACCTCCTTTTATATTCTGCCACCAATAACGGGAATTCTACATTTTGATACCAGCAACACTACGCATACATGGCCGTTATTATTGTTAAACTTTAAATTTTTATTAAAATTTATCGATACTTACAGATGAAACGTGACTTTCCTTTTCGAAAAAAAAATTCTTTTGTAGTTTCGACAGAATTTCACTGAGCAAACGGTCATTTTGCGAACAATTTCACCGAAACGCGAGAGGTAAACACTGCTTGACGGCACAATGACACTGACCGTCAGGAATGCGCGATAGGCCAATTTTGGCCTATAAATTTTTCTACGTTTTTTTTACGGCCAGGCTCTATCTAGACATGTATATAATCAAAGACATAAAGCATGTCAAATATTATCAATTAAATAGTCGTTATTGTGTAGGTACTTAGTACATTTTGTTCATTAAAAATTGAAATAATTTTGATTTAATGTTAGTATTTTTATATCATCAGGCACTTTATTAAAAATTCGAGTAGACATGCAAGGAACGTTCTTTGAATATAACATAAATCTTTGGTCAGGTATATACATAGAATTTTTCTTTTTCTGCCTCTATATTCAGATCTGTTCTTAGTTTGAAATAGATTGCTATAGCAATTTCAAAACTGTAAAGACAGGGAAGGGGTAAAACATTTAATGCCTTGAACAATGGCTTACAGCTATCTAGGAAGTCTGCACCACAGATTGACCTAATACATTTCTTTTGTACCCTAAACGCTCTGAGCATGTCAACAGAGTTTTCCCATGGAATAAGCCCATACCTCAGCAATGACGACACGTAGCCGTGATATGCCATTATATTTATGCTGCTTCTTTAGATGCAACATTCGCGATTCTATTAAGAACATATCACAAGATATATTTCCAATTTACTTAGTGTGTACTCTTGAGCGTCGCATGCCGACAGTCGGCAAAAAAGGCTTTTTCTTGTCGAGTGCCGACAGTCGGCAATCCGAATGTTTGAGATCAATTAAGGCCGTACGGGTGTGGTACTTTGCCTACCAAAAATGACTTCCAGGTGTCAATGTCATGTACGGTCTTGACGTTAACAAACGGTAAAGGGAGTTTCTTCCGTGTTCTTTTAGCAACAACACGTGTTGTGAGACTCCATTTTATTTCAATCTACCGTACAATACTATTTAAATTTAAAAATATAAGTGTAACTTGAAATTGGCTTAATGCTAAACGCGAAGCCATTAATTAAGATTAGATTAGATTAGAACAAACGGTAAAGGTGTCTGTCGGCATTTGGTTTCGGAAAAAGGGTTATGGCGTTCGGTCTGTTTACGGTTTGCTGATTTGGTTCCCATGGTTGGGACAGCCCAGATCTGATTATATGTCGTAAAAGAGACCGCGATTATGGTGCGTGCATTGTAGTCCTGTCGGCAGGACACGCGCTCGCGTTGATTGACTATGTTCGAGTCGGTACATGGCCGCGTGCATTAGCTTGTGAAATAATAACAAGAAATCAAATCAAAAAATATCTGGTCAAATACTAACGCTGACGCATATGACCAATACATATTGCAAAAATAACGCAAAAGGACCAAAACGCGTATCTAATGACCAATAAGCAAAATGGCCCATACGCGAATTGACCAATCTCTAAATCGCATATTGACCAATCTTTTTATAACGCTTATTGACTGATATCAATGACGCAAAATGACTCATACGCGAATTGACCAATCTCTAATTCGCATATTGACCAATCTTCTTATTACGCATTCATACTATTGTCTAGAAATAATGCGTTGGATGAACTTTTCATGGTTGAGTAATAAAAGATTCATCTTGGGTATTGTTATGCTATCTAAGCCTGAAATATTGAATCTTGATCTGTCTATGGATTTAGACCTCTGAAAACGGCGTCTTTGTTGTTGTCTAGATCTTGGGTTGTATTATTTTGCAATGCAGTTTACTGTTTTCTTGTCGCTGTCCGGTTGTCTATTGCAAATAAATTGTGAAAGAAATATTTCTTTTTATTACAAAAATTTTTGCTCCTGATGGGATCGATCTAGGGGTTGTTCTGAACACTAGCATGTGCCAATAGACCATGCAATCAGTTAAGTTTGACGAAATAATCAATGGTATATATACCTCTCATTAGGTTTGAGTCTCGCATGGTGAGTTGTGTATGTGTGTGAACGTAATGCATTACACCGCAATAAATATATATTTATACAAATGTTACTGCGCAAATCGCAATATTCTTATATCATTAAATCTATTATCAATTATCTAAAA